>JARHVA010000967.1:3435000-4115514 GCA_037957365.1 Torreya grandis
CCACCAAGCACTCCCTAGGAATAATGCTTTCTCATCAGGATGAGCAACACAGAGAGCAAGATGTCTACTACATTAGCTACACGCTTGTGGAGTACAAGACTCAATATACCCATATCAAGAATATTTGATTATATTTAGTCTTCATGGCAACCAAACTTCACTATTACCTTCTTAACTACATAACCTATGTCATAACCAACACTGACCCACTCAAGTATATGAATTCCAAGCCATACCAAAACCAATGTATGGCCGAATGGCTCATGATTTTAGTAGAGTTTGAACTTGAGTTATTTAAAAAAAAATCAATTAAAGGGTAGGTTATTACTGACCAATGCGCCAAAGCACCATTAACAGATAACCAACCTCCCCTTCTTGAGTTCCCTAATGAGTCCATCATGACCCTCTCTCAAGCAAACTTCACCTATCAAGTCACCATGTTCTTTGACGGATCAAAATTGCAACATGGTCAGGGAGTTGGTATCATCCCTATCCCTTTTGATGGTGAACCTCTTCCTTTGTCTTTCAAGCTTGATTTTGAATATACCAATAATATGGTTGAGTATGAACCTCTAGTGATAGGCCTTCAAACCACCTTATCCCTAGGAGTCAAAATAATCAATATCTTTGGTGACTCCTAACTTATGGTGAATCAAATCAATGGCTCTTACTAGTGTAAGAATGATGTTTTTCAATAGTATAAATAACTAGTTGATGAACTCTTAGCATCATTTGAACACTATTTCATCTAATCAACCCCATGATCTACTAATAAATTCACTAACACCATGTCTTCCCTCACCTCTCAGATTCCATTTGCACCCTCTGAATCTAACCTATCTATCATTATCCACATACTTACCTAGCCTTCCTATGTCAAACCAAATTCTTCCACCATTTTCAATGTGGAGGAGATCCCACTTGACTTTTGATATCAATAGACCTTCGACTACCTCAACCTTCTCATCATTCATCCTAGCCTTTCCAGGAATGCTCAAAGAATATTTATCTAGAGTACCTAACATTACACCATTATGGGAGGAGTTATTTATAAACGTAGCTTTGATGGCCTCCTCTTCTATTGCCTACATAGTCACAAAGCCTCTCATGCTATCAAGGAAACACATGATGGTATTTGTGGGGGACACTTTAGTGGCCTCACTATAGTTAAACTCATCCTTCTCCTTAGCTATAGTTTTCCTACTCTTAATCAATACTTCTATGATTATGTGAAAAAGTGTGTTAAGTGTCAATAGCACAATAATTTGCATCATGCACCTAGCCATAGTATTTGTATTTTCACTAATTTTTGGCCCTTCTTGTAATGGGGTCTAAACCTCATCGGTGAAATTAACCCCCTTCCTTCGTAGCGACACCATTATATCATCACTGTGACTGATTATTTTACCAAATAGGTGGAAGCTATTCCTTTAGTCTCAACTAAAGTGAAGAATATTATTGACTTCATCAACCATCACATCATTTGCTGCTTTAGTATCCCTCACAAGATTATCACTGACAATGGTAAATACTTTAAGAACAAGTAAGTCTAGGGTCTATGTGATACTTTCAAGAATATGTTAAGATTCTCCTTTCCTTATCACCCTTAAGTGAATGAACAAGCAAAAGCATCTAATAAAACTCTTAACAACATGCTAACTAAAATGGTTAGTGCATCTAGTTAGGATTGACATTTTCACATCCCCTTCACATATGGTCATATCATACTAGAATTAGAACCCCTATGTGTGCTACCACTTTATCTCTTGTGTTTGGAGTGGAGGCCATCTTTCCTCTTGAAGTATAGATACCTTCTCTTCACATGTATTTTCAAGATCTCATTTTTGAGGATGATTATAGTCAGTATTGTTTAGCTCAACTTGAGATACTTGATGAGCATCAGTTAGTATCCCATACCCATCTTCATGTTTATCAAGAGCATGTCAAGCGTGCCTATAAAAAACACCTTATAATGCAAGAATTCAACATCATAGACCCCATCCTAAATTAAAATAAACATGTCACCAAAATGGAGAAAAATAAGTGGGGAAAATTTAATTTCAATTAGATTAGATCCTATGTCATAACCCACAAGTATAGATCAAGAGTTTACTGGTTATCCCCTCTTTAAGGCAACCTAGAGTCTGAGCCCTCAATACTTTACATCTGTGTCTATTATTTTGTTAATAAGGATCAAGTTCACATTTTGTTTTAATTTAAGCTCATCCCTTGCTTTCAACCACATTCACCTCCCTATTTTAGGGCTAACTGATTAAAACTAAATCATGTGATTATCCATCATAGTCATAGCCTAATCTTAAACAATAGGTACCTTGGATCTACCTATGGCATGATACTTTTTACCCTTTTATAAGGATCGATTTCCATGATCGTTGTCACCTAAAGCTATTTACACATAATCAACCTCTTATGTTTATAGTTTTGTACTCACAAAGGTGAACCCTTAAGCCTATATAATCATGTCTATATCAAGCAAAAGAAAAGCAAAAATCAAAATCCAAACCAATAGAAATCATTGGTCATTCCCAGCATTTGTAAACTACTGCCTTTAAGGACATCTACATAAGCATACTAAAATTGTACAAATATAAGGTAGACTACTCATTTAAAGGATAACTATCACAAAGCCTTGAATAAAGCCCATAAATTTAGACCACTCCCTGGAAAGATGGTTGAGTAAAGCATTTTTCATAAGCACAACAAATTTTTGGAAGACTCTCACATTGATCAGCTTCCCATATACAACAATAAAGCAAAAGACATATTTTCAAAATCAAAACAAAAGAAAACCAATATTGAAAGCCATAATTAGCTCTCACACAACACAATAAGATGGAAGCTGTAATCAACTTTTGTAAGTAGACTTCCCACATTGATCAATCTAAACTTTATATGATATAGACTTGTTTATGCTGGCTCTTCAAACAACTATAGATAGGCATGCTAGTCTCACATGAAGGTTTCATTTTCATCTATCTTCCTTTTTATACATTATAAGCAAGGGATTTTGAGCTTACTTGACATTATGTGGTAAAGATACCTTTTTAACCAACTAATGGGCACTAATGCAAAACATTCAAAGGGCTTATGTTAATTAAGCAAATGCAACTTTGGTTCTATATTAATCCTTGTCAAAGAAGAAGAAGCATGTCCTCTTCCTATCCTGTCATGGCTAGTTGATCTTTTCATTATGATGTTTGTTTCTTGATTATATTCTTTGTTTTACCATCTAGTGTTGTTATTTGACTTACCTCATGTGTTTTACCTTAAATAAAATTAACAAAAACCATATGCACATATGCCATAAGCAAAAACACAACCATAATCAAAATCATAACAAACATAATAACATCGTAACATCCATGAGCAATAAAACAACCAACCATTTTCCACCACATGTCTAAATCTACATAATGAAGTACATACTCATTAAAATTTAGAATATCATGAGCAAGCATGGCATAAATCATACCCATAAATAGAATCCATCTCATGCCTATCTAGGTGAGTCTACATCAATGTCTAGCAACCCATAATATAAGTATAAATCCATAATCCATATAAACATCACATCATAAGTATTAAACATCAAAGTAAATAATAGACCATGAGTATGTGAAATAATTAGGGATCATATATATATATATATATATATATATATATATATATATATATATATATATATATATATATATATATATACCATGAGTTAGATAACATCATAATGTGTAAAAAATGATATACATGTCTCTCTCTCAAAATGTACATTTCACCACATCGACTTGCAGGGAAAAATCAAAATGATATATAATAATATATGATATGTATGGATTATGTCATAGCTATACCCTTGGGGTACCACTATCTCTTGGCATGCCACTAGGCTTCAATACCTCATCTACCTATATTACTTACATATGCTACTTACTGCCCTAGTGTCACCATATTAGCATTGCCTACAAAACTCACTCTATATTCATCCCATTAGGGCTCCTTAGGATACCACCTCTAAACTATAACCTCATAATACCATAGTTCCTCTACTATAGCTAAGTATTATGCCATGGGGATGGTGCCTAGTGATCTTATAAGTGCCATTGCTCCTCCTCCTCTCTACCTTAAGGAGTCCTTCTCATGTGTAACTAAGGCTAGTGAAGCTCTCACTTGGTCCCTTTCACTTGTAAGAGTCATAACTTGACCTTGTAAAATAGCCACCTAAACCTATAATGTCATGACCTATCTTTGTACAATGGCTAGTGACACTCTTACCTATCCATTTGGGCCATCCCCATGTGCATGTGTCCTTTTACCACCTATTCTAGTTGGGTCCACATCTATAATCCCCCTACCACCATTACCATAACCAAAATCTACTGCCACATATAGCACCTGTCACCATACCATGTAGCCATCTACAAATATTGCATCATCTATCTATGGTCTAGTTGGTAGCTCCTCATGATCTAGAAAAATTAGGATTGGATGTGGCTCTGGCAATACGATCTCTAAGTCCTTATGCTTGTACTTAGGAAATAAACCTATAATACCTTATACAATGATGAAATACCTCCACACCCTATCAAATGGGATGAGTTATACTTCTCCATCCCTCTGGTCGAGAACCCACCTATAACTCTATAGCTAGGCCCTAATAGAAACTAGACATAGGGCCTCTAGACAATGTCACCGATCACTAGTGTACCCCTAAACCAATCCACATCATGTACACCTCCCCCTACACTTGAAGTAGTGAATTTATCCCTCCACCTTATGAAACCAACTGGGAACTCAATCTGCATATATTCTGCCCATGATAGCCCTATTGGCCTTATCACCTAGATGTGCTCATAGGGCCAAAAATGTAGAATCATGTTGACACTGATACCATACCTCCTATGGGCCTTGAACCCCAAAAATTGCTTATATATCTATACCAAGAGAATAGGTACCTAGCCGAATATAGTCCACCCTAGTAGTAGCTCAACTAGCACCCCCAATTACAAATATGGAAACCTCCCACTACTCGAGTCAAGAAGATCAAAGCATGAGATGACCATCATAAGCATGGTCATCAATCTTTACTCACCTCAAGCCCTTTCATGTAATGTGCTATAGATAAACCCCACAACATGCCATCTAACCTGATCACTATCATTTCTATACAATAGCTCAATATGATCCTCTCACTCCTCTGACTCTATGTGATATATTGGATTACCTTGGAGAGGCAACCATGTGATCCTGTGTACATCCTTGAGCAAGATAATCATCTCATCAATTGACAATAAGAAGGTATTCATAGCTAGATCCTATCTATTAGTAAACACTATGATCATAGATACATCCTGAGGCATATGTTGATAATGCCTCATTGCTCCTAGTATAACCTCATCCATATGGGCCTAGTCTATAGGGGTCATCCCCTGATGGATATCTATGATGATATATGGTACTCGATCACACATCTGTATCTACTCCTATACTTATGATAATTTGTTTATAAACATAACTTAGTCACTTATACCATTATTGCCTACCAACTAAACCTTTTCCTACACCTACCCTACCTTACCCTTTAACTTGACACAATGACCTATTTATCTACCCATCCTACCTATTTTAACCTTCTAACCTATAAGGTTAGCCTATACATAACAACTCAGATCTAATTAGACTTTCCATTTTAAACACTCTCAAAACAAACACCATTTTTTCAATAGGAGATCATCAATAGTCATGGTGACCATTGATGGTTGAACATCCATTTCCCTATGGGTATCGGCCATCAACAGTCAGACCTGACCACCGATGGTCACTATGGGTATTCTATAAGCAAAACACCCAAGCCTTAACCTACCCTAAAACCAACCAAACCACTTACTAAATCTCCTATTTTACTACCTTAATTCACGTACCCACCCATTCAATTTTCCCATTTACCCAAACCATACCAAAAACCTTAACTAGGGCATAGTCATTCAAACCTAACCTACCCTCAAGCCCCAATGCAATTAAAAAATCAAGCTAAAATATCAAATTAAGGACACCCCCTACCTCATTCTATGACCACCATCAAGGAGTAAGCCACATACTCTCCCATCTTGATCCATGTCTATGTGTTCCTTACATCCTCACTAGTCCCCTAGTTCCTCTTGCTCATGCCAACTAAAAAAGTCCACCTCAACAGTCACTGACATCAATATTTTCACTCAAAAATGCCAAATGTTAATGCTCCATAGTCAAAAGTGAAAATGAGTGAAAATAACACTTACTTTTCACTTTTGACCCATGGCCTTTTAGGGTTTACACCTTGACCATCAATGATCAAGGTGACAATTGATGGTTTCCCTTGAGAAACATGATCATCAATTGTTAGGATGCTCACCTTTTTGCTCTCACACTTAAGTAGACCCTTTTTTCTTAGTATAACCAAATCCTTTACCCACCCATGGAGACTACCTTCTCTACCCAACCCGTTAGCCTCATCACCTTATCATTGGTCCACTTCAGCCCAAATAGTATGTGTTTTATGCTGACTTTTTCTTGGTCCTTTGACCATAGTGACAACATTACCATGTTGACCTTTTTATACTTGTACCAAATTTTACTTACCTGACCTACTTATGCCTTCTTGGGAGCACTTCCTACCTTGGATACCCATGATACTTGGTCAATTTATGTTTTCACTAAGAGCACTTCCTACTTTGGATACCTACCAGAAATACAAACATTACTTAGGAGACTTGCATTTATGAATGTATCCAACCACCATGCCTAAATGCAACCACATGATCCACTTGTCACTTGTCTTTCTAGAACTAACCTTTATTTTTACCAATTATGGAAACCTTGTCAATGCATGATGTTGGCTATCACACTTTTTTTTATCATACTTTATGCATTTGTTTTTGCTTTAGTGCACAAATTATCATCCACCTTCATCCATATTATCAAAACTATACTTGATTCTATTTCACTTCATCAAATCCTAGTTTGAGGGGGAACACCTCCTACTATAATCGAGGCAACCAAACCTTTGACCAATAATCTATTTTTGTTTTGTAACTTGGTGATTCAAAGCTGTATAGTAAAAAGTGGCAAAATGTACACATTAAAAATCCACACACCATGATTTTAAATGTCAAAATTATCACAGGACCCCCTTGGGACCAATTTGACCCTTTAACCATAAACTAAGCCTAATCATAGTCAATTTAACCAACTACCTTAACCTACCCTTTTACCCACTTTTTACCTTTACCTTTCAACTACCAATAGTAAAGATGATTATCGATGGTCACCTTGACTATCAACAGTCAAGGTGTGCCTTCTCAACCAAAAACATGTAAGCTGACTACCTTGATTTTCTAAAAATAGCTCATCTAAATCTACATCGAGTCATTGTATGCATGAGTTAAAATTAGAAGGCCTAATTAACATCTTGTTACAAATTTATTTCTTTGCCTATAAGAAGAGATGAGTAAGTAGGTGAAAATCATCTACAATTGTTATTAACATCTTATGCATATAGAATTCCTTTATTTTGTAGGTCAATCATTTTCAATAATATAACAATATAGCCATCACATCTGAGAGTCAACTTGCCACCTCTACTCTACTAAATAACCAAGTGCTGTTACTCTACTAAATAACCAAGTGCCGTTACTCTACTAAAATCATGCCAAACTCTAACAATAGGAAAACCACCTTAAGCATCCACTTGATCAACTTTCTACAAGATAAGTATTTATTTTCTAGTATTCAATTACTTTATTTTCCTTTTGCACTCAACCCAACACCAACCCCTATCTTAGAATCCAAATTTATGATTTTTTTAGTTTGACCATTTACCAACCTAGACCTACACATAATAACCACCAATAGTTATCTCAACTATCAATAGTCTATCCAATCATTGATGATCTTAATGATTAATGGTTTGTGTGCATTAAATCAAATGATTATGAAGAAATCCTCTTTGGCTTAAGATTTTATCTGTCCAAAGAGGAGTTCTTCACAATCATCTGATTTAATGCACACACAACCAAACACGTTTTTCAACCATACCTGTATTTAGTTTCTTCTTCTTCCTTTTGAAATATAAGCCAAAATTCACTGAAACAACTACATTAAAGGAACTGTTGCACCAAGTGGTATGGATTGAAGAGGTATTACATGCCTAGCTTCATATGATTTTTACTTAGTGACCTCAGCCTGTACCATGGCCATGGTAAAAAAATATGATAAATGTCAAAATGGTGATCTAGGCAACTCATTTATATGAATCAAGATGCCTTTTAGAAGAAAATTGATAATAACATGTTATCTTAGGTAATGTATGATGTTTAGAAACATCTGTAGGTGTGTAGTAATAAGTTCTAAACACTCCCACCATTTATTGAACTTTCCCTCATGATCTAAGGCACTGTGTTCAGGTGTCCATATCAAATTGTGAAATTACTGCACTACCTAGTAGTCTGTGTCTGGGTACACCTATCCTTTAGGGGACTTTTATTGAGTGAAACATAACATAAAGATAAAAAAGTGGTTCTAAAAGGTCTTCTTGGAAGTCATGTATCACTTATCAATATTCGTAAGTAATTCTTGTACAAAGTACTTAGTCTAGTTGAACTGATCATTATGGTAGATCATGTGATGTGCAATGTCAACCACTCCTTTGGAGATTTGCTTTACAAACTTGGTGGTTTGTTAGAATCCATGTGCAATGCACTTAACCAACATGTGCACTGATTAATCTTGGATATCTTCAATTAGAATTCATCTAGACCCCCAGACATATACATACCTAACTTCTTAAAGGATAGAAGGTGTTTTTGACTTGTAGGGAACAAGAAAATCACCCTGCATAGACATGCCCAAAGCTCCAACCATTACTTTGGTGTTGATGATGATAGTGATATCTAGGCTCATGTAAATTTTGCCCTCATTGTAGTGGTTGAGAAGGATTTTCAGAATCTCCCCTAAATCATTGAAGGTTGTCATTTGAAGAAAGTGATCAACATCTATGTTTTAGAAATGATGTGGGGATATAAGAGTAAGTGGTTGCGCAACATATATTAGATTTGGATGAAAAAAATTTTATTTTACAAATTGAAGGTAATCAAATGGTTTTGGATCGGTATATTTTATCTACCAAATCAAAATATTGATGCCCATTGCTTCCTTCAAAGCATCTATCAAAATTTTGATGAGTTGTGAACAATCTATGGTATCTAAATACTAAAAATTAGAAACTTTTTACTTTTTGTGTTGTATAAGTTGGCTTGAATCTAAAAATTCAAATCATAAAATGGTTGCAATAATGAAATGCAGATTTGGTTTGCAACCTTGTGCCTTTATAGATTTCATGCCTATTGGTTTCCTCATAAATTCCATGTTGACTTGTCCCTTTGATATCAATTTGAATGCTAATGTGATAAATCTTATCCAATATGGAAATAAAGGTAGTTAGTTATTGACAAATGCATCAAAATATGTCATTATATTCTTTGTTGTCTATATTGGGATATGTACTGATGATGTTGATTAGTGATTGATTGATCAATCAAACATAGGATCTAGGATTAACTAAATTGGATGACCATTATACAATTAAGATCTTGGATAATGTGACTAGACTATACATTTCTCAGACTTAATTTCTTTCTTTCACTTATATTGATATCAATAATGATGCACTTGAATTCTTATATGCATGGATGTTGCATGTTGTACTTCTTATCATGGTTCCAAAATATGGTAAAGAGATCATCTAACCTATAAACACACACACACACACACACAAAAGAAAACATACAAAAATGGGAAATCCTAATTTACTCAGTGCTACTCAACACCCATTATTTTGGTAGAAAAAGATCAATTAATACTATTGGCAATAGTGTTAGATTAGGTTATTTACCTACCTTAGCTCATGTTTACTGGGTGCATTATTTAACACTTTATTTTTCCTATTGTGGATTTATCCCATATTGGTTAGGATGATTTGCTTCTTGATATTTATTGAATATATATGCAAGGCTCTCTCATTGTATTAGACAAATTCTAAAGCTCTGAATATCTTAGGTAAAGCTCATAAGTAAATCCATAAGCTAAGATTATAGAAGAAGTAATATGGAGATATATGATATTGCTCTTTATTTTTTGCATTTTATTATCATGTGATGTTTTGAAATTATCACCTATGATCTTTGTGTCTTGGAATGATATATTTTTCATTTCTTTCATGGTATCAGATCAAGAGGTGTTACATGCATCCATTTAGAGTTTACAACAAGACTTATGATCATTCCATAGATCTTCTTCTTTTCATAGATCTTCTTCTTTCCATAGATCTTCTTGCCATACTAAGTATGTTTTTCTCTTTCATCCTCTTTTGGTGGTCCTAAAAATTAGAAAGGTGTGAAATAAAATCTAATGAGCATATTTTAGAGGCTTTGTGGTTTATTTTATTTCTGTCTTCTTGCAGGTCAAAGCATACCTAGTTATGGAAGAAATTTGTAAATAGTCATGACATTGTTGGATTTGTATCCTTGGCATTCACAATTTGCATCTTTGCTCTCAGCTTATGTCCTTATTTTGGACATTATTTTTCAACTGTATTCTTTCCCCTTTTGGCATACATGTGTGTAGTTTTCGCTCTAAAGGCATTTTCAGTGAGTTGGGCGCTCCTCTTTTGCCACATTAAAAAAGTCTAGTTTTATACTAATTGCTCTTTATCTATGATGCATCACAACAAATGTTTTTGGGTTTTGTGAGCCTTGATTTCAAATTTCCATATCATTTTTAAATTCTTAATTTCATTAAGTGATGCAAAAGTTATGGTAGTTTTACGAATAGTTTTTCTTCCTTAAGTGGAAAAAAGACTATGATTTATTTTTTGGCCTTTAAGTGGATTTGTTTTTCCATTAAAGTGCACATATAGGTGTATGAGAGGATTGTATGATATTTATAATTCTACATGGATCAATTTTGGTTCCAATGAGTGGTTGGAAGGCTATCTTTTTTCCAATTTGGTCATTGAAATCAACTTGTACTGTAAATTTTTAATGTTTTCGACCCATTTTAGGAGAATTCGTAAAACCTATAACTTTTGAACTGTAATTTAGGTTTGAGTTAAGTTTTTTTCAAAAGTATATGGTTTTAAATTATCTATACATTGGTGTCATGACTATTTAAAAACACACTTAATTATAAAGTGCCAAATTTGGGAGGGCCTTACACATTTTTTGGGGTTTACTTGTTCATTATCATTCTTTGAATCAAGAGATGTTATTTTGGGGGTTCATTATCTATTTTTCCTAAATTTTTCCTTATGTTTTGAAAATGGATCCCCTTAATACCTCAAATTACACCACTTGAAAAATAAAAACGAAGATACACCTTTAGCTAAAAGGTTTGGAAAGAGTTATGGTTGGTGACATTTCCCACTATATAGATGAGGAAGTTCTTGATTGTATTACATCCAATCAAAATAAATATATTGTTTTGATTTGCCTCCATATTTAAAATAGTTTTTAGTGCTATGTCACATGTGTCACTTCACCAAAGAAAGTGTGGGATGCTATTGTAGGCTTATTTGAGAAGGATATTGAGTCTTCTGGGTCTTTTGCACCCTATTTTACTCTACCTCATTATGTTCCACTTCCCTCTCCTCTTATTAGTGAATATTTATAATTTGATGATGAAACTAATGTCATTCAATATTTGAGTCTTGATAGTGACATGGGTGAATCACTTTTGGCACTTCTTCTCCTCTTATCAACAAGGTTTTCTCTTCTAATGATGTACTCTCTCCTCCTACTATAGTTTTTTATGATGACACATTCCATATGGACATTGATCTTATTTTTGTCAAGCCAAAAATATGGGATGAGTTTTTTCCAAACTTTGGATGTCTATTTGTATAACCTACCTTTATTCTTATGCAAGATGTTGAGCTACCGCAGATTATAACTTCAGAGGACTCTACTAGTTCTAGTAAGTGACACTTGTTGAGGATTATGATCCAATTCCCATGGACATTATTTTTGAAAATGTTCCATGGCTCATGTGCATGATCTTGCCAAACCTATGCCACACTTCAGTTTTAAACATGATTCAAAGATATTTGTATTGCTGCCTCCATCTTCCATTATGCAATGGGTAGACTTCCAGTACATAATTCATGTTCTTATTTTGGAAAAAGGAAGAAACATTATTCAATGAATATGGAACTTTTATAGTCTTGTAAATGAGGATATCAATATCAACACTGGTCATCTTATGATCTTGACTTGGATTATCAATAGCTTTAGTATCAATGACAATTATCCTTGGGGGGATTTCTTTTCCTATGGGTTTTATCTCTCCACTTCATGGATATATTGTACATGAGCACCTAATCAAGCCTTGTTACTAGGACTCATACTGTGGATATGTCACTTTGTTTTTGGATATTTTTAGCCCATAGCTTCACTTGAAGGGAGGTGTTAGAGTAGGTTATTTACCTACCTTAGCTCATGTTTAATAGGTGCACTATTTAGCAATATTTTCTTTTCCTATTGTGAATTTATCCCATATTGGTTAAGATGATTTGATTCTTGATCTTCTTTACATATATATGCAAGGCTCTCTCATTTTATTGGACAAATTATAAATCTCTGAATCTCTTAGGCAAAGATATTAAGCAAATCCATAAGCTAAGCTTGTAGAAGAAGTAATATGCATATATATGATATTGTTTTTTTATTTTTTGCACTTTCTTGTCATGTGATTTTTTGTTATTATCACTTGTGATATTTATGGCTTAGAATGATCTAGTCATCTTTCCTTTTAGGTAGGGTTTAAGCCTACAATCATTCACCTACCCTAAGAAAATAGTTCCCCATAGATCTCTCAAAATAATAGTTCCTTACTATGATATTTCATGTATAATGTAAGACCCTTTCCACTGGATCTATAATTTACCTGAAAATGCTCTGAAGTAACTATCATTTAACAAAACTGATTGATCTTTATGGAATTTATTATGTCATAGGTTCCTATCATGCCATGATTTTTAACTCTATTTATGAACTTCCATCATCCAAGATGCTCTACATCGATACTCATCCATTCAATTCAATTCGATAATATTGTTTGTCAGAGACTCATGATACCTTAGTATCATAGCTATTACAATGCACATAATGGGTACCAAATATTCCATAATCATTACTGCTTCAAGTCCATAGACCAACTCAAAGGGAGTAAAACTTTTATCCCTCTTATAATGTGTTTGATAAGCCTAAAGAATCATAGGAATGTGATCTTCCTAATAATACCTCTTGACATCGTAGATATTCATCAACATCTTGCCTAACACTTTGTTAAAAGTCTCAACTTGTCTATTAGCTTACGAATGGTACATAGTACTTTTATGATGGGAAATCATGAATTATTCTATAAGAGCTTTGATAGTATTATTCAGGAAGTGTGTCCCTCAATCACTAATGAGATTGATGGGGCGTCTAAACCATGTGATAATATTCTTGTAAAGCAAATTCACTACATCCTTCACCCCATAGCTAGGTGTCATAACATCTTTAACCCTTTTGGTAAAGTAATATATCATAGTGATAATATACTAAGCTTTGTTGTGTTTAATCAAGGGATTGATAGGTCTTATAAAATTGATACCCCACTATTCAAAAGGTTTTTTGGATGACAAAGGCTACAAGGCCATTTCATCCTTTTGGTATGGCTTACCCATTCATTGACACATGTCATAATGTTGTAATACTCTATGTGCATCTTAAAAAATATTCAACCACCATAATCCACTCTATAATAGTTTTCATGCAGTAGTTTCTCCAGAAAAATGACCTCTTACTATTCCTTAGTGTGCTTCCTATAAGAACTATAGACATTCATGTTCTTGAACTACCATGTGCAGTACTTCATCCTTCCCCAAATGATATAAGAGCCCATTTATAATAGTATATGACAAAACTCTAGTGATAAACTACTTCTTTTATATTTCTTGGTAATGCATAGGGAATACCACTTGTTTGAGAAAATTAGTAATTTATTCAAAATTATTAGGTATTGTATAAACTTGAAATAGATGGGAATCTAAAGAATATTCTTATAGTTCTTCTAGTTATTCCCCATTCGTGATGTGACTGAGATGATTTGGCCCAACATTTTCTCTGCATGGCTTGACATTGATGTGAAATTAAAATTCTTGAAAGAGCATCAACCATTATGAAATTAATCCTCTAAGTATAGGCTTATTAACTAGGTAGTGCAGAGCTTGATGATCTGTAAAAACTTTAAATGGTGTGGAAAGAACATAACATTTGAATTTATTTAGTGCAAAGACTATATCTAATTCTTTCCTTTTAGTTGTGTATTTTTTTCTATGTCAGACACTTTTGACTTGTAAAATGTATGGGGCAGTCTAATCCACCATCTCTTAGATGCATAAGAACAACACCAACTATGATACCATAAGCATCAATATGCACATGAAAAGGCTTACTCTAATCTGTAAAGACTAGAATAGGCACAATAACCAATCTCTACTTTAGTCATATGAAATTTACTTGACACCCAGAGGTGTGGATAAACTTTGCACCTTTGCACAACAAATATTACAATAGGGAATAAATGTCTGCATATCCCTTGATGAAATTTTGATAATAACCTCTGTAGTCAAGAAATTATATCACTTTCATTGAGTTAACTGGTGGGGGCATACTAATAATGACTATAATTTTGTCCTGGTCTACCAAAATACTTTCACTTTACACCACATGACCTAACAAGACACCAAAAGGTGTTAAAAATTAGCACTTTTTCAAATTTAGGGCAATGCACAAATCTCACTAGAATTTTAGCATGAGGTGCATTTTGAAAAATGATCTTTAAATAAAGATAAGACTATCCAATCATCTAGATATACTTCTAGGAAGTCATGAATGAAATCTTTAAAGGCAGTCACCATTGATCTATAAATAACTATAGGTGCAATCATAAGGCCAAAAGGCATTATCTTGTATGCAAAGGATCCTCATTCTATGGCAAAAGTTGTTTTAGCTCTATCTTCTTCTAAGATGGGTATTTGATGAGACCCATCGAACCTATCTATAAAGGAGTAAACTTCATGACCTATGATAGCTTCTAAAATTTCATCTATGAAGGGAATACAAAATGGATGATTTACATATACATAATTCAAAATTTGATAGTTCTTACATAATCTGATTGCCCCTATTTTCTTAGGTTGCACTGCCATGGGACTAACCCAATCTGCCTTCTCTAAAAAATAGATTATACCTAGTTTTTGCATTATGTCCAGTTCATCCTTCACTTTCAACTTTAGGTTTGGATTCAACTTAGATGGCCTTTTTTTTTATGGGTCATGTGCACTCTTTGAACTTGATATGCATTTCATCTAGGGAAGGATCTACTCCTCTAACTTCTAAATTTTTTGTGGGAAACACATCTTGATAATCCTGTAGGAGTTGCATAACTTATGAAACTTTGGATTTAGTCCAATAGTCATCCATATGTGCCAATTTAGGAATATCTTTGATTTTTATGTTTTCCACATGATTTTTAATAGGTGTTTGATAAATATTGTATTTTTCCTTAGAAATATATTCTCACAACATTCTTTGCCCTTCCTTCTCTAAAATTTGTATGTTATGTAACTTTTCTTCTTCTATGAGTCTTATGACTAGATACTTTAACGATTCTTCTAGATGTTTAGGTTCAAACAAATCAATTAGATCTATATCACCATTAATATCTAAATATTCAATTTTCTCCTCTTCATCTTTTATTCAGTGGCATGACTGCATAAGATATTGTTCTTCCATCTTGGTAGCTTTATATCTTTGTAGTGTTGTATTTAGATCATAGGCTACATTCTTTTATGAAGTAGACTCTATTGTGGTTCTTAAATCCTTTGTGTACCAATGGAATAGGAAAAGTTTGATTTTTAGCAGTGCATTATGAACCACATGATTCTCATCTTCAAACATAAAAATATATATGAAGTCACTCTGCACTTACACCTAGTGTTTTATCTCCCTCCTACATTCTTGATGTGTATACCAAGATGATGGTAAAGGGGAAAGTGTGTAATGAAAGATATGAAACTAGAACTTAGGTACCACATGTTATTTAGTCCAAACCTCAACACATTTTTGGATATGGATTTTAGGTCACTCACCTTCCTTAAAGAAATGCCAATTAATTTTTATTACTTAGGATACATGAAATATTCTAATCATAATTTCATATGCATCATCCCAATCAAGTTGATCATTTTTATGAATTTTACACCATATCATTGCAAATCTATTTAAAGTATAATTCAAGGAACTAACCTGCTGATTTATCATAGGCACAAGAACTTGTAGGTGTATAATGAATTGATTGATATCTTAGGCTATATAGTATGAAGGAAGTTGTCTTTATTTGGTGAATACCATTCTCATAGGTCAAAGTTCATGATCACCACGAGCCTAGTTGAGTATATGCATATCTAAGTCTCCACTTATATATGAAGTTATTTCCCAAGGTAAGGTGCCTTATCTAGTCAGATCTATAAAATCCTACATATGATCATCTGCTTGATAGATAAAATCAATTTCTGAATGAGTAAGTAATTTAAAAGACATGGATGCACAATCTTTTATGACAAACTAAGGTGCCAATGGCTAAGTAATTACTAGTTTAGGATTATTTTGTTTAGATGTCTTAAAATTTGTAGTGAGTAAAGATTACACCTATGGTTTATTATACCCATAAAATAAATTGTACTCAACTACGTGCAAAGCTTTTAGGCTCTCCTCAAAGTTTACCTTCATCTAACTGGTTTCTTGTGCAACATAAGGAGACTATGGTTTAGCTATAATAATGTAGGTTTTGTCCACCTTATTTAGAGGAATGACTATAATATTATCTCTCTAATGTGCATCTAACTAATTTTGCATGGTATTAATAGTCATCTAACCATCATATGCCCATTTTTTGCCAATCAACATAGGATAATGAGTTTTTTATATCTTCATATTGATGCCTTCAAATTCACCTTACATGCTCAGTTATGCAAATTTGGTATCAACGTCTTCTAATCAGATGATGGGTTCAACTCTTCTATAGTCTGCTAAACTCAGAGTCACTAGGCTATAACTAAGAACTAGCTATCTAATCACCTCCGATGTAGACTAGGGGATCATGTTAACCATGCAACTAAAATACAAGCATTTAGAAATTAATATTCTATGACTTCAATGTTGATTCATGCATCTACATCCCAGGGCTTCTTTTTTTTACATACCAAACAAGTTATTCTATTTCCCTCACTGCACACATTCTAGTAAATTATGTAATAGATTTGTAATGTTTTAAGAAATATATTCATTGCATAGTGTACTTAGCAGATTCAATAAATTTGTCAGTACAATAACAAATCCATCCTATCACATAATGTGCATAATCTAACCATACTTTTGGGCATCTACTACTACAACATCTCCTTTAGTAGTGGCTTGGTGTTGAATATTTTTCAACATCTATGTAACTGCATACATCAACCCCTTTTCTACAACTGGGTCAAAGAATTTGTCCTATTTTACTTTCCAAAGTCCTTGGTCCTAAGTTATTTCAAGAGGAAGCAATCCTATCTTTGCATGTTGTTGTCTCATAATGGTGTTCAAAAACACATCCTCTTTAGGCTATGCATTCACCATGTTAACATTCTTGATGACCTTTTCTTTTCTTTGCTTTTCCAAAATAGGATAGTCTTATATCTCATGTTGCTCATATACTCTATAATATGTATAGTAAGACTATCTTTGGGGATTCAAAGGGCATTTGCACCACACATGGTTATACTCTCCACATAAGTAACATTATAATGGAAGGCATTGATAATTATTTCCTATCCCACCTTGATAACCCCCTCTATATCCACCCCAAGATCTTCATCTATTTGACTAATAGCTTCTTATATAATCTCTTTTTTACTATTTTGTATTAGAGTTTTGATGCTACTGGGTATTATCTCCAATTCCATATTATTATTGTGCAACTAGCGAAGTCCAACTAGTATGCTATTATTACATCATTGTTGATTTCTAAGGTGCTAAATAATGGTATTACAATGATGGTGGTGTCTAATATGATGGAGGAGTCCATCTAGCTAGACCTTGAGGCTAGTACTAAGGTGAGTTAGGAATCTATAGTAAACCTATTTGGTTTACACAACACCTATCAACCTCTAGATCTGGAATCATCTACTTTGCTAATGACACTTGCTATATAATGACAATGAATACATTCTTTGTAATATCTTCTTTGATCTCCTGCAAAGCCCTACAATTCTTTTCATCATGATTGTGTGATTTACAAAAATTGTAATACAAACTCTATGGGATTTTTACATATTGCTGTAGGAGATGGCACTGCATTGTTGCATGCCACACTATTCTACATATTTCATATAATTCTATCTTAATCTTAAAATAATTGTTATTGTGATATCCTTCTTTTCCACACTCCATGTACCATAGAACTATATTCAACTTATCTATTTCATGATACTATTCCATCTTTTTAATAAAAGCTAGCAATGTATTTTCAATATTAAAACCCACTACGAGAGTTTCCCCATAATCTTTAATCTACTCCACCTAGATAACAATAGCTCTAACATCTACTTTAGTAGAAAATTGAGTTTATGTTATAGCAAACCTAATCCTAGAGTGCAGTCCTTTGAAAAACTACATAGATTTATCTTTATATTCAAGGGTAAAATCCACCTTATTCATAACATCTAAGAACCTATGATCATAATCATAGACTGATTCTTCTAAATTTTTCCTAATCTCCTTTAGGTCTTGAATAGTTTGACTTGTACATTTATTTATTTTAAATTATGCATAACCCACTCCTTAACATGTTATAGATTTGTCTAAATGATATCTTTGTAGTATATAAACACAAATGTTCTTCCATTTAATGCCCTTATTAGTTCACACTTCTTTATATCCTCATTGATAATACCCTTAGCTTACCATTTCATTTCACATGTTATTAAGTACTATTTAGGGTCCATAGACCCATCATATGGTACCAAGTTTATAAATTCTCCTAAAGTACCCATTTTATAAACTAGTGTCAAAGGGATCTACTGTGCAACTATTATAGTGGGAGGCTACACTCTATGTGATCCTACATGCACACTAAGAAGATTTACCTGTGTACTAGGAGAGTTTGTCTATGTACTCTAATTTTATGCATTTTTTGCTTTTCTCTTCTCAGTTTCAATGACCCTATGACCTTCAAAGCCTTACAAATTGAGGCTTTTTAAAATTTTATTACCCCATAAATGTAATTTCTCTAAAAATAGACCTTACCAACTAATGTCTACTTGTCCTTCTGGTTGAAATTTTTTATAGGAATATAAAAAATTGGGTTGAGAGGATGTGTACTCTTCTAGTGAATCATTCTTTCCTACAACTTCATCTCTTTCTGTGCTTGAATCTATGATTACTCTATGAATTTATCCTACTTATTTGATTAATATTTCATTTATTTATTTTGGTAACACCCATTCTTATATCTGTGTACTACATATATCAACTAACTAATCTATCTCTACACTATTCTCATAGTCATCTTTGAACATCTCTTTTTCCTCTCACTCTTTGTCACTTCTTTCTTTATGTCGACATTTGTCTTCTTATTTCATATCATCTTTATTCATTATTCATTCTTCATCTCTTTCTTCTCATTCATCACTTATTCCTACTTATTATTCAACTATTTTACTACTACTCTTAACTCTACTCATAAATACCTAGAAATTTTTATGTTTATTCTATTTATTGTATTGTCATAACTCATGTTATAAGTCTAGACTCTTCTTCCCTTATGTCTCTATTTTGGATTCAAGTATAATCCTTATCTAATCATCTAATCAACATTCACTATCATGTCATACACACCCCCATATGCCCAAAGTGACTACTTCATATTGGTTGGAGTAGGCACCATGGCTTTGTTCACAACTAACATCTTCACTAAGATAGGTAGTCGTTGAAAATTTTTCCCTCAAATTCCTGTGATGAATAAATCCTTCATAGCTTTGAATTCTATGTATCCACACACTACAAACTCAATTATATATCTGACTACTATAGTAACAACATAATGATCTATTTCTCTTATCCAGTCAGTTTCCAATCTCTGCAACCGATCTATCTTTTCTTCAATCCAAATTCTAGTTTCTTCCATCCTTGGTCTAATCTTTACAACTGGTCTATCTATTCTTTAATCCAGATTATAGTTTGTTCCATCCTTAGTCTAAAGCAATGATATTCCAACTATGCTAATTAGTTATCTAGTAATTTAGGTAACTTGCACCTAAATATTTCATAAATTTATCCATAAATATGATCTCAAATGATATCTTGAAATGTAATACTAGTCCTTATTGATTTTTCTACCACAAAATTACAAATCCTTTGGTCCAAATATATCTCAATATTTCTCTACCCTATTAACCATATTATCATAATTTACTCCAAAAAGAGTTTCCACACTCACCGCACTATTGTTAGTAGAGGTTCCTAAAGCATCAAAATGTACTAAGGATGATGATAGCTGAGAGATACTTCATATGCATAGAATAGTTTATGATAAAATCTAGAAAATTGGATAACAAAAATGTAAGATGCATTAATTATTTTATGCTATTGAGCAATTTAAGAATAACCAGTATTGTATAAACTAAAATAATGTATTCAAAATAGTTCAAATAGAAAGTAACCAAGACATTACAGATGAGAGCACATGCAAGGAACATAATAAGAAATCATATAGGTAACCATAATTAGATAATCTCTATTGATCTCTTCTAACAGTGAAACCCCCTTTTTATTACAAATAAAAGTATATATAGACATTGCTAGTCTATGACTGTTCATTTTCTTCTTATTCTTGGTGCTAAAAGTGGAGTATCTTCATATTCTAGCTTATTACAACTCATGAAGATAAGAAAAAATAAGCTATACAATGATAAAATGAGTCCATAACACATGAATATCAAACAAATATGATGGATAACTATACAATCCATGTTCTTCTACCAACACAACCCCACTCATTGCTCCTTCACATCTTGATTATGTAGAATTTAATGATAATACATCCAAACATGAGAAACACAATCAAGATAAAAATGATGCACAAGATGAGACTTAAAATACACTTTCCACACTTAATAATGATAATCTTATAATTAATAAGGATAAGATTTTAAAAAGCTTCAGAGATAGACTTTGAGAACAACCCCATGATGTTGGAAGTCAAGAACACATCACTTGGTCAATCTTCTAACCCCATAGACATTGATATTATTACACCTACTATAGGTTAAACTTAGAGTTTGAAACAACCTATTAAAATTATCCAACCATCACCTATGGCACAACCTCTTATGGATAATACACATCCCTCCTCTTAAGATGTATAATCCCTTTGATGAGATCAATTCTCTATATTCTAAGGTTTTACATCTTCAATACTGTGCTACTAGACCATTTTATGACTTCGAATATCACACTCCTACATACACATTTAGCACAAAATATAACATCAAATCCTTTACCATCTAGATTTATGGCACCCAAGCTTACTTTGTATGATGGTAAAGGTGACCCAGAGCATCATCTATGAGCTTTACATGCAACATTTTTGGACTATGTGTCCCATGATTATCTCCTCACTAAGTTGTTCCCTTGTAGTTTAAATGAATATGCATTATAATGGTTCGATGATCTCCATAATATAAATATTACCACATTCAATCCATTGATAGATATGTTTTTTGCATATTTTTCAATAAATATCAGTGACAAGGTTTCATACAATCAAGTTTCTCAACTCAAACAAAAATCTAACAAGCTAATAGCTGAATATGTCTTATGATATTAAATATATTAGTAAAGATGGCTAAACCCATGGTAGATAGAGAAACTTCAATATATTCAAACAAAATTTACTATCAACATTATATGAAGCTATTATATTTAAAAAGTTTCCATCATTCATAGAGCTATGCCATATAATGAAAGAACAAGAATTAATGTTTCTCTCTATGGATAAATTAAATTACACAACTAGACCATATTTAACTAAAAAGAGTTTCAATAAACCCCTATGAAAGGTAAGATTCACTAAAAATAAGAATGATCAAAAGGTAACATTTAATGCATCTTTAGAGCATGCTCCTCACTTGGTTTTATCATCTCCTCCAAGGAGACCCTTCACCAACCTTACCGAATCAACAACTAATGTTCTTCAACAACTCTTAGAATGCAATGTCATATCTCTCCCTCCCATAAAAGAGGTTGATATGAATATGTCTCTTCCAAAGAGTTATGATTATAATGTATTATTTAACCATCATAGGGCATTAGGCCATACTAAAAATATATGCATCAGTCTATGACATAAGATACAAGATTTAATATATGCTAATATCATTAATGTCAACACTCCATAGGATCTTAAACTATAACTAACAAAAGCAAAAACATTGAAAATATCTTTAGATCCATTTCCAAATCACACAGATAATGAGACAACATGAAATTTAGGTGTTCACTATACTTATAAGGCACATCCACCACCAACATCCTATCATACATATATGGATGCACACCCTATCAATAATATCATTGGTGTGTATCATACTACAATGATAACTAAACCTCTCATCATTTTTTTAGAGGAGGATATCATTGATGATGACTCAAATTTATATGCACTTTTTTATGATCTTACATTGATCGTCATCCCATTTAAAGTGTCATGGTTGACAATGGGTCAAGCGTTAACATGTGTACTATCACATTTTTACAACACTAAGGTTATTAAAAGTAGGATATTTCTTAGATAGACACAATATTTTGAATATGTAGTGGACATATTCAAGTCACCATCGAGGAGATAATAATTCCATTATAATTTGGTCTCACACATGTGGCCATCAGATTCATAGTCATACCTAGTTCATACATATTTGATATGTTATTGGGTAGGCTTTAGATACAATAGATTTAGGTTATCCCATATAATACACACAAATGTCTCAAATATATACATGCCAATCAGGTGGTGACATTTGAGGGCCTTCCATATGAGTATCCTTTACATATTCCACAACTAGTTATATAATAGACACCATTTACAATTCAACACATAAAGTCTATTAGCTTACCTTCGATATTAGTTGAGCCACTAATATAGGTGAGGTATACTCCTATGACATTAACATGTACACATAATCTCACATAGAGACCTATATTAGAGATACCCCTATGTCAGATACATGTGGATTCTAGAGAGCCTCTCTCTACCCTATTACCACATAAATCAATGTTACAACATAGAGGATCTACTATAGTTACAACTCCTTATACTAGATAGGTTTCTAAGAACCTCAAAATTCATAGCAACATTCAGTCAGCTCCATTTATTCTTAGTTCCACTCTACATGCAATTTAAACTATATATCATCATTACATTTGATTCCCGAATCTTGGATACCTCATCTCACATCATGCATGATCACTCTTCCTCTCTTTAATACCTGACACATTGATTGAGTCTCTTGTGAGATTAATCAGTTAGTAATATGTCTCCTCTTATAGATATATCACACTCATAAAATTTAAAAATAATATAATATGTTCAAAAAACAAAAACATTCAAATATTTCTCACAAAAATACAAAATTTTAGATTACATGCATTTCTATGTTTATATTCCTTATATTTTCTAGATAGTACATATGTTAGCTATCTTAATATAGTCAGTTTTATCATACATACATGATTCACTTGTTCACTTCAAGTGTTCACATATTCTTATAGGATTCAAGTCGATCACAGAGATCTAGATTTACTACTATCTACCCTTGGGGGCATATACATAGATACATAGATTCAACATCAATACTTTCACCCATTGGGGGCATCTTATACACAGATTCCACTTTACTAGGTTATATCATTCTATACTACACTAATTTTTTGCCAACTACTACTATTATAGATTCAATTTATGCACATATTTGCTTTTATACATATTTTTACCACATGTTAATGCATACTTTCATTTCTAGCTTTCTTAGTTTTAGATTTGATTGTGCCTCTTTGCTTCTACATCTATTATAGGGAATTTGAATATGCCATTGTTCTATGGCTCTATGCAAATTATTTTCATTTTATGTATGCTTTTGGCATGTGCCCATGTCTTTGTGTGTACATTCTTGATTATGTATGTGGACATTTGAACATGTCCTCCCATGTGGCTCTAAACCAACCTTCATTTTTATATGCATATGTTGACATTTGAACATGTACTTGTATGTTTTATATTTATCTAACTTAGTGACATATGCTCACGTCCCTTGTATTTTATCCCCTTGGCCTGCTTTACATGACTCATGTGTGTTTATGTATGATTTCATGTATGTGTTATAGACATGACACTTTTCTCTTATATTTTGCTCTCACACTTAGTTTTAGATGCCATGAGGGACCTCATGCATCTCTCCTTCCTCCTTGGGTGACTTGATGGACATCATGCCCCATCCCCAAGGTACTTTACACAAATTATTACTTAGACTTACTATTCATATACATACCTACATTATTATATCTATCTTGATGACCTTATAAATGTTAGATCTAACATACATCACACATTATCAACTTATGCTCAGATTATTTTACATTTTGATGTCATGCATACACATTATATTGGTTTATCACACATATATCATATATGTTCATGCTAATATACATGTTGCATATATTTTATTTTGAGGATAGTTACTACATAGGTTCAATAACTCCCCTCAAAACAAGGGGCATTCAAAAAGGTTTGTCAGAGATATCAGGCCATCTAGGTGCACTCAAAATATAGTTTTCAATACGTAGACACAAATTACACAACTTAAAATTAGTAAAACATAGTGAAAAACCATTTAGCACAAAAATAATATAGTTAGACACTATTGTGGCCTAGTGGACACTAGCATGGTGCACTACTATCCAAGAGATTGTATTATTGTCTAGTAGCCTCAAAAATAGCAAATTATTAATTTTATAGAAAGGTACAATAGGTAAAATTCAATTTTTCATAGTATTAATCACATATTATTAGTTATGCTCAGTTTATTCTCAATTTTGTACATAATCATACCGGTTTGGTCACATTGGGGGAATCATGCATGACATGATCGCTCCCATTTTGATTTTAGATATGCTTAGATACAAATTATTATAAATCAATCTAGAATCCATATACACATATATCGAAATTGGAGGCATGTGCATGACACATTGTTTTCGTATACTCACTTTTACACAAGTTGATAAAATGGAATGGAAAGATCCATGCCATTCTCCATATTTTTAATCCAAACAATATTTGCATTAGTTTTACACCAGATTGATGACTTCCTTTGTCTATAATGGTTAGAATTATTGAGTACTCCCTAAGATACATACCTAAGTTCTTAAGAGGCCATTGAGCCATTTTTCATTTTAGAGTTTCTAAGTGGCCCTAGGGCCATCCTACATAATTTTAGTTACATCACAAAACTTTAGTTACATTATGTAGTTTTAGTTATAGATGCATATACTACACATGGGTAGGCAATGATGGAGTCATAGATTATTTGAGTTCTTGATACACCTACATAGGAGGGTTGGATAAGCCATCAGTCCAATCCAATTTATTCATAGTTCATGATCCACTAAGTAGGGGTGGGAAATGATGAAGTAAAAAATGGATTGAGTTTTTGAGACACCCACACATGGGGATTGAGAAAGCCATCAATTTAGTCCAAGTTATTCACTATTTGATAATCTTATATAGACATAAGACACCACCAAGTTTGTACATTAGTTATTATACCCAATGAGGTGTATTTGTTATCTCTCTCTCTCTCTCTCTCTCTCTCATCTCTTTACTTAGTTTTATCTTTGATTTTGATATTTCTCAAGTAGGGACTAATTCATTCATGTTTCATTTTTAGGATACATAATGGAGCACGCTTTGTATACTCAATCCCAAATTAAAGGATTCACCTCTTAGGTAAGTCTAGGTACACTTCTTTTTCCTTTATCCTAATCATTTCACTTTGATGCATTTATATAATAAGGGATATAGTCATATAAAATGTCATTTGAGTGAAATGAGTGTCACTTGAGACCACCTTATCCTTAGCTTAGCCCTAAACCTATCTTAGCTTAGCTTAGCCTTAGAAAATCATCAAAACTTTAAAAGATTGATCAAGGGATAAATTTGGTGAAGTTTAAGGCCAGACCATCACTAGGACATAATATAAGAATAAATAAACCAATTCACTTATGTATTATATAAGTCCACTTAGAAAGCATCACCAACCAAAATATTATAGTGCCATGGATTTATTCATGCTAGGAACACGCTCTAAAAGTTTCATGTTTGTGTGAGCTTTTTATCTCAAGATCTAGTGTTCAAAGTTAAACCTATAGAAAGGGATGTTCATGCAAACATCAAAATAAAACTCAAAAAATTAATTATTGAGGTCCAAAGTTTAATGGTCGTGCAAATGTCAATGATGGTTATGCAGACATCAAATCATGGGTGCATTACCATCAAATTTGAGATATGGTAAATAGCCATTGGGGTTCAAAAATATTAATGACATTCACATGGATGTCAAATTTTATTCACGTGAGTTAGCCATTTGAGTTCAAATAGTGGGTCTTGGTAGATTTAATGATCAACATTGCTTTATACATGTTGATTCAATGACACGTGAGAATGTCAACATGTCAAAGGGATATTTGTTGTATGAAATCAATGACCACAATCATTCATACATTTTTATCTGATGGTGCAAAAGAAGTCAAAATCTTAGGAAGGATCTATGAGGCCAATGGGAGAAAAGACAAGATGGAGTATTCTGATTGGCCTGAGTAATATTTGACAAATAAGGTCGAACCTGATAACTAGTTTTTGATGAAATCAAATTTAGGTCTTTCAGGGTTATTTTACCACCATTAAAACTTGTTTGAGCACCATTAAAATTCCATGGCCATGTAGTTAGGTATAAATAATATAAATGTATGCCATAAGGGTTAAATATAGACCTATAGTTTGAATATTTGTAGCATACGAAGCCCATTATGCAATTATGTCCACCATTATTTGAAGGATACTTGTACATAATGAGCCCTTGGTTTCTATAGATGCTCAAAGATAAAAATAGGTATTTTTGACCTAATGGGGATAAGAAAAGGTTATATAGTCTATAGGTATGCATCAATATATATGATTATGGGAAAATCAATAAAGGAGATTGGTTTTTTATCTATAGAAAAGATTTGGTCCAAATTTGATCAAACGTAGTTGTCTATGGTTCTTTGTCCTTCAGCATGGCCATATTTTTGACAAACAACCACCTAAAATGCACAAAGCCATGATTCTATTAGATATATAGACATGAATTTTTTCTTCAAGTGAGAGGTGGTGTGGAAGATTAAAGAAAAGGTCTAGTGTTGGGAGTTGTAGATAGGAGCATTCAATGCATTCTCGAAGCCTTATGTAACCTTTTCAATGTGGTAAGCCATGTATGGTGTCCTGACTGATTAAAAAGGTGGCAAGGATTTCATTATCTAAGGAGGGTGGTAATTCAAGTTTAATTAATGAACTGAGATAAGGAATTCCCTGTCTAATAGCATGCTCCCACATTCTTTCTCTCTCTATCTTCTCTTATATATCCTAGTCTCATTCTCATTGAATGGGTTCTCATCTCGTAGAATTTATCATCTTTTTGGGGACAATGATTTTGATTGAGACTCTTGCAAAAGTGTGCTCATTTGATATGGTTAAACCCTTTCAAAATATTGTAAGAACTACCTTTTGAAGTAATAGGATCAAATTTTTGCTTATCTCTTATCTTTAATTAGTGCTTAGTATGCTTGTGTATGGTGAATTTGTGAAGGAGAATCTTCCTAGTTTACTATCCTTCTGCTTGCCTCTTTAAAGGTGTTTTCAAGCTAACTTATAGGTCTAGATTAGTGTATTACTTGGAAACTCTTATATGAAACATTTACACAACTAGTGAGATTATGAGATTGAGTAATCCATAGTTGTCTTTTGTTGATTCTATGTGGGTTCAAGCTTATATGAATTTCATTTTTAACTTTTGTGCATCACCCTTTTAACCTTCTTAGGAGCCCTTATCCTCTTTTTATCCCTTTTCCTTATGAAGCATTAGTTTAGCATTAGTTTTAGGTGAGCATTAAAGAAGAAACTGACCTACTCCAGAGGTTTAACCTCACCATAGGATACCCACAACCTAAGATTATTCCCATTATGTAGCTTAGTTGGAGAACCCAAAGAACACTCTCCAAGGGTAAAAATTAAGCTTATAATAGTTTCTAGCACACTTGGTGGGATTCAGTCCAAAAGGAAGGTTGATCAAAGTTGATTCTGGTTTGATCAAATTTGTAGTAGTTAAGCTCCCAAGCAACAATATTTGGTGACTCCAAAAGGAAGAATCAACACTCTAGTATAGATTAGTATCTATATCTCATGCCAAAGGTGACAACAAGGTCAAATTCAAGAGGTATTCCCTTTGAATTTGTTGAACTACCTTTAAATTTAGAAAAAATATTAAGGTTTTCTAATATACATCCATATCAGGGAACCTTTGCTCTTAGGTCATTTTCAAGACCTACACCTGCAAGAAGACCTTTACTAAATCCTTTTGTATCCATAGTAGCCCCTAGATATTTTATGGATTTTAACAGCCAAAGTCCTCTGGCCCTTGCCTAATATGATCTTATTCTAGTATCATCCCTTAAAAGTGTTCCCTATTATATTGGAGACCAAGATAAAACACCTTCTGAGCACCTCATGGACATAGCCAATTTTTGTAATATCCATAATATCATTGAGGAAAATATAGCTTTTAGGTTATTAGATACTTCTATTAAAAGAAAGGCCCTAAATTGGTATTGAGGCCTTTCTGCTAATTACATTAAAACATGGGACCAATTAGGAGAGGCTTTGTGTAAAATATTTGAGGATAAAAGTGACCATTTGTCACTTGTAAAGAAACTAACTGTCATTAAGAGATCTCCCCATGAATTCATGCAAGACTTCAACATCGGGTTCCAAAAAACTTGGGACAAAGTCCTAGTCTTAGTTAGACCAACCCCTAACTTTGACTTTCTATATTATTTGAAGTCTTTAAATAGTGATGATCTAATATAAGGGATGGAATATATTCCTAGATGCTTATGAAGTGGCCATCATATTATAAAATTATCTATTTTAATATGGCAAGCTTACACTCAGACCAATAATGCCCTTATTTCTTGAAATTAGACCACCTCTTATTGCTATCCCTCCACTTGATGTCATTCCTTATAAACCAATAATTTCTTAAATACCTACACCAAAATAAGAGAAAGCTTCTACTAGTGGATCTAATGATTCCCAAGACCAAAAGAACTTCCAAGATCTCAAGAGCATGTTTTAGTCTTTGGAAAATGAACTATTAAATGTTAAGAGGAAGTAGGCTTTCAATAAGCCTTATCAAAGTTCATATCAACCTCATAAATAAGCCTTTATAGAAAATATGCAACCATATAAGGGGAACTACTGAAGTTAGGGCCAAGGTCAAAACCAAGGACAAGGACAACATAACTTTAATAGATAGAATAATTGCAACCCTAATGTTGCTAGCACTTCCAACACCTTAGTACCAATTCAAAATAATATGGCTTAAGAAGTAGAAGGTACCATTCCTTAGAATGAATCTTTTGGTCAATATATTGTCCTAAATATTGAACTCAACCAAGCCTTCAATGATCAATGATAATAATCTACTAATTTTGGGTACAAACAAGCTCTAATAGCCTAAAATGTAGAGGAACCTATGATGACCAAACTCGAAAAACCTCCACAAAGTCAAGGGTCTAATCATAGATCAAACTAACTAGATACCACCATGGTCAATTATGAGCAAGAAGACTGTTATGCATCCAACTAGAAAGCTAGTTCTAACCAAGCCTACATACCAGTGGCAAAAAATAAAAGATTTAAAAGAAGGAACATGGATGGTAATCAAGAAGTAGTCAGAGAAATTCCTACCGTTACTCCTTTACTGACAAAGCCAAATGAACTTGTTGTCACTCCAAAGGTTCTAGTACCTATAAATAATTAGAATCAAGGGAATGTTTTTGTGCTTTAAGGGTCACAAGTTCAATAACAATAGTGGTGGATCCCAAAGCACAAATAAAGGTTGGTGGTTCACCCATAAACATTGTTGAACAAATTGAGAAATCTAATGAGTGTGCAAATGTGGGATATGCTCTCTGTGCCTGGTCAAGTAGACATTATTTAGGAAATTTTGTCCAAGATTAATGTTACAACAGTTTTAGATAAGCCACCAAGTAAGGTGAATGAATTTATCACCAATTAAACCAAAAGGCCTAGTGAAGGGTAATCAAATAAAGTGGACAGACCTCCACCCTTATATATCTTAGTGATCATTGGTAACTCTTTGGTGCACATTTGATTAGTGGATTGTGGGGCTAGTACCTTAATGGTGCCAAAGTTTATAGCTAATCAACTTGGCTTGAAATATGAAGCCCAATCCAAAGGAGTGATATAACTTGATTGCTCAGTGGCTCAAGATGTATTGATCTTAAATGTGCCTCCTCACTCTGCACTATGATTATCCAGAGAGTTCACAACAAAGATAGGAGGCTATCTTGTAGTATATTATGATATATGGCATTAAGAACAAGATATAGGGCCAAAGTGTCAATCAAAAATAATCCCATCACAAAATTCCACATATAGCACTATGGACTAGAAAATATTAACATCAATTACACCATAATTGATGAGGATGAATTTGTGATGGGGCAAGAGCTGAACACTCATCCATAAGAGGTACCAAACATGTTCCTGGATGAACTATGAATGAAATCAAGTTGGCAAATCCCTTAGAGGGTGTTAAAGAAATGGAGCCCATGCCATCCCTCATGAGGCCTCAAGAAGAACCTTGTGTTATATCAAAGTTATTATTTGATGGCTTAAGGAGAAAGGATGGAGTGGGTGCAAGTGTTATGCTAAAATCCCCTTCAAATGATAAATACTTATCTTCAAATAGGTTCTAATTCAACTGATGATATAATGCATTAGAATATGAGGGTCTCATCCATGGACTTTAGGATAGTAAGGGAAGGATTAAATAATTACAAGTCTATGGGGACATCAAATTAGTTGTTCACCAAGTCAGAGGTTAGAATACCACTAAGAAACCCTTAATGAAGTTATAAAAACATAGAGCGTGGGACCTAATTGAGCACTGTGAGGCCTTTAACATCCAATCAATACTAAGATGCCAAAATCAACATGATAAGAGCCTAACAGCTATGGGGGATCATTTTGACATCTATAATGAATTGAAAAAGACCATGGTGTAACCACATGTCAAAGTGGTAATAAGACCATCAGTGCCAAATAATGAAGCTCATTAGTAGGTATTTGAAAATGACAAATAGATTGCATTTTTATTGTAGTAAGAAGCAAAGTTGTCCTCCATCAACCAAGGAAAATTATAGCATCAGTATGAGGAGCATATAATTCAATTAAGGTCCAATAAGCTTCCTAAAGGGCTATTCACCCTAGAACGTCTCTTTCATGAGGGGGACCATATGAGGAAGGATAAAGTAGTGATGTCAACTAATGAAGAGAAATATGAGAGAGTTATTATATTTGAAGATAATCTCCTCAAGCTTGGTAAAGTAAGCACTAAAGTTGAAAGGCATGCTTTCATAGATATTTTTGAATAATATGCAAACATCTTTGCCAAGAAATATAGTGACCTAAGGGGATTTGATCCCAAATTGGCCCAACACACTATAGAGTTAGAGGCTAAAGCCAATCTTGTCAAGAAAAAGTAGAGGCCCATAAACCCCAAGATTGAAGAGCTCATAAGAAAGGAATTAACCAATCTTATTGAATCTAGGATCATCTTCCCAATTAAGCACTCCTCATGGGTATCTAATCTAGTACCTATCATAAAGAATGGGGAAATAAAGTTCTACATGGACTTCAAGGATATGAATAGGGTCTATTTAAATGATCATTACCCTATACCATCCATGGAATAACTCTTACAAATAGTTTCTATTTTAGAATGCTACTCTCTCTTAGAAGGATATTCAGGGTATAACCAACTGCTAGTGAGAAAAGAGGACCAGTACAAGACCACCTTCACCACTAAGTGGGGCACATTTTCTTATCAAAATATGCCTTTTAGATTATCCAATAATGGGGAAAACTTTCAAAGAGTAATGGACATGGCCTTCTAAGGGATGCTAAATCAAATGGTACTAGTCTATTTGGATGACATCACAATCTTCTCCAAGAAAGCTAGTGAGCACATGGACCATCTAAGACTGATATTGTAGAGATGTAGAGAGTATGGGATATATTTAATTCCTAATAAATATGTGTTTATTATGAATGAAGGAAAACTAATAGGTCATATTATTTCAAAACAAGGATTATTCATGAACCCTAATAGAGTAAGTTCTATCTTAGCCTTATCCTTTCCAAAGCACAAGAAAGGGATCTAGAGTTTCCTTTGAAAGATTAACTTTGTGAGAAGGTTCATACCTAGTTTTGAAAATTTGGTCAAACCTATCACCACCATACTAAATAAAATCCAAGTGTTTTCTTGGTCTAATGAAGGCAACACAGCTTTTGAAGCCATCAAGTAAGCCATTGCCCAGCCTCCCTCACTCATAAATCCTAATTTCTCTAAGAACTTCATCTTGTATACCTTTTCTAATATTGACAACAAATCATAGATGATGATAAAAAAGAATGACAAAGGAATGGAGTAGCCAATTGCCTTTTTTGGTCAAGGGATAGATGGATATGAGGTCAGGTACACTTTCATTGAGAAGCAAGTTCTTGCAGCCTTGAGGAGTCTCAAGAAGTTTAGGCCCATGCTCTCTAACATTAGGATTCATCTTATGGTGTCTCATCCTAGATGTATTGAATTCATTTTTAACAAGGATTTAAATGAAAAGAGAGATGGATATATCACAAAGGTCATGGAATATGATTTATATATCAAGGTCACCAAGATGGTCAGAGGCAAGGTATTATGTGAGCACATGGTAACCTCCAAGAAGAAAAATATGTTATTTTAGTGACCCAAAAAAAACTCACAAGAATGTGCACCTCCACTTGAAAAGAGTTGGATTCATGATATGGCTCACTTATTAAAAATAATAGAATTCCCCAAAGGGTTGGATAAATCCAAAATAAGGTATTTCAAGCTTCAATCCATACCTTATGTTTTAGTTGATGGAGTCCTTTCTAGAAGGGATCTCAATGGGGTAATTCTTAGGTGCATAGATGATGACTAGGTGACCAAGATTTTGGAGCAGTTCCATGATGGACCTATAAGAGGTCATTTTTCACCTAGAACCATAACTATAAAAGTAATGAGAGCTAGTTATTACTAGTCTAGTATTTTCAAAGATGCTCATTCATGGGTTAGAAAATGCTAGAAGTGTTCTCTCTTTTATGGAAAGCAAAAACTAGAAACCCTTTCACTCAATCCTATTCAGGTGGAGTAACCCTTTATGCAATGGGGATTAGACTTCATAGGGATGATCAATCCACTATCAAGTGTAGAGCATAAATGGGTGCTCATATTAACTAAATACTTCACGAGGTAGGTGGAAGCCATTACTTTGAAGGAGGCTAGTGAAGGTGCAGTTTTGGAATTTTAAGATAGCCTTGTGACCAGGTTTGGTGTCCTAACTACCATAATTTTTAATAATGCATTGAAAATCCTTGGTACGAACATAAGTGAGTGGGATATCAAACTAGGCATCTACTTCAACACCTCTTCCAACTACTATCCTCAAGGAAATGTACTAGTAGAGTCCACAAATAAGAATTTGTTAAGGATCATTAAGAGGACCATGGAAGAGAATTAGAGAACATTACACACCAAGCTTAGGAAAACCTTATGGATGATAGGGTGACTCCTAAAAATACCAATATTAATTATCCATATGTTCTTGTGTATGGAATGGAAGCCAAACTACCTATCCCCCTTGAGCTACTTGCATTAGAGTTAGCCCATTAGCTTGAATTGATGGAGGATGCACCAATGAATGTGAGGATGATAGATATCATGGAGCTAGAAGAAACTAGGGAGCTTGCTATGAAAAATTTGAACTCACATCAAGTTCAAGTCAAAAAGGCCTTTGACAAGAGAGCTAAAATAAAGAGCTTTAAGGAAGGGGATCTGTTGCTCCCAAAATTAGCTACTCTCATTTTTGGAACAACCCCTATGAAACTTCTCCGTTTTACTCTAAGTTCGTTATTCTAGACAAGTTTCTCTTGATCTCAAGTGTAGTCGACTAACTCCTTAAAAAGTTCACAACCTTCCCTCATCATGATTTCTCCAAAAAAAAATGAAAACCATTGCAGCCTCGATGTGATCAGAATGTTGAAATTTTGATAAAATTTAAGGAGTTAGTGTTTTTGGTTATCATGCAAGGTTAGCATATTTTGTTGCCTTTGCATGATGTTTTTTGTTTTCATGCAAAGGTGGTAATTTTTTCTGCCCTTGCATCTTTCCATGCAGGAGTGGAAAATATTGCTGCCCTTGCATTTTTTTCAAGCATTTTCATGCATGGGCAACAATTTTTGCTGCCCTTGCATTTTTTGCCATTCATGCAAGGGTGGTAAAAATCACTGCCCATGCACGATCTCAATTTTCATGCGTGGCATTTATTACCATGCATGTTGAGTGGTTAGCATCAGCTTTAACCTTTTTAATGCCAATTTGATCCTCATTTGGATCATTCCAATTTGTCTACTCCTCCTCCCTATAACTAGTCAACCATGTGAACGAGTGGGATTGTGATTTTTACAGCTTTGAGCATTGGATTTTGATTTATCAAGTAGGTCTTGCATTCTTCCTCTTTTATTTCTAGGTTTTCATTTTGTTCTTTCTCTTTTATTTAAAGTTATTTTTTTTTACTTTTTAGGTTTTAGTTTTTCTTATTTTTCCTCCCTCTCCTCAAATTTGTGAAAGCTTAAAAACCTTAAAAATCTAAAAAACCCATTACTATTAGTGTAAGGGTGGTGATTTTTGCTGCCCTTACATAAAAAAATTGATTTAACATATGTAAAGGCAACGATTTTCACTACCCTTACACATGTTCTCCACGCCATGTGCACAGAGGGTGATTTTTGCCACCCCTGCACAATGCCCACATGCAAAGGTGGAAAAAATTGGTGCCTATGCACAAATAAACAAACCTTCCCCCACATGCAAAGGTGATAATTTTTGCCGCTCTTGCATACATTTTCTCATAAATCTTAACTCTGGTAATTTTTAAAATTACATTTTTTGAGCCCACTTCCCTTTGACTTTCTGTCCTGCTCTCATCTTAGCCCTTTCAAGTGCATTCCCATGGTCGTGATCACCAACATGTAGTTTTCTCAGATTGAAAAATTTTCCCCTGATTGCATGATCATGATTCTTGTTGCAGTTTCACTCAAGGATCCTTCTTCATTGACATCCTTTTGACATAAGCTCTTCCATATGACTGAGGTTCCTCTGAAAAAGATGAAGACAATGAAGTATAACTATCAAAGTGTTTTTTCAATCACCTAAGTTACTTCTAATGTCGAAGACATTAGGGATACAGAGATCGATCACATAGATATGGCTAAGTTCATAAAAAGAACTAGATCAAGCAATCCTAGCCATGAAATGAAAAAGATAATCGAGAGCAATATTCATCTAGTATATTATTTTTTATAGTGGCTCACAACACAGAGTTCATTCTCTAGCGCGCTCAGTTTTATAATAAGGATACTAGGGCTGTGTTAGACGCTAGTGGTAGTGTGGTGATTAGACTGGACTCTAAATTCACTAACAAAGTGTTCATGTGTCCTCCCACTACTGAAGTATTAAAGATCAATTTTGTTGAAACACAAAGGGAGTATGACAAAGATCTTGCAAGAGTGAAGAAAGCAATCAATAATAGATGGCTCAAGACTCCAAGAGAGAACTTGTCAAGATGGCCATAGAGCTTTCCTAGGAGTGATTTCATTGAAGAAGTTGGTGACCTGATCACTATTCTCAGCAGGGTAAGAGGTTTACCTTCTTCTTCACTATTTCATGAATGGATGTACCCCTTCATTAAGATATTTCTCAAAGGCAAAAAATTCATTTTCTAGGGAGAACAAATCAGCAATGCTCTACATGGGAAATTGATGAATGTATCCACTACCTCCGAATTCTACATGACTTCATACCTAGTATATATTATAACATCAATAAGAACCAACTCAGGTTTAACATCAGAAGGAGATAGGAGAGTAACCCTAGTATATCAATATTACTCTCAATTGGCATTTAAGGGTTCTATCCATCATTTTAGGAGGGTAAATGATGCTTTCTTCATAGTATTTTTATGTCTCTTTGATCCCTAATTAGAACATAAAAGAGTGTCAGACGAAGCTTGGACAGTTGTGAATGATTTCAAATGTATGTTCTTGCAAATCCCTTCTTTTTCTTATCTACTGACTGGATTTTTCCAAGGTCATCCTTATATGCTTCCAAGATTCCCTTCAGACAAATTAGTCTTGATGGAGCTGCACATGAAAATTATTATCATACACAATAAGTAGATGGAACTCAAGAAACCCAGTTTTAGGTTCCCAATTGAAATTGGAAGGTTCTCAGTATTGATCACTATAAAAGCTAGAGTTATGGAGACTGAAATGCAACTCATAACCATGAAGCATTTCAAAAAGAGACCAAACATTGACTATAGAGGCATAAAGAACATAATCAGGAGGAAGACCTAGTTTCATGAGCCTATGATCGAAGATGTTTAGGTTGATTTGAGGACTACAAAAGACATCAAAAAAATGGATTATAGTAGATTGTCTCTTGAGCAGATAGAATATTTGGGACTCACTAATATCCCTAATAATCTAGTGAATGATAGAGATTTGATCAACAATAAATACCATGCTAAATAGATCACCAATACCCCTCTTCCCCCAACCCAATGGTCTCAGAAGGAGTTGACTTCCTTGAGAAAAAGATTTGAACCAATATTGGCAAACATTAACGATTGGTTAGCGAATAAGGGAATCACCTTGAAAGAGTTCATCACAGGATCAGAAGTTGAATTTTAAGAGGAAACAATAAGAATAGTGAAAAATAGGATGAAGAATAAAAGTGATGTCCCTACTTCTGATAGGCCACAAAAGCCTAGGATCATCTTCGTGACAAAGAAGTCATAAGTTGTAGAAAAAGAGCCAGGAACAACAGATATGGAGGTTGAAAAGCAAAAAACCAAATAATTATAGTGGAGAAAATGGAGGCTGATGATAGGCCCATAGATCAACAAGAAAAGGAAAATCTATCTTCACAAGAAGGTGTACAGCCAGAAATAGGAATTACTTCTTCCCCACCTAGCACACCTGTTATAACTCTTTCACCTATTTTTCTAATCAGTGTTCCCTCTTCTGGAGTATCCTCTCATTCAAAAATTATTTTTGATGACCCTCAAGGCACTTCTAGAGATATTCTTCATTCCTCAAGGTTAATTCTCAATTTGTCATCTTTGTCTTTTGATATCGGAGATAGTTCTACTTTCGATCATTCAGTAGAAGGTGCAGTTCTTACTGATACTCTACCCATTATTTTCACCATCGATATAGGTGCAACTCCAATAACACCAACTATGGAGATTGATACTAATGTAAGTAATTCTACCCTCCCACCTTGGTTATCGAATTATATGCCCAAAAGGAAAAATAAGCCATCTCCCTAGATGACTTCGATTTCAATAAAATGGTTCCAGTAAAAGTTAAGACTCCCAAAAAGCCAAAAATTATTTCAAAGATGATCGAGGATAAAGGGCACAAATTTTTGGAAATAACAAAACCTACATAGGATGCAACTCTTGAAAATTTTGATGTAAATGACTACTCTATCTCTTGAATTGAGTTAAGAAAGATAAATCATGAAACTGCTAAGAGTGATATGTAGTCATCCTGACATCTTGGTTCAAAAGTTTGATAGAGAGAGAAATGAAGGACCATTATAAAACAATGGTGGAACAATTGACTGTAGTAATAAGGAGAATAAATTTCACTCTAGAAATAGTAACTCTAGAGGCTATCTCCATAGATGACCCTATGATTCAGAAAGAAGAAAGGACCTATCTTAAGGGAAAAATAATTAAAGAGTACTTGGACAAGATGTATACACAAGGAATTTCCTTGCTCACAGAGTTGTCTGAGAAAATGGGTAAGATGAGAAAGTGAGAGCATAAATAAATGATCTTATTAATTCATTTCTAAAGATATTAAAAGCATAAAAAAGTATCTTAACAAGTGGATGGATATGAAGAAGCTGAAAATAAGCACTCTAGTATCAATTGGCATCATTGTTGATAGAGACTCTTATACTAAAACTAAAGAATCATTGATATATAGGAGTGAGGTGCTTATGGAATTGATCAGCGACCTCGAATCATCAAAAGACCTCAATGAACAAAGTGACATCAGTCTTTTGCATAAATTAGAGGAGCTGCCTTCTAAGCTTACATTGTAAGACAACCAATTCCTTTTAGTAGAGGAAATGGTTTAAGAATTTAAAGGTATGTTTTGAAAGAAATTTGAAGATAAACCATTATCGGTAGCCTCCATGGACAATATACTAGATAATTAGTTAAATATGGATAATCTAAAAACTAGGTTAACTAGTCATGCGAAATTGGTCATAGCAGTGAGACATGCCATAGTTAGGGTGAAGATGATTTTCAAGAATACTGTTACTCTAGACAGTATCGAGATATAAGCAGCTATCACCATGTATGATGCTCATGTAAAGAAAGATGGGGCTACAAATTGAATCAATTTTCATTTGATTTAATTTTTATTTTTTCAAATGCACTTTTGTAACCACTTTGGACATTTTCACATGTACCTTTGTCATGTGTAATTACATGTAAAAATATGGAATGTTTAGAGTCAACAAAGACTCCTATCTTTGACTAGGTCAAATTATTTAAATCTTTTTTAAATCCTCAAGGCTTCTCCCTATAAATAAAGAGAGCCTCTTTTGTAATAGCGATATATCTTTTGATGATTAGAAGCAAAAACTCTACCCAAATTGAGATGGATTTTGAGACTTTGAGCTCAGATTGTAAATCATATTTTTTTGAATGAATGAGAAAGCAGGTGACTTTTCAAACTTTGTGTTGGAATAACCTGTGTTATTTAGGAAATTATTTTTATGTCCTTTTTCCCAATAATATCTCATCTATTTGATTAAATAAGCAGAATGTGTGGAAATTATCTGGAAGATGTTTTGAAGTTAATTATGAGGACTTTGTGTTGCTATAATTACCTTTAGTTTGTTTTTTTTATGTTTTAGTGAAAAAAGTATTAGAAAGGCTTTGTACTACTTTTATCCTTTGTGATCGTATACTCTGTTGTAGTTTTCGGTGGAGACTTTGACCTGCACTTCATTATACTATTATATACATTATAAATCAGTAAGAGAAGTAATGAAAGACTTTGTGCTTTCATGAGTTTCTTGTGGATCTAGCTACTACCTACTAAGTTTTCCTACTGTTTACTGGACATCATTTTTGAAAGAAGAGGATTGATTTCAGTTATTACACAAGAATTTTCCTTTACCTTGTGAACATCATCCTTGAAAAAAAAGAGATAGATGCTATGATCTCACCCCTAAGTCTATTTTTAGTTTATATTAGTATATTATAGTTTATAAAGAGCCTCTCCTTACTAAGAGGAGAGATTTATCTCATTATGTTGTGGTTGTTATATCCATTTTTCCTTCATTTAGTTGATGACAAAATATTCACCTAATAGTTTTTGGTGACTCCACTGGGGACATAAATGCACACTTTGAAGCCTCAATTTTCAAATTGAAGCATTTCCAGTCCTTTTTTATTTTACACTCTAGTAGATCTACCGTACACATGAATCAAGAGAGCTCAAGGTATTATTGATCCTATATTTGAGTTGGTGCAACAAAATAATTTTGAGATTTTCCCTCCACCATCTCGCCTTCAGTGTACTAGGAATTTTCTTCCTACCAACGTCAGATCTCCAATCATAGACGAAGCTTCTAGTTTTAGTGCTAGTAGAGTTTTGTTCATACTTAGCCCATAAAGGTTTATTATCCCTCTTTTTAATCATCATATAATGGCAGCCCAAAGTCCTTGGGGCAACACTTTTGGTCCTCTCAATCTAACACTGCCTTTACATGAATTGCCTCATAGTTCGAGAAAAAAATTCTCCAAATTCTATGGTGATAGGAAGTCCATCCTGATGAGCATATTGTTTCTTTTTGCATAGCATGTGGTGTGATAGGTGTTGAATATGAAGATATAGTGGTGAGACTGTCATAGATTGGTTTTATCACCTTCAAGCTCAGACTATAACTAATTGGGACACTCTCAAGGCTAAGTTTGAGGTTAGATTTAAACTTGCAGAAGATGCAAATGCCTTGTTGGCTCAGCTTACACAAATGAAGAAGGAACCCCATGAGCCTATGTGAAATTTCATTGCTAAATTCAATAAGCTGAGGAATAGAATTCTTACAATTGCTTAGCCAATACTAGAGAATCTTAAGTACTTTTCATCAACTCTCAACTTCCTAAAGTAAGCTTTTTATTGAGGTGGACTGGACCTATAGATCTTTCTATAGCCCAAAATTTGGCTATCGAGGTTGAAGATGATCTTATCCTGGTAGGTAATATTAGAAAAGATTCTAATAAAAATAAAATTTTCTCATCTGCTGAAAGTTCTTCCACGAGCACCACAGATCCTATGGTGCAAAAGTTGGAAAGTAAATTACTAGATCTAAAAAGCAAATGTCATAAGGTATGTCTACTCCTCCTTATCGAGAGATGCCAAGGAGGACATTTGTTAATCATTCATATCAAGGAAACACTGCTAAAAAATGAAGACAATCCAACCATCTTCCTTTCACATAGGGGAAGCTCACCATTGAAGCAACACCGGTCAACTCAGTAGTTGGTTATCATGAAGTTGAACATGATCTTTCTTTCCAACCTAAATTAGACCAAGAATATAATGATAATCTCTTTATAGAAGGAGAAGAAGAATTAGCTGGTGACTCCAATATTGGTTTTCTGCAATACCAAGATAAAGTTAAAAAAAAAGAGAAGTGTTTGATGGATCATATGCTATCTTTACTAGGTCCCAAAATTAGTTGACTCAACAATATGATAAAGAAAAGGTAGGAGAAGAACCTTAGATAGTATTTTCAATTGCTAAATGGGGGACTTCATTGCCTTTCCAATCAAAAGACCCAATGACCAATAAGAAAGTAAGTACCTCAAACCATCATGTACCTTCTACTTTTATTTCTCAAACCAGCACCACACCTAATAAAGATGAGGATGATGTAATTTTTTCCTCTATTTATAGTTCATTCCAATTATTTGACATAATTGATCATGCTAGAAAGACCAAAATTCAAATGACCAAAGTTGAGTATGCTACGCCCCTAACCTATCACATGTATGAGGATAGTATTATCTGACTTGTGGCTTACTTATCCCTCTTTGACATTATATTACATTTATTTATGCTTTCTTTAGATTAGTAGGTCGGCTTATGGAGTAACCATGGCCTAGTTAGACTATATATAGGAGGTAGTGGATAATCATTTATCATCATATCGTGAATTCTGCTCTTATTGAAGCTTGTGGAGGTTGCCCCCTCGAAGTGGCTTATCTATTATCATATATTTGGATATATTTCAGTCATATTTGGATATAATTATGTTGTTATACTTAATTCTTGAAGTAATTTCATTACAAGTGGTATCAGAGCTGCGATTTGGGCAATCTTGTGGGCGAAACACTAAATTTTTAAATTTTGAAATATATAAAAAATGGTTGCGAATTTATCTAAATTTTTTTTAATATAGGTGCAAAATAATCAAATTAAGCTTCCATTAAAATTTCAGCTCATTTGGATCTGTTTTTCAAAAGTTATCACTATTTTATGGTTTTTCATAAAATTGCTCTATAGTGCACAATTCAAAGAATTTTTCTGAGTTGTTTACATTTTGGAAAGCTTAGAAAAATTTGGATACAATTTGTTCTTTGTATATTTTTATTTGAGGCTGAAATAATTCCAAAATTGCTTGGTCAAAGTTGGGTCAAAAGTGTCAATATGGGTCGACATTGTAAAACCATGTTATGGCAGGTCCACAAACTCGGGGCCAAGGAAAGGGTCCTGAAACTTGAGATGGAGTCAGAAGGGGGATGTAATAGACACTTTGTACCAAGGTTTTCTGACATAGATCACAAAGTGAGCCAGGTTGAATATAGTATGCAAAGCATTCAGAGTGAGGTGCAAGACATACAATCTAATATGCAATCCATACAAGATAGTTTGGGAGATATCATGAAGGATTTGAACATTAATCAATCAAATCATTAAGATAACTCTATTTCAAAAACCCACCAGGGTGGTTCTCCTAACCAGTCTACTTCAAATCCAACTCCATGGCCACAGAGGAACCTATTACCAAAGGTGGATATGTGCAAATTTGATGGAAAAGATCCACTCAATTGGCTCAACCAAATCGAGAGTTTTTTAAACCTACATCAGATTCCAAGTGGACAGAAGGTTACCATGGCATCATTGTATCTTGAACCTGATCAATTCATTTGGTATCAATGGTTGTGTGCTCAAAAGAAAAAGAGGACTATCAATGTCACCTGGTCAGTTTTTACAGAGGAGCTATAATTACACTATGGCAATAGTGTGATAGATAATTACTTCAGCCAACTGGAAAAATTGCGACAAACTAGCTCCGTCAAGGATTATATTCATCATTTTTAGAACCTATCTTTATGTGTGGAGACAATTTCTGAAGCAAACTTGAATGACCTATTTTTGGGTGGACTCAAGGACCACATTCAACATGAGGTACGCATGTTTAATCCACTTAATATTTCTGAATCTATTATCCTAGCATGTAGAGCTAAGAAAAAATTCATAGCCAACAAGAAGCATCCATTCACTCACTTCAAAGATCGTAGCATATCGTCATCAACATTTCCTCCACCTACTAGATTGACCCCTCAGTAAATTGAAGATAAGCATGCAAAATGATTATGTTTTGGTTGTGATAGCAAGTGGAGTAAAGGACATAGATGTGCTAAGAAGAAATTATTCTACATTGAGGGACCAAATGAAGATGAAGAAGTAGATGATTCCTTCAATGATGATGAGGAAGATATAGAGGAGATACCTGAAGATTCCCAACCTACAATCTCTTGTAATGCACTTGCAGGTATTAGCACTCCAAAAACTCTTAAGTGGTGGGTTTCCTCAAGAAATAGAAGGTGATAGTGTTGATTGATTAAGGGAGTACACAACTTTATAAACCATAAGTTGGCCACTCAATTGAACTATTTCATCTACCCAGCACCAAAATTTTAGGTCATGATTGCAGATGGTGGCACAATTAATTGTTTAGGCAAATGCCATAGTATTAAGCTTACTATGGGTGGGTACAATCTTGACTCTCCTATGTTTGCTATTCCCATGGGTAACACATACATTGTTTTGGGATTCTAATGGCTCACAAGCTTAGGTACCATTGAGATGAACTTCTAAGAACTATTCATGCACTTTCATTCTGAAGGTAAGAAAATTGAACTACATGGATTACATGCAAAATCTCCATAATTGGTTAGTTCACATCAGATGACCAAGATGCTAAAAAAAGGGACAGAGGGAATTATTGCATGATTATACCCCATAGAATTTCAACCCACACAAGTATCTACACATCCTGATCTACAAATAATTCTTGAAAACCACTCATCTATTTTTGGGGCCATGCCAAAAGGACTACCACCAAAAAGAGAACATGATCATGCCATTCAACTAATTCTAGGTAGTCAACCACCAAATATCAGACCATATAGATATCCATATGCACAAAAGAGTGAAATTGAAAAGATGGTCCATGAGATGCTGGAGGCAGGGATCATCAAGCATAGCCAAAGTGCATATTCATCACCAGTGGTCATGGTGAGGAAGAAGGATGACACATGGAGGATGTGCCCAGATTATAGGGAACTCAACAAGTACACCATCAAAGATAAGTTTCCTATTCTAGTAATTGATGATTTACTTGATGAGTTACATGGTGCTAATTATTTCACAAAATTGGATCTTTGCTCGGGGTACCATCAAATTAGAATCAAGGATGAAGATGTTCATAAAACTACTTTTAGAACACATGAGGGCCATTATGAGTTTTTGGTAATTCCCTTTGGTATTACAAATGCACCATCTACTTTCAGAGCTTGACGAACACTATTTTTAGGCCTTTTTTAAGGAAGTTTGTGCTAGTTTTCTTTGATGACATATTGATTTATAGTCAGACATGGGAAGCACATCTACTACATGTGAAACAGGTGTTGATAGTTTTGGAGGAGCACCAAATTTATGTGAAGCCATCTAAATGTGCTTTTGGAGTATAGGAGGTAGAGTACCTCAGTCACATTGTTTCCCATGAAGGGGTCAAAGTTGATCCCCAGAAGATCAAAGCGATAATGGAATGGCCCATGCCAAAAACTCTCAAAAACCTTCGAGGGTTTCTTGGACTAACAGGTTACTATAGAAGATTTGTGAAAGGTTATGGTAGCATAGTAGCTCCACTCATTGCATTACTAAAGAAGGATGCTTTCCATTGGAATGACGATGCCACCAAAGCATTTGAGAAACTACAAGTAGTTATGTGAACCACTCTAGTTTTGGCTACTCCAGACTTCTCACAAACATTCACTGTTAAATGTGATGCTTCTGGGTCTAGATTGGGGGTAGTACTAATGTAGGAAGGAAGACCCATTGCATTTGAAAGTCATCAATTCAAAGGTAAGAATCTACAAAAACCTGTCCATGAGAAAGAAATGATGGCTATTCTTCATGAAGTTAAACAATGGAGGCCTTATCTGATGGGTAGACACTTTAAGGTGAAAACAGATCATGATAGTCTCAAATAATTTTTGGAGTAAAGATTATCATCTGAGGAACAACAAAAATGGGTAACCAAAATGTTGGGTTATGATTTTAAAATCATCTATAATAAGGGTAAAGATAATGTAGTAGCAGATGCACTATCTAGACGGGATGCATCCACAGAAGCATTACTTTGTGCAATGTCCATATTGCAAGCAGATTGGGTGGATGAAGCTAGGTTAGAATGGGAGCAAGACAAGGATACATAGGTTCTAATTCAAAATCTCCAGCAAGGTAATTTATCCTTTGACAAATTTGGATGGAAAGGTAATGTCCTATGGTATAAGGGTAGGTTATACTTGTGCAAAAATTCAGAGCTTAAGCATAAGATTCTTGTAGAGTTGCATGCATCTCCACTTGGGGGACACTCAGGGTTCTTGAAAACTTATCATAGAATTAAGAAATAATTATTTTGGGAATGACTCAAGGGATATGTACAAAATTTTGTGGAATAATGCTTGATATGACAACAAAATAAAGGTGAAACAGTTAAGACCCTAGGTTTGTTACAACCATTAGCAATTCCTAGTCAAAGGTGGGAGGAGGTTTCCATGGATTTCATCATTGGGTTGCCTTGTTCTGAAGGTAAGAATGCTATTTTGGTCATTGTGGATAGGCTTACAAAATATGCCCATTTTTGTGCTCTCTCACACCCATTTTCAGCAAGTACAGTCACAGCTATTTTTATGGAAGCAACTCTCAAATTACATGGAACCCCAAAAATAATTGTAAGTGATTGTGATCCTATTTTCACTAGTAATTTTTGGACTGAACTATTTTATTGTTTGGGTACTCAGCTAGCTCATAGCTCATCTTACCACCCCTAATCTGATGGACAAACTGAAGTGGTTAACAAATGTTTAGAGGGGTATCTCTGTTATTTTGTATCAGATAAACAAGAACATTGGGTTAAATGGCTACCACTTGTAGAATGGTGGTATAACACATCTTTCCATACCTCTTCTAAAATTTCTCCATTTCTAGCACTATATGGTTACCATCCACCTATCACTTCTTCATTAAAGGTGCACACCAAGGTTCGAGATGTGGAAGAGCACATTCAACATCAACAAGAGGTTTTGGCTAGTTTAAGAGAGAATTTGGCCTTGGCACAAAATAGGAAGAAGCAACAAGCAGATCAACACCGGAGTGAGTGAAATTTTGAGGTGGATGACTGGGTATTTGTTCGTTTTCAACCTTACAAGTAGATGTCCTTGAAGCAATAGAATAAGGACAAAAAATTGCTCCAAAGTATTATGGTCCTTATCAGGTTCTACAAAAGATTGGAAGTATGGCTTACAAGCTCGAGTTACCTCATTCATCTCACATACACCTAGTATTTCATGTTTCTTATTTGAAGAAAGTCATTAGACAAAAAGTTTCTGCCCAGACAGAGCTCCCAGAACTAGATGAAGAAGGACGAGTCATTTTGGAACCAGAGAAGATCCTCCAAACACGTACTAAGAGGTTGAGAACCAGAGAGATTAAAGAATATTTGATCAAGTGGAAAAACCAAAGTAGTGATGATGCAACTTGGGAAGGTGAAGAATTTCTGCAACAACATCCAGAGTTGTTCAATGTTGAGGACAATGTTGATTTGAAGGGGAAGGGCATGCTACGCCCCTAACCTATCACATGTATGAGGATAGTATTAGCCGACTTGTGGCTTACTTATCCCTCTTTGACATTATATTACATTTATCTATGCTTTCTTTAGATTATTAGGTCGGCCTATGGAGTAACCATGGACTAGTTAGACTATATATAGGAGGTAGTGGATAATCATTTATCATCATATTGTGAATTTTGCTCTTATTAAATCTTGTGGAGTTTGCCCCCTCGAAGTGGCTTATCTATTATCATATATTTGGATATATTTCAGTCATATTTGGATATAATTCTACTGTTATACTTAATTCTTGAAGTAATTTCATTACAGAGTACTTACGAGCCAATCTTGAACAGTTTGATAGATTGGCTGAATACATAAAAAACAAAACCATCCCTACAAGAAAAATTTTTCTAAAGATGACTCATGATTCCTCAAAGAACAAATCCACTCAAAATAATCTTGTCACTACTCCTCTTGTTGCCCCTGAAAAAATAGAACCTTTCTATGTTTTTCATTTGATAAATGGTCATAAATTGAGCAACTGTATAATAGACTCTAGAACCTCTTACAATGTTATGCCCACAAAGGTAGTAGATTCTCTTGGTCTCACCTTAACTAAGATTTTAGGTAGATGCTTCTCCATGGAAAACAAGCAAGTACCACTAACAGGTCAAATCAAAGATGCCTAATTTGCATTCATGACTTTTTTTAGATAAAAGAATTAAAATGATAATCTTGGTAGCTGATGTTCCAGCTTCCTATGGCATTTTTCTCGGATGAAATTTTTGCAAGGATGTAGGTGGAGAGTTGAATATGGATTTGTCTGAAGTAAAGATACTTATTAAAGGCATCATGAAAAAATTGCTTCCTAAGAAAGAGTCAAGATATATTATCACCCAAATATTAGATCCCAAAGCTCAAATTTTATTTGAATCATCAGAAATGGGTAATTGCTTTCTGACCACTGAAGATGTTTTTAACTCATTAGATGAAAGTTATTTAAGTGACAATTTAAAAAATTTAGATAGAAAACCAGAAGAATTATTAGGAAAAAATTTAGATAACCAATAATCTTCCCTTAATAACGAAGATAAATCTTTAAAAAAATCAAATTCTAATGATGTCTGGATTTTAGAATTTGATGGCAATTACTCTTCTAACAGTTATGGATTTAAAATTGTCTTGATATCTCCTCAAAGAGAATTTTTTTATTATTCGTATAAGTTATAGTTCAACAATACCAACAACACCGCCGAGTATGAATCTTTACTGCTTGAATTGAAAGATGCTCATGCTAAATGTATTAAGATTCTTCATGCTCGGGGAGATGCTGAATTGGCAATTTGTCAAGCAAAAATCTGTACCAAACTAAAAATAAAATATTGCAACATTATCACAATTGAGTATGGGATTGTATTGAAAGTTTTAATGCTTTCAATATTTCTACTGTGTCAAGAGAATTCAATGATCGTGCAGATTCATTGGCTGTTTTCGTAACCTTCATGGTTCCATATAAAGATTTCAAAGGGGACAAGTATACTATTGAGTTGGTCTTTTGACCAAGTGTACCTGATAATGCCAATAATTAGAAGGTGTTTAATGATAACCATCAAATCATTACTTTTCTAGAAAATATGGATAGCTTTAAGGAGCTTTATTTTGAAGTTAGCAAATCTCCACCACAAGAATCAATTCTTGAAATAGATTCAAAAACTTGTGAAGAATTTCTTCAACTCAAAGGGAATAAAATTTCAAAAGGTTTGGTTTCCCTTGAAAAGTTATTTGATAAGCATGAAATGTATGTCAAGAAACAATAAATGGATTCAAGTTCCTCCAAGGATTTTGATCAAGTGAATTTGAGTACAACATAAAATTTCAAAATGGTCAACATTGGGAATTGTTGCACTTCTGATGAAAAGCTCAAATTAGTTGCTCTTCTTTGTCATTACATTGATGTTTTGGTGTATTCTTATGATGATCTGAAATCCCTCAGCCCTAGAGAAATTTGGCATGAAAATCCTCTTAAAGTTGTGTCATTGCCTCACAAGCAGAAGAAAAGGCAATACAACCCTAAAATATCAGGTACTATCTTTTTTGAGATCCATAAAATGCTGAATGCAAGAATTATTTTTCCAATCCATCATTCCACATGGATTACTAACATAGTCTTGATGAGAAAAAAGAATAGAAAAATTTGTATCTGTGTTGATTTCATAGACTTAAATCAATCTTCTCTAAAGGATAATTATCCCTTGCCCGTCATGGATCAAGTGTTGCAAACAGTGACTGATTCAAAAATATTATCAATGTTAGATGGTTTTTTTGGGTATAATCAAGTGGAAGTCAATGAAGTAGACCAACATAAAACTACTTTCACTACACCATGGGGCACTTTTTCATATCGTAGAATGCCTTTTGGTCTGATCAATGTTGACACCACCTTCCAGAGAGAAATGGATCTTACTTTCAGAGACATGATAGGGAAGTTTATTATAATATATCTTGATGACTTGACCATTTTTTTCAAACATCATCCTGATTATGTGCATCATTTACAACAAGTGTTAGAATGCTGTTGACAAAATGGTATTTCTCTTAATCTAAAGAAGTCAATTTTTGGTGTTACAGAAGGTAAACATCTTGATCACAATGTATTCTGAGAAGGCATAAAAATTGACTTAGAAAGAGTCAAATCTATCTAAAATCTTACTCTTCTTGCTAGTAAGACTGCAATTCATTCTTTCTTTGAAAATGTGAATTTTCTACGAAGATTCATTCTAGAATTTATAGAGAAGACTCACCACATTATCGACATGATGAAGGGTAAATCCACTTTCCATTGGACTATAGAAGGCAAGTCAACATTTGAAGATATCAAAAAAGTGATTGCCCATGCCCCAATTCTATTTTTTCTAGATTATACCAAAGAATTCATAGAATACAACTACGCTTCTAAACATACACTTTCATCTATTTTAGTCGAAAAAAACAAAGAAAGTGTGGAATCTCCCATATCATTTATGAGCTATCCTCTCAAAGCTCATGAATTAAAATATTCAAACATGAAAAAGCATGTTTATGCCATGGTTAAGGTAGTAAAGCATTTTAGATTCTATATCTTGAATTTACATACTATTGTTCCGGTGCCTAATACAATAGTGAAGTCCATTGTAAATCTACAAGAGTTTGACACTAAAATGGGTAATTGGATTACTAAAATTTAGGAGTTTGATCTTGATATAAAACCTACCAAGCTTGTGTGGGGAAAAAGTCTTTGCGAACTGATTGCTGATAACATATCAAAGGAAATAGGACATGAAGGAGCTGAAGTTGAAGACGTGCCTATAGTTCTCTTCATCACTACTACTAATGAGTGGTATTCTAATATCACTCATTTTCTTACCTATGATGAGTGTCCCACTCATATGTCCTACAAAAAAAATAGAATGTTAAGTTGAAGGCTATTAACTATGTTTTATGGGACAATAGTTTGTACAAAAGAAGTCTTGATGGGGTGTTTTCCATTGCGTCGATAAGGTGTAACAAAGTTAACTTTTGGAGTCCTTCCATAATTTGGCTTGTGAAAAATATTTTTCTACACCAGTGACGACTCACAAGATTCTATGAGCTAGATACTATTAGCCTACATTATTTCAATATACTTACACTTGAGTACATAAGTGTGAGTTATGTCAATAGTTTATTGAGAAACATGCCCCAATCCTAATTTTCTCAGATTATACCAAAAACTTCGTAGTATACAGCTACGCTTTTGAACATACACTTTCAGCCATTTTGGTCTAACAAAACAAAAAAGGTGTGGAATATATTATATCATTTATGAGCTATCCTCTCAAAGATCACAAATTAAAATATTCAAACATGGAGAAGTATGCTTATGTCATGGTTAAAGCAATAAAGCATTTTAGATTCTATAACCTAAATTCACATATTGTTCTTCTAGTGCTTGATACAATAGTGAAGTCCATTCTAACTCAACAAGAGTTTGGAACTAAAAGGGGTAATTAGATTGCTAAAATTTAGGAGTTTGATCTTGATATCAAACCTACCAAGCTTGTGTGGAAAAAATATCTCTGCCAACTGATTGCTGATAACATATCAAAGGAAATAGGACATGAAGGAACTGAAGTCGAAGATGTGCCTACAATTCTCTTCATCACTAATACTAATAAGTGGTATTCTAATATCTCTCATATTATTACTTATGGTGAGTGTCTCACCCATCTGTTCTACAAATAAAAATAGAATGTTAAGTTGAATGTTGCTAACTATGTCTTATGGGACAATGATTTGTACAAAAGAAGCCTTGATGGGGTGTTTTTTTGTTACATTGATAAGGTGAAATAAAGTAAACTTTTGGAGTCATTCCATAATTTGGCTTGTGGAGGACATTTTTCTACACTAGTGATGACTCACAAGATTCTATGAGCTAGATACTATTGGCCTACACTGTTTCAATATGTATACACTTGGGTACATAGGTGTGAGTTGTGTCAATAGTTCATTGGGAACCTAAATTGGTTGTATTACGCCTTAAGCTAGTAGTGATTGAAGAACCATTTCAACAATAGGGTATTGATTTAATTGGCACCGTGAACCCGTCTTTGAGTGTTGGACATGACTATGTTATCACCATGACAGACTATTTTACCAAGTGGGTGGAAGCCATTCCAACCAAGCATGTTACTTTGAAAGTGGTATGTAATTTCTTCAAAGAAAATATCATCTCTTGATTTGGGGTCCCAACTAAGATTGTAACGGATAATGCTGCTTGTTTTTCTTATCATGAGGTTACTAAGTTTTGCTATAATTACGGGATTATTCTTTCCCACTCCTCTGACTATTATCCATAAGGAAATGGTCAAGCAAAACCAAGAAAAAAAATCTAGTTACTATAATCAAAAAACTGGTAGATGATAATTAGAGAACTTGGCATAAAGCATTGTTCGATGCTTTGTGGGTAGACAAGATTACACCCAAGAGGGCAATAGGTATGTCACTATTTTAACTTTTATATGGTTTGAATGTGGAGATACCAATCACCTTGGAACTACTAGTATTGAAGTTGGCAAATTCAATTGAAGATCAAACTTTTAAAAATTCTATTAATAAAAGGATCATGTGCCTAATTAAACTAGATGAGCAATGAACCATGGTAGTGGACAAGATTACTACACATCAAAATTAGGTAAAAAAACTCTTCAACAAAAGAGCAAGGATTCATAATTTTTAGATTGGAGATCAAGTCTTATTGTGGGACAAGAGGAGAGAACTAAAAGGAATGCACAGAAAATTTGATTCTTTGTGGAGAGGTCCATTTACCATTTATTAGGTTCTTGCTAAGATATCAAGATGGAACACCATTCTCACTGCCTCACAGTGAGCAACATTTGAAACACTTTAATCTTTGAAGTATTAAATGAGTTCATTTGTGAATTTATATAGTCTTATGTTTATTTATTTTTGTTTAGTTTTTTATTTTTTTTCTTTCTTAGCTTGACTCCATGGCCTAATGGCATGAATGAAGGCACATATATACTGGATTCTACTCCCGTCAATCTTTTCAAATTTTGATTGATAAAAGTTTCTCAATAGGATCCAGCTGTTGTTCCTAAAATTAGCGATGCTTATTTTTGGAACAATCCCTATGAAACTTCTCTGTTTGACTCTAAGTTCATCTTTCTAGACAAGTTTCTCTTGATCTTGAGTGTAATCGATTAACTCCTTGAAAATTTCACAACCTTCCCTCGTCATGATTTCTTTAAAAAAAATGTGAAAATTGTTGTGGCCTCGATGCAATTAGAATGTCAAAATTTTGATAAAATTCAAAGAGTTAGTGTTTTTGGTTATCATGCAAGGTTAGCATTCTTTTCCGCCTTTGTATGATGTTTTTGGTTTCCATAAAAATGCAGTGATTTTTTCCACCCTTACATATTTCTATGTAGGAGCAGCAAAAATCACCACCCTTGCATTTTTTTTCAAGCATTTTTATGCATGGGCGATGATTTTTTCCGCCCTTACATTTTATGCCATTCATGCAAGGGTGGAAAAAATTTCCACCCATGCACAATCTCAATTTTCATGTGTGGCATTTATTACCATGCACATCGAGTGGTTGGCATCAAATTTAACCTTTTTAATGCCGCTTTGAGCCTCGTTTAGATCATTCCAAGTTGTCTGCTCCTCCTCCCTGCAACCAATCGATTGCACAAATGAGTGGGATTGAAATTTTTCTAGCTTCAAGAGTTAGATTTTGATTTATCAAGTAGGTCTTGCATTCTTCCCTCTTTTGTTTCTAGGTTTTTCATTTTGTTCTTTCTCTTTTCTTTAAAGTTGTTTTTCCCCTTTTTTTCCTTTTTAAGTTTTAGTTTTTCTTCTTTTTCCTCCTCCCTCTCCTCCTCAAATTGGTGAAAGCTTAAAAACCCTAAAAATACAAAAAACCCATTACCAATAGTGTAAGGGCAGCAATTTTCACTGCACTTACATAAACAACTAATTTAACATGTGCAAAGGCAGCGATTTTTGCCGCCCTTACACATGTTCTCCATGCCATGTGCATAGGTGGTGATTTTTTTTACCCCTGTAAAATGTCCACATGTAAAGGTGATAAAAATTGCTGTCTATGCACAAACAAACAAATCTTCCCCCACATGCAAGGGTAGTGATTTTTGCTACCCTTGCATACATTTTTCAAAAATCTTAACTCTGAAAAATTTCAATTTTTTTTTTGGCCATGCTTCCCTTTGACTTTTCAGCATGCTCTCACCTTAGCCCTTTCAATTGCATTCCCATGGTCATGATCACCAACATGCAATTTTTTTAGATTGTAAATTTTTCTCCTGATTGCATGATCATGATTCTTGTTATAGTTTCTTTCAAGGATCCTTCTTCATCGACATCCTTTTGACAAAAGCTCTTCTAGATGACTAAGTTTCTTCAAAAAAGTTGAAGACAATGAAGTATAAGTATCAAGGTGTTTTCTCAATCACCTCGATTACTTCTAATGTTGACGACATTAGGGAATAAAGATCGGTCACATAGATATGGGGTTGAGTTCATGGAAAGAACTAGATCAAGAAATCCTAGCCACAAAATGAAGAAGATAATCGAGAGTAATATTCATCTGATATCTTCTTTTTTTGTAGCGGCTCACAACACATAGTTCATTCTCTAATGCACTTAGTTCTATAATAAGGATACCAAGGCTATGTTAGACGTTGGTGATAATGTGGTGATTAGACTAGACTCTGAATTCATTGAGAAAATGTTCGTGTGTCTTCCCACTACTGAAGTATTAAATCTGAATTTCATTGAACCATAAAGGGAGTATGACAAAGATCCTGAAAGAGCGAAAAAAGTAATCAATAATAGATGGCTCAAGACTCCAAGGGAAAACTTGTCAAGATGGCCACAGAGCTTTCCCAAGAGTGATTTCATAGAAGAAGTTAGTGACCTGATCACCCTTCTCAGCAAGGTAAGAGGTTTACCTTCTTCCTCACTGTTTCATGAATAGATGTACCCTTTCATTAAGATAATTCTCCAAGGCAAATAAATCATTTTTGAGGGAGAACAAATCAGCAATGCTCTACATGAGCAATTGATGAATGTATCCACTACCTCCAAATTCTACATGACTTCATATCTGATATATATTGCAGCGTTAATGAGAACCTTCCCAAGTTTAACATCAAAAGGAAACATGAGAGTAACCCTAGTATATCAATATTACTCTCAATTGACATTAAAGGGTTCTATCCATCATTTTAGGAGGATAAATGATGCTTTCTTCATAGTATTTTTTTATCTCTTTGATCCTTAATTAAAATAGAAAAAAGTGTCAGACGAAGCTTGGATAGTTGTGAATGACTTCAGATGTATGTTCTTGCAATTCCCTTCTTTTTCTTATTTATAGGTTGGTTTTTTCCAAAGTCATCCTTATATACTTCCAAGATTTATTTCAGACAAATTGGTCTAGATGGAGCTATGTAGGCAAATTATTGTCATACACAATAAGAACATGGAACTCAAGAAACCCAGTTTTAGGTTCTCAATTGAAATTGGTAGGTTCTTAATATTGATCGCTAGAAAAGATAGAGTTATGGAGAATGAAATGCAACTCATAACCATGAAGCATTTCAAAAGGAAACCAAATTTTGACTACACAGGCATAAAGGACATAATTAGGAGGAAAACCTAGTTTTATGAGCCTATGATCGAAGATGCTTGGGTTGATTTGAGGACTTCAAGAAGATGTCAAAAAAATGGACTACAGTAGATTGTCTTTTGAGTAGATAGAATATCTGGGACTCGCTGATATCCTTGAGAATCTAGTGGATGATAGGGATTTGATCAACAATAGATACCATGATGAACAAATCATTAATAATGCTCTTCCCCCAATCTAATGGTCTCATAAGGAGTTGACTTCCTTGAGGAAAAGATTCAAACTAATATTGTCAAACACTAATGATTGGTTAGAGAATAAGGGAATCACCTTGAAAGAGTTCATCACAAGATCAGAAGCTAAATTTCAAAAGGAAACAAGAAGAAGAGAAAAAAATAAGATGAATAATAAAAGTGATGTCCCTGATTATGATAGGCCACATAAGCTTAGGATCATCTTTGTGACAAAGAAGTCACAAGTTATAGAAAAAGAGCTAGGAACAACAAATATGGAGGTTGGAAAGCAAAGCACCAAAGAACTAGCAGTGGAGCAAATAGAGGCTGATGATAGGCCCATAGATTAATAAGAAAAGGAGAATCTATCTCTGCAAGAAGGTATATAGCCAGAAACAATAATTTCTTTTTCCCCACCTAGCACACTTGTTGTAACTCCACCTATTTCTCTAATCAATGTTCCCTCTTCTGGAGCAACCTCTCCTTCCAAAATTATTTTTGACGACCTTCAAGGAATTTCTAGAGATATTATTCATTCCTCAAGGTCAATCCCTAGTTTGTCATCTTCATCTTTTGATATCAGAGATAGTTCTACTTTTGATCATTCAATAGAAGGTGTAGTTCTTACTGATACTCTACCCATTATTTTCACCATCAGTGCAGGTGCAACTCTAGTAATGCCAACTATGGAGATTGATACTAATGTAAGTACTTCTTCCCTCCCACCTTGGTTGTCAACTTATACACCCAAAAGGAAAAAATAGGCCATCTCCCTAGATGACTTCGATTTCAATAAAATGGTGCCAGTAAAAGTCAAGACTCTCAAAAAGCCAAAAAATGCTTTCAAAGATGATCGAAGGATAAAGGGCACAAATTTTTGGAAATAGAAAAACCTCCACAAGATGCAACTCTTGAAAATTTTGATGTAAATGACTACTCTATCTCTCGAATTGAGTTAAGAAAGATAAATCATGAAAGTGCTAAGAGTGATATGTAGTCAGCTATGGACATCTTGGTTCAAAAGTTTGACAGAGAGAGAGAAATGAAGGACCATTATAAAGAAATGGTGGAACAACTGACTGTAGTAATAAGGAGAATAACTTTCACTCCAAAAATAGTAACTCTAGAGGCTATCTCCATAGATGACCCTATGATTCAGAAAGCAGAAAGGACCTATCTCAATGGAAAAGTAAGAGTACTTGGATAAGATGCATACACAAGGAATTTCCTTGCTCACAGAGTTGTTTGAGAAAATGGGTAAGATGAGGAAAGTGAGAGCAAAAATAGATGATCTTATCAATATCATTTCTCAAGATATTAAAAGCATAAAAAAGTATCTTGAAAAGTGGATGGATATGAAGAAGCTGAAAATAAGCACTCTAGTATCAATTGGCATCATTGTTGATAGAGAATCTTATACTAAAACTAAAGAAGCATTGATATATAGGAGTTAGGTGCTTAAGGAATTGATCAGTGACCTCAAATCATCAAAAGACCTCAGTGAACAAAGTGACATCAGTCTTTTGCATAAATTGGAGGAGTTGCCTTGAAAGCTTACATTGCAAGACAACCAATTCCTTTCAGCAGAAGAAATGGTTTAAGAATTTAAAGGTATGTTTCAAAAGGAATTTGAAGATAAACTATTATTAGTAGCCTCCATGGACAATATACTAGATAATTAGTTAACTATGGATAATCTAAAAACCAGGTTAACTAGTCATGCAAAATTGGTCATAGTAGTGAGAGATGCCATAATTAGGGTGAAGATGATTTTCAAGAATACTGTTACTCTAGACAGTATCTAGATACAAGCAGCTATCACCATGTACGATGCTCACATAAAGAAAGATGGAGCTACAAATTGAATCAATTTTCTTTTGATTTTATTTTTATTTTTTCAAATGCATTTTTTTAACCACTTTGGACATTTGCACATGTAATTTTGTCATGTGTAATTACATGTAACAATTTGGAAATTCCAAAGTCAACAACGAATCCTATCTTTGACTAGGTCAAATTATTTAAATCTTTTTTAAATCCTCAAGGCTTTTCCCTATAAATAAAGAGAGCCTCTTTTGTAATAGTGATATATCTTTTGATGATTATAAGCAAAAACTCTACCCAAATTGAGATGGCTTTTGAGACTTTGAGCTCAGATTGTAAATCATATTTTCTTGAATGAATGAGAAAGCGGGTGACTTTTCAAACTTTGCATTGGAATAACCTGTGTTATTTAAGAAATTATTCTTATGTCCTTTTTTATAATAATACCTCATCTATTTGATTAAATAAGTAGAGTGTGTGAAAATTATCTAGAAGATGTTCTGAAGTTAATTATGAAGACTTTGTGCTGCTAAAATTACTTTTATTTCATCTTTTTTATGTTTTAGTGAAAAGGGTATTAGAAAGGCTTTGTACTACTTTTATCCTTTGTGATCTTATACTCTGTTGTAGTTTTCAGTGGAGACTTTGAGCTACACTTCATTATACTATTATATACATTATAAATCAGTAAGGGAAGCAACAAAAGACTTTTTGCTTTCATGGGTTTCTCGTGGATCTAGTTACTACCCGAGAAGTTTTCCTACTGTTTACTGGACATCATTTTTGAAAGAAGAGGATTGATTTCAGTTAGTACACAGGAATTTTTCTTTACCTTGTGAACATCATCCCTAAAAAAAGAGAGATGGATGGTATGATCTCACCTCTGAGTCTATTTTCAATTTATATTAGTATATTATAGTTTATAGGGAGCCTCCCCTTACTGAGAGGAGAGATTTATCTCATTATGCTATGGTTGATATACCCATTTTGCCTTCAGTTAGTTGACGAAAAAATATTCACCCAATAGGACCTAGTCCTTAAACGAGACTGAAATAAGGATAAACTAAGCAACCATACCAAATTTGATAACTTGTGGAGTGGTCCTTATTGTATCCATGGATGCAGAGAACATAATGATTTTTAGATTGCCCAACAAGATGGAGAGGTATTACCCATCCAAATAAATGGCATTCATTTAAAACCATATTATTAAATAGATTTGCATCTTTTATAGCAAATTGTACATGACAGGGTAGTTTTCATGCTTTCCTCTAAGTTCCTTGTGCACATTTTCCTTTCATGTTTTATATTTCCCTTTTAGTTGGTACCTTGGGAACTTTGTTGTTATATTTTATTTTGTTCCTATTGTTTCAAAGGGTTACATATAGGGATAACCTTATGTTACCTTCATGACCAATTAAAAGAAGACTTATGACTCCATGTACCTAATGGACCAGTTTAAGACCACTAATCTTGCATAGTAGGCATGCAACCCTAGGATGTCACCATAAATTACAAAATTTTGGCCTACATATAAAACTTGGAATTGTACTGAAAATCTAGGGGTCTTGGTGTGGATCATAAAGTTGAATAGAGTAGTAGATGGAATGAATGGTCTAAAGGTCTCATGCAGTTTGCAAAGATTTTGAAACACTTTGAGTCATATTAAAGTATAATTTGTCAAAATTTGAATAGTAGGTCCTCAGGTAGGTTCCATGGTGACCAATGCATTCAGATTCATGGACAAGCCTAAAATAACCTTATAAAATCATCAAAACTTTGAAAAATTGATTAAGGGATGAATTTGGTGATGTTTAAGGCCCATCACCAAGACGTCACATAAGAACAAATGGACTAGTTCACTTATGTATTATAAAAGTCCACTCAAAAAGCATCACTAACCAAAATATTATAGAACCATGGATTTATTCATGTTAGGAACATGATCTACAAGTTTCATATCTGTGAAAGCTTTCTATCCAAATATCTAAGTGTTCAAAGTTGAGCCTATAGAATGGGATGTTTACACAAAAGTCAAAATAAAATTTAGGCAATTAATTATCGAGGTCTAAAATTTGATGGTGATATGAATGTTAATGATAGTCACATAAACATCAAATAAAGGGCATGAAGATGTCAAATAAAATGCACATGCATGTCAAATTTAAGATATGGTAAATAACCATTGGGGTTAAAAAATATTAATGACGTTCACGCAGATGTCAAAGTTTGGTCTCATGAGTTAGTTATTTGAGTTCAAATAGTGGGTCTCGATAGATCTAATGATCAATGTTGCTTTGTAAATTTTGATCCAAAGGTGTGTGAGCAAGTCAACATGTCAAAGAGATCTTCATGATAGGAAATAAATAAACCACATTCATTTGTACATTTAGATCTGATGGTGTAAAATAAGTCAAAAGGTTAGCAAGGATCTATGAGTCAAATGGGATCAAAAGACAAGTTAGATCATTCTAATTGGCCTGAATAATGTTCAAAAAACAAAGTTAAACCTAAGAACTAGTTTTCAATGGAAGCAAACATAGGTCTTATAGGGTTGTTCTATCGCCATTAAAACTAGTTCAAACAAAATTAAAAATACATAGGCATGTAGTCAAGTATAAAAAATATAAAGGTATGCCATGAGGGTTAAATATAAACCTTTGGTTCAAAGGTTTGTAGCATATGGATCCCATTCTACGACTGTCTATCATTCTTTAAAGAAGACCTATACATAATGAGACCTCAGTTTCTATAGATGATCAAAGTCAAAAATAGGTCTTTTTAACCTAATGAAGATCAAAAAGGCTATGCAATATATAAGTCTGGATCTATATATGTGATTACAAGAAAACTAATCAAGGAGATTGGTTTTCCATATATAGAAAATAACTAGTCTAGATTTGATCAAAATTATTTCTTTATGATTATTGAAGAAGCTCTTTGTCTTTCAGTATGGCCATATTATTGACAAACAACTACTTAAAATGCACAAATCTATGATTCTATCACATCTATGGACATGAAGTTTGTCTTCAAGTGAGAGGTGGCATGGAAGATTAAAGAAAAGGTCTAGTGTTGGGAGTTATATCTAGGAGCATTCAATGAATTCTTAGAGTATTAAGAAACTTTTTTAACTTGGTAAGCCATGTGAAGTATCCTTACTAATAAAAAAGGTGGCAAAACTTTCATTGGATAAGGAGGGTGGCAATTCAAGTTCAATTAATGAACCAGAATGGTGTGTTTCCTCTCTGATAACATGCTCCCACATTCTCTCTCTCTCTCTCTCTCTCTCTCTCTCTCTCTCTCTCTCTCTCTCTCTCTCTCTCTCTCTCTCTCTCTCTCTCTCTCTCTCTCTCTCTCTCTCTCTCTCTCTCTCTCTCTCTCTCTCTCTCCTATATATCCTAGTCTCATTCCCATTGAAGGGGTTCTCAGCTCTTAGAATTTATCATTTTTTTATAAGACAAGGAAACTCATTGAGACTCTTGAAAACATGTGCTCATTTTATGTGGTTAAACCCTATAATTTTATTATAAGAACTAATTTTTCAATTAATAGGATCAACTATTTATCTATCTCTTGTCTTTAATTAGTGCTTAGTATGCTTGTGTATGGTGAATTTGTGAAGGAGATTCTTTCTAGTTTACTATACTTTTGCTTGCCTCTTTGAAGGTATTTTCAAGATAACTTGCAAGTCTATATTAGTGTTCTACTTGGAACCCCTTCTATGATACATTTATGCAACTAGTGAGATTGAGTAAGCCATAGTTGTCTTTTGCTAATCTAGTGTGGGTTCAAACTTATATGAGTGTCCATTTTAACTTTGGTACATCACCCTTTTAACCTTATTAGGAGCCCTTATCCTCTTCTAATCCTTTTCCCTATGAAGCATTAGTTTTAGGTGAGCATCAAAGAGGAAGCATACCTACTCTAAAGGTTCAACCTGACCATAGGATACCCATAACTTGAGGTTATTCACATTGTGTAGCTTAGTTAGAGAGAGCCTGAAGAACCTTCTCTAAGGGTACAAATTAAGACTACAACATTAACATCACATTTTGTTACTTGTGATCCTAAAATACCATAACAACATGTAGATCTAGGGGTTTTCTTCCAAATCAATCAAAACAAATAAAATATAGTGATCCATCACTCAAGCACAAGAATTGTGAACTCAAGAAAAAAAATATACAAAATCTCATAGTCCTTACCTATAAGGGACACTATTGTACCCCTAAGGACACTAGTGTAATGAAATACTATCCAGAGGACTGTGCTACTCTCTAGGAGGAGTTTTAAGTCTTGATTCTAATTTATAACACTTTGATCAACTTTTGTACCAATTTATAGACTCTAATTTGCTTGTCTCAGTCAATTTCTATCTAATTACATACTTATGTTATTCATTTATATTATTATAATAATTAAATTAGGTTGATTATTGTATAGATTAGTGGTTGTATTTATTACATATTTATTCTTGGATTAATATTTTAGACCCTTTAACAACTTAGGGTTTACATTCCATAAATGCATTAAAAATAAAATGAATATGCTTAAAATAAAAATTACAACTATTGATTGATATTACAATAAATTAGAAATAAATATACTTAGTTTGTTTACCGTACACATGCATATATGATATGGAATAGGATAAAAGTAGTATGGATCTAGATTTTGGATCAATTTTTAGATTCTAGAAATTTACATTCTATGTCCTTGGTTGCTTATTGTTAGGTTGTGGAGCTAAAAGCTTCACTAGGATGCAAACAGGAGGTTGCTAAGAGGTTGCTGAGTTGCAGAGCAATCGATGTCGGTCTGATCAATCGACATCGATCATATCTAGTGAGCAGAGCAACTGACATCAGTCAGGATCGGCTAACGTCGGTCATCTAGGTAGATAGGGACCGACGTTGGTCGCCTGTGTGGTTTCAAAACTATCAGTTACACAAATAGTTTGTTAACAAACTGGTTGTTTGCATGTAAAAGGCTAATTTTAGTCCTAAGCTACAAATCTAATTATTGTAATTGGATGTCTAATTATTATTTGCATGAAATCTATATAATAGACTCATGGGCTGTATTGTAAAGTGTGAGGGATCAAAGCAAGGATTCCTCGGGTGCTAGATAGAGAGAGCAAGCTTGGCTCCTCATAGTGCCATAGTGCCAAGTGTGTATGATCAGGTAGATCTACGGAAGAGCAAGGTCTGGTAGAAGATCTACATGGGTGTTGGTTTGGAGGACAAGGGTTCTTCATGGTATGTACGATTAGGTTGGTCTGCAGGTGTGCAAGATCAAGTTGATATCTACATGTGGTAAGTAAGGTTAGTTGATCTGTAGGTGTGTGTGTGTGTGTGTGTAAGATTTAGGTTTGTAGGTGTGCAAAACCAGGTTGATTTGTAGGTGTGCAAGATCAGAGAGGTCAGCAACACAACAGGTAGCAAGATCAGGTGAGATCTACTTGGAGTATGTTGTGTACTTGGAGTATGTGTGTATACTCAGACTTGGAATATGTGGAGTACTTGGTGGACCGGCAGTATTATTACTGACTGGTGGACCGGCAGTATTGTTACTGACTGGTGGACTGGTAGTATTATTACTGGTTGGTGGAGGTGAACAAAAACTCTATGTTTGAGTTGATTGTTGGGATCGTAATTGAGAGAGTGAGCTCTTGAAGAGATTTATTGTTTATGCCCTAGATGTGTGGGAGCCCTAGAGGAGTGTAAGGAAGAAGACTGTGGCATCTTCTTTGTTGTATTTCCTTTTAGAAGAGTATTAATACAATTGGGTATTGTCTCTCATATTTTATGTTATTTCTAATTTTTAGTTACTTATTACTTTTGGTTAAATTCTGCGTTTAGTTGCTTGTACATGGTAATCAATTATGCTTCTGGGTCTTAACAAAGTGGTATCAGAGCTAAGGTTGTAGGGAGCAGGTTTGTGTTTGATTACAGGTCACTCTAAGGGGTTTCTGATTGAGTGGGAGTAAAGCAATGGTAGAAGAAAGTACACTAAGAATGGAGAAATTCAAAGGCACGAATGATCAATTACGGAGTTATGGAAGAAAGAGCAGGAAAAGAAAGATTGTTGGTTGGTAGCAGATCAGTATGAAGGAAATAAAGAAGTAGGTATTATTGCATGGATTGTTTTACTGGTTGCTCTTATATGTTCCTTGAATAAAGTAAAATCTTGGTTTATAGATTTTGTTGCCTCTTTCCATGCAGCCCCAAATAGAGTATTTTTCCATGTTAAGGTCCATGGAGACTTTGGAAAGATTTATTTAGGGGTTGGTGAGCCTTGTCAAAGTATTGGCAAAGGGGAAGTGCGGCTAAAATTGCAGACGACCAACACATAGGTGTTGAACGAGGTCATGCAGGTCCCAGTCCTAAAGATGCGGCTAATTTCTATAGGAAAGTTGAGTGATGAGAGATGCACAGTAACTCTCACAGTGGATTCTTGGAATGTTACCAAGGATGCACTTAAATTAGCATGTGGTAAGAAAGTAGGTACTCTTTATCTACTTGCTTGTATTACTGATTCCACTTCTATTGCAAAGATGTGGCTTTGTAGGCTTGGTCATATGAGTGAGAAGAGAATGGATGTTCTTAAGTCAAATGGTAAGAGTTCAGCTTCGGAGAGCATAGACTGAGATTTATGTGAGCAGTGGGATGCTACAAGAAAGGATTGGATTTATTGCAAGAAAAAGAAGTCTGATGTATTTGACAAACTTAAGAACTGGAAAGCCTTGGTGTTTATGGAGGAGATGATGGACAGAGATCAGTGGATGGGATTGAATAACTCTAAGCAGGGTAGTTTGGACAGGGTTTTTGATTCAAAGTAAGCTCACAAGTAAAAAGTCATCACTCATAAGAAAAAATAGGTACCGACATTGGTCAGGGGTAACCGACATCGAACAGGCAGGCACCAACATTAGTCATGTGCAGACAGGCAAAGTTAGTGGTGTCAGGTAGGTGGCAACCGACGTCAGTAAGAGAACTAACATCGGTAGTTAGGTCAGTCGCATGGAACTGACATCAGTCAGATGCAGACTAGGTGGTGATTGACATCGATCACTGGAATGGATTTTGGGTAGACAACAAGCTGTCAAGGAGTCTCAAATGCCCATGTGGAGGACTGAAAGTGTAAGTATCAAATTCATTATTCCCCTTCTTTACACTACTTGTTGCTCACTGATGGTCAAGAACCAAGAAGTTTTAAAGAAGCAGAGTAGGTAGGATCCAGGAAACAGTGGGAGCATGGCATGAATTCTTTATAAGAGAACCAAATGATAGATTTGGTAGAGTTTCCAGCTGGGTTAAAGAAGAGAGGGAATGGACACGTGAGACGGAAGACTAGGTCATATGGTCTTGAGCAAGCTATAGGATACTGGTACAAGTTTGATAGGGGGATGACAAAGCACAGTTTTAGTCAATGTCATTGTAACCATTGTATTTACTTTACCAGGTTGGATGATGATTGCAACATTATCTTGTTACTGTATGTAGTGTGTATGCTTGTTGCAGGGTCACACATGCAGGGTTTTGTTGAGCTAAAGGTAAAGTTAGTTAAGTGGTATGTCATGAAGAATTTGGGAGTAGAAAAATTCTTTAGCATGAGTAATCCTAGAGACAGGGAAGATCACAAGTTGATGTTGTCACAGGATGATTGTGTGAAGGTAGTGCAGGATGTAGTATGACAAGCACACCTATGGATGGACAGTTCACAGAACAGGGTCCCCAATCACATGATGAGGTTGAGTACAGGTGTACTCCTTAATATTGCCCTAGTAGTGGAGTTGTTAGTAGGTTTGTGGCCAATTTGAGAAAGGAGCACTGGAGAGTAGTTCAGTGGGTTCTCAGGTATCTGGGAGGGACTAGAAGTAGGTTGACATGCTATGCAGGGTCAAGCACTTCAGATATGGCAGGTTACTTGGATGATAGGTGTTACACCATAGGTTGTGTGGTGGTTGGTCTTCAATATTGATCTTGAAGAGGGATACAAGCCAAGAAATAGATTAGATGATGTACAGGTACAGTTGTTTATCTCCAAGTGGGAGATTGTTAGGTTGTGGAGCTAAAAGCTTCACCAAGATGCAAATAGGAGGTTGATGAGAGGTTGCTAAGTTGTAGAGAAACTGATGTTAGTCTGATTAACTAACATTGGTCATATCTAGTGAGTAGAGCAATCGACATCGGTCAGGATCGGCCAACGTCAGTCATCTCTAGGCAGACAGAGACTGACGTCGATCGCCTCTGTGGTTCTAGAACTGTCAATTTCATGAACAATTTTTTAACAAACCGGTTGTTTGCATGTAAAAGGCTAATTTTAGTCTTGAGCTGTGGATCTAATTATTGTAATTGGATGTCTAATTATTGTTTGCATGAGATCTATATAATAGACTCATGGGCTTTATTGTAAAGTGTGAGGGATCAAAGCAGAGATTCCCTGGGTGCTAGATAAAAAGAGCAAGCTTGGCTCCTCATAGTGCCATAGTGCCAAGAGTGTATGATCAAGTAGATCTATGGGAGAGTAAGGTCTGGTAGAATATCCACATGAGTGTTGGTTTGGAGGACAAGGGTTCTTCATGGTATGTAAGATCAAGTTGGTCTACAGGTGTGTAAGATCAGGTAGAGATCTACATGTGGTAAGTAAGGTCAGTTGATCTGTAGGTGTGTGTGTGCGAGATCTAGGTTTACAGGTGTGCAAGATTAGAGAGGTCAGCAACATAATAGGTAACAAGATCAGGTGAGATCTACTTGGAGTACATTGTGTACTTGGAGTATGTGTGTATACTCAGACTTGGAGTACTTGGTGGACCGGAAATATTGTTACTGACTGGTGGACCGACAATATTATTACTGACTGGTGGACTGGCAATATTGTTACTAGCTGGTGGAGGTGAACAACTCTGTGTTTGAGTTGATTGTTGGGATCATAATTGAGAGAGTGAGCTCTTGAAGAGATTTATTGTTTATGCCCTAGAGGTGTGGGAGCCCTAGAGGAGTGTAAGGAAGAAGACTGTGGCATCTTCTTTGTTGTATTTCCTTCTAGAAGAGTATTAATACAATTGGGTATTATCTCTCATATTATGTGTTGTTTCTGATTTCTAGTTACTTATTACTTCTGATTAAATTATGCGTTTAGTTGCTTGTACATGGTAATCAATTGTGCTTCCAGGTCCTAACACTTATGTTAGACTTGGATAGTTTCATCGATGTTGTTGTCTAATTTGGATGTAAATGTCTAGTATAGAATATTAACTAGATATGAGTGAGACCACCTAAAACCTTTTAGGCTTTCTATCACCTTTGCTTTGGTTTGTTTAGATCTCATGCATGGGATATCAATCTTTATAAAATAACCAAACCCTAACTTCCTCACCCTTGGAGTGATTATGAAAAAAATAGGTTAGTGGGCACATGGTGTTTATCTACCCCAATGACCCCTATGGCAATGGGCATTGTCTATATAGACATTACTCTGAAGAGAGCCTCAAACTTATGGAGTTCCCTCATATGTGTTGGATTGTGTGTGCATAATTATGCAATGTGTGATAAGCAAGTACTCAAAGTGACCTAGCTTATAACTTGACAAATATGGCTAATAGAATGCTCCTTTAATATTTTAGACCTAAAGATGGGTTGTTCATATGACTATTATTTAAATAGGAAAGAATAGGCAGTCTTTGCTCATTTAAATGTTTGATTGAATGCATTTGGTATGTTTCCTTATGATTTTTTAGGTCTATGCTAGGTAATGAATGGATGATGTTGGGAGTAAAAAATTTTTACAGAAAGTAGAGTGTAATTGGTGGACATGTGTGTGACTCACACTATTTTGTGTTTTGTATCTCTTTTTGTGTGTATTAAATACTTGAAAGCATAACATTATTGTTCAGAATGTGAAGAATCTTCCCTTTGAATATAGAAAAAAGATGAAATATGAAGTGATAAAACCTTGTAAAAACTCTATATATAGTATTTTTTATATTGTAAAATGGTTCTGATGTGATAAAGATTAATATACAGTTCTAAAATGATATTCCCTATATGTTTTTTATTGTTGTTTTGTGTGCAATGAATGCTCTATTTTCTAAATCTATTAATAATGTAGTTTATATTAAATGTTATCTAATTAATGAATTTTACACTTCAAGCATCTATGTGTCTATTTTAGTTAATAAATAGATGGGCTTAATCATGTTCTAATTGGTTTTCTAGGAACCTTTGCTAATAATGGTGCAGTGAACATAGATGTTTTTTTAACCATGTTGTGATGGATACTAGTGCAAAGAGATGTAGAGAGATGGTTAAATTAAATAATAAAAATTTTGTGGAAGAAGTAAAAATAATAGGAAAGACTATGAAAGAAGTTATTTAGGAGCATATATACGTAGAAAGATATGAAATCATTTAGTACAAGTTACCTAGACTATTATCCATGTGGTTATATAGATTGGAGTATTATTATTTTCAGCCTAGAAGGACAAAATTTGTAGTTTGGATGGAGGAGAAACTAAATAGCCTCCAAGCTTTAGATACTAACTAGACCCATATGATATATTGGTCACTAGATAAGGAATACCATTGATGGTTATATCACATAATTTATTGTACAAGGATATCTGGATTTTGAATTTGTAAAAGGATTCCTCTAAGGAAATTTCTTTTAGTGATGACCTATTTTGATTAATATGTTGGTTATTGAAAAGGCCATGGTGCCTATCCCTACCAACATGGAGTAGCCTCTTTGATCATTTTGGGGCTATATACAATGTAGGAGTGTGTTGGGATCATTTATGATCCTATAGACACCAGAATTGTGTCTAACCCTTGTCATCCTCCCCTTAACCCCCATTTTATTCTCCCACGCCTATTTAACCCCTGTCAACCATTTTTCCACAAGCCTTGCCCCTGGCAGCATGTCAAAATGAGCAGAAAGCTAAAATTAGCCTCTGTCCCCATTCTGCATCTACCGACACCGGTCACTACTCGGCCCACGTCGCTGACGTCAATCACCTTTTCGGCTGACGTTGGCAGTTCTGCCGGTGTCAGTTAACCTTAAACTACATCTGTTAATTCATTTCTCAATCCGTTATTCGTTATTCAGTTGCCAATCAGTTTTGCAACCGATTATCAGACCTTCTGCATCAAAACATTTCTTTGATCCAAACACAAGCAACGATCAGCCAACTTTCGCATCCAGTCAATCTGCAATCAAATCTCTGCTATTCTCTCTCTCTGGTACATGTATTCTGCCTCAGTCATCTCGCTGGAGGTCTGCTACATCGAACTTCTGCAACACACGGACAACAATAATTATGTCTCCTACTCTGTCTTCAGCGTGTAACAAGTAAGTGTTTCCTCTGGGCTTTTATTTTGTTCTTGGTTATTGTTTTTTTGATATTACCACCCCAACTTAGATTATAGACCCGACTTGACTTCCTCCCATATCACCTCTATCCCCCCTTTTCAGTGTGTAACTCTGCCCAAATTTTTGCACAAACCCCTAAACAATCCCTCTGACTCCCAAACCGACTCCCTAACCCACAGACGAAGACTTCAGACCATTATGCAATCTTAAAACCTTGTCCAGACCCGATCAGACCTCGTCCAAGAACTGCTGCCCTGACTGACGCCGGTCGTTACCCCTACCAACGCCGGCACTTTAACCGACATTGGCACCCTTATTTGACCGACACCAGCACAGAGACCGACACTGGCGAGTGTGTGGAGCAATTTGCTACATATCAGGTACGCATTTTGTTTTCCATATTTTATTTCTTTCATTCTGTCTTTCACTATTTCTATTTCTGTCAAATATTCTATTTTTAATCAGTGGGTTGATATCCCTTAAGGAAGTCTTCGTACTTTAGGGATCAAGATTTTGCTTGACAACCCACCATCTCCTCTTCTAACATTTTTCATGTTTTAATCTCTTTTTCTTTGCAAGTGTCATTCCTCCACAGCCAAAGAGGAGTACCTTCCAACGTCTGATTTTGGTGTGCATGACTATATCCAGGTACATACAAGCCTTGACCATTCTCTTAGTTTCTTAATTCCTTCTTTGAATGTGAAAGTGAAAATATAGCATAGAAACATTCTAGCACGCCCGGTGGGACCCTAGGGCCTTCCTTGGGTTCTTTCTTTCTTTCTTTTCATATAGGTGCATTAGGTTTCTCCCTTTTCACCTCTTTCATCTCTTCTAAACGACATCATAAGCAGGAATAAAAAGAACTTTTCTTTCTTTTCTTGCACTTCTAGACTAGTCAAAAATCATATTCTTCAACCCTTTCTCAACTTGTTTTCATTCCAACTTCACATTTCAACTTGGGGCTTAAAACACTTTGCATTCATTTCTACTTGCTTGCATTTCTTAGACCACACCTAGTAATTAATAATCGCATCATGAATTAATTTAGTCCACTTTATGTTACACGACCAAACCACTTACACAAAACAAACATCTTAACTTACCTGAGACAAGGCCCGACTGGGATTTCATCACCCAGCGGATACCTTACCCGTCCTGGCGATCTTACTTGGATTTCATCACCAAGGGGAAAGCCCACTCCGTTCTCTAGCAGAGGATAATCTCTAGGGAAAGTATATTTTGGCTAAGCGAGACCAGCTTATCACTGGACTCTTGAAGTGAGGGGAGCTTGCTCCTTAGCACCAGGCCAAGTACGGAACCTAACATAGACTTTTGAGCACCATAACTAACCCGAAACCATCCATAGACTACTTCTTCTAGGACCCGACTCAAAAGCCAATCTTCCTCTACACATATTCTAAGGCATAAGCCACTATAATCCTAATAATTTACTCCTATGGGTTTTTTTAGGATATGCTTGTGTTCTTCATCTTTTCTGTTCTTATCTACTTGTTTGAGCTTGTGAGGATGTTCTTTCTTGCCTTGAATGGTTCTGACTCGTAGCCAAGCCAAGGCTCTAGTCGATCATGCAAGGCATCATCCACTTCCGTCTACCCCATCCATAACCAATCTTATAATGGAGTTCCACTCAGAGACTGAAAGAACTCCTACTAGACCATCCCCGACCCAGACTCTTATTGTCCCAAAAGGGGACCAAAATTTTGCATGATTCTTGGACCTCAACGTCAAAGCCTTACAGCACTATCTCATGAATAGCCGAACATGAGACTCCTTGAGCAATCCAATGTATGGAATGTCGACCTCTCTTCTCGAGACTGCGGCCGTATCAACAGCATCCGTAGTTCAACCTTTAGACACCTAGGCTATTGCCTCAACCAATGACTAGCCTTTGACCAACCATCCAAGTGTGGCCTCTCCCTCCATCTTTGGGCCCACTTCCACTGGGGTTTCAGCCCCCTATCAACCTCAGCCCACTCAACCACTCTCTACCCCCTTTCAAAATCTGGTCATCTCTATTCCTCCTACCCTTGCTCATATCAACACTAGAGTGGCTACTTATCCATTGGCCCATGTTACCTCTAACCAACTTCCCGTGACAACATCGAGCCTAGATATGCCTTCTACCCAACCATCCTTAGTCTCCTCTTCTATCCCTACGACTAGTCATCCGTAAGTTGTGCCATTACTGGTACAACTGACTACGTCGTATACTTCTTCTAGCCTCTTTCAAGCACCTTACAATCTAGGGGGTGCTCCACCCACCAATCTGTTAGTAGATATCATCAAAATACTGATGGACAAGATGTCTAGCCTAGAGACCTCCGTTTCTGGCTCACGCAATACTCTCTCATACGAACAAATTTGCAATGAGCCTATTCATCCTTCTGTCCTGATCAGGCCATATCCCATCCAGTGGGAACTTCCTAAGTTTTCTCATTTTCAAAGCAAGGAAGACCCACAACAGCACTTACGGGCATTCAGACATGCCTGTTACCTTATCACCCATGATGATGTGTTGCTTTTACGCACATTTCCTATGTCTCTCTCAGGTGCTGCGCTTGACTGGTACAACTCCCTTGCCAACCATTCCTTCTTCATGTTCACTCAGCTGGCCCAACTCTTCCTTGATCATTTCTCTATCAACATCACCAAGAAGGTCTCAATCACAGGCCTCTATTCTATCCGCCAATTCGAAGATGAATCCATTGCTGATTTCGTCACTCAATGGAGGGGCCTCATCAATCAACTCTCATTTTCCTTACCCCAACCCGAACTTATTGAACTTTTCTCCCAAGCCTGTGCCAAACATATTTCTTCCAACTTAAGGGTTCAGACCTTCCGCACTTTTGATGAAGCCTTCACAATGGCCCACAAACTTGAGTTACGTGCCATCAAGGAGAATAAAGTCAAGTTGTGGAGCAAGAATCCCAACTCCAAGACCAATGACCCCTCTTTTAAGCCTTCCTCATCCAATCCCAAATCTAAAGCTTCAGCAAATGCTGTGGTCGTTAGATCTTCCTCCTCTTCCCCTTCAACTAACCAGCCTGAACCATCCACGTCCCAAAGCATCACCCGCCAATTCTAGCAGAGATGCGTACAATGAAAGTATACTCCACTCGGAGAATCATACGCGTCTGTGCTGGAAAAACTCATCAAATAGGGGGTCCTCAATCTCCCCCAGATCTGACCACCTCCACAATTTGATCCCTCATGCGCCATCCCTGCGTGGTATAGGGAAAATGACTTCTGCAACTACCACCGTGTTAAGGGTCATGACACAGGCAACTGTAAAACCCTTAAAAACATAATCCAAGACATGCTTGAAAAGGGTGACCTCATCCTAGATAATCCCAATGCACCACCTAATCAGGGTATCGACATCTTCAAACAACCATTCCCCAATCATCTACCAACTCAAAACAATGTCCAAACCTTGATTGACAACACTCATGAACACAACATTAGAACAGTCAATACGGTCTCACCCTTCATTTCTGACCAACCTCAAGAGGTGAGTCCATCCATCAGTCCATCACATGTGGATGAACATCTTTCTCTGGTTAGTTCTCCATCAACCTCTCTCATCTTGGAGGATGCCTCGACCTTACCAGTATCGCCAGTTTCACCATCCTCCTTCTTACTGCCCATGGAGGACCCAACCCTTCCTACTCCTCGACTGCAAGTGGAGGGCACAATCATCCCTGCCCTTTACCTGCTTGAGGAGCTTCATTCTCTAGTTTCTTCTCCACCCAGGGAAGAACCTGCCTCTCCATCTCCAACCAAGGACGAACCTGTCACGACTTCATCATGCCTTGGAACTGATACTACCATACCTTCGGTCCCACAACAGTCAACATCTTCTCAAGAACCCAAACCTCATCCAACATCTTCTCAGCCATTTTTTCGATTAGTGGAGAAACTCGAACTTGTCCCTTCAAGGAAAGTGGAGCATCAGGGATTATGGGAGCGTCTCACAGCTCTTCAACATACCTGTGCCCTCTCATCTCATGATACTAATCCTCCCATGGCAGAATCTCCCAAGACTCTCAACAAAAACCAAACTTCCACTTCTAGACCATCTACACCTCAATCAACTGCATCAGGACCGAAACCCTCATCTACCCCGTCTAAACCTATCAAGTCACTCGGCATTCACCCTGTCTCCAACCTCACTCATCCATAAGTGAAGGTGGACTTAGACCAGACTTCGACCAATAGTAGTTTTCAACCCAAATCAAAGAAGATTGCCAAACCATAGAGGCAAACGCCTCCTCTTCCATCACCATTGCCCTCCATTTTGGGTCCTCATCCTTTGACCCTGACCAGAGTCCTCCCCACTCATACCTCTAATCAAAACTAGTTGCCTCCTTTGCTTCCTTTGCCTACCGCTAGCCTACCCTCTCCCAAAAGCGTGGTACCTCTTATGAAGAATGTACCATCTCTGCCTGTCGCCGCACCATCAACCCAGAAGGTGGTATGAAAACCTCCTCTAACTCTGCCCAAGCAAAAGTCACCAGCATCGCACACATCGACGAGCACGGATCCTTTAGTGGGCTCATACTCTTTGATCTTGCACTGAATTTTGCATACTTCTAGCATAACTCTTCCACCCATCAGGCCTTTCCAACCCATCAGGTCTAAGCCCTCCTGGTTCGACGACACGAAGATTTGCTTATACTATTATACGCCAAGACACGATACCGAGACTTGCTGTGCCCTCAAGGCTGTCATTCACCGCTATCTAGAGAAAGACACTCTTCTCTTTGAGGACACTCTTGACCGACCCCTGACTCCTTCTCATAACCCTCCAACCTCTTCAAACCCATCAACATCTCATCAACAAGTTACAACCCCTTTATCTCCTTCACCTCCTATCTTTGAAATCAATGCCATTCACATAACCACTAGGTCACAAAAGGACAAGGCAAAAGAAAAAGTTGCCATTCCTTGGATCTACCCTTTCATCAATCCACCTCAACCGCCCAAGCCTAAGATTTCTATCCTTGGCACGCCTCAACCCTCTTCTTCTTCTTCTTTTGGACCAATCCATGACTCCATGTTGAAACAGCTTCACCAGACGCCTGTGAAAATGTCCCTCTATGACCTCATCCAAACCTCGCCTCAACATCACCAAGCCCTCATCAGAGCCCTACAGGTAGCAGAGGTCTAACCCGAGGACCCCCAACCACTTGCTGCCCTTGTCCACTCTTTAGCCCCTATTGCCTCCATCACATTCAACGATTTTGAGATTCCCACATCCAACACGGAAGATCAGGACGCCGCCCTCTTCATCACTGCCTATGTTGATCAGACACACATTAAATGCATTATGATCGATAGAGGTGCTAGCATCAACATTATCTCCACCCATGCCTTTGATCAGTTGGCTCTTCCCAAGAATTACATCTCCAAAATTGACACAATCTTGTGCTCTTTTAATGACACCACTGCAACGACCATTGGCACAGTCATCCTTCACATTCATGTTGGTCCACGCACAGTACCGGAGCTCTTCTATATCATCGAAGGAGAATTTCAATATAACATGTTGTTGGGCCGACCCTAGATCCGCACCATGACCTGTGTCCCCTCCACCCTGTACCGTTGTGTGAAATTTGAGCACGACGGGCAAGTCCACACCATTCCCACTGACCTTTCACCCTTCAAAACTTGCAACACCACCTACCATCCAAATGACATCCTCATTCCTATCAAGCCACCAATCCCGGCATCGCCTCCATTCGTGGAAGCTTTGACCAATTTACAACAGGTGGTTGCCCTCACACCTCCCCTTCAAGCGACGACCACAGACCCCATGGAAGACATCTTCCAAAGACTTTCATTGGGGGAGTATTGCTTGCTGACCTTAGACATGTTCCAAACTTTGCAAGAGTATGGATGCCTTCATCACAGCCCCAGTTACGACCATCAGATTAGGATGTTCATGCCTTATGGTCCTCCTCACCTCTGAACCAACTTTGTCTATGGGGGGCTCAATCAAGCTCCTAATGACGGTAATCCTCTTTCTTCACCTCAACCTTTCACATCAGACTTCTCGTTTCTTGGCAACCCCGCCTTTACACACACTTACCTTTACAAGTGTGCATGGAAGGGTTTTGGTTTTAGATGCTATGAGCAGGGCTCCCATCAGCCTATTGAGCCGCTCAATGATGACAATGCCAAGAAACGGTATGGCCTGGGATATCATGACCCCACTCAAGACCCTGCAGACCTTTGTCCTGAACCAACCATTAACCAATCTCCTCCATGCTAGTCCATTCTTCCTCCACCTACGGAGTCGGTGGTTTCCATCCCTCCTAGTTTTTTTTTGCATAAACACCATCCACCTGGAACCCTTGACTTATCAGCTAAACGGGGTGTCCAAGTCTCTCCCTCTCATTTTTCCTAGCATGATAGAAGATGAGTCGGCGACCATTCACACTGTCCAATGTGTTGACGACGATGCCATTCTTTCTTACATGGGCACCGATGACTCTTTACTCCAGCGCTCCCTCCCTTTTAAGACCCAAGTTATGTTAAATGAATCAACCATTGACATCAACCTTCCTTATTTTAATGTTCCTTATGTCTTAAAGATTGGCCAATCTTTAGACGCTCAGGAGCAGCTTGACTATATCCAGTTCCTCTCCGACCATAGCAAGGCCTTTGCCTGGACTTATAGTGATATGCCTAGCATCGACCCCACCATCGCTACCCATAACATTGTCACCAAACCAGAGGCTAAGCCTGTCAAGCAAAAGCTTCGAAAGATGCATCCTCACGTTGCCCTCCTTGTCAAAGAGGAGCTTCAGTGCCTCCTTTCTGTCTCCTTCATTCAGCCCATCGATTATCCACAGTGGGTCCCTAACATCGTCCCAGTCACCAAGGTGACTGGGGGGATCCAGATCTGCATAGACTATCACGACCTTAACCTAGCTTGTCCTAAAGACGACTTTCCTCTTCCCAACATTGACCAGCTTGTTGATCTTACGGCCGGCCATGAGATGCTATCTCTCATGGACGGGTTTTCAAGATACAATCAAATCCTGATTGCTCTGGAAGATCAGCACAAGACCACTTTCATTACCCCATGGGGGACTTTCTGCTATCGGGTCATGCCTTTCAGTTTGAAGAACGCAGGTGCCACTTATCAGCGTGCCATGACTTACATTTTCCATGATCTCCTCCACAAAATCATGGAGGACTATGTGGATGACCTGCTAGGCAAGTCCAAGCTTTGCCGTGACCATCTGACCATTCTCAAGATCATCTTCTCTCACCTTCTTCAATACAATGTTCATCTTAACCCCAAGAAATGTGTCTTTGGGGTCCTCTCTGGCAAGCTTCTCAGCTTCATCATTTCTTTCCGTGGCATCGATATAGATCCCGCCAAGATTCACGCTATCCTCAAAATGTAGCCCCCGACCAATCTCAAGCAGCTTCGCAGTTTGCAAGGGAAGCTCCAGTCCATTCACCATTTCATCTCACAGCTTTTTGATTGCTGCTAACCTTTTCATCATCTCCTTAAGAAGGATGTCTCCTTTACATGGGATAAAGACTGTCAAGAGGCTTTTGAAGCCCTTAAATGCTATCTGGTCTCTCCACCAGTCCTCATTCCACCTAAAGATGACCAACCCTTCTACCTTTATATCTCAGCCACTAATCATTTGTTAGGTGCCATGATCACGCACCGAGATGAGCATCACCATGAGTAAGTGGTCTATTATATCAGCCAAACACTAATCAACTATGAAACCCAGTACACCCATACCGAGAAACTCTATTTGGCGTTAGTCTTTACCGCTACCAAGCTCCACCATTATCTTCTTAATCACAAGACCTTTGTCATCACCCACACCGACCCTCTCAAGTATATGCACTCCAAGCCATATCAGAATCAATGTATGGCTCGATGGCTCATGTTGCTTGCTAAGTTCAACCTCGAATTCATCCAATAGAAATCTATCAAGGGGCAAACCATCACTGACCAACTAGCAGATGCCCCTCTTCTTGACAATCAACCTTCACAGTGTGAGTTTCCTGACAAATATATCGCTGTGCTTTCCACCGATGACACCGTCTATTAGATGACCATGTTCTTTGACAGCTCCAAATGTTAACTCGGTGGGGGTGCTAGGGTCATTCTCATCCCACTCAAAGGGGAGCCCATGCCTCTGTCTTTTAATATTGACTTTGATTGTACCAATAATATGGCCGAGTACGAGGCCTTAATTTTGGGACTTCAGACCGCCCTCTCTCTCAGCATCAAGTCCATCAACATCTTTGGTGACTCGCAGCTCATCGTCAATTAGGTCAATGGTTCATACCTTTATAAAAATGAAATTTTGCAAAGGTACAAAAACCGTACTGACATTCTCCTTGCATCTTTCGAACATTACCTCCTACAGACTATTCCTCGATCCATGAATAAGTTTGCTGACACCATGGCTTCTCTCACTTCACATATCCCATCTTCCTCATCTGCATCCAAACTTTTTGTCACGATGCATCGTGTGTTGTTGCCTTCCTATATCTCTCTTAACATTAATCATGTCAACACTATAGACCCTAGCCCACGAGATGATTGGTATAAGCAACTTGTGGACTTCTTATCTTTTTATGTCATTCCTCCCAACCTCTCTAGCAATGTGTGATGAGCTTTTATCAAGCGTACCGCTCGCTATACCATGTTAGGGGGTCTTCTCTATAAGCGAGGCTTCGATGGCCTCCTTCTTCACTGTCTCACCTCCACCGAAGCATCTCAGGCCATTAAGCAAGTCCACGATGGGATTTGTGGCAGACATTTCAGTGAGAATTCAGTTGCCAAGCACATCCTTTGTCTAGGCTATTATTGGCCTACCCTTCATCAAGACTGTAGCGACTATGTTTGGCATTGCATCAAGTGTCAGTAGCATTCTAACTTGCTTCATCTCCCTAGCCACGCCTTACAAATCGCTCAGGATTTTTGGCCTTTTTCTCAGTGGGGTTTAGATTTCATCAGTGAGATTAACCCCCACTCGTCTCTTCGTCATCAATCCATCATCACAGCCACTAAATATTTCACCAAGTGGGTGGAAGCCATTCCTCTCATCTCCAAAAAAGCTGACAAGATCATCAACTTCATCAACACCCACATCATCTATCATTTTGGTGTCCCTCATAAGATCATCACTTACAACAGCAAGTCCTTCAAAAACAAGACTATCCAAAAGCTATGCGACTCATTTGGCATCAAACTCAGTTTCTCTTCGCCTTACTACCCACAAGCAAATGGACAAGCCAAGGCTTCCAACAAAATTTTCACTAAAATTCTCATGAAGGTGGTCAACAACATAGGAAGGGACTAGCACATTCACATTCCCTTCACTTTGTGGGCCTACCACACTAGCATCTGAACCTCTATGGGTGCTACCCCTTTCTCTCTCGTGTATGGAATAGAGGCTATCCTACCTCTCGAAGTACAGATCCCGTCTCTCCGCATTTCTCTACATGACATTCTCTCCAATGATGAATTTCATCAAGATCGCTTAGCTCAACTTGAGTTACTTGATGAACGTCGTCTTGCTGCCCTTAATCATCTCCATGTCTATCAACATCGCATCAAGCGAGCCTATGACAAAATTCTGTGAGATCGAGATTTCAATATCAGAGACCTCATCCTCAAAGAGAATCAACACGTGACCAATATGGAGCGAAGTAAATGAGGCAAGTTTGCCCCTAATTAGCTCGGACCTTTCATCATCATGCACAAGTATGGATCAGGGACTTATCATCTGTCCTCTCTTGATGGATGACCAGAACCTAAGCCTCTTAATGCGTTGCATCTATGACCGTTCTACTGCTAGTCAAGTACTCGTTCACTTGACATTTAACTTGAGCTCGTCCCTTGAGCAATCCCTATCCTCTTAGTCCTAATTTCTTCCATCCCTATTCCTCTTAACAATTCCTCTATAACCCTTTTATACTGTATGGATGCTTTGTCCTAATAAAAGGGAGCCCTTGATCTTCTATAATCTTGTCCATGACTCACATTTTTGTCAAAACAAATCAAGATGTCAAAATATCCATGGTCACCATATCAATATCAAATTAAAAAGGTAGACTGTTCCCTTGAAGGATAGCTGTACTATCATTGTTGTAACTAATAGACTGCTCCCTCGAAGGACAACTATTCAAAATCCCTTATATTAAGCAAAATTCTAGACCACTCCCTCAAAAGATGGCTATGACTAACTCTGGAAATAAACAACACTATCTTAGAAGCTTCCCGCATCGATCAGCTTCACAACTGACCACCAAGCAAATGACATCTCTATGCAGACTTCCCACATTGATCAGTCTGTACAAAAAAAAAAAAAAAAAAGAGTCATGGACTTGACTTATAGTTGTCTCAGGGTCTCCCATAAAAAGGGGCAAAGTTATCTCTGCTCTAAACGGGTTACCCTATTTCCTCCTCCTATCACCTGCTCAAGGGACTTCGAGTTCACTTTAATGTCAAAGTGATTTGATTACCATTCTAACACAACATCTGGTCAATGACGTCATGCATGAATGGGGCTCTTGGTTCCAATAACCCCTATCTATGTTGGCATTCTGGTCCTTGTCAATGAAAGAGGAATATGCCTTTCACTTCTTCTGCACTTTGGTCACATTCAACTTCATCACTTGTCCATCCTAATCAACTCAACTCTCTTTTCAGGCCACTCCCATTGCCTATTCACACTAGTTTCTATGGACACCAATACACATGGAAACTATCGACCAGACACAATTTATGTTAAGCATAAACCAATACTTGTTGAAGCATAAATAGACCTCAATTCATCTTTAGCATACATCCATCATGAATATGGAAAATTGCTAGGGATGAAAGACCCCTCCACCAATGTTGCAGAATACACCATTTGGAAAAGGCTGTAACATCATTTTCTCCTCATCATTTCATCCTGACCAAGACTAATCTATCAACCACTTTGATCGCACCAATCATCGACCAATCTTCTCAACTAGTCCGAACTACATTGGTCTGAGGCCCTAAGACCGGGGCTATGTAGGCAGCACTTAGATGATATGACATCATTTGGGGTTAGCTCGACCACCCTCATTTGTTTGTCTCTCTGATGGACAAACCTTCTTTCCTCCTTTTGACCATGACCTTGCCCTCAACCAAGACCAATTCCATCCCTTTGACCCTTCCTCCCTTATAGGGATAACTACATTGGCTTGAGGCCCTTCTCACAAGGGCTATGTAGGCAACACTCAGATCACATAATGTCTTCTGAGGTTAGCTCGGCCACTTCCTTTCATCCATTCCTTCCCTTGACCAATGACCATTGGAGATCATGCCTATCTCCTTTGACTTTGACCACTTCCAAGATAATGTTGCCTTGGTTGTTTTTGCCTGTATGCTACCTCATGACTGGTTAGCCAAATTGTGTGCAAACTATATTTTTGGACCCTCACAAGTATAGGATCACAATCCAGTTGATCCATACTACTTGTGCCTTTTTTTGTGTTTTTTAGGAGCACTTCTTGAGCCTGGGATACCTGGAACACGATGACCCATTGGAGCTACAGCTTCGATTGAATAACCTGATCAGCTATGACCACATGCTGGGGCCCCGTTACTTCAATTTTGGCTCTCCTCGACCCTCGACCTGTAACAATTTGACCCAACCATCTCGTGCAGTGGTATACACGCAATCACAACTTTTGCAGGGTTCACCCTCACCCTTTTTTCATCCACTCTTTGTCAAATTAGCACCGAATTCCCAGTTCCCTTATTTCGACTCCTACTTTGAGGGGGAATACCTCATCCATAATCAGGGCAATCCACCTCCTATTTTTGTCTTGCAGTTCACTTGAACAACCAACAAGACGGAATTGACCTTATCCCACACCTGGGGCAACCACCTCCTATTTTTGTCTTGCAGTTCATCCAGAACAACTAACAAGACAAAAAGGGGCAAATGTAGACACCAGAATTGTGTCTAACCCTTGTCGTCCTCCCCTTAACCCCCATTTTATTCTCTCATGCCTATTTAACCCCTATCAACCATTTTCTCACAAGCCTTGCCCCTGACAGCATGTCAAAATGAGCAGAAAGCTAAAATTAGCCTCTGTCCCCATTCTACATCTACCGATGCCGGTCACTACTCGGCCGATGTCGCTGACGTCAGTCACCTTTTTTACTGACGTCGGTAGTTCTACTGGCGTCGGTTAACCTTAAACTACGTCTGTTAATTTGTTTCTCAATCTGTTATTTGTTATTCGGTTGCCAATCAGTTTCACAACCGGTTATCAGACCTTCTGCATCAAAACATTTCTTTGATCCAAACACAAGCAACGATCAGCCAACTTTCACATCCAGTCAATCTGCAATCAAATCTCTGCTATTCTCTCTCTTCGGTATAGGTATTGTACCTCAGTCATCTCGTTGGAGGTCTGTTACATCGAACTTCTGCAACACATGGACAACAACAATTATGTCTCCTACTCTGTCTTCAGCGTGTAACAGGTAAGTGTTTTCTCTGGGCTTTTATTTTGTTCTTGGTTATTGTTTTTTTGATATTACCACCCTGACTTAGATTATAGACCTGACTTGACTTCCTCCCGTATCACCTCTATCCCCTTTTTCAGTGTGTAACTCTACCCAAATTTCTACACAAACCCCTAAACAATCCCTCTGACTCCCAAACTGGCTCCCTAACCCACAAACGAAGACTTCAGACCATTCTGCAATCCTAAAACCTTATCCAAACCCGATCAAACCCCATCCAAGAACTACTGCCCCGACCGACGCCGGCACAGAGACCGACACCGATGACTGTGTAGAGCAATTTGCTACATATCAGGTATGCATTTTGTTTTCCATCTTTTATTTCTTTCATTTTGTCTTTCACTATTTATGTTTATGTCAAATATTCTATTTTTAATCAGTGGGTTGATATCCCTTAAGGAAGTCTTCATACTTCAGGTATCAAGCTTTTGCTTAACAACCCACCATCTCCTCTTCTAACCTTTTTCATGTTTTAATCTCTTTTTATTTTCAGGTGTCATTCCTCCACAGCCAAAGAGGAGTACCTTCCAACGTCTGATTTTGGTGCGCACGACTATATCCAGGTACATACAAGCCTTGACCATTCTCTTAGTTTCTTAATTCCTTCTTTGAATGTGAAAGCAAAAATATAGCATAGAAACAGATCCAAAGTAATTTCTTAATTAGTTTGTTTTATTTAGTTGATGGGTTGGTTACCTATGAGTTGCATTTCTTTAACCAGCTTCCCATAATCTTTTTAAATGCTTACATTACAAAAATAAACAAAATTTTCACATTAAATTTCTTGAATATATTTTTGTGTTATTTCTTCATCCTAGCCTACAATGGTATCAGAGCATTGGTTTCTCAAGGAGGCTTGAAGAAATAATGTTGCATTGAATTTTACGACCCTCAACAGTGGTGGTAAAGCACAACCATTTCAAAATTGGTATAGAAAAACATCCAAGTGTTGTAGAGGATGAAATATGAACTATGGGATGAAAACTGTATAAATCAAAATTGATTTGTGCCTTCAATTTGGATGGCAGTGGATGAGGTATTTTATTTGTGTGGTTTGGTAATATAGAAACATTTTTTTACTTCACTTCAAAGACCAATTTGTATGGCATAATTTTTTATATATACTACAAACCTATATGACCAAAAACCAATGCATTTGTGATATGGTGATCTATTAAATGTGGTGCTTCATTTGCCAAGTGTAGCAACCCAAAATATGCAAACATAGTTCAAAAACATTTGCAATGATCCAAATAACATCTGTAATACAATGTTATTTTTAATTGATGTATTGAGAATAAAAAAAATCATTTACAAAGAGCAGAGGACAAGAGAAGGAAAGAATGAATTCTCAAATCACATCACAGTTGAAACTGATTTGATAATGATATAAAGGTAATTTAGAAATATTTATATGGCACTTAAAGGTAGTTTTTGATGCAAGCCATAGAATTAATGATGATGACATCATAAAATAAACCTAAATTATATGTATTGTTTAAAGCGGGCCCCATCAGATAAGGAAGGTGAAAGGAAGGTAGAGTTGAAATGGCAAATCCCATTTACATTTGTGTTTTTTTTAACAAGTAAAGTGGTAAAAGATTATAGTAATATTTTTATTTTGTCATTCATAAAAACCAAGAATATATTTAATATTCAACCTTTACACTTTAAACTAAAGTTGAAAACTTTTATTTTTCAAAGTACATTAAAAAGGAAGATGCACAATTTAAAAAACCCATTGATGTATTTTTGATCAAAATTTATTTTTTTGATCTTATTTTTTGTATAAACAGAGTTATAAGGATAAAACAAGTAATGAAAGAATAAGTTGTAATGGATAAATAAGGGTGTAATAGGAGTTATAAGGTGTAATCATTTTTTTACAAGTTCTAGGAATCTCTTGTAATCGGAATCTATTTTAAATGTAAAGGCAAAACCTTGATAGCATTTATTATTTTTTGATTTTGTATCATGGCTAAAATTGTGAGCTTAATTTCTAAAAATAAATGCTTAACTCCTAAAAATTATAAATAATGATGAATGAACATGGAAAATACATTAATCTTCAACAACTCATGGGAAGTAGTTGAAAAGCAACCAACATTGCCCACCGATGCCACAAAGCTTGCATAATTTCATAGACATGACAAGCATGCCATTACTTTATTGAAATAAAATTGCAGTGCACAAATTATAATTTACATAGAGGCCATCGATTCTAAATCTTAAAAAGCATAAAAATCTCTAAAAGACTTATATGATAAATAACTTGTCTATAAGAAAATTGATCTTCTTATGCTGTTGCTCAATACTAAACTAACAAATGATGAAGATGTTTCAAAATATGTGTCATGAGTTAATAATTTTAAATAAGAATATGGCACTACTTATGGGAAAATTGATGATGAAATGCTCATTTCTATTATTTTGAATGGCCTTAGCCCTAACTTCAGGAACTTTATAGAAATGTTATATCTTAGTAATAAGCTTAACAAATATACTTTTGATTCTATTTGTGAGTTGCTCACTCAACATGAGTGATAATTTCAAAAGAAAGAAAAACCTACTGAGGAGGCCTACTATACCAAAATAGGTAATCCATTATATGATCACAAAATAAAATATTCCTTGAATCACTTTCAAAGATAGAAACATTTTGCAAAACATAGACATGATTCTAGTTCTCTAAAGCATAAACATCACTTTGATTATCAAAAGCATGGGCATCACCATAAACATTCACATGGACATAAGCATAAGTATAGTCATTCTTCTTCATGTGGATATTATTCCTCTAGTTCTATTGGACATGAGAAAACATTATAAAATTATGGTGGCATAGGACACATCTCTATAGAGTGCTCATCTAAAAGGAGGTCCTCTTGACATCGACATAAGGTAGAAGCAAACTTTATTAGTCACTCCAGTCATTATGATCATTCTTCTAGTTCCTATTCTGGCTATTCTTTTACATATTATTTTGATGGATGGGATGACTACAAAGTTTCTTAATCCATAGATGTTGACTATATATTTTGAGATGGTAACACACCCATATTGTGCAAGATGCTAGGCTCAATATTTGGATTTGATGGAGTAACATTTTTCAACTTGCGTACTTTGCTTTCATATATCTAGTGTTAATATGATCTTTGATGTGGAGAATTATAGTGATCTATACTTAGCTTATTAGCTACATGAATTCTCACCTCTCACCTAATAAAGAGATAAGATATTACATATTGGTTTTTGATCAATTATCAGTGGTTGTGGTATGAGTCAACATTGAGTTGATAGCATTGTTAGTGTTGAGCAAACGCTTGCAGGAGATGTTGGAAATTGTTGGGCATAAATTTGAGATGTGTCATACAAAGTACTAAGGAAATCACTTATTTTATAGATTTTATGTGAGGATTGATGTAGTTGGATAGGATGTGATCTTGTTCTACTTCAGTGTGGGGATGATCAGGGCATTGATCAATCCAAGATGCATAATGTAGTAGTTATAGTTATAGTAGAGTCTACTAGGATGACTCATAGTTCATTGCATCAGTATTTATATACCCCTTTGGATTAAGGGGGAGTTTTTTGGGATCATTTATGATCCAAATTAATTTCTTAATTAGTTTTTTTTATTTGGTTGATGGGTTGGTTACCCATTAGTTGGTTTTATTTAACCAACTTCTTGTCAGATTTTTTAATGCTTATTTTTTCACATTAATTTTTTTAATATATTTTTATGTTATTTCATCATCTTGGCCTACAGAGTGAATGATATATAATTAAACATAGGAACTTGAACATGAACCCAAAATATGAAGGACATAAAAAAGTAGAGTGACAAGAAAATTCTAGGATTAAAAAGAGAGTTGTGATAACAAAGAAGGGAGAATAAACAAGATAACCTAAATATAAGTACAAATAGGATTATGAGTAAAATAAAGGATGTTTAAGAGAGGGGGTCCTAAAGAGGCTACACAAATTATAGGAATTAGAGAGTTTGAACATTATGCAGAGCAAGGAATGGAAGGGCCCAAGAGAGAAAATGGAAAATATTAGGATAGAGAGGATATGAAATAGAGAGAGGATAAAGAAGAAAGTAGACTAGTAGTAGAGCAGTTAAAAGATAGAGTTAGATCATAGTTACAAGTAAGGATATTGTTTGGACCAAAGAAATAATTTTCTATGAAGGAATTTATGCACAATCATATAAGTATCATAGGTTCAAAGTCATAGACATAAAAAGTTGAAGACATAGATCATTTATTTCAAGAATATGCATCCCCTAAGCCCATTTTATCTTTAGGTAAGAGAAAGAAAAGTGTATAGGTTAGGACAGGTATAAATTGGTTTGAATCATGTAGATTATATTTTGTGATTATGTAGAACTTTAGTTTTGTACACTTGGAAAACTTAGACCTTGGTTTTTCCTCTTAGTTCTACATTCTCCTTATTTCTTCAAGCTTTACATATGCTATATCTAGTGTCCCTTATCTTATATCTTAGTCTTACCAATATTATATTGATGACAAAAATATTATATATTACATATAATTTTAAAAATGTACTTATCTTATACCTCTGCAAGTTGAGCCTGTACCTATTTTTCTACTCTTTGGACACTAATATTTGGGACAAATAGTAGCATTGATGTTACTATCCTACCTTGATGCAAGTGTTGAGTTCCCTAAATCCATCCAATTTATAAATTAAATGTATCATAATGGTTGGCTTAAGTGATTTAATGTGAGTTATTATTTAAAAGAGATTGATATAAATACAAGATCAAACCTCATTCATTCCTCACCTAGATAGACCTATTAAAAAGACCAAAGATATCAAATCACTTATCAAAAAACACTTTATCAAGAATTTAATTGATTAAAGCTTCCATATTTCCATACCTTTCATAGGTAAAACAAATATACATGTCTGAAGTACTAAAACAACTATCCAAGACCCTAATTTACCAAGTTACAAGTCAGGTCACCAATATAATTGATTTACACACATTGCATGATTCATATATAATCCAACACATAGGGGAGAGATACATTAGTTTGAAAACCTCTTTAGAATATTGGATATATACGCATCATCCTTTGACATTTGGGTCATTAGGCCAACTCAACATTGTATGTCCACTAACCTATTTTCCCCCAAAGGTCACATTAAAGATGAAATTCCCAAGTTTTTCTATTTCACAAGGAGTTAATGTCCATGACCCAAATCTGAATACACTAGAGTGAAGGTAAAGCCAAACTCAAAATAATCTAGGTGGTCACATACTATTTCACCATATATTTCATACATGACACTATCATTAGACTTAGACAATAGCATCGACACAACTATTTAGGGCTGAAGTAACTATCTAGATAACTAGAGGTACTAGATTTAAAATATAATAATTATTCCATAACTATCTTCCCTCCTAATTTTATCCTATTCTATATCTATAATTGAATTATCATTAAAATAAGATAAGTACTTCTCTTCTTTGTCATTTATATATCTAGCCTAGTTGCGCTTCTCATGTTTAGACTATGTCATCATAATAAATTTAGTGTATGCTTATATATGAGTTTATAATTAAATTGACATGGTATAGATCTGATTATCTCCCTCATACCATTTCATTTATATATTATTAACTCTAAGCTTAAAGTGAAACATACCTCCATATTTAATTTTAGAATTAAACATTTGGTGAACCCAACATATGCGAATGCAATTTTTTCTTATTCCTAGGGTTTTAAACCAACCAGGGTTGTAGATTACTATACTTTTTAATTTCCTATTTTTACTATTTTGCATGCAACCTAGACATAGCCCTAAATTATGGTGTGTGTCTATTGAACATATTGAGCTTCCCCTCCACCCATCCAAGATGTCTCAAAAAAATGAGAGATCTCATACCTTGGATCATGATGATACCCATGTGAATAATTAATAAAATGATGATAAGGTTATCATAGAAGAAGATTATGATAATGAAAATCAAGAAATGAATGAAAATGAATAAGTAGACCGTGATCAAGTGTATGGAATTGCATTGTTTTGTGAGTGTATTTGACAAAACCTTAAAGATCTTGATAAGGTATTAAAAACTATACTTGAATCAAAAAATTCCAAAACTTTAGTGGACACATCCCTCACCATTTATACAATACAACTAAATACATCTATGGGGGCATGAATTATGTGTCTAAACATTTGTAATTACCCATTGTTTCAACACAAATACTAGTTTTAATTCCTATTACTAATCAAAACATGTTTTCATCCCCTTTGGTGATTACTTAACTTGATAATCTAACTCTTATTAGGACTATAGTTCAATCATTCCTTCAAGTTATAAAAATCTTGGGAGACAAGATTACAAACATTGAACACAAATATTTAAAATCCCCTCATGTTATAGATTCGCAATATGTGTTGCATTGTTAGAGTGGACCACAATTGGATCTACTAGATAAGATCAAATGCATGGAGAAATTTTTTATGGAGTAGCAAAACCTAAAAATAATAACTCAAAAGAATAAGAAAAAATATATTTATAATAAATATATTTTATTAAGAAGCATTAACATCATTAGCCAAAAAGTACACATGAAGGTTCCTTAAATAATTGTAAAATAGGCAAGTCCTAACATCCTCAGGCATGTGGGATTATTTGCCCCTTAATAAACTTTATTAAACCTAAGCAAGGCTGACTAGATCATGTAGACAAAATCCAATGGGAGAAAGATATACACAAACACCCCCCTTAAACATAGCTTAAGTGGGTAAAAAAATTGGTTCCCAACATAAAGGCCTGATGAGGTACCTAGGTACATAGATATGGTATCCCATAGGAGGAAGAATATGGAGCTACTAAAACCCTAGGAAGAGCTCACAAATGAAGATACTTTATCTCAATGAAAGGTTTGGTGAATATATCAATAATTTGCATCATTGTCTAGATGTAGTGAAGATCAATGACCTATTCATAGATGAGCTCTTAAATGAAATGCATGTGAATCTCAATATTCTTGGTCCATTAAAAGAGAAATAAATTCTTACATATTTGGATTGTGATTTGGCTATCATATAATATCACTGTTGGTCATCAAAACTGGATCCCAAACTTGGTGAGGATCCCTTGAATCTCAATAGACTTAGTGGAAACATTAACAACACCTATGTATTCTACCTTTGTAGAATATAAAGTAATAACATTATTCTTCTTATTAGACTAACTAATCAGACCTATACCAAGGGACAAATTATATTCAAAAGCATACTTTTGATTTGTAATATTACCAGTATAATTTGAATCTATATAACCAATCAAGCTAATGTTGATACCCACTCCATAATGAATCCTAAAACTATGAGTACCCTAAATATAGTGGAAGATCATCTTAGATTCTTTCCAATGTATTTCTTTTGATTCTTATATGAATCTAGAGACCATGCCCATTGTATATGAAATATCAGGTCTAGTGTGTGTAAGGTAGATGAGACTACTAAAAAGTTGTAGATACAAGGTAGCATCAACCAAAAGAGATGGGAAATCAACCTCAAAATTCACATCAAATATAAAAGGAGTCAGATATGGCTTACAATTAGCCATGTTAAACCATGAAAGCAAATCTAGAGAATACTCAGATTGTGTAATAGTGATCCTAGAGCCAGACTAAGAAATTTCAATCCTAAGGAAGTAGTGCAACAAGTCCAAAGTCAATCATTGAGAACCTATTAGACAAAGTAGTTTTCACTTTTACGATGGTGGATGGATAAATCCTTGTGATCAATAGGCCATTTAAGTAGAAAACTAAAATCAATAGTGAATCATCTTATAATAAGATATAGACATTCAGACCAGAATGGTATCTAGTGAACCAAACAGAAAGAATAAATGAGTCCATCTTGGCATACCAAGCTCAAGGAGCTTGTCTGAGGCCATATATAGATTTCCAATGTTTGTAAACTAAGGAATAATCTTTCAAAAATATTTATGGTTTCTCCATATATATTTCCTCTTTGAGGTCACTATCAAGAAAGACACTCTTCACATCCATTTGATAAAAATCCTAGTGATATGCTATGATAATGGTGAGAGTTAGTCAGATTGAGTTAATTTTAGCAACTAGGGAAAACATCTCAGTGTAGATAATGCCAGGAACTTGAGAAAAAAACTTTTCTACCAAACATGCTTTAAACTTGTTTATGAACCCATATACTATAAAATTTGTTTGATATATCCACCTACATCAAATAAGTTTTCTTCTCTTGGGTAGTGGGGCTAAATCCCAAGTGTTATTCCTTTATAGATAACTATAATCATCTTCCATAGTAGTATCCCACTCAAGAGTGTCTAATGCCTTGTTAAATGATTTTGGATTGTAAGAGATTCAATGAAAGCATGTGGGGCATCCTAGAATTGTGAATGGGTTCACCTATTATCTGATAGATCTTCAACCCATTATCTAACACTTTGCAGTGTGTGTCTAACCCAAAGAGGACTAGTGCTCAAAGAGTTAGGAGGAGATTCATCATCATCTAAAGATAATTTGGGGAAAGGAGGAGTTTAATCCTCATCACTACTCTCATCATTAGAACTATAAGAAGAATCAAGATCATCAAGAGTTTGATCAGTTGGATCTGAATCATTAGGACTGTCATCTAATACAAGTGTGTCTAAGTAAGGGTGAGAGGTGTCCATTATGGATTTTGATGGAACCTATATGAAATAAACACATCTCTTAATTAAAAACTCATGAGTAGTGAGATGGAGAAGCCTGTATCCCTTAACACCCTCAAGATATCCAATGAAGATGTAAGACTGACTTTGAGGTTCCAATGCCTTACATTTCTTCTTAGGAATGTGAGCCATATAGGGTGAATCAAACACTTGAAAGTGATAAAATATGGAATTTTAACCATTCCAAACTTCAAAAAGAGTGACTCCCTTAATTATTTGTGTGGATATCAATTATGGATATAACAATCATAGTTGATGGCCTTGACCTAATACTGAAGTTCAAGAGACTTTGAGTTTAGCATACAGTTACCCATTTCCTTCAAGGACCTATTCTTACACTCTATAAGACCATTTTGTTAAGGTTATATGGAATTATATGTTCTAGTTTAATCCCCTTTGATGTATAAAATTTCTCAAAATGGTTACTTACATACCACCATTAATGGTGTGCAAGATCTTGATGGCTTTACCTGACTATTTTTCTATAAATACCTTGAAGTTCTAAAAATGGTTAAAGACCTCTAATTTATTCCTAAGGAAATATACCCAAGCATACCTTGAATAATCATTGATGAAAGTAATCATGTACTTTTTCCTATTAAATGGAGGTTTTAGAAATGGGCCAATAATGTCACTATGAAAAATATTTAATATATGTTTAGCTCTCTATGATTTTCCCTTGTCATAATTCTCCTCAAGATGTTTATCGAGAATGTAAACTTAGAAAACATTATAAAAAAATTTGACTTGTGGCAATCCTAAAACCATGTCTTGATGACTGAGTTGGTCTAGGTAGCGATAGTTGAGATGGTCGAATCACTCATGCCATCATTTACTCATCTCATCTAAATGAGTGAATAATACAGTAAAAGGTTGATCAAGAGAAAAATGAGAGAAATTATACAACCTAGATTGGTGATCTGATTTCCTAAATTCAATAATGGAGTCATTGTTATCTTCCATAATAACCACAAAATTGGGTGTGAACTCAAATTTCTTTCCTGAATTGATGTGAGTGATTTGGTAGATAGATATGAGATTGGTGGATAAAGAGGGAACACATATAACATTATGAAATGGCCTATCATTCACTTCAACTAATCCACACCCACTAATTTATGTAGAAGAATCATCACCCAACATGATGGAAGACATATAACAAGGTTCCAAGGATTCAAACATGTCCTATAATGAAGCCATGTGGTGCAATGCACTATAATAAATAACCTATGTGGAAGGTTGGGATGCAATAATAAAAAGTGATTTTCCCTTATGTTTTCCCTTCTTACTATCTCTGGCCTTAGAAGAACCTTGTGTTGATGAACTTTGAGTGGAAGAATTAGGGACACTAATATTATGCTTCTTGAGCATTTTTGTTAGTTGGTCAATCCATTTATTCATGTATTTAGACTCATCATACACATATTTATTTCAATAGCCACATGTCAGTCACTCTTTATTGAGTTTCTCATCTTAAGAGGAGGAATATTTTGATGTTTTTGGCTTAGCATCAAATTTATGACCCTTTTTTTCCTCTAGGTATTTCTTATTTAGTTTCTTCTCCTTGCTTCTAGAAGCCTTTTATTTGTCATGACTCAAAAATAAGACTTGGGATTTAGAGGAATGTAGTGTATGAAACATCCTACATGTGCAAGTAAAATAAATGTGAAAATAAAACAAGCTACATTAAAACACAAAATAAGATAGAAAATATATTACATAAGATATATGTTGAAATCTTGCTAAACTAGCTAGGGAAAAACCACGAGGCAAAGGTAACATCTACAATTAATATTCATCAAAAAATATATTCTATAATTACTCATATCTTCAACTCTTTTCTAGTGCTTACAAGCACTCAGGTAAACCAAGCTTTCAACGAAGACTTACAGGATCCAACCTCCAAGTTACTACATGAAACTCCATCATGATGTTAACACCATAACATCCAAGGTGAGCTCCAAATCATCAACCTCCATCTCCATGAGCTAAGATAAAAAGCCTCCAAGATTCAACGAGGTGAGCCAAGATAACATAGACTTCCAAGCTCTAACTTCTAACCTTAAGGATCTCCATACTTCAACAAACTAGGTGAGCCATGCTCTCATTTAAACCATACACACTTTAACCACCTAAGCATGAATTGTTACATCCCATTTCATCACTAGGTAAATTGATAGATTATCCATGGATATTCATAGCTGACAAATTAAAATTTATCTATTTTTAACTAATCTATAATATATATGTTGATATGGGGAAATAAGATATTTCTTAGATTACATGATCAGCCTACTATGAGTTAGTTATAAATAAATGTTTTATTTTTTTATCATGATGATTTGTCATTGTAGCTATATGTTATGATGTGTGTGTGTGTGTGTGTGTGTGTGTGTGTGTGTGTGTGTGTGTGTGTGTGTGTGTGTGTGTGTGTGTGTGTGTGTGTGTGTGTGTGTGTGTGTGTGTGTGTGTGTGTGTTATGACTGTTATGATCTAACTACCTATTATATTGTGAGGTTGATGCAGGAGAACTCATTCCTCAAAGTGTGTCAAAGGGAGGGAATCATCAGAGAGTGACTTAGATTGTGATGTTGGAGGATGATAGAGAAACTAACTAGTACTCTACACACACCATAGATATCTAACATATGTTGGATGCATAACGAGTGGTTAGAATAATTTGTTTTGATGCCATATGCATTAAGTAATCATTTTAGTCATGATTTTATAGCATTGTTATTAGTTCTATGAAATTTGTCTTACATGATTTATATATACATGTGATTGTTTAATGTGTTAGGAATGAGATTATAATAATTTAACTTAATTATGATTTATTGATTTAGTTTACATTAGACTAATCTATCATACTAATCTAATTGGCAAATATTAATAAATATATTCTAATAAGAATAAAATAGAAAAGAGGAAAGATTTAAATTTAAGGTAAAGTTTTAAGTTAAATCCCATGATTTGAAAAATAAGGAATAAATCAAATAAATTAAAAGAAAAAAGAAAGAAATCAATAAAATAAAATAAAGAGGAATTAAATTAAAAAAAAAAGAATCCTTAAAACAAAGAAAGCAATAAAATATCTTTAAAATCAAAACCATGCCTATTCTTTTTATAAAAAGGGAAAATTAAGGAAGAAAAATAAGATAAGAGTTTTAAGGAAATTGAAATGGGAGGAGAACGGAGGAGAGGTACGATGTAGGAAGGAAGATTTAACTGGGTTTTATCACCTTATTTGGAAGTTTATACAAAGTAAGTGGTGCCTTAAATTATGTGTTCTACTTAGGAAATTATACAAGTAGACTCGTATGTGTATAAATTATGTAGTGAAGTCACAAAAATTACTAGTATGAGTGCATATATATATATATATATATATATATATATATATATATATATATATATATATATATATATATATATATATATACTGACCGTATAGGTAGTTATGCATCAAAATAGAGACATATACAAGAAAGAATTGAGTTTATTATTAATCAAAAATATGAAACTTGAGAATAAATGCAATGAGTATATGGTATATTGCATTATACACAAGGTATTTGACTCACTCTTAATTCAAAAATTTCCATATACAAGGCAAATTAACTTACAACTTATTAACTAGCACAAGGAAATTTAAATCAGCTAAAATTGGCAATTTAACACTGGTATATGTCCTACATCATAGTCAAATTATGCTACCATAATTTGTTTATCATTATTACTCCATTATGTAGCTGATTTTAATTGACTATAGTTAATGTAGCTCTAGCAATTTCCTTGTATCCTATGTTCAGCATTAGTAATCTTAAGCTATATCACTATACCTATTTAAAAGATAATTATATTTATTAAAAGACCATAGAATATTAGGGTCATGAATAAGATAAAGTCTATAATCCTAGGATTATATGATACAACACTACATAGTCAATAGGTTATTCACTATTGTAGTTAATATTACATGAATTAAAACTAGTATATTCCTAGCATAAGCATATGACTCTACTCAAGTAATGTTAATTAATTAATAACATTATGCTGATAATTGATGCTGACAATTGATTATAGTGTAGGCTTAGGGTCTTTATTGATATGCCAAGATAATTTCAAATGACTTACTAAGGCTAAATAAGAAATCACAATATTCACCATGTTTTGTTAAATTGTGCTTTTATTATGGTGCCATTTTACTTAGCAATAAGATGCAAAGAAAAGCAACCTAGCATTTATATGGTTAGTATGGATGCAAATATACTTGAGCATTACTTATATGCAATGACTAAGTCCAAATATTTTTATTATATAAAGTGATATGTATTTAGGGACATGATATGTTAATGTATATAGGTTGATGGAGATACTAACATGTGGCACACATCCCCCTTAGTTATATGGGTCCAATATATTAGGATAATGGAGTAACTTGTGGAATTAGTGTATTGGGTAATGGTCGACTTACATTGGGATTAAGAGATTACCCATCCATTATTAGTTAGATAGAGGTATATATAAAGGATATGATTATCATTGTAAGGAATCAAGTACGCATTGAGTCTTCTATTGTAAGAGTATATTGGAGGTTGTCCCCTCTAAGAGAAATTGTGGAGTTATTCCTTCTTAAAGGAGTATTATATGGTGTTGCCTTACCTTTAGGGTATTATATTTCTACATATATTGAGTATTTGGGCATCTTTTTCCACCAATATTTATTGTTTTGAGTTGATATACATTATGTTCATTATTTCCAATTATTGCAAGTGTGGATCATACCAAGTGGTATTAGAGCTTCGATTTGGGCAATTTGTGTAGAGTGAAACCCTAGTTTTTTGGAATCATAAATATATTTCAATCCATTATGATTTTTTCCACAAAGTTTTTAATGGATATGAATAATATTTCAAATAAGTCTCAGAAAAAATTGATCTTTTTTTATTAGTTTTGAGGGAGTTTTTCATATTTTAGGGTTTGTACTCATTTCATCATATCTTTCAAAATATAAGGAAATTTTTGGTGAAAGTTTTATTGATGCTATATCATAATATAATAAAGCTAAGGGAAAAAATTTATATTTTTTTAATATGTTTAGAGTGATTTATCTTAATTTTAGGTGTTTTAATATATTCTCTTTATAGACCAAAATTTATGGATTTTTTTCACAAAATTGTTACTGGAGTTCCACTATCATAAGATGAATGTACAGTTAAAAATTTGGGATTGTTTTGATTAGTTTTGAATGAGTTATTGACATTCTATGGTTTCATGAACCCTTTTTTATGGATCTTGAAGTTGTAAGTAGTTTTAGGAGAGGATGATATTGATGCTAAAGAATGGTGGATCCTTTTTAAATAGAATGATACTCAAACAATTTTGTGGAAAACACAATTGTCTCTTTCTTTGTCTAGGCCTACATAACATTGGTTTAATCAGTTAAGCTTCACACAAAAGTATTATTCATGGGAAAAAATGGAACATGTCTTCCTAGATTGATGGGATATAAAAGAAAAAGAGGATGAAGAGGAAGAAGAAAACAATGATGGTAATGAAGAAGAGAATGAATATAATGAATAAAAAAAATCAGTGGAAGAAAATAATGACAATGAGAAAGAACATACAAGTGAAGAAGAAGAATTAAATGATAAGGGTTTAAATAATTTGGCTCTAAAGAAAATCAAGTCAATTTTTTAATTTCATGGATGCATTCAAAAGAAGAAGGTTGTTGTTTCCATAAACCCTACCAGCAAATATAACTTTATTAACATGAATATGGCCAAGCATCTACATATTCAAGCAAAGAATATCAAAGGTTACAGTAGATGGTAATAATATTTGAGTGTTTGAAGATTTGAAACTTATTATGGAAAAATATGTTTTAGATTTAAATTTGTATACTTTGGATAAGGATTATGTGGATATGGTTCTTGGATATCCATGGTTAGAGACTTTGGGAAAAATCAATATTAATATTCAAAAGATGTTCATGAAGTTTTAGTATAGGAAATAGAAGGTCACTTTACAAGATATCATAGTGGGAAAGGCACCAATAATAGTTAAAGTCGATCATGAGGATGAGATTGAAATAGGTGATGAAGAGCATGTGAAAGATTCATATGAATAAATAGATGAATAAATAATACAATAAAAGCAAAAAACTTATTTTACTTAAGAGAAAAAGGAACCACGAAAGAAAAAGGTGGAAGAGGTAGAAGAAAAGGTTGATAAGGTCAAAGTATCAAAAAAATTTGAGGTATATAGACACCCACATCTTCATGAGAGGAAATAATCATGGAGCCATGTGAGGGAGTGTCATAATAACAAGCACTTTGGATATATAATAAATCAAAGTTATAATAACTATGGATATGCATGGAAGCCAAAGAATACCTACTATGGTCATGGATGGAATCAGAGTACTGAAATGGAATATGGTATATGGAATCACAAGAGGAATAATTATGCATGGACACCAAAGTAGAATAATTATGATCATAAATGGAATCAGAGAATCAAAATAAAATTTGGAAACAAGATTGGAGAGATATCACCTACCAGGATCATATATGGATAGATAGATGATTGAGATTGGAGGCAAGTGTGCAATAATTTGAAGCACACTCATTCTTTAGTTTCTTTCTATGTTTCGGGGATAGAGCATGTCAAAGAAGGAAGTAATGCTATGTATCTATGGACATGATATATTAATGTATATGGGTTGATGGAGATGCTGACATGTGGTACACATCCCCCTTAGTTAGTTATATGAGTCTAATATATTAGGATAATAGAGTAACTTATGGAATTAGTGTATTGGATAATGGTCAGCTTACATTAGGATTAAGAGATTACCCATCCATTATTAGTTAGATAGAGGTCTATTTAAAAGAGATGATTGTCATTGTAAGGAATCAAGTAAGTATTGAGTCTTCTATTATAAGAGGATATAGGGGGTTGTCCCCTTTAAGAGACACTATGGAGTTATTCCTTCCTAAAGGAGGATTGTATGGTGTTGCCCTACCTTAAGGATATTCTATTTCTACTTATATTGAGTATTTAAGCATTTTAGCCCACCAATATCTATTGTTTTGAGTTTATCTACATTATATTTTGCATTATTTCCAATTATTAGAAGTGTGGATCATACCATAAAGTGGATTATCTTGTGTGAGTTATTTGAGGGATATTATTAAAGAATAAATATTATATGATCAACAATGTTTATAAACACTTAACTGAGAATAAAATTGTAACTAAGATAGTAAAAATAGTGAAACCATATCAAAGTGCATTGAAATATATATTTAACTTGGATGTTTAGATTATGTGTAGAATTACACTCTAAACTGACTATATATTTAGGTTTGAGTTCCTTTAGAAAATGGTTATGAACATTAAAAATATTTTGGTTGTTCCCTTTCAATTTGATATGTCAAATCCAAATCTTCACAATCATAGGTATACTTGAATGCTAAAAGTCAACCTATAAATTACTAGATAGGATTATGCCTTATCTTTTCCATTAATGGTTAATATATATCATGAGCCATACAAATTGTGTAGTTGAGTATGTTGCAGTCCTTTTGAGAAATATTGGATAGTATATTGCATATGACTCTATTGTTAATTTGTGTATAATTTATACAATGGGCGTATGCTTAACTAACTTATATATATTAATGCTTTGAAATGCAGGGTCATTACATAGTTTTGACTAAGTAAAGTGGTTCATACATCTATGTACTTGATGGAGTTATAGAATCATATAGAGTGATTAGCATATTATTGTCTTCTCATATGCAAACCAAATATGAAAAAATATGTCAATTTGAAAACTTGTGTACAAAGTTTTGTATGAAAATATGTTTAGATAGAGATAAAATATGAAGGAGAATTACTTTGTGAGAGTTATTTATCTTATAAATATTTTTTATATACCTCTTGATCAGGAAAGTTCCAAGTATTATTATAACTATAGGGAGTTCTTGATAAGAATCATAAATAAGCAATGGTTTATTAATTGCATATCAATTGAGTACTTATATAGTATGGGATATAAGAAATAATAGATACCTAAAGTAAGGAGTGGTTAGTCAAGACTTAGAGATTCACAGGGATCCGTAAATATAGCCTTATTAACATAGTCTTCTAGAAAAGGAGAGAGAAGTTCAAATGAACGTTAAACAAGTTATGAGGTATCTTCTTCTCTATAAATGATTGATTGATTGTTGGTAAAATGTATTCGGTATTGAATACTTGTGTGTAGTACATATAATGAGGTCGTTAACACATATAAATACTCAGTTATATTTAACATATATTGGTATATTGTGATTCATGCTTATATGTTATGTTACTTGAAAAGCTAATGTTCAATTTAATTCTAGGGTATACCTGGGTGGTATAATCTATACTTTCTTGATTTTTATTACGTATGAGTCACTTGATTCTTAGAATCAAAAGTTTGGATTATGTGTTATTATGTAGTTGACAATCTATGATAGTATGGGATATCATAGGGTACTACAATATAAAAATATGTTGCACTTGAATGGTACATACCACAATTATTATGCCTAAATGCATATCTACATGTGATTGAATTACCATATACATGTTGATTATTTCTATGAATAGCATGTTTTGTATCAGTTGGTAAGACTTTATATATGGGTCCATGCAACCTTTGATAGTTTAATGAATTTTGTGTTGATATGTTATTATTTTCTATGGGAACTATGAGTTTCTTTGCTATATATAGTTACCTATATAACTGTTTATGTTTCCATGATTTTATGACTACTTTATATGATTGTTTTGGGAAAACTATTACATGTCTTAGAATACTAGACTATGATTATATGGGTTATCATAGGTGTTGTATGTTTGAAATCAAATTATGATAGATGAAATCTATAGTTATGTATATTTTACTTAGGTGGTATAGACTGTAGTCATTATTTATAGTGTGGGATAGAAATTAATGTAAGATTCATTCATGTGTTTGACAGAATAAATGTATGCTTTGATTACTACTATATATAACATATTATATAATGTATTTGCTAAGTATGATGTAAAATTAATCTTATAGTTGAATTGTATTTGAACAATCTATATTTTTTATATAGAGTAAGGAGTGAGATGGACGTCACCGACTTATTAGTCTCACAATGACAGATGAAGGCAGTCTAATCAAGTGGTGTGTATAAATTTTATTGATATAGATCATTATTATTTATTATTTAAAAAAATTGGGCCAAAGTATGTTTAGTGAGGAATTATCATTTCATGAGTATGATTTACATGTTTGTGTTATATCTTGAAATAGAATGGATTTCATTTATACACTGCATGTTTAGTTTAGAATCATACAATACATGGGTACTTGCTTGTCTCTCTAGATTCCTATGCCATCACCATCTACTCACCCATAAAGAGAGGGAAATTTCTTGGGATCATTGATCCATTGTTGGTGTGAAAAAATACTTAGATGATGCTCTCCCTCCCCACAACAATACTACTTATCGAGATGACACTTGAGATTGCCACTGATAATTTGAAGTTTAGGAATTATGATTTACAAAAGCCAAGTATCTTATGTGTATATTGTATTATACTATACTTATTATTGAAATTTTTTATTAGTTGTAATTATTAGTTATTTCATGTAGACAATAGTGTCTGTACATTAGTATCAACTATGGCTAAGTTATTATGTTTACTTTCTATGTTTGTATTATGGCATGCACTATCATGATATTAGAGATCAATATTAGTTGATGTATTATGCTTGTTGCTATAATCACTTTGTGTATTTCTTATGGTCTCTATAGATTCTCATGGTGTAATCTATATTTGTTGTATGTGTTTAATTAAAAAATCATGTATTTATATATCTAACCCAGTGGGGTTATTACATGTATTTCTAGGCTCTAATCTATAACCTCAAGGATCTCCATGCTTAAACAAACTAGGTGAGCTATGCTCTCATCTAAACCTTACAAGCTCTAACCACCTAAGCATGAATGATGCTTAAAACCCAAGGATATAGGTGAGCTAAGCTTACAAACATTACAAGATCTAACCTTCTACAACATGCAAGCCCAAGGATTGCATAGATCCTCAAATGGAATCCATAATGAATTACAAATAAAGGAGAAATAATGCTAATAAATAACATTTATAAAAAAGAGATAGAAGAGAGAGAAGGAGAGATAACTTCATGGATACTCCAAAAATTCACCACATTTGAGTGGGTGTCATGTGATCTTAGTGTTGGTTGTCCTCATGTGCCAAAATTCATGAAAAAAGGACCCTCCACTTGATAATATCCAAGGCCACTTTCATGTGGCTCCAACACTTTCTCCCCACTTCCACAAGTGAGTCCAAACACTCAATAGTATTATTTTTATCTTCTTCATCAAGGCTCAACAAAGTGGACCATATACTTTAGACAAGATTCCATCCACTTCTATGTGCTTTAAATATGGTGACCCATCCACACATGTGAGGCCAAGAAACAAAAAAGAATCCTTGTCTTCTTCTTCATATGTGATCACTAGAATCCAAAAGGTGTTGTAATCACCTTTTGACTTTTCCTAGACATATGAATCAATGAGCCTCTTAGAAATTCAACCAAATATCATGACCCTTGTCTTTTTTACCACGTGATAATGCACATCTGACACTAAAGACAAATCCTTGTCCTCTATTGGATTAATACGCCCCACACCATGCCACCTCATCCTGCTACATCTTGGGACCCACCATGGGACCATGCCACATCATCATCCTGTCATGTCACCTACATGCCAACTCATCTTCATGCCTACATTCCACATCACCAAGATGCCATATCAACATGCCACATCACCATGAATAATAACTATGAATAGTGCATGTGAATATTGACATGTGAATTGTGGCTTCACACCCTAATAGAATAGTCAAATCTTAATATGGCAAAGATGGAAATAATTCATTGATCATATTTTTACTAATGCTACACATTTTAAACTATAGATATTAGGATAAAATTGATAATGGAAAATTATACTCTAAGTTAAAAAGAGAGGAATTATGAAAGTAGAAAATAAAGTTTCAAAAATCAAAGAACAATAAATCATGCACAAAAAATATAACATCAAGGTAACATGGTTCATCCAAAATTGGCTACGTCTACAAAGAAGTTTGTCAGCTTTATAATGGTAACAACACCTTGGAGAATTACAAGCTTGTGACAAGACCATATAACACACACCTCTTATATCTCTCACAACCTCCTTCTTCCTTCAATGTATTCAAGCTTCTACAAGCTAATACAATGATAATAAAGCTTACAAGATTTTTACCAAGCATCAACCAAAGCATACCCAATTGCTTAACCAAGTGTTACCAAGCTTAAAAAGGCTAACTAATTATTAATTCTCAACCCCCACAAAATATAATGGAATGGAATCCATTAATAGAAATTAAAAAGAGAAGAAGAAATAATGGAGAAAACATAAGGGAGAAGGAAAAATGCACCACACTCTATATGGCATCACTATTGATGAATAGTGAAAGTGGGAATCATCATGCAAGGTCCACCATTCAAAGGGGATTTCATGATGAATTTTTTACTTCCTCCATGTGAACTCAAATGGCACACCCCTCTTTCCTGTGAGCAAATTCAAGGTTCAAAAGATACCCCAATCAACTTTTGACTTCTAATAAAGGAGCTCCATAAGCACATGCCAAAAGAGAATGATCATATCATCTTTATTTTATCTCCCAAATGCATCCACAAGTCAAGGGTCAAAGATGGTGCCCCACATGCTCCATACATGAAATTTCAAAATGAAACACATGTGCCAAGTGGATAAATGCACCCATTTTCACTCTCCTACCTTTCCAACAATGAAAGATACCCTATGGGCCATGCCATATTAATTAGGATCCACTTCACCTACCCAGTCACCATTGTCACCTCATCCATGAATAGTGACCCATGAATAACAAATTGTGAATAGTGACTTCACACTTAAAAATTCTCTCACTTGATGTTAATATTCACAAATTCCCACTACTGCATCTGTTGAACAAATTTTTCACCCTAATCTTCTTCATCCATGAAGACTAACTGAAGTTGAACAAAATTTCAACTTCATTTTTTTTACCACCTTGGTCATCATATCCATAGGGTTTTTAATTGTATGCATCTTCTCTAGCTTCAATTTCTCCTCTTTCAATACTATCTATATGAAGTGATACCTTAATTGAATATGTTCAGTCCTAGATTGAAATGCTAAGCTATTCATAAGGTGAATGACACTTTGACTGTCACTGAAAAGTATCCCTTTTCCTTGTTGGTGTCACAAATCTTCCATTATTCTCTATAGCCATATCATCTCTTTGATTTATTTTTTAATAGAAACATACTCAACCTCTATGGTATAAAGTTACACCACTTTCTATAGACATGTTATCTAACTCACCATTGTACCACCCATAATGAACACATACCCGATAGTACTTCTCGTACCATCCAAATCACCTACCATATCTGAATCAACATATACCTATAGAGTAACATATAATTTACCATAACATAATACTACATCTATGGTCCCTCTTAGGTAATGAAGATTCCACTTCATTACCTACTAGTGTTCCTTTCCTAGATTACTCATGAATCTAATCATCATTCCCACTACATGGGCAATGTTTGGCCTTGTACACAACATTCCATACATAAATATTCCAACCACTGATGAGTAGGGTGTCTTGGACATGTGACTCCTCTCTTTATCTATCTTGGGACATTAATCCCTTTTGAACTTGAAGTAGCCTATCAAAAGAGTCCCAATTAGTTTAGTATTTTGCATGTTAAATCTCTCCAACAATTTATTTATTTAATCTCCATATGATAGTGTTAACCTATGATTCTTTCTATCTTTGGTTGTTCTCATCCCAAGGATCTGTTTAACAACACCTAGATCCTTATTAGAAAAAGAATCTCATAAATATCTCTTGAGTATATTTATATCCTACATGTTAGAACCTTCCACTAACATGTCATCCCCATACAAAAGTAAGATAAAATAATTGCCATTTTCAAATCTCTCAAAATATATACAATGGTCAAAATGACATCTAGAGTAGCTCTATTGCATCATAAAACTATCAACATTAATATACCATTTCCCTGGAGCTTGTTTAAGGCCATACAAGCTCTTCTTCAATTTGTACATAAAATTCTCCTTACCCTTGAGATTAAAACCTTATGGATACTCCACGTATATTTCCTCATCCAAATGTCCATGAAGGAAGGTACTCTTCACATCCAACTATTCTAAATGTAAGTCCTCCATTGTAACTATACTCAAAACAATTCTAATATAAGTCATTTTAACAATAGGATAAAATATTTCATCAAAATCTATACCTTTCTTTTATGCAAAACCTTTTACCATCAATCTAGCATTGTATTTATTTTTACCTCCATATTTCTCCTTCATTATGTATACCCACTTGTTCTACAGTGCCTTCTTTCCCTTTGGAAGCTTCACCAAATCCCATGTTCATTTCATCATGAGAGAGTCATATTCCTCATCCATAACCTGCTCCCACTTATCCTTGGCATCAAATTACACTACTTATTCAAAGCTCTCTAGCTCACCACCATTATTAAGTAAACAATAATTAAAATAAGGAGAAAATATTCCAAGTGGTCTACTTACTCTAGTATATATCCTCACAATAGGGGTTTGGGTTACTATTTTTGTTGCAAATAATTTACTGGTACCTTTGGAATACTTTTACTTATAATGTGTTCCAACACTATGTATTTCTTCTTGGCTTCCTATTTCTTATTTTCCATCAACATTTACCTATACATTACTTTCTCATTGAAGATGACATCTCTATTCTTGATGATTTTCTTATCTTCCTCATTCCATAACTAGAATCCAAAATCATTAGTACCATAGCAAATGAAAGACATTTTTGAGATTTTGCCTCTAACTTGGACCTATTCTTTTTGTTGATATGAGAAAAATAATCACAACCAAAAACTTTCAAAAAAAATGGTCAACCTTCTTACCATTTCATACCTCCTCTAGGATGCCACCATCCAAGGCAATTGAAGGTCCTTTATTTATCAAGCACACAGATGTATCCACAACATCCACCCAAAACTATAATGTTAACCCTACATGCAACTTCATGCTCCTAGCATGTTCCATGATGGTTCTATTTATCCTCTTTGACACACCATTCTATTGTGGTGTTCCTAGAACCATTCTTTGTGTATGGATTTTATTAAGTGAATAATAATGATCAAATTTCTTGCTACAATATTCTCCATCATTATCTGACCTGAGACACTTGAGATTTAAACCTATTTCAATCTCAACTAAAAACCTCTATCTCTTAAATGCATCAAATACATCATATTTTTGTTTAATGCAATAAATCTAAACTTTTATAGTTGCATCATAAATGAATGTAACATAATACCTTGAACTACCAAGTGAAGGTACCTGAGAAGGTCCCCATACATTCGTATGCAAAAGTCCTAAATTCCTTAATTTCTTGGTTGGTCTAACTTTCAAAAATTGCATAAGTTTCTATTTCCCATACACATAGTGATCACAAATTTTCAAGCCTATTTCCTTTAGACCTAGAAAATTTACCTTTGAGTGAAGAATCTTCATTTGGTTCTCACTCGTATGTCTAAGTTTGTAATGCCATAAATTTGCATCTCCACCTAAAGCAACTAAATCATAAGATGCATTAGTATTAATAGTGGATAAATATAAAGTACCCACCTTCTCACCTCTTCTCACCACTAGATCACCCTTGGTAATCTTCCATGAGTGACCAATATAAGCGACCACACAACTTTCACTTCCCAACTATCTTATAGAAATTAGATTCCTCTTCAAACTTGAAACATGCCTAACATACTTAAGCACCCAAGTGTTTTAATTTTGTAATTTCACATTAACATTACCTTTTCCAACAATACTTCAAGGTTCATCATCATCAAGATAAACATGTCCAAAATAATCTTGAACATAATCTCTAAAATAATGTTTGTTAAGAGTGCCATGAAATAAAGCTCTTGAATCTAAAACCCAAGATTCATTAATATTATATAAATAAATACTTAAGGCATCTTGTATCACATCACATATTATGTCGACCTCCTTATTAACTTTATGTTGGTCTTTGCCAGATTTTTTGTGAAGAGCCTAACATTTTTTCTTTATGTGACCTGACTTATCACAGTGTCAACACTCCATCTTTCCTCTTGATTTTGACATAGAACCTTTCCTTGATTTCCCATGGTTTCATGTTCTTTTATTCTTTGATATTCCTCTAGTTTTCATGGACAAATAATTTCTTGATATGGACATTTCACCATTGCTTCTCCTTCACATTTACTCACATAGGATAACACCCATCACATCCTCAAACTTGAGTTTGGCATTATTTGAGATCAAGTTGCTAACCACCATGACTAATCTATTCCATCTATCAGGAAAAGAACATAAAATAAGAAGATCCATAAATTCATCATGAAAGTCAATATTAATAGAATTTAATTGACTAGTAACTATATTAAAATCATTTAAATGATCTACCACTAAACCATTTTTAGACATTTTCATATTAAACTATTTATTCATCAAAAATTTTTTTTTAAAGGTAGAGGGTTTTTCATACAACTTCCCTAATGGTTTCATGAGACTTTTTTTAGTCTTATTTTTGGATATGTTGAATGCAACTATGGATGTAAGGCATATATTATTGGTTCTGAGTGATTTTCTATCTAATAAATTCCCAACTCTCATTTGACATTGACGTTGGCTTACTGGCTTACCCTCCCAATGACAAGTAGAGGTCATTTTGAAATGGGTAGTCTTCCATTTGCATCTGCCAAAAAATAATTTTCCATTTAATTTCTTTAGCTTTGATTTTTTATCTACCATAGCTCCCACTTAAACTATAATCCTTAGCTTCCTATAACTTAATCCTTAGCAACAAACAACCTTGATATGATACCACTTGTTAGGATATAATTGACAATGTAGAAATATACTCTGAGTTGTAAAGAGAGGAACTATAAAATCATAAAATACAATTTCACAAATCAAATAACAATAAATCATGCCCAAAAAGATAACACTGAGGTAATGTGGTTCATCCAAAATTATCTACATCCATGGAGAATTTTATCAGCTTTATAATGGAAGTAACACTTTGAGAATAAAAATATTGTGACAAGAATCTATCACACACACCTCTCCTATTTCTCACAACCTCCTTCTTCCTTCAATGCATTCAAGATTATACAAGCTAATAAAATGCTAAAAAATATTATAATTTTTTCCCAAGCATTAAACAAAGCATGATCAATTGCTTAACCAAGCTTAACCAATCTTAAAAAGACTAACTAGTCATTAATTATCAACCCCCACACAATATAATGGAATGACATCCACTAATAAAAATTACAAAGAGAAGACATAATAATGGAGAAAACATAAGGGAGAAGGAAAAATGTACCACACTCCATGTGGCATCACTATTGATGAATAGTGAAAGTGGGAATCATAATGCAAGGTCCACCATTCAAAGGGGATCTCATGATGCATTTTTGACCTCCTCCATGTGCACTCAAATGGCATGCCCCACTTTTCCATATGAAAACTCCAGGGTTAAAAGACACCCCAATCAAATTTTGAGTTCCAACAAAGAAGCCCCATAATCACATACCTAAAGAGAATGATTAGATCCTCTTCATTTTGTCTCTCACATACATCTAGAAGTCAAGGGTCAAGAATAATGCCCCACATGCTCCCCACATGAAATCTCAAAAGACAACCCATGTGCCTAGTGGAAAAATGTACCCTATTTATCCCTCATACCTTTCCAATAATGAATTATACCCTATGTTTCATTATAAATCACCTAAGATCCATGTCACCTACCCAATCATCTACCTCATCATACTGACCTATGAAAAGTGACTTCTGAATAGTGTTTATGAATAGTGATTTCACACTTAATAGTAACTTGAGTGATTTGAACTTGGTGAATAAATCTTGTATCATATCAAGTTCACCTAAGCTCAAATTAATGAGCTCATTCTACAACTCATGACCCCTTATTTCATCTTGCTTTCTAAAGAGTTTATCCAGTAAGGTCCACACTTGGTTTGGAGTTTTTATAGATTTGATATGAAAAAGTAAGTTAGAAGACATAGGGAAAATAGACCATAGGCTTTGTGACTTTAGTTTTACCTCTTTACCTTCTCTACATCAGGTGTCAGTTCTATTTTTATACCCATCATGATTCAATGTAAGCCTTTACTCTTCAAAAAGATTTTAACTTTAACTTTCCACTCATGATAGTTAAATGGTGTGAGAATTAGAACTGAACTTCACTCCATAGTGCAAAAAGGAATTATTTATTGAACTATGTGTGCTATAGACTGGTAATGTAACACTCCCATGAATATGTAGAGGTTTAAATTAAAAATTAATGAGAATAACACCAATGAAAATAGGTAAAAAAACATGCACTTTTTTAAAAAATGACATCTTAAAAGGAAAAATGGGCTGAAATTTATGCTCAATTAAAGTTCAATATGATGAGGTGATCCTCCACTTTACAAAATTTGAAAAAATGTTGAGTGTTCAAAACTTGGAATTGGGTGCTAGAGTTAAGCCCCCACTAGTATGAATCTAAATTTAAGCCCATTTGATGCAACCACACCTTATGACTAGGGGGCTACGGGGTAGGATGAGGGATTTCCCTTTGATGGTGTCATTTTACATTATGATGTGACTTGTGGAGTGATGTCACTCCCAAAATGTCCCCTTTATGCCAGTGAATAGTATCACAAAATATTGGTTTAAATTTTATGGTCATGCACATGTTACATAAAAGAGTTGTCCATTGGTGGATAGAGGTCTGGTCACACTATGGCATTCCATATTGCCATAGAGTTGGTGGTTGAGTCATCAGACTTTGGGCCTTGTGATGGTGTAGAAGGTGGGGCTACATTTGAGGCAACTAGGCTACTAGGTTTTGGGTCTCATAGAGGTGAGACATGCATAGAATGCATGTCATCACATCTAAAGTGACTAAGCTAGTGAGCCTTGGGATTCATAAAGGCATGGGGCATGGACATGCAAAGGCTCATGACAACTAAGGTCAAGTCGATGATCCTTCAGGATTGTAGATGTACAAAAAATGTGTGTAGACTTTAAGTGCCATGTCACCATGTGGAGGAGGGCCCAAAGAGGCTAATTTTTTTCTAAGTCGTAGATTCTATAGAAAATTATTGAAAAACAACTAAAAATGGTGAAAAATACATGCAAAGAGAACCCAAATCTTGAAAAAATTGTATGTCTTTATGTAAATATGGAAAATAGCCACTTCATATTTTTCAAAACCAATTTTTGTTTTCTAGATTTGAGTACCAAATGGTAATAAATCTTTAGATTTTCAAAAAATACCTTTAAACCCTCAAAAAAATAGTAAAATATTGACTATAACAAAACTAAATCATGTTTATTACCAATCCTAGAGTTTTGATACCTTTTAAATCTGATGGTGCTATCTTTCTTTTGTTAGGATACCTTAGCTATATAGATTTGTATGAATTTTTGAGAAATCCCACCAAACCCTTCAAAACTGAAATCATGAATAACACTCGAACAAGCTAAATGCAAGGTCTCACAATAGGAACAATGGTTTTTGGCTACCAACAAAGCTCTGATACCATGTCAGAGTGGGCCATAATATAATATAATAGATAGGATTGAGTGTATAGATAAAACTTGTATGGAGTAGTGAAACATGAGAAAGAACAAATGAAAAGAGGAAGAAACAATATCTTTACAATAAAGAAATTGTATTAAGAAGTATTAACATCATTAGCCAAAAACTACATAGGAAGGTTCCTTATATAGGTGTAAAATATACAAGCCCCAACATCCTCATGAATGTGGGATTATTTTCCCTTTAAGGACATTTATTAAACCCAAGCAAGCTTGACTATAGAATGTAGGCAAAATCTAGTAGGATAAAAGTCTACACCAACATGCATAACCCTTTATCAATTAGATTTTTTACACTTAAGATCATATTTTATGATGGCAAGGGTGATCCTAAATAACATATTTGAAATTTTAATGCAACATGCCTTGAATATGTTTCCAATGATAAAATTTTTACCAAATTATTCCAATGAAGTCTCAAGAATTATGTTTTGAGGTGGTTCTATGATTTGACTCTCCAATTTATAAAAGCATTTAAACCTCTTGATGACCAATTCTTAGTACACTTTTCCATTAACATTTTGGAAAAATGATTTTTTATGCCCAAATTGCCAAAATTAAACAAGGAACCAATGAACTTATCAATGAATATGTCTTGAGATATAAGACAATGCTAGCCAAAATGACCAATCCTATGGTAGACAAAGATTTATAACATATATTCAATCAAAGTTTACTTGTTATTTTACATGAGTCCATTGTCTTTAAGAAGTTTTAATATTTTGATGACTTGTGCCATATTGTACAAGACTATGAAATGAAGCTTATATCATTAAATAATCTCAATATGTAACAAACATACTATTTGCATCTACATCTATTAATAAGTTTACAATTAAGCTAAGTTATAAGGTAAAACCTCATGATCCTAAATAGGAAACAACCACCACAGTTAACATAGTTGCATTTATGATCAATAGGAATTCAAGAGGAGAGATTAATATTGTGTTAGTATGATTAAAATAAGCAAAAACACACAAATAAAACTTACACCTCTAGCCTAGACACTTAAGAGCAAGTGGACAATATAAGTAACTATGAAATAAAAACAAAATAAAAAATATTACCTTCCTTAAGAGCAAGAGTTCTATGTTAGAAATGAATTAATGTGCTCGATTATGTTATCAAAGATTCTTTGGTAATTGAGCTTCTTTCACCACCTCACTTTGTCACCTAGGTAATGTTGGGCTTAGATTTGGATTTAGTTTGGATTGGTATTTTAGGATAATAAAATTACACAAAACAAGTTTATGGATCAATGGGTGAGGCCTTGTATTTATATCCTTTCAAACTAACTCTAACCCAAGTGTATTTAGGTTAGAGTTAACTATTATTGAGTTTAAATTAACCCTAATTGAGTTAAGGAGGAAACAACATTTAATATTTGGGATAGATATCCTATTTATTAAACATGGCTTTCCATTTATGAATTTATGGATTTAGGGAAGATATTTTAAATTCTTTGACTTTGAGGATTATGACATCATCATGACCTCATTTTTATTAAATTTTTTTTAAAAAAAATCTAATTTCACTGATTACACATAGAAATTCCACTTAAGCATTTAATTTGATTTGATTAGTTAACTCACTCTACTTAGCATTTTTTCTCTTTAGAAATTGTTTAAGTGCCCCACTTAATGGGTCCAAATGCCAATGTGTGAACTTTCTAGGGCATGAGTTGACTGAAAATGAATCTATGAGAGGTTCCTATTGCATACAAGATAATAGACCAAATAGGGATGCCTCAACATTATTTTGATCACTAATGTTTGATGTGTGGATGAAATTGGGACATTCAATGATTCTTAGGCTTAATTTTCACTATTTAATAGAAATCAATCTAAAGTCTAATTGGAATGCAGTTGTGGCTAAAATGGGGTGTCTACATGCATAGTAACCTAATCATTTTACCTTATCTAATGAACCAAGGAGATAATTTACATGTTCACTTGAGTCACCAGTTTCATTATTCCCATGGTTACTAGAGTGTTAGCTTATATCTCTCCATCATCCTATTGAGGTTGATATGAGTCAACCTCTACCCAAAGTATATGATGGAAATTCTTATTATGATTATCATCAAGGACCAAGACATTATAAAAGTATATGATTTACCTTGAAGCATAAGATCCAATATATTATTGATGACTAAAAGCTTTCATTCGATGATCCTTCAAAGGAATCATGTTCATAACTTGATGATCGCTATAAATAGAAAATATTTAACAATCCTTTACAATATCATTTTAAAAGTAACCAAAAGTCTAATTGGCATATAATTCACATCCTCTTCTATCACATTATAGACACCCACGAGAAGGGATTATTCATACTTACACTTGATATATACCTTTTATGGTTCATAGACCTTTTATTTCCTTTGATGACAATGAAATCAAGGATGAAGAATCCAATCTTCATTCCCTATTTATTCAAGCATACCTTAATAAACACCCCATACTTAGTGTTATGATTGATAATGGTGACAACAAAAACGTTTTCACCATGACATCAATTACACACTTTGGTTGTACTCATTATGATTTACACCCCTCTACCAAATCAGTTATAAAATTTGATGGGACCTCCTAGAAGGTTCTTGGTGAGATTGACTTCCTTTATAGGTTGGTATTGCACATGTGGTTACTACCTTTTAAACTATCCGTTCCATGGGCATATTTGATATGTTATTAGGAAGACCTTGGATACACACTCTTTGATAAGTACCTTCTAAAGCATATGAGTGTGTCAAATACATTCATGTCAATCAGGTAATTATAGTTTTTAGAATTCCATATGATTATCCTCTTGAATAGAAGAAAATTATACCAAAATAACTAGCTATCAAGCCTACAAATTCTAATCCATGGAAAAATGATAAGAAATAGGCAATCTTATTTACTAGGTAGCTAGTACTTGAGAGACCATTACATCAGAGACATACAGTGGATTCCATAAAATACCAATCTTATATTACAAACCATGTTCAAATATTTAGATTGCCTACACATGTTCCTATTACTAATAATCCAAAGAAATAAATAAGCACTAAATGATTGGTTTTAAAATCCCCTATTTTGATTACTCCTACTATTGATTCATGACCAAAAAGTCCTATTTTACATACTTAGAGCACCATCGATACCATGACCATCATTTGGATGGCATCATAAGATACATACGTATATGGGGTTTTACACTAGATTTATAGTGGGGAGATATATATTACCATCATTTAGATGGCATCATAGGATGATCTTTCTTATCTTTGAAAATACCAAATATTTAAAAATATAAAAACACTTTCAACACTAGTATGTTCTATTGGATCCTTGGAATCCATATGTTACTTCCATATTTATGGACCACATATTCAATTAATCCTACATACACATATGTATAACACTTATACATTGGGTGTAATACAAGCATACATAGATACATGATACATTTTTATTTTAGATGCTGGGCTTTCCCTCTACTCATGTTATATGGACATTAGGGGCATTTACTTTTTTGATCTTGATACACACAGGTTATATGATTTGATGATCACTCTACACTATCATGTTTGAGCTTACATAGGTACTTACACATACTTATTATCCATGATTATATCTTACACAAGGTACTTCATATGTTATACACTTGACATAATTTTCTAACACATTACATCCATGGGCCATTATGACATGTTTATGCTAGTTTTTTATGTTTAACTTTATGCACTTCTTTAAGTGTCTTGTCTTGCTTGATCAAGAATTTGAATATGTTCCTTTGCTTGTGGCCCCTGTGACTATATATGCTTTCTTTGACATTTAATTCATGTTATTATTTGTTATATGTAAATTTGAATATGTCATTATTGATTTCATGGACATTCGACTAAGTCATGTCCTTTTGATTGTGTAGAATTTGAACATGTTGTAGACACTATAAATTCACACCATTATATTATGAATAAATGTGTCTTACCTATTCCCATGTTTTTTTTTGCTAATTAATATAATTTTATCATTTATTATCTTATGTTTCATAATTTATCTAATTAAACACCTTTTTACCTAACTAATTAACCATCCCTAAATCTAGTAAAATCTCCCTAAGTTTATTAGAGGTAAGTTATTTTAACCTCTTTACAATTTTCCCTGGCTGACCCCCCTTAAAAATCAACCTAGAATAAGTTTAATCCTATGATTTGGAGTTTTTGGAACAAACATGTTAAACTTGGACTTGATTAAAAGCAATCCCCATGATCATCATCGATCCTATTAAGATCAACATCTATTTATACCTAGACCATCCTTAATTTGAGGGATTCTAAATTTTCACACTAGAATGATAAATAAATTGCCCTAGACTACTATGGAATAACTCCACCTCTATCTTAGCCCATCCTCACACTGTCAAAGGTTAAGCACATCCCTATCAACAAGATATTTATCTGAAACATAGGAAGCATTTTCAGAGGTAAAGTATGATGTCCATTTGAGTGAATTATAATTAGTGTGTTACCTATTTATATTCTATTTACTGATCTAAATCTATTTAGATAATTATTAACTAGTCCATAAGCCTTTTAGAATATCTTAAAGCCTTATTTTAGGTCCCATCCTAAGTTTTTGGTATCAATTATCATGATCGATAATGATTCCTTATATAGATCAACATTGATTACATAATTGATATTAATTATGTGATAATCAATATCAATCTCTATGTTTTTATTTTTATCTACAACCTGAGACTAGTTTAATGGTAATAAGTGATTCTAATTTTCTATTTATAAGTCTTAAAATTATGCATTTTTTTTTGTAGATGACATTGCTTGGTGTTATACATGACATGGTTTCAATCCATGACTTACCCATAGTTTCTCACTTGTTATTTGCCAATCAGAGCAACATCTCCTTTGAGTTAGGAATTTTTTTTATTGTCTTTCCCCAAAATTTATAATAAATCACTAAGAAAATATAACTAATTCAATAACAATAATATTTAGCTATAGCATATTGGAATGAATTCTTTGATAATATCTATGCAATAGATTAACCTGTTTCATTTTAGTATCCTATCTTATCACATGCTTCATTGTAACTTATATCATTGTATTATTTGATTCATGTTGGAATAAAAATGAATAAGAAGGGGTGGTGTATAAGTATTAAAAACCTTTATTATCAATCACACTTAATTAATCATGAACCATTCAAATAAACATATAGATCTAACAAGCATAAGCAACTATCCACATAAGCATGAAACATAATAACATATCATATATGTGAGATAACCTCTAGGGGAAGAAAATAAAATGATATCTATAAATGGAATACATTCCTATAAGACAAAAACTAAGTTTAGTGAAGGACCAACTCCACATGGGGCACCAACCCCAACTAGCCAAACACCCACTTGACTAGGCTTTAGCAAGCACCCACTTATAAGGAGGCACTAAACCCCTAGATGAATCAGTACCAAGTCATCCACATAGGTGATTTAATCACTTTTATAACACTATGTTTTTTACATGATAGATTATTATCACCTTCTTTATTTCTTCTCACTCTTCTATCCGTCTCAAACTGCCTTCTAGGCTTCTTCGCTCAACTAGATCTCTGCAAGACTGATTAAGTCATATGACCTTGATTTTCATATGAAGACACACTATTATATATTCATTATAGATCTTATACACTCATTTCATGGTGAAAAATACTTCCTTATACTCAAAAATATGATATTCCATTTGCTTACACTCTGCTTACACAAATATGCCTTAAACTGCCTTGCATATATACCATTCTTCGATCATATACCACTTAGACACACACACTTGCCCACTTATATTTAAAAATAAATAGGCCTTATTAAACATTAAAATAAATAATCAATCATTAAATTAGGATTACCATTACTCAAAATAGACCAAATCCTTCTTTAGGTCTCATGGAGACCTAATTCCATTAGGCCTATTGTAGAACACGTTACACTTTGTCTTTCTTGGAACACTTTAAAAATTAACACATGGAATTAACATATCATATAAACATTAAATAGACCCTCATTTATTTATTATAATATAAATAATATATTTTACAACAAATCACTACTTTAGACCCCTCATAAGTAGTCAGTCCTATTAGGCCTGTGTACACCAAACATCTATCTTTCAATACTAAATCTCAAACTCACTTAATCCACAAAGTAAATATATAGAGATTATCTGATCTAATTTTTATCACAATATTATTGAAACACTTTAACTCAAGGAAAAAAGGCTTAAACTCATCTCTTTAGTATGGTCACTTAGAATCTGTTGGGACTGTCAAAAGTTAGTCATGAAACTACTTGACATACAACACCTAAAAGGAAACTTTAAATGATTTTAAATATATTTAAAATATTATATATTTAAAATAACCTCAATCATAAAAACTATAATCTCTAATATCAAACATTGGTCTTATAGACTAATCTTCTGACTTGGTCTCACACAATCTTGCATGAACCAAATAAGCCATTTTGACTTCAACTTTTAAACCTCTTACACTAACTTTCAAGCTTTCTAAAATCATGAACAATAATTTCAAGTCATGAAAAACAAGTGTTATCAATTTGGAGAGCACCCTATTTGAAGATGCACAAATCACACCTTCTCTCCAGATGATACAATTGGATCTTCTCAGAGTGTGGGTGACTTTGTATAGAGAAAAAATCCATAGGGGGTTGGTTCCCTTAAGATTTATCTCTAAAACTAATCCACTTTTACTTTTGGGCTAAAAAGGGAAGAGGGAAACTAAATGGAAATTCTATCTAATGGGGTGATGCACTTGAATTATTTGTATCCTCTAGAAGCTATTGAAATTAAAGTACACATATAAACCAATAAGAATTCTTCAGATTAATCCTAAACATAAATATTTTAGATGAAGGATTGAAAGGATTTGGGTTACAAAATTCTATTTCTATCTCTTCAAATGACATGTAGAGGATGAGGTTTGAAATAATAGGTGAGGAAAGGATCTACAATAAGGGTATAACCCACTTATATGTTGGTACATAGTCTAAATACACTCTATTATTTGTATAAACTCATATGTAAACAAAAATCTCTCCTTTATTGATGTATTATGCCAAAAAATATAGTTTCTTCTCAGCTCCAGGAATAATGAAAAATGGCTTGAAAAAGAAAATATAAATGTCTAAAAATAAATCTAAAGCCAATGTAGCATTTCAAAGGAATAAGGATTAGTCTTGGTTAGTTAACTCAAGACTAATTCCTTTTACAATATTAAAACAATTCTTTAAAATATCCTCAAACTCCACAAAATATGCATGGTCTTCAATCTTGGCATAGAAAGGGTGGTGGGCCCATGTTGAAAAGTTAAATATTCCTTTACATGAAATTCTATGCCAAACTTTGATGTCTTAACTCAAGTTTGAAATGAGTTAGAAGTGTTTGAAAGCCTTGATTAACATGAACACCAAAGAAAGATGCATTATGATTGCCAAAAATGAACTAAAGCTTTGATTGGTCAACACCAACTAAATCCACATTTCATAAAAATATACCTTTTTGAATAATGATAAGTGCATAAAATATCCATGGAATAATATATATGCAGTGTGGAAACTCAAATCTAGCTCTTTAGTCAACCATCTAATGCCAATCTTCAACTTGACTATTTGATCAACTAGGCCTATTAGGCTAAAAAGGCCTAAAAGTAAATATGTGCACCTGAACACCATGAAACCTATAAAAAAAAATTAAATAGACCTATAAAAACATTCCTCATCACAATACATGTGATTTTGATGAGAAAACACTCACCATTCAATCAATAGGGTTGACTAGGCCTATTTTGCTCCATTTTTTTGTAGACTGACCATTTTGATCAAGCTTGTAGGAAGACTTATAAGATGAATTATTATAAAATGAATATTTTAGGATTAATAAAAAGTCTTTGGATTTGATATCCATTGATTATATTTTATTGAACTACTCTGTACTTCATTTTTCATGATTTTTTCTACAAAAAACATGATTTATGCCTTGATCTATATAGACCCATACATACAATTGATATTTATTTAATAATATCTAAGTGTAATTGATTTTTTGAATAGGTTTTTAGGTTGATCCATGATGATTTTATGGAAATAAAAACCACTTTTTGCAAAACTAACTTTTTGAAGATTTCGGAGGGTTTTAAAGCTGAGTCTTCAAAATGATGATTCATGAGGTAAAAACCTCCAAATACAAAACTATTTAAATTTATGTGTATCAAAATATCCCCCATAACATATCTTAAAATATTAATTTTTCATGCAAAATATATGCAAATTTATCATGTGGAGGAAATTTGCCTTTAGGGTTTTGACTGCATTTTGGGCTGCCTACGCTCTTAATGATTGTTCATAAAGAAAATCCCCTAAAATGATCTCAAATTTTCATGAATTATAAGTAAATATGGGTCCTCAAAACATAATAATATTGTTTGGATAAAATCCACATGTGGTGAAAGATATGAGCATTTGAACAAGAGGTTTGGAAGGGTGTTTAAAACTGTAAAAAGTGAAAAACTTCACTAAAATTAAAATAAATATTGAAATACTTCCAAATCCATGAAAAAATCATAATGGGGTATATACCATTCTATAAAAACATTTTTAAAGCACATTTTTCTTGAAAATTCAAAAAAAACCCTTTTTGGCCTATATGCCTATTTGCTTGCATAAACCTGAATGAGCATGGTTTGCATAAAATTTGGAGTTTTTACACTCTTAAAAAGTTTTATGATGATGTATAAACATCATACCACAATTATAAAACTTTCACCTAGGCTTAGAAACCTTTGTGGCACTCCAAAATGTTGCTTACTCCAATGGTTGCTTCCAAAATACATGTTGATGTCTAAGACAAAACAATGAGTATATCCACTAATACAATGGTCATGAAACATTTTAAAAAGTATCTATAGCTCATTATTAACAAATTTACCAAAGTTCATGTCAAAATTTACCTTGTGGCTCCCAAAATCCTTAATTTCCTTTAAAATTGACCCCATGTACATGGATAGTGACATAATTGACTGAGTTTTAGTGTTTCCAGATGATTTCATGAGTTTTATATATTTTAAATGTCAAAAAATTCTTCAAATTTCTCAATATTCCTCTCAAGATTTTGGAAACAACCTATATCCATATTTTAAGCACACTTTGATTACTAAGAAGGCATTATAGGCCTCAAAACTAGCATATTATGTACATGTCTTATGTACCTAACTATAGGTGTTTAACATTAGGTAAAACTAATTTTATCCATACTCATGATAATCCTTTAAATTTTTTTTTTTTTTGGAAATCATTACTATCCATTTGAAATAATATCATGAGATAAGAAAACCTTTAGTAGGTTATTGTGTTTCCTTGATTGATGGTTATAGGTCATCATTATGACCCCCTAAACCCTCATAACCCTAAAAAATCTTGATTTATTCATTTATGAGGATGATATTTTCCCTATCCATTTTTGTTTTAATTTTTAACTAGTCTCAATACATGGAAAAGTCCTCCTTTTACAAAATAGACCCTCATACAATCAAAATACAAGCCTATAGGGTACTTGTATAGGGGCAAACCTGACTATAGTCATCTTTGAGAGTAAATTTTAGTGTGTTTTGGCCCTATATTTCTCACCTCTCACTATTTATTACTCATATTCACCCTCATCATGGGAGACCTATATTCCACAATGCTCCCAGAAGCTTTTACCATGATGGAGATATGGTTGTAAGTGTACCTACAAGCTTGTATGACTATAGGCTCCTATATGAATGTTTTAGAGACCCTTCAATTTTTTTTTATATGACTCATAATACATATTCTCATGATACATCTTTTTAATCATCAAACCTCTTCTTAGACATTATTCTTTTCTTTTGATTATGATCTTCTAAAAGTGCCTGACTATACCTTTCATGCTTATTAGCCCCTATACTTATTGTAGCTATGCTTGAGACCTTGGAGAGCCTGGTGATAGGTAGAAAATGGTTTATAATCATATTTATTCCATGATTATTCTTTGTAAGTATTCAACACACCCTACGGAGGTCAAATCTCCTCTAGAAACCTCTTATACTAGCTCACTATCTTACCATCTAGGATACCTGACTGTAGGTATCTCTAAGGGGTCTAGTTGTAGTTGTATATTATTTTTATAAGCCCTTAAGAGCCTAAAAGTTCCTTTTTCCCTTTGAATTTTCCATGAAATTATCAATGTTAATGCTCTTATAGCTTATTATTCTCTTTGGCTTTTAGAAAACCATCTTACTTTAAACAAGTAAGCCCTTCTTTATTGTAACACAGGCCTGTAGGGTTAGGTCATGGTGACTGTATCTTGTTAAAAGCTCTCTTGAAAACTCTGACATTCTCTATTCCTTCTTAGTTCCAATAAATTTCCAATTCCTATCCTTGTGTGAACTAAACTAGTATTTTGTCTTCAAAATCCCACTCTACCTAGTTGTAAACCTCCTTTTATGACTGTGACACTAACTATAGGTTACTTTTCCTCCATTTAGGCTTGTTTGAAACTTTAAAAAGCTTATTCCTCAATGATGATCATGTAAAATTTTCTCTTAATACCAAGTATGCCCTTGCTAATCTTCACTCCCTTCTTGAAACCGCTAGAAGTCTAACTCATATGCAATGAGGCTTCCCTACAATGCATAGACCTATAGGTGCATTTTTGGGGATATAAGTCATCCTAGAATCCTTGAAAAGATAAAAAATACTCTTTAAGCCCAAAAGAGAGGTCCAAGAAACCTCATGGCTAACTATGCATTAAAATCTCTTCAAGAAGCCTCTTTGAAACCAAAACCCTTGACAGGCTGTAGGGTTTCACCATGAGGTGACTATAGGTGCATTTGGGATTTTAGCTTTAGGTCTCCTTTTTAGGGGAAAGATTGTAGGTGATCTTTCTCCCTTTTAAGCCCTTTATGAGACTTAGTATTCCTTTTTCCCTTGAGACATCATAAAGTTGCATATTTCAAAATTATTGCCTCTTTGAAACCTAAGAAGTCCTCCTTTCCACTAAGTATGCCTCCTTTCAAAGCACAGGCCTATAGGTGATCATCATTTTTTTAGATTTATTCATGTATGTGACATAAAGGACATAAAAACCCTCTTCAATTATTGTAAATGTATCCATTCTCTTGACTGGTAAACTTGAACCTCCACTCTCCCTTCAGGTACCTTCTTTAGATTAGGCTTAATCTTGAATTCATCTACAACTATCATGGCTATAGGTCATGATTTTTTGACTATGTATAATGTTTTCATGAGACCATAAACTCTTGATTATGTTAATATGTCCTCCATGATTGCTATCTTCTTATGACAATGATGTTCATGATAAACATAACCCTCAAGAAGGTTTTTTCTACACTTGAGCATACATTGGACCTTCATGATCAATTATTTGATTGATGTACTACTATATAATACCATTCTTGACTAAATGTGTCCCTAAATGATCAAAAAACACTCTTTATCATGCTCATTTTGCTCTTTAATTAACCTGTGTCTCCTTGATGATGAGACTAGGTAATGGAGATGGGTGTGAGGTTTATGGGGATGAATGGAGAATAGAAACATGTGATGAAGAAGTAATGGGATGAACAAGAAGTTGGAAAATAATGGAAAATGGTTGTGTATAGTAGTGAGATAGGGTGGGTGATATGGAAGTGGGAAATGAGGATGAAGGAACATGACAAGACCAAGAGAAGGAATGTATGCAAATATGTACACCTAATCATCATACCATCATAAATTGGAGACCATTTAAGGAGTGTAAGGACGTGAATGAACAAGAAGTTGGAAAATAATGGAAAATGGTTGTGTATAGTAGTGAGATAGGGTGGGTGAGATGGAAGTGGGAAATGAGGATTGAAACATTTAAGGAGTGTAAAGATGTGAATTTGAAACAGTTTCTCCAAAAACCTTAAAATTTACAAAGTTTCCTTAACTTATGTTAAACTAGCTCCTTTGGAGACACCTTTAAAGCATGGAGATGGGAATTATTGGCCATAAAACAAGAAGAATCTCTAAGAATTTAGCTTAGAAATCAATGAAAACCTGATATAAACCCTATGCAACATAATTTTATTGAAAATATGAGGCTACCTTCCTCTTCATGCTCTGTACAACTCTCCCTTGCAAGATTGTTAACTACAAATTGATTGGCTAAGTTTGTGACCTTTGTTTGACCTCAAATTGGATGAAGAACAACTTAAAAAGGCCATGGAAAGGTAGAAAAATTACTCAATATTTTGGAACAAGTTGATTTTCCATGAAACTCTACCCATGTGAGGAAAAATGGAGAAAACTGGTTGCCTTCCTGGTTTTAAGGAAACATAATTTGACCTATCTTAAACTAAATGGTTCATGATCTTAGAGAATCCAATTGAGTAAAAACTTAGAATATCAAGAATCTATCTAATTCTTCTTTCTTCGTGCCAAATTTTAGACCTTCACTCTCCTCTAGCAGTTTGTACCACTAAAAAACCTATAGGTAGGTCTCTTTGTGCCAAAAAACAAAGTACTAAAAGAGGACTAGTTTTGGGCCTATATGGCCATGAATTAACATTAAAATGATCATGAAGCCTAAATATTCCTTGAACTTGACTCCTCCTACCTTACCTATATGGAATCCATACGAATTCCATACTATCACTTATAAAATGAATAAAAAAGGCTTATTTAGGCCTTTTAAAAGAGAAATTTCACTTTACACCACTTGAAAATAAATTTTTATAATCTTCGCATGCCAATCATGCAAATTTAGACTTTAAAAAACCTTTTTCATGTTTTAAACTTAGAAATTGGCACTTGTGGGCTATTTTGGGCTATTAAGACATGAAAACACCTTTTCATGACTTGAAACTTAGGACTTAGGATATTTTCATGTTTTTAAACATATTCAAATCTCTTCTGAAATGATAATGACCCATTTACAATCCATTTTTTTAATGTTTTTTGACTAAAATTAGTGCTTTTAAGGCCACAAATAACTAGTTTGACCAGCTACAGAGGGTTAATGACTAGTTTTAGGAAAGTTTCAAATGATAGGGATATTAATTTGACCTTGAAATGTCAAATTTATAACAAAAACACCGTATGAATTAATAATTCAACTCAGGGCATAAAGCCTCAAACTCATCACTATAATTTACTTACCCTAAACTGCTGTTTACCTTAAAGCACAGTCATGATGAGATTGACCTTCAACACCTATATGACCAATTTAAAATAAGTATTGTTAAATTATATTATCCCATGACATATATAAACTATATTCAAATATAAACATCATATGGTTTAGTGACACCTATTGGTCTTATAGATCAATTTGTTGACCTCACTACACACAATCCTTACTAAGCCAAGCAAGCCATTTTGGATTCATTATTTTTACCACTGTACCTAACTTATAATATTTATACAAATCATGAATAAGATATGAATCCGAAAAATAACTCCATGCAATTTGTTTCATCATTCTATCATGATAACACATTCCTAATCATCTTCTCACTATTGCTTGGGTTTTTTATCATTTACACCATTAGGCCTATTAGTGACTCACTTAATTGAATTACTAGTTTATCATACTTGAGGAATATAACCTATATATAAACCTTTATTGACATAAAACATGATAATCTACCTTCTTCCTCCATCCATTTGCTTACTATGTCTAATGTAACTTTTGACTTCTACAACTTCTTAAAAAATAAACCTGTGACTCAACATTATCTCTCTCCTCTCTCTAACCAATACCACCTAAAGGTACCTAGGAGAGTCTAGTACAATATCAAATATCTTAATTGATCATACCAATTCATCTTGATCACTTTTGAGAAACATCTTTAGCATCAGGTCTTTATTAGGGTTTTAAGAGGGTTTAAACATGTTTCCACTCTTAATGATCATTCATAAAGCATAGCCTTTCAATCCAAAAAATAATTCTTAGAATTTTCATATAGGACCCTTACCAATATACCATTAACTTACTAAGTTCCCATTCAAATGATTTATGAGCTAATTATCATAATAAAATCCTTCTCAAGATGAGAACCCTTCATTCTGTTCACTTAGAGACCTAAAAACCACTTTGTATGCCTTGTCCTTCAAACTAAAACCTCAAATTTAATGAACAAAGTTAAAAAAACATAAATAACCTATGTAAATGCTTACATGAACTAAAACACTTTTAAATTTTATCATGACCCCTCATTAGGCCACAGTCTCTCTCTTTGTTCTTCTAGATTTTGACCCATCAACCACATTAGGCTTTAAAATTGACCTTCATGCCTCTTTCCATGCACTCTCCACCTCACTCAAATAATCAATCAACCTCTCTCATGATTAAAAAATACCATACATCCTTCACATGCCTTGAGAATATATCTTGATATTGTTGATGCCTAAAACTCTCGTTCTTGGTGAACAATTTTCTATGGGAAGCTTTACAGATGTAGGTTTAAACTACGATCTGTAAAATGACCTTCAAGATTTTAGAAGCTAAATATTTTTATTAATTGGGGATGAAAAGGGTGAGAAAGGAATGTAAATAAAAGTAAAGTAAAGCTAACTAAGGCAATGTGCTAAAAATTTAATGGATCCACCTAATATTGTATAAAATAGATTGAACCCTTAAAATACTATAGATAATTTAAAAGAGAATATGCATGATTTAATGCCTAGAAAATAAACAAATTCCAACACTATATAAGAAGAGAACAAAAATAACAAATAATAATATATTCCACTCAATTTGACACAAAACACCATATCCTCTTCATTATTAGGCGAAGAACAAAATACAAAAGGCCCAAAGGCACATTATATAATATTCAATCCTTCCCACGAGGGGTACCTACTGAGGTCATGAAATGAAAATAAACAACTTCTATTATTTCTATTCAAAAACTAAACTATTACAAATGGTTTCTCTTTAATAACAATCCTAAAGATAAAACTATTACAAACTACTAGCCCCCTCTACAAAGAAAAGACCCCCCAATATATAGGCACAATAGCCCCATGAGGAAATGACTCCTAAAACCTAACACTCACAATCATGATGAGGATGTTACAATCACATGGAGAGATTTGGCTCATGAGTTTAGTTGGTCTTCAAAATCCTGGATATGGCACAAGTGTTGATGCCTCATAATCTCCCAAGATGTTTAGAAGAAACATTGTGGTCACATGTTTGCCTTCAAAATTACCTTTGGAATTATTTGTTAGAAATGGGTCCCACTCCATTTGACAAATGGTGTTACTTGAAGCTTTGACAAAAAAAAATTGATCTTGAAGAGTGTTGGGATAACACATGGCACATCGATGGGTGAGCTTTCTTCTTTAAAACCCTTTTACCTCTTTTTAATTGGCAACATGTAGAGCCACCACATGGTGAGCTGGTGATACTCCTAGGGAAGTCTATAACTCCTTTGTAAATAATTAGTATGGGGGTGCCACATGGAAAGTTCACTTCCTTTTTTTTATAACTATACAGTGGGTCCCACCCATCATTTCATCAGCCAATGGCATTGCTCAAATATTTGAAAAAAATAAACATGCCTTGGATAAGCATCATGATGCCATGTGTCAAGCTAGTGCTACTCTTAAGTGAGTTGAGAACCTTTTTATGAAGAATAAGTGCCAAGGTGCCACATGGTAGCAATGAATAGAGTTGAGACTTAGCCAAAAATAAACAAGGGGAACCCAAGAAAGAAGAAGCTGATATAAAAATTTCCTAACTCACCATGCATGTTTTTGATAAAGATCTAACTACTTCAAAACTTCAAAACATGTATTACAATCCACATATACCTCATTAGGTCAGGTAGGGTCTAGAAGTGGTTTAGGTGTAGATTTGGTCTGAATGCCTTACTCCTATAGGCTCACCTTGAGGCTCTCATGAGTGATCCAATGCCATATATACATGTTCAAGAAACCTCATACAACCATACATGCCTGTGTTCACTCATATCACCCAACTACCATGCTCATACCTTCTCACAATTTCTCTTCATGCCATGACTAGGCTTAGGCTACTTAAGCATTTGATCTCAAATACTTGTTGCCTATGAATTTTTCAAAATTGGTAAAAAGAAAAAAACATTCATAACCACTACAATAATCTCTTTCACACTACACACCTTCAATGATCATAATATTTTCACAACTCATATTGCCAACTGGTCTTGCTCATAACAACACTCTTTGTAGACCTACTTGTCATCATACCTTCACAAAAAATTCAATGACAATATTGACAACTTCAAGATGACATGAACCTTGATATCATTCAATAGATAAGACATTAGTTTCCTTAAAATTTTCTCTTGCATTCAAATTCTTTCTTGCCTTCAGATACATCTTATCACATGGCTTCCTTTTCAAATCAAGCTCAAAATCTCATACCTCAAAGATCACTCACCATGCATCTTCACTAGATGCACCTTGACATCAATGACAACACTTCAGCACATGATTTCATAAAATAGTATACTGACACCCTTCTAAGGAATTATACCACTTCATAGAATTGATCTAGTATTAGGTAGTCCACTCATCTATGTTATTAATCCAATCTTGTCCAAGTTGTCTCTTATATGCAGGTAGTCCTTCCTAGCCAAAAATGAGTTCCCACTTCACTGGATCAATGGTGCACCACTTCCATCATATCTATTCCTAATTAAACCCTGTATCATTTCTATTTTTAGTATTTTAATTTATTAAGAAAATGAATTGAAAAGATACTAAAACATTATGGCATGTTCGGTGGGACCCCTATGGACTCATTGTTCTTATTATTTTCATTGTGAAATTGTTCATTAGTTGCATTTTCTCAAGTGTGTGTTTTCATTCAAAAAATATAAAATATAAAATACTTTCCTTCCTTTTTAAGGTTTAAAAATAATTGAATTCATCCCTCTACTTGCATAGATAATTCACATAGATTAATCAAGGTAGATAAATATATCATGATAATCATACTTTCTCATACATGACTAAACCACATTAATCTTATAACAAGCACAAAACATTTTTCTACCTAAGGTGGACTCACTTGGATTTCATCACCAAGGGGAAACTGACTCAGTGTACCAGTCGAGCATAATGTTTTTGGAAAATAAGTATAAAGGCTAAGCACCTGACACCCTTACCACTATGGTGTGTGAAGTGAGGGGGTAGGCCCCAATACTAAGCCACATACTTCTTTTCAACACAATAATTAGGCCTCAATGTATCTTTGTGTAGATAGAGGTTACAATCCTTAAACAAAACTTGAAACCATCTTTAGATGACCATTTATTAGTACTATCATTGACCCTTCCCCTTATCACATTCTAAATTTAGCTTCTTAAAAAAATAAAAATATTTAAAGTGTTTTTAGTTGTGTGTGTGTGTGTGTGTGTGTGTGTGTGTGTGTGTGTGTGTGTGTGTGTGTGTGTGTGTGTGTGTGTGTGTGTGTGTGTGTGTGTGTGTGTGTGTGTGTGTTTCATTTCACTAAAATGAGATAATCAAAAGGAATTTTGTGTCTATTTTGCATTTTATTCATTGTTTCATTTTCAATACTACATGGTTTTAATGCAACAATAATTGCTAAAATAAACTGAATCTCCTACCTCATCCTCATCCATGGAGAACATACCAAGTCCTCCCACCTCTCCTTAATCCATGGGGGAAGGTATTCCCTAGTTTTATACATAGGTAGACCCAAAATTCACTAGTATATTGGATAGTAATCCAATTATCCTTAATCATTATCATAGTACTCAAGTCATATGTATTATGGTTTCCCCTTGAACCCAATCTTTTGGGAATGTTTTTGGCATGCCTCTAGAGGTACCTAAAGGGCTTACTATATCTATGGTTTCCTCTTTCAAAAATCTTCCCCCAATAGGTTCTGATACCAATGTATTATAACCCTTGAATAATCTACCTCCATTAGTGTCTAGTAACCCTTCTATGACTATTAGCCAAGCCCAAAATGTTACTACACCTCAGCTTATGCTTACTCCACTTCCTACTAATTTACCCCAAAACTTAGTAATTTCAATCCCTATAACTCTCCAGTGCATCCAAACTAGCATAGCTTTGAATCCTTAAACCCAACCCTTACAACAGGCTCCTTTAAGTAAGCCTCTTCAGTAGTATATCCCTTCAACTACTCAATATCTAACTTCTTCAAAAACCCTTGGATCTACTTACCTTCACTCATCCCCATAATAAAATATAACCTAGCAAGTCCCATAATATGTGGTTTCATCCTAACCTATCATAACCACCTTCATCGATTATCCCTTTTCATAACCCTTTTCCACCCCAGTGCCTACCTATTAACACCCACAACAAAATGTCTTAGGGGGTATTCTTCAATATAATACACATCTTGACCTTATGGACATCTTTATGAATAAGATGTAAAATTTGAAATCCTCTTCCTCTAGGTATGCGAATATGCTCACATATGAGAAAATTTGTAATGAGCCTATCAATCAATCCATTCCAATCAGACCATATCCCTCACAATAGGAAATTCCAAAATTTACCAAATTTCAAAGTAAGTAAGATCCTTAATAACACATTAGAGAATTTAGACAAGCTTGTTATCTTATAACTCATGATGATGCTCTCTTCCTAAGGACATCCCCCATGTCTTTAGTTAGACTAGCCTTAGACTGGTACAACTCTATCCCTCAACACTATTTGTTCTCTTTTTTACAACTAGCCCAATTATTTTTAGAATACTTTTCCATTAACATCATAAGGAAAATAACCATAACTAATCTCTATGCCATTAGATAATTCAATTATGAATCCATTGTTGATTTTGTAGCTAGGTGGTGAATTTTTATAAATGAACTTACTTTTTCCCTTGCTCAACTAGAATTAATCGAGTTTTTTGTGAGATCATGTGAAAATCATATCTCATCAACATTATGAGTGCAATCATTTAAGACTTTTTATGAAGCCTTTTCCATGGCCCATAAACTGGAAATTTGAGCCTTAGAGGAAGGAAGGGTAAAATTACATAACAAGAAATTCAAACCTGATCCCTCTAATGGGATTAACAATGTCAAAACTAAAGGCATAACAAATTTTATTGTCTTAAAATTGGCACCTCCATAGATAAAGAGCCAATCAAAACCTTTTACCTCCCAAATGTAACCACAAAAAACTTCAACATGGTTTCTTCCTCTAAAATACACACCTTCAGGGGAGTCATATGCTTCTATTTTAGACAAGCTCTTAAAATCTTCTATTTTCTAACTTCTTCTAGTCAGACCCCTTGATGATTCTTTCCCCAAGCGTAGTTGGTAAAAATAAAATAACTTCTACAATTATCATTATGTACCTAGTCATGATGTCAATAGGTGTTAGTACTTCAAAGGTTTAGCTCAAAACCTTATCGACCAAGGGGAATTATAGTTAGATAATCTTAATGCTCCTAATTAATCCATAGATATATTTTGGCAACCATTCCCCAACCAACCTTCTACATCTAATTATGTACAAATAAACTTAGGAAGCACCTCAGATCATGAGATCCATGTAATAAGCATAATTCATGATCAAAATTTACCTAAAGAAGTTGGTAATGATTTTGAATCACCTTTTTACATGATCTTATATCTACTTACAAGAGATGGTTTCCAACCATTTGAACTAGCTAGATCTATTCCTAATACTCACTAAATTTTTCCTGATCTCATTATTTAGGATCCTCTTGAAGAAACACTACCTAAACCTAGTCAAAGCAACCAACCAAAAATAAAGGATGAGAAAGCTATCAAGGAGGATACTTGTTTGGATATCCCATAAGATACACATGATACTCCTTTATTCACTTCTGAACCTTCATGTAGCATACCATTCCCTCTAGCTTACTCCCTCCTGAGATGTCTACTACATTACATTGACCAACTCCAAAACTAGCTTCCCTTATAGCTCAGGATGAGCCTAGTCCTATAAAAAGGGAAATTAGCGAAAATGTTTTAGGAAGTGGAAACAAATGCCTTGGAGCATCATAAGGTACATCCTTACAACATCCACTGATAAGAATTGAACTCCTTAAAGAGGATATCCCTATTACTTCTAACTAGATTCAAAAAGGGAAAATGGTTCTACCACCAATTTTAAATAGATCATCCATATTGGGACATCATTCTTTTGTGAGACCAAAATCCACCATTATGTAATCCTATTCTAAGAAGTATACCCCAATACAAAAGGATCTTTCTACATAAATAATGTTAATACATAATCCCTTAAATCCTTACTACCCTCATAGCTTGGTGTAAAGTATTATTCCAAAAATAAAGTACCCTTTATGGGAAATATGCGAATAATCAATGTGAGGAATCAAGACATGAAATTAAGTATAGCTTCCACGCTAATGCCCCAAAAGGTTTAAAAAATAGCCAAGATCCATTATGGGGATCTTATTCTAAGATTCTTGATCAACTCCTTCAGAACTCCCTGATCACACTACCACATATAAATCCTATTAACCCCCATACTCAAAGACCACCACAATATAGAGAAAACAAGAAATGTACTTGCCATTAAATAATAGGACATGATATTGAAAGTTATAATTTATTAGAAGAGAATGATATTTTACTAGAATAATTTGGTCATGATTATCCTCATAGTCAAACTACTAGAGTTATGACCGCCTTGGGAACTAGTACATTACCAAGAGGGTTAAAACAAGTTTCAAAGGAAGATAAAACCTTTGATGAAATTCAGTATCATCCCTTCCTAAATCCTCTAGACTTAGATGATTTTGGAAATATAGAAAATTCATGATTGTTTTAAATATATGCAATACACGTAGCCACTCAATCCCATACATAAGGTCATAAAACCCAAAATCCCATCAAAGCCAAGGTGACTGTTACAAAATTTCTAGTTTATGCTATAGACAATCCTATCATGCCTATCCCAAAACCCAAATTTTTTAATCATAGGGAAAGCTCAAAATAATAATTCCTTAGAGTTGATATAGATATCAATTCTAAAATAACTCCACCAACTTCCCATTAAAATGTCTTTTTATGAACTTATCCAAAATTCTCTAAAACATTGTGAAGCTATGATATAGGCCTTGTAGGCTACCCAAATACAATCAGACAAACCTTAGCCTCTATCAGCCTTCATTACATCTTTAAAAAAGTCCTCCATCATATTTCATGACTCAAAAATATCCCCATTACACCCTGATGATTAAGACCCACCATTATTTATCATTGCCCAAGTTAATCAAACATGAATAAAAACGGTTATGATTAATATGGATCCACTACAAATATTATTTACTCACATTCTTTTAGGAAACTCTAGTTACCTGAAACTATTGTAACCTAATCTCTAGCCATCCTATAAGCATTTAATGATATTATTACCCCCATATTAGGTATGTTGTTCCCAAAATCTGTCACTTATTTTTGGAGACAACATATCAACTATTTTGGTCTTGCAAGCCAAAATTATCTCTTCCCTTCTCAAAAAATGTTCTGAGCATTCAAGTTCTTCAATTATTCAAGCATTTTCAGCTAAGGAACTCACATGTTCAATGGGTTCAACAACTTCAACCAACGGGCTTTCACAAAGAAGCAAGTTCCAAACACTTAGGCATTTCAAGGCTGGTCCAACACTGAAGTTCAATCAAAAGACTCATCGGCATGCTTCAAACAAAATATTGAACCATTGAACCATTGAACCCCACTTCCAAAGGTTCAAAGGTTCAATGTTTTCAAAGGTTCAATGACATTGACAAGCTTAAAGAGTTAAGCACTTTGGCAAAAGTTCAAATTTCAACTACTTCAAAAATTAACGACTTCAAAGGACTTAAAGAAAAGAAGGCTCCAAAGAGTAAAGATTGAATGGTTGAACTGTTGAACCTTGAACCAAAATGGTTCAATGAGTTCAAAGGTTCAATGAGTTCAATAAGATCAAAGGACTTAAAGAAAATAAGGCTTCAAAGAGTAAAGATTAAATGGTTGAACTGTTGAACCTTGAACCAAAATGGTTCAATGAGTTCAAAGGTTCAATGAGTTTAATAAGATCAAAAGATTCAAAGAAAAGAAGACTATGAAGAAGAAAGATTGAACCGTTGAACCGTTGAACCTTAAACCAAAAGAGTTCAAAGTTCAAAGGTTCAACGAGTTCAACAAAAAAAAAAGGATGCAGAAAGTTTGAAAGAATAAAAGGATTCAAAGAAAGAGGATGAACTGTTAAACCATTAAACTTTAAACCAAAATGGTTCATAGGCTCAAATGGTTCAAAGAGTTCAACCAGTTCACGAAGTTCAAAGTTCACAAGGAAGGTTCGAGCAAAGGAAGGAAATAGAAGATTCTTGAGACAAGTTCAAAGAGATGGTTCAACTGAAGAGGAAAAGAAGTGATTGAACCAATGAAACGATTGAACCAAGGAAGCGATTAAACCAAATAAGCGATTGAACTAAGGAAGTGGTTGAACCAAGGAGATGATAGAATCATTGAACCATTGAACCAATGAACTCTCATGGTTCAAAGGTTTGAGGTTCAACGTGGTTCAAGCAACCAAGTGACCAATGATGTCCCCATGGACATCAAATTGAAGGTAATAAAATGCCCATTTATGTTCAAATGTGGCATGGACCTAAGAACAAACTCAATGGCTAGCTAAAGAAGAAGTTGAAAGAGCCTGTAGAAAGGGAAGAGATAGCCTGAGAGCTCAGATCATGAAGAAAAGGACAAAATACAACAAGACGTGGTGATGAAAGAGGAAATGATATAGAAAGACCAAAAATATCTATGCAAAAGTTATTTCAGTAGGTGAAATATTCCACCAGGTGGACATCAGAGAGTGTGATCACTCAAAGATGTGGCCTAATTTTCTCCATCGAGTAAAGGTGAAGTGGATAGCTGTGCACATATTAGGAAGAGGACTAGGTGGCCCATACTTCAAAAGGAGACATTTGAGATGAATTGACACACCACAATTAAGGCCGATGCCCTATTCCAGTATGTCCCCTTGACAAAATTGAAAATGCATTCAAGGCATTGAATGCAGCATGGACCATTTCATGAAACAAAGTGCCAAGTATTTCTTGTCTTCTATATATTGTAATCTCTCTAATTGTTTTAGGGAGATCCCTCTGATATAGAAGTGAAACTCTACCTAAATTGAAAGGCATTTCCTAAGACTTTGAGCTCAGATTGTTAATCATATTTTGTTACATGAATGAGAAAGCAGGTTACTTTCAGACTTTGTGCTATAATAACTTGTGTTATTTAGGGGATTGTTCTTATGTCTGTCTCCTAGATGCATTCTTATCCATTTAATTTAACAAGCAGAACTGGTGGAAGTAATTAGGAAGGTGTCTTGATGCCAACTTTGGAAAGACTTTGTGATGCCATAATTGTCTTTGGTGTATTTTCTATTTGTTTCTATGTAAAAGACCTTGGGATGACTTTGTGCCCTCATTGTCCTTCATATATTTCACTCTTTGGCAGTTGAGAGGGAGACTTTATGCTACACCTCATTCTATTGGTTACAACACCCTATTACAGTTACTTTTACTATACAAAAAAGAATGTGGCTGTTGATTGAGTGTTATTTCTGAAAGAAGAGAAGTACCTCCAGCAATCACCTAGGGTTTCTCCTTTGATCTGTGAATATCATCTCTAAAAAAAGAGAGATGGATGGTGTTATCCTACCCCTGAGTGTTATTTTCTATTTATATAGATAATATATAGCTCCTCATAGTTATAGAGAACCTCCCCTTGATGAGAGGAGAGATTTGTCCCCTTTTGATGTGGTAAACCTACACATTTGGATGACCAATCTCTTTATGTTGTGGTTGAAACAACGTATTTTTCCCATCAGTTAGCTGGTGACAAAATATTCACCCAATAGTTTTTGGTGACTCCGTTGGGGACACAACAATTTTATGTAATTTGAAGCTTCAAACTTCAGATTGAAGCATCACTTGTGTCTTATCCATTATCATTATAGCCTTATCTATTTCCATTATATACTCTGAGCTGCAAAACCAGAGATGGTGGAGATCGAGCATTTAATTTCAAAAGTCAATTCTCTACCATCTCCATGCCAACAATTTTTGGTGACTCCATTAGGGATGTTATGTGCAGTCTAAAGACTCAAGATTCAGATTGAAGTAATTCCTATCCTTATCCATTTCCATTTTATATCTATTTCCATTATATAGCCTTATCCATACTCTAACCACTGAGGAAGGACGTATAGTTTGAAGCCTCAAGCTTCAAATTGAATTAGTCCTTATCCTTATCCATTTCAGCTTTACACTTTAGCAGCTCCATAGTATACAAGAAGCCAAAGGTCTAAAGGTATTTTTGACCCTATTTTTGAGTTAGTGCAGTAGAGAAATTTTAAGTTGTTTCCTCCACAACCTCACCTTCAACGAACTAGAAGTCTTCCTCCTACCATCACCAGGTCACCAATATAAGGCAAAGCTTCTTTTTCTATAGTTAGAAAAGCTTTGCCTATATATACTCCACCCAGATTTGTTATCCCCCTTTCCATAATCAAATCATGGTGGTTCAAGGCCTCTGGGGTAACTATTTTGGCCCACTCAACTTAACACCACCTCTACATGAGCTACCACACAGTTCAAGGAAAAATTTCTTCAAATTATTTGGTGATGGGAGAGTTCATCTTGATGAACATATTTCATCCTTCAGCATAGCCTGTGGCATGATAGATGTGGAGTACGAGGATGTAGCAGTCAGGTTATTCATAGAAACTTTATAAGGTGCTACTGCAAAATGGTTCTATCATCTATAGGCTCAGACTATGACTGACTGGAACACCCTCAAAACCAAATTTGAAGCTAGGTTTAAGCTTGCTAAAGATGCATATGCCCTATTATCCCAACTCACATAGATGAAGAAGGAGCCTCATGAACCTATGAGGGATTTCATAGCTAAGTTTGACAAGCTGAGGAACAAGATTCTTACCATTGCTTAACCAATAGCTAAGAACCTTAAATGTTTCTTCATCAACTCTCAGCTTCCTGAAGTGAGTTTCTTGTTGAGACGTGCTGGCCACATAGACCTTAATGTAGTGCAAGATTTAGTTACTGAGATGAAATATGATCTCATCTTGGTAGGGAAGATAAGAAAAGATCCTAACAGAGGTAAATCTCCTTCATCTTCTGAATATTCATCGGCGGGCACCACTGATCCAATGGTGCAAAAGCTGGCAAATGAGTTACTAGCTCTTAGGAAGTAAATGGTGCAAGGGATGTCTAATCCTCCTTTGTATCAAGATATGCCAAAGAGGACATTTCAGAACTAGTCATACCAAGGCAATGCTACTAGAAATCAAGGGTAACCAAATTTCCTTCCTCCCCCATATGGGAAGCTTGCCATTGAAGCATCTCTAGCTAACTCAGCAGTTGGTTATCATGAAGTTAAACATGATTTCTCTTTTCAATCTGAGTTTGATCAAAAAAATGATGTTGATCTCTTTGTAGCAGACCAAAAATAATTAGTTGGTGACTCCAACATTGGTTTTCTAAATTACCAGGATGAACCTAGAAGTGAAGGTAAAATAGTTGAGGGATCAAATGTTGTGTTCATCTGGTCCAAGAATCAATTAGCCCAGCAAGCGGATAAATAAAAATTAGAGGAGCGAGCTCAGCCTGCAATTTCAATTGCCAAACGAAGAACTTCTCTACCTTTCTAGCCAAAGGACCTGGTGATCGCTAAAAAGGTAAGTACCTCAAACACACCTTCTCCTTACACTTCAATTTCATAGATTAGTCCTCCCCCATAAAAAATAGAGGGATGAATTGCCTTCCTCTATTCCTAAATTCATTTTAGACATTTGACATAATCAACCATGTCAAGAAAATCAAAATTTAAATGTCTAAATTTGAATTCCTGCAATCCAATCCTGAGCAGTTGGATAGGTTAGTTCAATATGTGAAGAAAAAAACTATCCCTACAGGACCAACTATTCTGAAGGTGACTCCCACATCCACCTAGAATAAATTTGTCATTACTCCTCTTACTACTCCTAGAAGGACTGAACCATTTTATGTCTCCCTGCTGATAAATAGATACTAGCTGAACAATTACATCATAGACTCAGGTGCATCTGACAATGTCATGCCTGCCAAAGTGGTTGAATCCCTTGGTCTCACACTGACCAAGACATTTGGAATATGTTTCTCTATGGAGAAAAAATAAGTGTCACTATTGGGATAAATCAAGGATGCCCAATTTGCATTTGCAGCATTCCCAGATAAGATAATCAAGATAATAGTCCTAGTGGTCGATGTCTCAGCCTCATACAGCATCCTTCATGGGAAAAATTTCTAGAAGGATGTTGGTGGTGAGTTGAGAATGGACCTATCTAAAGTGAGGATCCTAGTCAAAGATGTCATGCAAATATTTCTCCCTGAGGAGGAAAAATACGTTGTCACTCAAACATCAATCTCTGAAGCTCAAATTCTGTTTGAGTCTTCAGACAGGAGTAATTACTTCTTGACCATAGAGGATGTTCATGTTTTAGCAAATGAAAGTACCGTAGATGGTGATCCAAAAATTAATTCAAATAAGACATCAAAATAATTGGTAGGGCACAGTATAGATGAAAAAGGATCTTCCCTCTCTAATGAAAAAAATATGATAGAAGATCATTTTTTGATGATGTTTGGATCCTAGAATTTGATGGTAGTAATTATTCTACTAGTACTGGAGCTGAGATTGTTTTAATATCTCCTTAAGGAGATATTTTTACTTATTCATACAAGTTAAAATTCAACAACACTAATAATACTATTGAATATGAATCGTTACTGCTTGGATTGAAGATTGCCCAAGATAGGGTGTCAAACTCCTTCATGCCAAAGGAGACACTGAATTGATGGTTTGTCAAAGGTTTGATGTTGACAATCAAATCATGTGCTTCACTAGACCAGAAGAGCAAAAAGCTATGGTAGTGGACCATGCTACTACACGTCAAAGTTAGGTAAAAGAATCTTCTACAAAAGAACAAGGATTTATGGATTTTAGATTGGAGACCACATCTTGCCATTGGGCAAGAATAGAGAACCAAAAGGAGTGCATAGAAAATATGATTCCTGATGGAGAATTCCATTCACCCATCACTGATTCTAGGGAAATTTTTTTTTTGCTGGCTTATTAGGATAGAACACTATTTTCATTATTTCATAGTGGGTAGCATCTGAAGCACTTCAATTCTTGAAGTATCAGATAAGTCTGGTTGTACATATGTATATTTGTATAGTCTTTATTTCTATTTTGTGTTGTTCATTTTCATTTTTTAGTGCCTTTGTTTTTTGGGTAGCATGACTCTGTAGCCCAATGGCACACTTAAAGGCATTGGAGATTCTAAATTTTACTCCCTTCAATTGTTTTTATAATCAATGGAAGTTCTCCAACTGTAGCCAGCTGTTATTCCCAAAATCTATCACTTATTTTTGGAGACAACATATCAACTATTTTGGTTCTATAGGCCAAAATTCTCTCTTTCTTTCTTAAAAATGTTTTGAGCGTTCAAGTTCTTCAATTATTCAAGCATTTTTAGCTAAGGAACTCACAGGTTCAACAACTTCAACCGACGGGCTTTTACAAAGAAGCAAGTTCCAAACACTTAGGCATTTCAAGGCTAGTTAAACACTAAATTTTAATCAAAAGACTCATCAGCAGGCTTTAAACAAAATATTGAACCAATGAACCCCACTTCCAAAAGTTCAAAGGTTTAATGGGTTTGAAGGTTCAATGACATCAGCAAGCTCAAAGAGTTAAGCACTTTGGCAAAAGTTTAAAGTTCAACTATTTCAGAAAGTTCAATGGCTTCAAAGGACTTATAGAAAAGAAGGCTTCGAAGAGTAAAGATTGAACGGTTGAACCATTGAACCTTAAACCAAAATGGTTCAATGAGTTCAAAGGTTCAATGAGTTTAATAAGATCAAAGGGCTTAAAGAAAAGAAGGCTTCAAAGAGTAAAGATTGAACGGTTGAACCGTTGAACCTTGAACCAAAATGGTTCAACGAGTTCAATAAGATCAAAAGACTTAAATAAAAGAAGAATTTGAAGAAATATTAAACCGTTGAACTTTTGAACCTTGAACCAAAAGATTTTAAATTTCAAAGGTTCAATGAGTTCAATAGAAAAAAAAAAGGATGCAAAAAGTTTGAAATAATAAAAGGATTCAAAGAAAGAGGATGAACTGTTGAACCATTGAAATTTGAACTAAAATGGTTCATAGGTTCAAATGGTTCAAAGAGTTCAACCAATTCATGAATTTCAAATTTCACAAGGAATCTTTGAGCAAAGGAAGGAAATGGAAGATTCTGGAGACAAGTTCGAAGAGATGGTTTAACCGAAGAGGAAAGAAAGCGATTAAACCAAGGAAGTGATTGAACCAAGGAAGCGGTTGAACCAAGGAGCCGATAAAACCATTAAACTAATGAAATCTCATGGTTCAAAGGTTTGAGGTTCAACATGGTTCAAGTGACCAAGTGACCAATGATGTCCCTGCAGATTTCAAATTCAAATTAATAAAATGCCCATTTATTTTCAAATGTGGTGCGAACTTGAGAACAGACTTAGCAACCAGCTAAAGAAAAAGTTGAAAGAGCCTACAGAAAGGGAAGAGATAGCCTGAGAGCTCAGATCATGAAGAAAAGGACAAAATACAACAAGAAGTGGTGATGAAAGAGGGAATGATGTAAAAATACTAGAAATATCTATGTAAAAGTTATTCTAGAAGGTGAAATAGTCCACCAAGTGGACATCAAAGAGCGCAAGCACTCAAGGACATGGCCTATTTTTCTCCATCGAGTAAAGGTGAAGTGGACATCTATGCACATATTAGGAAGAGGACTAGGTAGCCCATACTTCAAAAGGAGACATTTGAGATGAATTGACATGCCACAATTAAGGTTGATGCCCTATTCCAGTATGGTCCCTTGACAAAATTGAAAATGCATTCAAGGAATTGAATGCAGCATGGACCATTTCATGAAACAAAGTGCCAATTATTTTTTGGCTGCTATATATTGTAATCTCTCTTATTTTTTAGGGATATCTCTTTGATATAGAAGTGAAACTCTACCCAAATTGAAAGGCATTTCCTGAGACTTTGAGCTCAGATTGTTAATCATATTTTGTTATATGAAAGAGAAAGCAGGTTACTTTCAGACTTTATGCTATAATAACTTATGTTATTTAAGGGATTGTTCTTATGTTTGTCTCCTATATGTAGTCTTGTCCATTTAATTTAACAAGTTAAACTAGTGGAAGTAATCAGGAAGGTGTCTTGAAGCCAACTGTGAGAAGACTTTGTGATGCCACAATTGTCTTTGGTGTGCTTTCTATTTATTTCTGTGTAAAGGACCTTGGAATGACTTTATGCCCTCATTGTCCTTCGTATATTTCACTCTTTAGTAGTTGAGGGGGAGACTTTATGCTACACCTCATTCTGATTGTTACAGCGCCCTGTTATAGTTACTTTTACTATCGAGAAGGAATCTAACTGTTGACTGAGTGTTACTTCTAAAAGAAGAGAAGTACTTCCAGCAATCACCCAAGATTTCTCCTTTGATCTGTGAACATCATCTTTGAAAAAAGAGAGATGGATGGTGTTATCCTACCCCTGAGTGTTATTTTTTGCTTATATATAGTATATAGCTCCTTATAGTTATAGGGAACCTCCCCTTGATGAGAGGAGAGTTTTTTCCACTTTTGATGTGGTAAACCTACACATTTGGCCGACCAATATCCTTATGCTATGGTTAAAACAACCTATTTTTCCCATCAGTTAGTTGGTGACAAAATATTCACCCAACAAGGTAAAGTCATCCTCCCCATATAAATAGGTATATGTACCCTTTCAGAGTTAGTTTACATGATAGAGTGGGAATTTCAATATAACATCCTACTAAGACGTCCTTGGATATGATATATGCATTGTGTTCCCTCCACTTTTCACTAATGTCTTAAATTTGAGGATGAAGTTAAGATCCATGTTGTCCCAACAGACCCAAACCCATCAATACATGCAACTTGAATTATTAGCCTAATGATGTCTCAATCCCCCTAACTAACTTGAGTCCATTATTTTTGGTGAAATGTTAGATAGCTCTATTATACCTTCATCCCATATTCTTGATACAAACTACTTTGACTCGGCATTTCAAAATCTCTCTATAGTGGAGTATCAACTGTTAAATCTTAGTACCTTATCAACCCCTTAAGAATATAGAAGTCCTAACCAATAATACACTTACCAAGACAACATAGGATACATTAACCCCTTCAAATCTCCTCACCTCCAAACACACTTAACCGATGGAGGAATTGACCAATCCCTTTTATATATGGAAAGTCAAACGTGTACAAAACCATTTACATCTAACTTATCCTTTCTTGACAAACCACACTTTGCACTAACCTATCTACAATAAAGTGATTGGAAATGATTTGCCCTTGGATGTTATAAACAAGGAACTCATGAGGCTATGATAAATGACTTTAGAAAACTACATTAGAAATATAGCCTCAATTTCAAGAAAATTCCTGAAGCCAATAAGAATAGCACTTTGATGTCCCATATCCCTATAGATGTGGATGGAAAAATTCCTTCATCCCCTCTCAATTCCCATATGGTAATCAATGATACCATTTCCATCCCACCTAACATTTTTTTGATTAACACCATTCACTTAGAACTGCTAACCTATCAAATTAATGATAAAACCATATGCATTCCCCTAGATTTTCCTAGCCTAATAAATGAAGATTCTTTCTTGGTCCAAATAATGGAGTGTTGGGATGATGATTCTATTTTAACTTATTTAGAAGTAGGAGATTCATATTTTAATAATATCATACATCTAAGTTTCCTTGTCTTTTAAATGAGGTTATAACCGATATTAATATAGGTACGCTTGAGGTCCCACAAAATATCAAAGTTAGCCAATACTTAGATTTTCAAGAACCCCAAGATTTCATAGCATTCCTTGATAATCATAGAAAATATTTTACTTGGTCTTAAAGTGATATTATAAGAATTGACCCTGCTATAGTCATCCATAACATCATTACCATTCTTGAAGCTAAACCAATAAATCAAAAACTTCATAAAATACATCCTTACGTAACACTTCTTATCAAGGTAGAATTATAGTTTTTGTTATCTGTTAACTTTATCCAACCCATCAATTATCCTTAATGGGTTTATAAAATATTATCTATCATGAAGCCCATAGGGGGACTATGACTTTGTATTGACTTTCACAATCTTAATATTACTTGTCCAAAAGATGATTTCCCCTTCTTAATATCAACTAGCTCATGGATCTCACTACATGACACAAAATGTTGTCACTCATGGACAGATTTTATGACCATGACCATATCCTTATCACCATAAAATATCATCATAAAACCTATTTTATTATTCCATGGGGGACCTTTTGTCATAGGGTCATGCCTTTTGGTTTAAAGAATGCATGAGAAAATAAAAGTGTGTCATGCCCTATATTTTCCATGATTTAATTCACAAAATCATTAAAGAATATGTGGATGATATCCTTGTTAAGTCCAATTATCATAAATATCACCTATCTATCATTTAAAAAATATTCCCTCATTTGATCAAATATCAGGTTCATCTTAACCCTAAGAATGATGTCTTTGGGGTTTTATCAGGAAAGCTTTTGAGTTATATTGTTTCCCTTTGGAGAACTAAAGTTGACCCTACTAAAATTAAATCCATTATTGATATGCCACCTCCTTCCAACCTCAAGAATCTTCGTAGTTTATAAGGGAAGTTTTAGTTTATTTTCCACTTTATTTCACAATTATCTGATCGATGTCAACTCTTCCATCACCTCCTTAAGAAAGACACCCACTTTATGTGGGATTCAAATGATCAAGTATCCTTTAATAATATTAATAAGTATCTCTTATCTCCCCATGTATTTATTCCACCAAGAGAGGATAAAATCTTTTACTTATATATCTCAGCTATGTACCATACTTTAGGTACCATGTTTACCCATCGAGATGAACAACATAGAGAGAAAGAAATTTATTACATAAATCACACTTTGGTCGAGTATGAGAATTGTTACATGCATATTAAAAAACTATGGTTGGCCTTAGTATTCTTGGCTTCCAAGATTCACCATTATTTTCTTAATCAAAAAATCTATGTGATTACCAATACCGATCCTCTAAATTTCATGCATTCAAAACCCTATTAGAATCAATGAATGTCAAGATGGCTTATGCTTATTTTTGATTTTGATCTTGAGTTCCTTAACCAAAAGTCAATCAAGGGGTAGATCATTACTGATCAATTAGTTTTGGCACCCCTTGATAATAATATACCATCTAGCTATGAATTCCCTAATGAAGTTATAGCCTCCACTTCCCAAGGAGATCTCAAATATCAGATGAAATTATTCTTTGATGGATCTAAATGCAAACATAGAGGTGGATCATGGATTATTTTAATACCACATGAAGGCATTCTTGTTCCCCTATATTTCAAGTTTGATTTCAATTGTATTAATAATATGGTAGATTATGAATCTCTAATTATAGGTCTCCAAATAGCTTTGGATATAGGTGTTAAGTCACTTCATGTTTATGGGGACTCCTAGTTGGTAGTCAATCAAATAAATAAAATATATCGATGCAATAATAACATCCTCTAGAGGTATAAGATGTTAATAGAGTAATTTTTAGCCACCCTTAACAACTATGTCATCTAGACCACTCCTCGATCAACCAACAAGTTTTCTAATACCATGCCTTCCTTGGCCTCCTTTAACCCATCTTCCTCCTAGGAATCTAAATTGTTTATCCTTATTCACAAGGTTAATCAACCTTATTATACCAAAACTGATATTCCTTTTATCCATACTATAGAGGAAAACCATTTGGATTTATGGTACACACATATATTTGATTATTTGTCTAAAGATATGGCGTTAGGAACTCATGCTACCCCTTCACTTTATTTTGTTAGTATATTAGTTTCTATGGATGCATATGCTTTGTAATTCATTCCATGAGCATTTTTTTATCCCACATTCATGGGAATTAGTAGTTGCTTATATTAGACTTAGTATATAAGTAAGTGTTGAGGCCAATGAAGGAAATTAATTATTTGTATTAAGCTTGCTCAAAGGAGGTTTCCCCCTTGAAGTGGCCTACGATCAATATAATTCCTTCATTGTTTCTACTAATCATAAAAATCTATTATTTCATACATTTTTCAATAAATTAATCTACTATTTTGTGAATTTTCATTAATTTATTGCAGAAGGATCATCTCATCTAATATCAGAGTGCTTTCCAAGGCCATGACTTTCTTAGAAAGTCTAAACTCTATTCTATTACATAATTCCTTTAAATATTTTTTTTAGATAGTATTAACTCTATTTTACTACATAACTCTTTTCTACATCACAATAATCTATTTCAGATTAGGGTAAAAAAAACTTGTCTGCATAACTATGGGAAGTGCTTGGGTAAAAGCCCTAAAACTCATTGTGAGTACCATAAGAACCCAAAATTAGCTGGCCCATTGAGAGGACCTATCAGTGAAATGGAAAACAACTACTTCTTGATTGAGTAGTTCCTACCCATGATAAAAACCAAGAGATATCACTTAGAGATAAACTTGTGGCCATAAATTTTTTGGAGAGTGATACTTTCTTAGATGACATTGGTGGCCAGAGAGATACTATAAAACCTTAAGTAGCCATTAAAACTTGGGGCCCAATTTTAGATATTACTAGTGGACTCTTAAAAAATCAATCAATAGAGTATCAAAATACTTAGAGGACTTGCATTTAGATAGTTTATAGTTGACAAAACCCAACAAAATTTCATCCTCTTAGTCTCAAAAAAATATCAACAGAGTATAAGTACTCAGTAATGTTTTTTAATTTATTTTCCATATCTCCCCATTTGTAGCCCTGTTGATCGTCAAACTTTATCTAGACTCCTAAAATTCCATTATCCACATTTTTTTCTTGAGGACCCATATCTCGATTCTACTTCTAATTCCTGTAAATCTCAATTTTCTCTTTTTTTGAGTTTTGTCATAACTTCTATTTTTGTCCATTTTCTTTAGAAATTTTCCATAGTGTTCATCTCATTTTTATGATCCTTTGTCCCTCTTTGATAAATTTTTAATTTTTTCCATCTTCACTTCCAAAATTGCCCTTGCCTTTGTCAATCATACTCCCACTATGCAAAAAAATTAGTAAAATTTCCTTTACCCCTTCTGAATTTGCCCAAATCACAAACTTGCCTTCTAAACATGTCTTAACTCTAGTTTTCCTACCCATTGCAAAAATAATATCTCTTATTTAGGTTAGGTCATGGTAGTAACCCAAATAGAAGAAAAAAATATGGAGGATGAAATTAATGCCCTCAAGATGTACATCAAAGATCTTGATGAAAAAATTCTTGGCCTCAGTCTTCAACATACCAGCTTCAACAATAGACGCCATCCAAAATCCTCTTCCAACACCATATTTTCTTCTTCCAATAATTTTCATGGGCCGAAGCTTGATTTTACTCGATTCCATGGTGCAGATCCAACTGGATGGATCTATCACGTAAAAGAATATTTTAGTCTACATAATAATTTTGATGCCAACATGGTTACGCTTACATTCTTTCACTTAGAACTTGAATCCCTTCAATGGTATCATTGGTATACTAATGCTCATGATGAGCCAAGTTAGACCAATTTTTGCACCCTCATTTTGCAACATTTTGGCCCTAGTGATTTTGATGACTTCACAAGAGTATTCACTAAAATTTGCCAAATAAAAACTATGAGAGAATATCAAACAAAATTTGAAAAAATGGCCAATCACTTAGAGGGATTATTTGATGAATTTTTTAAGAGTTTCTTTGTCAATGGATTAAAGGATGAAATTTGATCTAAGATCAAAGTGTTTCGGCCCAACATGATGATGAAATCCCTAGGGTTGGTTAAATTGGTAGAGGACAAGATCACAACTCACCAATGATTCAAATCCAATTTTGTTCCATTTAGAAATACTACTCTATAATGATATTAAACAATGTTAGCCCCCAAAACTACTCCTATCAAGCATTTGACTAAATCAAAGACGAGATCCCATAAAGAAAAAGGACTATGTTATAATTGTGATGACAAATTCACTTAGGGATATCGATGTGTTGAGGAAAATATCTACCTATTGGATGTGGAATATTTGCAGAAAACTAAACATTGGGAAGATGTTCAGGATAGAACAGATGATCTAGAAGAAGATCCACCTATTGTGAAATTTGATTTTTAGGAAGACTAACCAAAGATATCTCTCCATGCCTTAGTAGGAGTCACCACCCCATAAACCATGAGAGCTAGGGATTTCTTAAATAAGTTCCCTCTCATAATAATCATTGATTCTGGTAGCACTCATAACTTTATTGACCCTCAAATCACCAAATACACTAATTGTTTTGTATATCCTTGATCTAAATTTGAAGTCATGATTACCAATAAGGGGCACATTACCTTGTAAAGGGAAGTGTCACAATGTTAATATCTCTATTGGAGATTATAACTTATGCTATAACATGTTTGACTTTCCCTTAGGTGTATGTGATGCTATTTTGGGTGCCCAATATTTATGCACACTCAAACCCATCCTATGGGATTTTGCTAAACTTTGGATGCAATTTTTAGATAATGGGAAAAAACACACATTGAAAGGCTTACAACCAGGGTCTCTTTGTATTATCAATTCACATCACATGGAAAATATTCTTAAGAATAATTCACTTGACATAATTTACCATTTCCATTCCATTGAAATGCAACCATAAATGGTCTCCACTCCTCCTAATCTACAAACTATTTTGCATAGGTATGCATGTGTCTTTGTTGAACTAGTGGGATTGTGACCTTCATAGCTATAGGACCACTGTATTCAAATCCTTATTTAAATTATTCCTCCCAACATTAGGCCCTACCACTACCCATTTTATTCAACTATTGAGATTAAGATGTTCATTCAATACTTACTAAATTAAGACATTATTCACCCCAAACTAGCCCACATTATTCTCTAGTTCTCTTTGTTCAAAAAAAAAAATGCGTCATAAAACCTTTGCATTAAATTCCATGCACTTAATCACCTCAACATCAAGGATAAGTTCTTGATCCTTGTTATTGATAAGCTTCTTGATGAGCTTCATGGCACTCATTTTTTTCTAAGTTGGATCTCCACTCTGGATATCACTAGATTCAGCTCCGTAAGGATGATGGCCACCATGAGTTTATTTTCATTCCCTTTGTCCTCACTAATTCTCCTTCAACATTAAAAGTGTTTATGAATAAAATATTCTATCCCTACCTATGGAAATTCATTCTAGTCTTATTTGATGACATCCTCATCTATAGTAAAATATGGTCTAAGCATCTCCAACATCTAGAGCTCACCTGTAACTTCCCTCTAACCATCATATTTATGAAAAATAGTCCAAATACACTTTTGGATAAGACAAAGTGGATTATCTTGGTCATATTATTTCATCCCAAGGGGTTCAAGTGGATCCTAAAAAAATAATTGCCATGAAAAATTGGTTTCATCCTTAAACACTCAAGAGCCTCCATGGCTTTTTGGGACTGATTAGATACTATCACAACTTTTTCAAGGATTATGGGAAGATTTAAAATATTTTAATAGCTATTTTGAAAAAAAAAATCCTTTTACATGGATACAAGTTGCTGAGTGTGCATTTGAATAATTGAAATAAGCTATGTGTATTACACTTGTTGTAGCCATGCTAGATTTTGCCAAGACCTTCACTATCAAGAGTGATGCTTATGGCAATGGACTTGGTTTTGTTATCATCCAATAATAATACATTATTAAGTTCAATATAAAATCCCTTTTTGGCAAGAATTTATCACTCTCTACTTATGAGAATGAAATGATGGCCATTTTGCAAGCAGTATAGAAGTGGTAGCCATACCTATTGGGGACTCATTTTTGTGTCAAAAATGATCACCAAAGTCTAAAATATTTCCTATAATAATGTGTCTCCACACTATCACAATATAAATGGGTTAGTAAACTCATGGTTTATGACTATGAGATCACTTACAAAAGGGTAAGGATAATATTATGGTTGATGCTCTATCTTGCACATTTACAGACCAAGCTTTGCTTTCAATTATTTCCTTACTTATTCCAAATTGGTTGGATGTTGTATAGTATGGGTATGTTAATGACTCCTCATTATCTCAAATCATTTAATAGTTTGCCACTAACCTCTATAATATAACACATTATTATTGGGATGGCGATTATCTATGATACAAGGGTTGTATGGTGATTCCTTAAAGTTCATATCTTCAACAATTTGTATTCTATGAACTCCATGATTATTGATATATAAGGCACTGAAGGTTTTTCAAAACTTATGAGATGGCATGATTTAAATTTTTTTGGAATTGAATGAAAAATTCAATTCAATAGATGGTGGTTGAATGTGATACCTGCCAACATAACAAGGGTGAAACAACACTCATCCTTTGGTTGCTCAAACCCTTACCTATCCCTATTAAGATTTGGACTGATATTTATATGGATTTCATTAAGGGGATCCCTAAATCTAGAGGAAAAATATTAATCTTGGTTATGGTTGATTTCCTCTCCAAATATAATCATTTTTATGTGCTCAACCATCACTATACCGCCTTCATAGTGGCAAAAAAATTCTTGGATGAAATTTTTTATCTTCATGGCATTCCTTCATCCATTGTCTCAAATCATGATGCAACCTTTACCAAATATTTTTGGAAATAACTATTTTTCCACATTGGCACCCAACTGAAGATGATTTATGGGTATCATTCCCAAATGGATGGTGTTATACCCTTAACCATTAACATGTCTAGGGATATGTGTAATTGACTTGTAGTTTGCATAACCCTTTTACATATTATTTTTAATTTATTAATCCATTCATATAATTATTAGTTTGACCTATGGGTGTCACATGGCCTTGTTAGACTATATATAGAAGGTAGGGTCAGTTATTCATCATCATATTTGAGTATTCATTATTTTTAAAAGCATTTGGTAGGTTGCTCCATCGAAGTGGCTTATCTATTATTCATATTTTATACTATATTTACATATAATTTTGATATACTTCTATTCATCTAGTTATTTGATGAATTAATATCATTCCAAGTGGTATCAGAGCATCTATTTAGGCCATAATCAGGTCAAAAATCTTAGATCTTAAAATTTCGATATATCTTGAAATTAGGTGCAAATTTATCTACATTTTTTTACTGGAGTTGTGAAATCATTCAAGTTTCCATTAAAATTGTAGATCATTTTAATCTATTTTTCAAAATTTATAGCCATTTTATGTTTTTGCATAAATTTTCTCCATAGCTCACAATTTGTATAATTTTTCAAATTTTTTATACTTTTGGAAACCTTGGAAAAAATTAATTTGGGTCTACTCCTTGATATTTTTTATTTGAGGCCTAAATATTTAAAAAACTTAGTGGTCAAAGTTGGGTCAATTGGGAAAAAGAAGGTTCACCATCAAGCCTTTGTATGTCTAGTCCTAACACCCATGGTATGACATGGAGTTTGAATAATCTACTATGATTTCTCGAATCCAATCAAATCTACATGGCCTAATACAGAAGGATGTACAAGTCCAAACTCAAATATCAACAATACAATGGGTGCTTAATGGCATGAGAAATTAGTTTCATCAAATCACAACACAATTGGCTACCATTTCATCTAATTTACCACTAAACAACCCTCCATTTTTTCCTTTTGGTCCTCTTCTTCTTAATACTAACACTGATAATATGGGGGTAAAATTGATGCTACCAAAAGTACACTTACACAAGTTTGATGGTAAGGATCCACTCACTTGGATCACTCAAATTAAAAATATATTTGATTTACTCCAAACTCATAGCTCTCAAAAGGTGGTTGTGGCATCTCTATATCTAGAACAAGATCTATTCATTTGGTATCATTGGTTTTGTGTTCAAAATAAGAAGACTAGTACTCCTATTACATGGTTAGTTTTCTTTGATGAACTGATGTCTCATTATCAAGATAATGTTTTTAGAAACTACTTTAACCAATTAGCCAAACTATGACAAACAAGAATAATGAAAGATTACATTCATCAATTTCAAAATCTATCCTTATGTGTAGAGGATATCACTAAGGCAAATTTGACTGACCTTTTTCTGGGTGGACTAAAAAATAGTATTCAATTGGAGGTTCATATGTTTAAACCCAATACTATATCAAAAGTAATACCAAGGACATACTTGGTAGAAGAAAAAGAGATGATCAAATGTCATCCTTTTGCTAATAGTCAAGAATGCACATTCCCAAATCCATCATGACCTCAACCTACCATATTAACATTGTAACAAATTAAGGAGAATCATGCCAAAGGGTTATTTTATGGTTGTGATAGTAAATGGAGAAAAGGTCATAGATGTGCTGGAAAGAAGTTATTTTACGTTGAAGGGGATGATGAAGATGAAGAAGATGAAGAGGCATCTATTGAGGTTTTTGAAGGAACTAAGGATGAAACTATATATTCTCAACCTACTATCTCATACTATGCCCTTGCAGGTATTTCTACTCCTCAAGCTCTTAAGGTGGTGGGTTTTATTAAGAAATAATAGGCGACAGTGTTGATTGATTCAAGTAGTACACAGAATTTCATCAATAGTAAGTTGGCTACTCATTTGAATTGTTTCATCTACCCAACCCTAAAATTTTTATTTTTTTATTTATGATGGTGGTATATTTAATTATTCTAGAAAATTCCATAACATTAAGCTAGTAATGGAGGACTATTTGTTAGATTCTCTTATGTTCACTATTCCTATGGGCAAGACTGATATTATTTTGGGAGTATAATGGCTCACCACATTAGGTACTATTGAAATGAATTTCCATGAACTATTGATGTATTTTTATCTTTAAGGTAAGCCAGTGGAACTATGAGGATTAATATTTAAATCTCCACAAATGGTTCATTCACATTAGATGACCAAGATGTTGAAAAAGGTGTTGAAAGATTTGTGGCACGCTTGTTTTCCATTAATGTTCAACAAACTAAGGAGTCTACCTATCCTAATTTATAACAAATATTGGATGAGAATTAAATTATTTTTGGACCCATGCCAAAATATCTTCTTCCTAATCATAGTCATGATCATGCCATCAGACTCATTCCTGGAAGTATGCCACCTAAGATTAAGGCATACAGATATCCTTATGCCCAAAATAGTGAAATTGAAAAAATAGTACAAAAATTGTTGGAGGTAGGTCCCATTTACCATAGCCAAAGTGAATATTCTTCTCCAGTAGTCATGGTGAAAAATAAGGGTGAAGATTGGAGGATGTGCCCATATTATAGAGAGCTCAACAAGTTCACTATCAAAGAATAAGTTTCATATTCATATAATTGATGATTTGTTAGATGAATTACATGGTTTTAATTATTTTACCAAATTAGATCTTTGCTCTAGGTATAATCAAATCTATATCCATGAGGAGGACATTCTTAAAATATCCTTTTGTACTCATGAAGACCATTATGAATTTTTGGTCATGTTTTTTGGTCTCACCAATACACCATCCACTTTCTAGAGTTTGATGAATATAGTTTTTAGGACATTTTTGAGAAAGTTTGTACTTGTGTTTTTTGAAGACATCTTTATTTATAGGAAAATTTGAGAAGACCACTTACATCATGTCTGTCAACAAAGGATTGCAATAGGGAGAGATTCGTATTATGTTATTGAATAAAACAAATCAATAAAAAACACACTAAACTAACACCCTAAGCCTATCTCAAAGGGGGAGCTTAGTTACCAAAACAAAAATGGAAAACACAACTGAAACATGAAATAAATACCTTCCTTCACCTTCCTTGGATTCTCCAAAACAAAATTTGTAGTGGTTTGCTCGATTTGTGCTCATGAAGTCTACATCAATAGAGTGTGGCTACCTCCATCTCTCCTTGGCACCATGTTTGGATTTGGCTTGGCTTGGCTCAACTCAATATTTGGGAATGATAATAATAATTTTTATGAGGCTTTAGAATAAATTAAACATTATAAATTTGAATTATCCAAGCTTAGAATTCAATAGGCAAGGCCTCCTATTTATAAATTTTCAAAAATAGTTAGAATTAACCTGAACTATCCATCTCAAGATGAAGATGTGTGGCTAAGCATTAATTCAATTATATAGTTAAAATTCATAAATAGGCTCATCAATATTTGGGATAGAGGGGCAATGAATAGGCATTGATGGTCTTAATGAGGCATGGGAGGGTTTAATCTTGATATGTTATGCATTTATGGTCTAGGAATGTCTTCCTAAGAAATGATGTCACTTGATGATGCATATATTCAATATTCATTTCCAAAAATAAATTATTCAATAAGTTCCATGGAATTATTAATTAAGCTCATGATTTTATTTAATTATCTCTTAATCATGATTAATTAATTTGATATAAACCTTGGCTCTTTGTACACAAATTACTCAAATTGGTCAGAATGTCTTATTATTGGCCCAAAATTTGATTAGATTGGAATTAAGATGAGATGTCAAATGCATTGGATATACCATCTCATTTAGGATGTTTCCAACACAAAATAATAAAGGAACATGTCTTGTACAAGAAATTTGATAGAAAAGAGCAATCTAGGGAATTCAGGTGAAAAATTAGCATTTTAACTCGAATTGATCTGATCAAAGTTAGTTAACCCATAGATTTCATTACCCCATTTAAGGATAATTTGGCCAAAATTTGCACTTGAATATGTTAGTTTCAAATATTTTAATGTGTTTTAGTGTTTTTAAGCCAAATTGTGCTTTTTGGTAGAAATTGGTCAAAAGCTTGGTTGGAAGTTATCGGTGGCTAGATTTAGGTGTCTATAGTTTGCCCATATTTGGGAAGGCATTTCAAACTATAATCATAGTAACATGTTTTCAAAGAATAAAAAGGTCATATATACTTACAACTTCAATGGAAATTGATGAACTATATGATGTCCCTTTGAGGGAATGGTTGGCATAAGGAAAGGTTGGCAAGCAGTCCCTCAAAAGAAAGAATGGAGATGAGGGAACCAAAAAAAGGAAAATGATGGGTTGAAAACACAATGAGTTTGAAAAAGTAGTTAAAATAATTGAGAATGTAAGTGGGATGGTGTACAATGGTTTACCCAAAGGCAATTATAAGTATTGTACCAAGATAATGGAAAAGAGGTATGATGACACAATGATTTGCCCAAAAGTAAGTATAATCATTGAGAAGATGGAGTTGCCCCAGTTAGAATAGACAAACAAGATAAAAACATGCCCCTTCTTGGGTAAAAAAAGTAAAGTGGTGACAACACAATGATTTTCCCAAAGGTGGTTACAATCATTGAGAAATATAGGTAGGATGGTGCATACTGATTTTCTCATAGGTGGTTATAATCATTAAAAAGATGAAGTTGCCCCAGTTAGGATAAGATAGTAACATGCCCCTGTATGGGTAGAAAAAATAAATTTTTGTGAGAACACAATGATTTTCCTAAAAGTGGTTATAATCATTAAGAAATTTAGGTGGGATGGTGTAATATAATTTTCCCATAGGTGGTTATAATTATTGGACCCCGATTATGGAAAACATGATTGATTGGTTGATGATGATGGTAACTAAACATAGAGGGTAAGGATGAATTAGAACAACTTGCTAGTAGGGAGATGCTCATCTAGACTAAATACAAGTTGAAATTCATTTGTTGTTTAATTATTTTATTTGGGATATGATCTGGATTGAATCTGGATGTCGGTGCTGAAGAGATGTCAATGTCACCATTTCTAAATAGGCTTCTTGAAGATAAGTTTTGTTTTAGCACATGTCAGTAGGCATCATGATATAACATCATGAGGACTTGGCCAAAATATGCATAAGGATTGACTCCCATAATCTAATACTCAATAGAAAATAATGCACCAATGATAAAAACCATGATGACAATGTAAACATATGAATATGGATGGATCAAGTGTAAGTGTGGGCAAGGAATCACCTAATCAATGCACATATACCAAATCAAGGAAACATTAATAAAAAACATAAACAAGCACACAAATAAATAAATAAGCAGAAACAAATAAATAAACAACTCAATATAAACCATACGAACATTGCCCTTAGAAAATAAGTGAAAACTTAACAAATTAAAAAAATAGGGGAATAGAAAAAAGGAAGGGGGTGGATGAGATATCTCCATATGCACTAGATAAGTGGAGGCTGCCTACATAGTTCCATGAATGTAATATCCAACAAAAACTTTAATCCAAATGTAGTTCTCCCAGGAAATAGGAAGAAAATGATAACTGATGAAAATAAACAGAATGGACATGATAGAAGAATAGGAATGGTCTTGAAAAACAACAAGTATGTGGGATAAAATGCCAAAAAATATGGGAAAAATAAGTGACACGTGATTTGTTTGTGACTTAATAAGTGTTCCTAGAATCCTTAAGGCAAAGAAGTGGTCAATGTTTTTGGCTTTTCCTAATAGTTTTAAAAATATTTTTAAATTTTTTGAAGTATCTCAACTTGATCAAGAATGACAAGACATTAAATGGTTCAATCTTGAAAAATGATTAGAGAGTTACTTAGGTTGCTCATAAAATGGTGATATCATGGCTTAGGTTGCTCACAAAATGGAGAGAACATGGTTTATGTTGCTCACAAAATGGTGAGAGCATGACTTAGGTTGGTCATAAAATGGTGAGAGCGTGGCTTAGATTGATCATAAAATTATGAGAGTGTGGCTTAGGTTGCTCAAAAAATGGTAAGATCATGGCTTAGATTGCTTTAAAAATGGTGAGAGTGTGGTGAAAAGGGTGACTAAACTAACCTCAACAAGTATCATGCATTTCCTACAGAATCCCAAAGTAGGACCTCAAGTCACTATAGTTCTAACTTACAACAGAGGAATCTGAGTAGCATAGTAGTGAATATAAATAAAATAGGCACAATTGGCATAAAGGCATAGTATGGTATAGAGAATGGCTAATTGATACTATCAAGGCATAATAAACAAGTGTTTTCCCTAGTTTTCCCATAGGTGGTTATAACTAGGATACAATGGCATAGGTCATTGAGAATAATTTTCCCATAGGAAGTTATAATTAGGATCAAGATAATGAGAGAGAATGAAACAAGAAATAAAGGATGCAACTCCCAAACATCTATTGTACTGATCTAAAATACTACCTCTATCTAGAATGTATGTAATAAATGCTAAAACCAAATCTAAATGCTCTAGCTGAATGAGGTTATAGAATAAAAGAAATAGAACCAAGGTCATAGGGTGGGTAGGGAGGTAAAAATTAACTTGGTTGATAGGGAATGTATGGTAAAATAGATAGGTGATAGGGAAATTGATAGGTTGGTAGGATGATAGGTCGATAAAAAAGGTATTATACAAAGAAGATTAAAAAAATGATACAACTTGAAATGGTCTTTATAGACAATACACCAAGTCACTCAACTGTAATACCATTTGAGGTGGATAATGTTCATCAACTTATCAAGTTCATGGCCATCTAGTGTGGCAAGCCTATATGCTATGGATCCAAAGTTTTTTGTAGTAATGAAAGGCCCTATCTAGTTTGGTTTGAATTTACTTTTATTCTTCTTCTAATCTATGGTATTCTTTTAGTTTTATTTAAGAATAATATCACTAAGCTAAAATGTTCTATTCTTGATGCATCAATTTTAGTAGCCTTTGAGTTGTTTTTGATATGCCTGAAGATTGTTGAGAACAACTATGCATATTTCATCAAGTAGGTCTATTTATTTCAAGTGAGTGATTTGATATTCATAATCATCTAGTACATGCTTGAAAGATATGCATAGAGATGGTAATTCAACCTCAATGGGAAGGATGGCTTTAGTACCATAAACAATTTAGTATAGAGTGGGTCCTATAGGTGTATGGTGATTGGTATGATATGCCCAAAGGGCACATCATATCTAAAGGTGCCAATAATGGCTGACATCATTGACAATCTTTTTGAGAATGTTGAAAATAGATTTGTTTGATTCTTTAGCTTAGCCATTACCTTGAGGGTAATATTATGTAAAAAAATGTTGTGTGACATTGTATTCGGCACATAGCTTATTGACATACTTGTTCTCAAATGATCCTCCATTATTAGATATAATGTCATAAAATATTTTGTAATGACAAATGAGATGGTTGAAGATGAACTTAAAATTTTTCTTTTCAATCAAGTAAGTGAGAGGTATAGCTTCAACCCACTTAGTGAAATATTTGGTGGTGATAAGGATATGTTTATGGCCATTAGATGAGGTGGGATTAATCATCCCAATTGGATCAAGACCCCATGTAGAAAATGGACATGGTGTCAACATTGGTTTTAGAGTCTTTACTAGGGCATGAATAAAATTAGCATACTGTTGGTATTTATCATAGTTCTCTACATATGTAACTGCATCTACATCCATTATGGGCTAATAATAACTAGTACACAAGAGCTTTTTGGACAAGAGGGCCCTGTTAGTGTGGGCTCCAGATATACCTTTGTAAACTTCTTGTAATACTAGCATATATTTTATTGAATTAAAACAATGAAGTAAAGTTCCATAAAAAATATGATGGTAAAGGGTTGATCTAAGTAAGGTATAATGAGTGGTTTCATGGATGAAGGATTTGGATTGTTTTTAGGAGAGTTCAAGTGGTAAAACTTAGTCATGATGGTAGTTGTAAAGGTCTAAGTAATAATTATAACTAGGACCAATAATATCACAAATCATTGCAATGGTTGAAGCTCCATGAACTAGTGAAAACAAATTCTCAATGAGGAACTGGTACTCTCTAGTTTTGTGTATTTGTCAAATCAAAGATCTAATAGTGGCCATAACATCTGTCATTATGCTACTTGCCTTTGGTATATGCTCAAAATAAATGTTGATAATATATTGTTTGAGAGTGTTGACCATGGCCTTATATGAAACTAGCTTGTCATCTTTAGTCTAAAAATGATCTATAACCTGATTGATGATTAACTGAGGATCACCATAAACCTTGAGATGAGATATGTTTCATTGTACTTCATATCAGAGTTTTAAAATAAGTGCTTCATACTTGGCCATGTTGTTTTTACAAGGAAAATTGATTCTAAAAAACATAAGAATTAGATCCCCCTATGGTGTAATAAATAGAAAGGCTTACCCCTAATCCATGTGCCATAAATGATCCATCAAAATATAACTTCTAGTGCTTCTCCTCGAGAGGTGTGTCAATGATGGTCATTATGGATTCATTAAGAAATTAGAATGTGAATGGCTCTGTATAGTAAGGGGTGCTTTAATAAGCTAATTTGCAAGAACTTTCCCCTTAATAGATTTTTAATTGATGTATTTGATGTCAAACTCACTTAGAAGTATGATCCACTTGGCCATGCAGCCTTGTAAATCTATTTTAGATAGTAGATACTTGAGTGGATCTACTTTTGAAATTACCATGGTCTTATTTTTAAACATGTAGTGTTACAATTTTTGAGTTATGAATTTCATGGCTAAACACGCTTTTTCAATAGGAGTATAGTTGTGTTCATACTTGACCAATGTACAACGTCAGTTGTATACTACATGCTCTTTTCCATTGTCATCATTTTGAGATAGAAGTGCCTCTAAGGCATTATCTGTAGTTGATAGGTACAACAAAAATAGTTTTCCTTGCATATGAGGTAACAAAATAGGTGGATTTTCTAGGCAATCTTTTAGCTTCTAAAAAGTTGTTTGGTAGTGATTATCCCAGTGGAATGCAACTCCCTTCTTCAAAAGATGAATAAATAGATGAAACTTGTCTACTAACTTAGATATATAGCATCAAATTGATTGGTATTGCACTAAAAACTATGGAGTTACTTCAAATTGGTTAGTGGTGGCATCTCTATTATAGCTTGGACATTGGTTGGATTGACTTCAATGCCTCTACAAGACATGATGAAGCCAAGTAATTTGCCTGATTTTACTCCAAATACACATTTATTTTGATTAAGTTTGACTTTGTACTCCCATAATATTTCAAATATTTTGTGTAGCATTGTTTGATGGTCACCCATGGTCTTTGATTTGCCTAGTATGTCATTGACATAGTCCTCAACAATATCATGCATCATATCATGGAATATGATGGTCATGACTCTTTGATAAGTAGCTCTAGAATTCTTAAGACCAAAAAACATTAGTTAATAATAGAATGTTCCCCATGGAGTGGTGAATGTTGTTTTATGTTGGTCTTCTGGTGTTATTCTAATTTCGTTGTATCCCAAAAAGTAGTCCATTAATGAAAGCATCTCATAACTTGTTGTGGATTCGACGATCATGTCAATGTTTGGCAATGGAAATTTGTCCTTAGGAAAATATTTATTTATATCATATAAATTAGTATAGATTCATATTCCTTCTAGCTTTTTACTAACTGGTACAACATTAGATATCCACTCTAAGTAGTCAATGGATCAAATACATCTTGCTTCTAAGAGTTTTTCCAACTCTTTCTTTACTAATACAATAATGCAAGGGTGATTATTGCATAACTTTTATTTTACTGGTTTGGTATCAAGATTGACCACAAAGTGGTGTAAAACCAAGGTAGGCTCCAAACTTGGCATGTTAAAATAACCCAATGCAAAGATATCTACAAATTCTCTCAATAAGGATGTAAATACTTCATGTTCCTCTTCAATGAGGGATGCACCTAATTTTATCCATTTTAGGTCTGAAGGGGTCCTAATCTTTACCTTTATTTTATCTTTGATTAAAAGGGTTGAATTATCTTATAAGATAGTAGGCAAAGACTTAAACTATCAGGCTATATTAGAGTCCTTTGTTAGGACTGGCTCATCTACTTCTCCTAGGCACAATGAATTTGAGTCCCCCAATGGGAGATATATCCATGTGACAAAAATAGTTAAGAATTCTTGAATAATTTGATCAAAAACTTGTTTCTCAAAACTACACTTAAATCCATAGGCAAGTTCATCATTGGTGGCCTCTTAGTCTAAATTCAAAGAAGAATGAACACCCCCATCTAATGGCACTTGAAATAGGTTTTCACCACTAGACTAGCCTTTATATTTACTTTTTCATTGGTGATAAAGTGCCTCAAATAAATTTTCAATTTGGGACCTCAATGTTTTATTTATTTGTTTTTGGATAAGGGTGTTCATCCACTCTCCAAAATAGGCTTTAGGATCTAATGTGACTGAGAACCTTAATTTATGATCTCCCAATGGAACATTGTCTCGAAGGCCCAAATTTTTTAAAAATGCCTCATCATTCTGAAAATCATCAATTGGTAAACTAGATTCTTACTAGTCCTGATCTATCAGTTAGGGATAATACAATGGTGGTGGGTTGTGATAAATGACTAGGGTAAGGGTATACATGGAATGAGGATTAAACAAGTTGGTTTTAGCTAGATCATCAAAATGGCTATGATCAGACTCTACTTCGCTACCATCATTTTCATCACTAGTTGATAGTGATGGAACATGAGTAAGGTATATGGAGTCACCCCAGGTAGTTTAAATCCAATTCTATAAGGTCTTTTGTATTTGGTCATGGAAATTGGCTCAAGTATTCTTTTGTATTTGGTCTTTTGTATTTGGTTCGAGGCCTCCTCCTTCATATTATTGATTCTCCATGATCCTATGAGGAGTATAATATTTTTCACTCTTATAACAATCAACTTGGTTGTCATTTTATAACCATGATTCATCTCCCTTGAGAGGGTCTGTAACTAGGATAGATGTTGGTACAAACATGACAGGTATTTTATCTTTGCTCTTTTTTTTTCATTTTAGATGAAATGACTTAGCTTTATGTCTTCCAAAGGACTTTGGATTCTATGAAAGGTTAGAAATATGAAAGGTGTTATGTGTTAAATATTCTCTTGGGCCATTATTCTAAATGGTGTAATGATTAAAAGCTTCAAGAGGTGGCATGTGGGAAAAGGCATCCAAGGTATTAGGAACTATGCTATTATCCTGTAGAGAATCAATAAGTCTGGCATTTCTTTTATCTTTCTTAGAACTTGGATTCATGTTGTATTGGTAATTGTATCTTTGAAACTCATCCTTGAGATGTTTGTAGTGCTCATATGGGTGAAAATCTCCTAGAATATTCACTTCCATTGTTGAGTGGGAGAACTTGATACATTGGTTCAACATTGATAGGACTACATGAATCTCATGTAAACAAGGCCTACCTAGAACCACATTATATTAAAACTCAAGATCAAGCACATGGAAAAGTGTATCATGGGTCAAAGACCCAATGATAACTAGTAGGCTAATGGTGACTTATGATTCTCTTTCATGATTATCGTAGGCTTTGATCATTATCATTTTTGTTTAGATATCTGCCATTGTGTACCTAAGAGCTTGATGAGATTTATAGACACTATGTTGAGGCTGATCCATTGTCTATAAGGACATGTTTCACTTTGTGCTACTTTATACAAACATCTATGTATAATGGATTATTATGGAGCAGGCAAAGGGAGGACATATCATTTTGGTTGAATGTGACTTGTTGGGAAGGAGCTAGGTGTCCAACCAAAGCTTGAAATTTATCAAGGGATATGTCACTATAAATAATATATTGGGTTAAGAAGTTATTCAAAATGTTTTTGTGGATTGTTGAAGTATGTAAAAAATATAAAATGGAGATTTTTGCAGGCATATTTTTCAATTGTTCCATAATATCAAACTTTTTATCTTGGATAATGTTAAATGGTTTTTTCTAAGGTTAAATGACTGGTTAGATAATGGGTGAAATGGTAGATGGTTTTGGGCGAGAGATGGTAATCTTTGACCTCTAAGTTGTGATTTCACAATCAAGATTGAATATAAGACCATAATTTTTAAAAAATGATGGTGACAATGTGGGACTAGATAAGGTAAGTCTTAGTTGCCAGTGCACTTGTGGGTGGTCATGGGGCAAGGTCAATTTATCAATATAAGGTCTAAAAGTGGAAATCCTTATTTGTTGGTTCACTTGTGTGTGGTCATAGGTCAAAGAAGGATTGTCAAGGTGATTGGATTGGTTTGGTATGGCTAGTAATGGTCTCGTCTGATTAGAATTTAGTCTAGGATTAATGGAGATGGTATTAATGATACCTCCTGCAATATGGCCTACAACTCTATTGTAGTCATGTGCAACTGCATGGTAGGTTTGTTGGTTTTTACCATTTTGATCTAGGTTCTATCCATTATTATGATATTGTTGATGTTATTATTGGTTCTATAGGTTCTGTGGGATTGCCATTTGATTTTGATACTATTGATTTTGTTTTTTAACTTGTTGATGTTGTTTTTGCCATTGTTGTTGATTAGTATGTTGGGGAAAAGGGTTTTGATAAATCCCAAGAGTCTGATTAGAGGTGGAATCACCATTATCAAATGTCATCTTCCCATTCCCTAACATATTTTCAATCAAATTCCTGATTTGCACACATCTTCATAATTGTGTCTATTGACCTGATGATATTCACATAATTCATTGTCATGGTACCAATCAAGATAAGGATTGCCTTGAAGATAATGCTTTGGTATAGGCCAAATTATCAAATTAGTAGCAAAAAGTTTATGAAACATAGATTTAATAAGATTTCCAAGCTTACTAAAAACACGATGAGTAGGTATTGTTCTCCTTAGAGGAGGAACTTACAATGACATATTGCATTTGTTACATGGGCCTAGGTTGTTGTGCGTGGTATGTTGGCTAAAGAGGTTATTGAGTAGGAGCAAGTTGAAAAGGTGATGCAAACTAAATAGATGGTGTTTTCACCATTTTTACATGGTGTGACTCGATTGCTCCATTTCCCAAAATAATCTTATTGCAATTGAATTGCTTTGTTATATCTTCATTATTGGCCTGTGATAGTTGTGATGCTTGTATTTAGAATTAATTTTGATTTTATCCATTTCCTTGATTGGTACCTTGATTCTGATTAGTTGAAGTGAGATTAATGATTCCTTTATTAATAAGGGTGCACTCAATCAATAAAACTTTATCAATAATCTCTTTTAAAGTATGCACACATTGTAGTTCCAAACGATAAGCTATCTCACTATGTAAATTTTTAGTTAACACAATGACGAATTGTTTATCTGGTAAACTATGGATGAATTGGCTTGTAAGGGCTCTCCATCATTGTAGATAACTAGTAAAACTCTCACCAACTTTTTTCTTTGCTTGTGTCAAGTCGACCAATGAAATCTCATGTTTGAGATTTTAAAAAGAGTGATACACAAATGTTTTTAAAACGTCATCAACATCCGTTACTAAATTCTTGGGTAACTTTAAAAACCAATCCAAGGCTTGTATTACTAGACTCCTTGGGAATAACGAAAAAAGGTATATGTCATCATATGCCACTAGATGGCATGCAATAAATAATTTATACCATCATAACCATATAGTGCTAGAAATGGAGACATTTTAGAAGAGGTATGGAAATATGTGTTATACCACCATTCTACAAGTGGTAGCCATTTAACCCAATGTCCCTATTTATCTGAGACAAAACAACAGAGATACCCCTCTAAATATTTGTTAACTACTTCTATTTGTCTATTAGATTGGGGGTGGTAAGATGAGCTATGGTCTAGTTGAGTACCCAAACAGGAAAATAGTTCAGTCTAAATATTACTAGTGAAAATAGGATCACAATCACCTACAATTATTTTGGGGGTGTGAGAGAGTACAAAAATGGGAATATTTTTTAAGCCTATCCACAATGACCAAGATAACATTCTTACCTTCAGAACAAGGCAACCTTGTGATGAAATCCATGGAAACCTCCTCCCACCTTTGACTAGGAATTGTTAATGGTTGTAAAAGACCTGGGGTCTTAATTGGCTCACCTTTATTCTATTGGCATATCAAGCATTTTTCCACAAACTTTTTTACATCTCCCTTGAGTCCTTCCCAAAATAATTCTTTCTTAATTATGTGATATGTTTTCAAGAACCCTGAGTGTCCCCCAATTGGAGATGCATGCAACTCTGCAAGAATCTTATGCTTAAGCTCAAAATCTTTGCACAAGTATAACCTACCCTTATACCATAAGACATTACCTTTCCATTCAAATTTGTTAGAGGCTAAAGTAATTTGATGGAGATTTTTAATCAGAACCTATATATCCTTGTCTTACTCCCATTCTAATCTGGCTTCATCCACCCAATCTGCTTGAAATATGGATATTGCACAAAGTAATGCTTCTGTGGATGTATCTCGTCTAGATAGTGCATGTGCTACTACATTATATTTAACCTTCTTATAGATGATTTCAAAATCATAACCCAACATTTTGGTTACCCACTTTTTTTGTTCCTTAGATGATAATCTTTGCTCCAAAAAGTATTTGAGACTATCATGATTAGTTTTCACCTTAAAGTGTCTACCCATCAGATAGGGACTCCATTGTTTAACTACATGAAGAATAGCCATTATTTCTTTCTCATAAATAGTTTTTTGTAGATTCTTACCTTTGAATTGATTACTCTCAAATGCAATGGTTCTTCCTTCCTGCATTAGTACCACTCCCAACCCGGATCCAAAAGCATCACATTCAACAGTGAATGTCTTTGAGAAGTCTAGAGTAGCCAAAATTGGAGTGGTGCACATAGCTACTTTTAGTTTCTAAAATTATTTGGTGGTAGCATCATTCTAATGGAAGGCATCCTTCTTTAGCAATGCAGTGAGTGGAGCTGCTATGCTGCCATAACCTTTCACAAATATTTGGTAGTAACCTGTTAGTCCTAGGAACCCTTTAAGGTTTTTAAGAGTTTTTACCATGGGCCATTCCATCATAGCTTTGATCTTCAGGGGGTTAACTTTGACACCTTCATGGGAAATAATGTGACCTAGGTACTCTACCTCTTGTACTCCAAAAGCACATTTAGATGGCTTCGCATAAAACTGATGATTCTCCAAAACTATCAACACCTGTTTCACATGTTGTAGATGTGCTTCCCATGTCTGAATATAAACCAATATGTCATCAAAGAAAACCAACATAAACTTCCTTAAAAAAAAGCCTAAAAATAGTGTTCATCAAGCTCTGAAAAGTAGATGGTGTATTTGTAAGACCAAAGGGCATTACCAAAAACTCATAATGGCCTCATGCATTCTAAAAGCATTTTTGTGAACATCTTCATTCTTGATTCTAATTTGATGGCACCCCGAGTGAAGGTCTAATTTTGTAAAATAATTAGCACCATGCAACTCATCAAGTAAATCATCAATTACTAGAATAGGAAACTTATATTTGATGGTGTACTTGTTGAGTTCCCTATAATCTAGGCACATCTGCCATGTATCATCCTTCTTTCACACCATGACCACTGGTGATAAATATGCACTTTGGCTATGCCTGATGATCCCTGCCTCTAGCATCTCATGGACCATTTTTTCAATTTCACTCTTTTGTGCATATAGATATCTATATGGTCTGATATTTGGTGGTTGACTCCTTGGAAGTAGTTGAATGGCATGATCATGTTCTCTTACTGGTGGTAGTCCTTTTGGCATGGCCCCAAAAATAGATGGGTGGTCATCAAGAATCATCTATAGATCAAGATGTGTAGATGCTTGTGTGGGTTGAACTTCTATAGAACATAATCATGCAATAATTCCCTCTACACCCTTTTTTAGTATCTTGGTCATCTAATGTGAACTAACCAATTATGGATATTTTGCCTGTAATCCACATAGTTCAATTTTCATAACTTCAAAATGAAAGCACATGAATAGTTCTTAGAAGTTCATCTCAAAGGTACCCAAGGTTGTGAGCCATTGGACTCCCAAAACAATGTCTGTGTTACCCATGGGAACAACAAACATAGAAGAATCAAGATTGTACTCACCCATAGCAAGATTAATACTATGGCATTTTCCTGAACAATTAATTATGCCACCATCTGCAATCATGACTTGAAATTATGATGATGGGTAGATGAAATAGTTCAATTGAATGGCCAACTTATGGTTGATGAAGTTATGTGTGCTCCCTAAATCAATCAAAACTGTCACCTTCTGTTTCTTGAGGAAACCCACCACCTTAAGAGTTTGTGGAGTGCTAATACCTACAAGTGCATGGTAATATATTATAGGTTGGGAATTTTTAGGTACCTCCTTTATCTCTTCCTCACCATCATTGGAGTCATCATCTTCTTTTTCATCTTCATTGGATCCCTCAATGTAGAATAACTTCTTCTCAGCACATCTATGTCCTTTACTCCACTTACTGTCACAACCAAAACATTATCCTTTTGCACGCTTCTCTTTAATTTGTTGTGGGGTCAATCTGGTAGGTGGAGGAAATGTTGGTGTCAATATGCTACGATCTTTGAAGTGAGTGAATGGCTGCTTCTTATTGGCTATGAATTTTTCCTTAGCTCTGCGTGCCATGATAATAGAATTAGAAATATTAAGTGGATTAAACATGCATACCTCACGTTGAATGTGGTCCTTGAGTCTACCCAAAAATAGGTCATTCAAGTTCTCCTTAGAAATTGTCTCCACACGTAAGGATAGGTTATGAAAATGATGAATATAACCCTTGACGAAGCCAATCTATCATAATTTTTCTAGTTGGCTAAAGTAATTCTCTATCACACTATTGCCATAGTGTAATTGCAACTCCTCTGTAAAAACTGACCAGGTGACATTGAGAGTCATCTTTTTCTTTTGAGCACACAATCATCGATACCAAATGAATTGACTAGGTTCAATATACAAGGATGCCATGGTAACCTTTTGTCCACTTGGAATCTGATGTAGATCAAAAAAATTCTCCATTTGGTTGATCCAATTGAGTGGATCTTTTCCATCAAATTCGCACATATCCACCTTTGGTAACAGGTTCCTTTATGGCACTGTAGTTATATTTGAAGTAGACTGGTTGGGAGAACCACCTTGGTGGGGATATGCAATAGCATTAGCTAGATGATTTGACTCATTATTTTTCAAAGTTGATATGATATCTACCAAACTATCTTGTATGGATTTCATATTAGATTGTATGCCTTGCACACTATAGTCAAGTTGGCTCACTTTATGATCTATGTCAGAGAACCCTGGTATAAAGGGTCTAGTACATCCCCCCTTCTAACTCCATCTCTTCCTTGTTAGGATTTTTACCTAGAGTTTCAGCACCCTTTCCTCAGCCTTGAGTTTGTGGACCTACCATAAAAGGGCTTTATGATGTTGACCTTGATTGGCACTTTTTGACCCAATTTTGACCAAGTGATTTTAGAATTATGTCAGCATCAAATAAAAATATACATAAAACATACCATAGCCAAATTTGTCTATATTTTTCAAAAATGTAAATAACTCTAAAAAATTCTTTGAATTGCACACTATAGAGCAATTTTATGAAAAACACTAAAATAGAGATAACTTTTGTGAAACAGATCCAAATAATCTAAAATTTTAATGAAAGCTTAATTTAATTATTTCATACCTCCAATAAAAAAATTGTAGATAATTTTTCAACCATTTTTCAGATATAGTCAAACTTAAAAAATTAGGTTTTCGCCCACAAAATTGCCCAAATCGCAGCTCTGATACCACTTGTAATGAAATTACTTCAACAATAAAGTATAATAGAAGAAATATATCTAAATATGACTGAAATATTTTAGAATATATGATAATAAACAATCCACTTCGAGGGGGCAACCTCCACAAGCTTCAATAACAGTAGAATTCACAATATGATGATAAACAATTACCCTCTACCTCCTATATATAGTCTATCTAGGCCATGGTTACTCCATAGGCTGACCTACTAACCAAATAAAAGCATAGAGAAATGTGATATAGCATCAAAGAGGGATAATTAAGCCACAAGTCAGCTATTCCTATCCTCATACATGTGATAGGTTAGGGCCGTAGTAAAAAGGATAGGAACACACATCATCCAACTTAAAATTTTAATCTATTTCCCCAATTGGATGGCCTTAATTACATCATTCATTTGTTGTAACTCTTACTCTAGGAAACTTGTGGGAATATTGGCCTAGGTAGATGGTTGGGCAATCATGAGTGGAGCATTTAGACTGGGGTATAATGGAGATATTTTTTGTGGTATGATGGATTAGTTGGGAAATGGACCAACAATACACATACGTAGATTAGGGTTTATTTTTTGGAATTATACATGTTACGAAGTAATATTTAGATTAGGATTGGTTATGAAGGTTTGATGTTGAATATTTTGTGATTGGGATGAAGGGATATAACCATACTATGCCTACTATGGTTGAAAAGGGGCATGTTGCTGACTAATCAAACCTTGCTTTTGAGTGGGAACTTGTGAACCAAGACCCTATTTCTGAATGAGTGGCACATTTTGAACAAAAGGCAATTATTACCTAGTAGGTAATTGAGAAACATTAGAAACTCCTTATTACATGCATCCCTATTGGGAATTGAATGCATGTTGAAGATTTAGCATATATTTTTGACCAATATTTATACATTATTGGTTAGACATCATTCGGTTTTGAATTAGCACACTAGCCTATGACTGAAGAGGTATGTTTTCTACTACCTGATAAGGTGTAATATTAGTTTCCCCTTATTGAGGTGGTAGCATATTTATCCTTTATTGTGTTGGTACACTATATCATGCCTACTATTATGTAATACCACTCATCACTTGTTGAGGAGAAGTAGGATTTGTCACATTTTACTGTTGAGGCATGACATTGGTTGCAAGCTACCTTCCTATTCTTATTGGTTTTGTGATTAATGAAGTGGTTGGTTAAAAATTAGAAGTAGTTGGTTGAGATTTGTATTTATAAACTCCTACTCTTTGATTTTGAGAACCACTTCTAGTGTTAACAAAAGGCACATTTTATTGGCTAGTTATTTACTTATTAACACCACTTTGGTTTGAATGGGATGTTTCTTGCACATTATCCATTATGTTTTGGCCACTATTTTATGTAGAATTAGAATATAATTATTATATTTTTGACATATGAAATAATTTATCAACCTAAGTATTATACATGAATGGGTCTAAACCTTGGTTGTCTTGACTAGTCAGCTCCATCAACACTCAAGTTGAGGGAACTGAACCGATGAGAGGCCTACTATACATGGTCATCTAGTTAAAATTGTGTGCCAAGTTTAAGTAGGTTTGGTATGCTATCTAAATTTATACAAAGTGGTCCTCCATGGGGTCCTTTCCTTTGAAAAGTATACGAGGTTCCTGATACATTATTTGGACTAGAACCAAAGGATTGATAGAAAAATCCTATTGATTGTATAAGATGTTATGAGGCATTCTTACTAGACTTGGTAAATTCTCATGGGGGAAGTTTTTTGGAAAGTTTGCCCCTACCTCTATGGATCTAACCAAAATATCATCTTTGTTCTCTAATAAATGATGCTTAAACAAATAAGGATCATACATAGAAGATATGTTAATAGAGTACAATTGTTGAGGAAAAGGTTATTCAACGTTAAGTACCATAGCTAGGTATTTCTCTATTTATTCTTGGTCTTTTTCTAAATACGATTGTGTATTAACCAAATATTTAGCCAATAGATATTGGTTTTATGCCCCTATTTGAGTATTATAAGAGGGATAATAATCAATCTCATAAGAAATATTATCTACATAGGGGTATTGCACCATTTATTCTTGCACAACAACATTAATAATCCTTAGATTTTACATGAGTCCACTACAAGTGTAGGAATACGTGTTGGGATCCATAGTGAATGTTTTGTGATAGAAAGGGAAGAGAGTTCTACTAACTCTAAAAAGCTAATGTGCAAAATATGATGTTTAAAATTGGTCTATATTTACCAAAAATATGGAAAGGTTTATGCAATGATTTATGATAAAACAAGCTAACGTTAAGTATCTAACATTATTGTCTTATACAAAAAATATTAAGTAAATATACCAAAAATCAAAATGCCAAACTCTAAAGTCAAAGTGTTTCAAATCAATCTAATCTAGGAAATAAACCATTGCTAGGTCATTTGGCCAAATGAGGTATCAAAATCTAGGCTCAAACAAAGCATGTGCTAGGACTCTTAGCTAAACAGTGTCAAAAACTAGACTTTGAAAAGGATGAGATTTTAATCTAATGGATTTAAAATACTTCTAATAAAAACTAGGCTTTTGACTCATGGACATGAACTCGATCAAATAGGTATAAGGTATGAAACAAAAGGCACTTTAGAGATAGTTTTTTTTCTCACAAATAATTGTATAAAACTTGGTTATTTTAACAAATAGGATAGAAAAATGTGAAAGGCACAACTGTGCTAGACAAAAATTCACAGAGGTATACTCAGATTGGCTTGAAAAATGTGTAAAATCTTGAACTCTATGCAAAAAGTTCTAAGAAACAATGTTTGAAATGTTTTGGGTAGTGTAACAATGCTAGACTACTCAAAAGATGTGACAAAATGTTTGCTTTAAAAACTCTCTAAGGTAAAAATGATTTCTCATAAATTCGATAGTGTAACACTACCTTTATTAACTCAAATGACATACATACCTTTAAATTTTTGACATATCTCAAAGGAAAAAAATGTATGTATTCCAATTATCTTGATGGAAAAAGGATGGTAACACAAAAATTTTGATGCATAGACTCAAAGTGCACGTGTTTAACATCAAATCACTTAAGTCTACCAAGTGGTGATAATGATTATGAGTCTTAAATGACCTTCAACCCAAAGTATTAATTGAACCTAAGTTCCCTCAAGTTTAGTGCAAATGGTGAACCCACTTAAAGCATCAAACCTATGAACTTATGAAGATGCATTATATAACTTATATTATAAATGAAAGACTTTAAACAATGTTTGGTAAAAGTCTAGAATTAATTGGATAACATAACTACCCTAAAATGGATTATATGACTCCAAAGTTTTGATGAACTTTGAACAAGGCAAATTGATGATTCACATGGGAAACATAACACCTCTTTATTCAAAGGAAAATGAAGACTATGTGTTTTATTTTGGATCATTTGTTCATACCAAGTTTTGACTCCAAACAAGACTTTAATCTAGGATGAAATCAACTAATCATTCACTTTTAGGCAGTAAATTGACAAGGTTTCTTGGTATTGTTAGAATCCATAAATATACATCATTTGAGAAGATTTTTTAGTGTTCATACAAAAAGTAAAATGTGCATTATATAATGGGGTTTTGACAGCCCCCTTCTCTCAAATGAAAGTACTGTGATATGGACCTTGATGTATACCTTGCACCAACAACACTTCCATGACAAGTGGGGATTTGTCTAAGATCTAAAAGTTTTTAAAAATCTAGAGAGATCAATTACAAAATGAATTTCACATCATGATGAAAAATAAAATCACATAATTAGGTGTCTATGGAACCCATATTGTTACAAAAAGGTCTAGTCCTTTTTGTAACCACACATCCATTGTTTGCTCAGTGTAGTGTGATGTCTAAAGTGTAGATACATACCATGTGAAACTCTATCACTAGAAGGTGGTTTAACCACTCAAACCTATGATCCTAGTGGGAGTGGTTGAAGTTAGTGTTGGGAGATGAAACCCTAGTTCAAATATTCCCTAAAGAACTTGTGGGAGGTAATGAAGTCCCCCTCACAAGCTAATTTTGCATTAAAATAAATGACTTATAGAAATACTTTAGGGTCATTTCAAGATCACCCAAACTATTACAAGTTTTTAGGGAGTGCTTTATATGACATTATTTCTATGCCTTGGACTAGGCATGCTTGCAATATAGATGGTGCTTTTGATTCTAAAAGTTCCCTAAAGGGGATAGATGGAAGAGTATACACACAACATCCCTTTTTTCCAATCAAATTCTAAATTTAAATAACTATTTAAGATAAAATTTGATAAGTGAGTTCAATTTTAAACACCAAATAAAAGATTAGGTGGTGTTATTTTGATCCCTTGGTCTTAAATTATAACTTTGAAAGCATAATTTTTCAAAACATTTACCTAAGCACCCTAGTTTTTATTAAGCACCAAATTTGAAAGTGTGTTTGGTTAAATTCAATCATAACAACTTCTAATCTACTCCCTTAACTTGAAAAAACACAATTATAAGGGCCTACTTTGAAGCACTTAAGAGTTTGATAGAAAAAAACGTTAAAAAGTTTCAACTCTCTATGGTAATCCCACTGTTACACAGTTAATATCATTGTTTCCTTGCAAAATCACAATTTCAAACAATAATATCATTTTTTCGAGTTAGTTTAGATAGAATACACAATATCACTAATTACTTATAAAATCATTATTAATTTTAATAATATCATTGTTATAAAATAAAATCACTGTATAAATGTGAAATTTCTAGCTAGATTCATAATATCATTACGTAGAATGATGATATCACTATTCTATGAAATTGATACCAAAATCAACAAAATCACTATGTAGAATGATGATATTGCTATTCTACAAAATTTTTATCAAAATAAAAAAAATAACTACAAAAAATGATGATATCACTGTTATGCAAAATCAATGCTTAAGGTTACAAATTCATTTTTTAGCAAACAATGATTTAGTTTAAAAAATTGCTACTATGACAGTACCGGTATTGCAATAGAGAGCAAAACTGTGATACTCAGAAACAAAAAAGCTACTTCCAAAAAAATGGATTTTTAACTTAAAATTTCACTCCTTTGGGTCCTTCACTCCAAGATTCTACATAAAATTGGTTAGTAGGTTGTTTTAAAGAGCCTTTGTGATAAATTTAGTGGGGATATGGTCCTACCAGGCATGTCATTTATGAACATAAGATTGAAATAATGGGAGATTAGTATTGTGTTAGTGAATACAACAAATCAATTAAAAACACACTAAACTAACACCCTAAGCCTATCTCAAAGGAGGAGCTTAGTTAACAAAATAAAAATGGAAAATATAACTAAAACATGAAAGAAAGACTCTACTTCACCTTCCTTAGATGCTCTAAAATGCTTGTTGTAGTGGCTTGCTTGGTTTGTGTTCATGAAGTCTACATCAATGGAGTGTGGCTACCTCCATCCCTCCTTGGCACCATGTTTATCTTTGGCTTGGTTTGGCTCAACTCAATATTTGGGAATAATAATACTAATTTGCGTGTGGGTTTGAATTCAATTCAACATTATAACTTTGCATTATCCAAGCTTAGATTCAATAGGTAAGGCCTACTATTTATATATTTTCAAAAATGGTTATAATTAACCTAAACCATCGATATCAAGATGGAAATGTGTGTCTAGGGATTCATTCAATTATGTTAGTTAAAATTCATAAATAAGCTCATCAATATTTGGGATAGAGGGGCAATGAATGGGCATGGAGGGTCTTAATGAGGCATGGGAGGGGTTAACTTTGATATTTTATGCATTTATGACCTAGGGATGTCTTCTCAAAAAATGATGTCACTTGATGATGTAGATATTGAATATTCATTTCTAAAAATAAATTATTTAACAAGTTTTATGGAATTATTAATTAATCTCATGATTTGATTTAATTAACTCTTAAGCATGATTAAACACTTTGATACAAACCTTGGCTCTTTGTGCACAAATTACTCAAATTAGTCAAAATGTTTTATTATTGCCCTAAAATTTGACTAGATTATAATTAGGATGTGATGTTATATGCATTGGATCCACCATCCCATTTAGGATGTTTTTTTTAAAAAAATAACAAAGGCACATGTCTTGTGCAATAAATTTGATAGAAAAGAGTAATCTAGGGCACCCAAGTGCAAAATTGGCATTTTAACTCAAAATGATCTGATCAAAGTTAGCTAGCCCATAAATTAAATTTTCTCATTTAAGGATACTTTAGCCAAAATCAACACTTAAATATTTTATTTTTAAATCTTTTAATGTTTTTTAGTATTTCTAAGTCCAAACTATGCATTTTGGTAGAAATTGGTTAAAACTCTGGTTATAGGTTATCAGATGGCTAGATTTAGGTGTCTACACTCTTAGTTATTAAGCAACATAAATTGTATGCTAAACCCTCAAAATGTGATTTTGGAGTTTAGGAAGTAGAATATTTGGTTCATATTATATCACATGAGGGATTAAAAGTTGATCCTAAAAAAATCCAAGCCATCATGGAGTGGCAGATTCCTAAGACACTTAAGAAACTAAGGGGATTTTTAGGGCTAATTGGTTATTATTATAGGTTTGTCAAAAAATATGGTAGTATTATAACATCACTCACTTCCTTGTATAAATATTCCTTCTAGTGGATTGATATAGCTACCAAGGCATTTGAACAACTGAAAATGGCTCTATGTACCACCCTAGTATTGGTTAATCCATATTTTTCTAACTTTTTGTGGTTAAATGTGATGAATCTGGATATGGTATGGGTGCAGTACTCATACAAGAGGGTAGTCCCATAGCCTTTGAAAGTCATCAACTAAAGGGTAAAAATCATCTCAAACCCATCTATGAGAAAGTGATGATGGCTATTCTACATACATTCAAACAATGGAGACCTTATCTATTAGGTTGTCAGTTTCAAGTAAAGACTAATCATGATAGCCTTAAATATTTTTTGAAACAATGGTTATCCTCTAAAGAACAAAAAAAATGGGTGACAAAAATGTTAGGTTTTGATTTTGAAATAGTCTAAAAAAAAAGAAAAGGAAATGTGGTAGCTAGGTGAGATAAACTAATTGAGGCATTGTTATGTGCCATGACCATTTGGTAGGTAGAATGGTTGAAGAAAGCAATAGTATAATGGGAGAATGATAATATTACTCATGCATTGCTTAGAATCTACAACAGGGTTTGATGGGATTAAAAATTTTACATGTAAGGAGAATGCATTATGGTACAAAGATAGATTATATCTATGTCAAAATTCTCTTCTCAAATAGAAAATCCTTCAAGAACTTCATCCATCTCCACTTGGTGGTCACTCTGGGTTTTTAAAAACTTATCATAGAGTCAAGAAGTATATTTTTAGAAAGGACTCAAGGGGGATGTATAGAAATATGTGGCTGAATGTATGGTCTATCAGCAAAATAAAGGTGAAACCATTAAAACCCCAGGTCTTTTAAAACCCTTATCCCTTCCTAGTCAATGATGGGAAGAGGTATCTATGGATTTTATTATTGGGTTACCATTATATGAAGGTAGAAATGTTATCATGGTTGTTGTTTATAGACTCACAAAGTATGTTCATTTTTGTTATTTATCTCAACCATTGGTGGTCAGTATAGTAGCTTCTGACTTCCTCAATACAATTCAAAAATTGCATGGTACTCCTAAGATCATTGTTAGTGATCGAGATCCCATATTCACAAGTAATTTTTGGATAGAATTATTTACATGTTTGGGAATCCAATTATGTCATAGCTCATTCTATCATCCTTAGTCTGATGGACAAACTAAGGTAGCCAAAAAGTGTCTGGAAGGGTACCTTCATTATTTTATGTCAAATAAACAAGATAAATGGGTTCAATGGCTACCCTTCGCTGAATGGTGGTATAATACTTAAGTGGATAGTTCATCCAAAATGTCTTATATTATGGCAATGTATAAATACCATCCTGCATCCCTCACTTCACCATTGGATACCCACCCAAAGGTACATGTAGTGGAGGAACACCTTCAACATTAATAAGAAGTCCTTGCTAGTTTGCATGAAAATTTAGCTTTGGCCAAGAATCACTTGAAAAAACAAACATATCAACATAGGAGTGAAAGGAATTTTTAAAATGGTGATTAAGTATTTGTTTTCTTACATCTATATAAATAGATGTCCTTGAATCAACAAAAAATGATAATAAGCTATCTCCCAACTAATATGGTCCTTATCAGATCTTGTAGAAAATTGGTAGTGTGGCTTAAAAGTTGGAATTTCCTCCATCTAGGTGCATTCATCTAGTATTTCATGTATCTTTCCTCTAAAATGACATTGTATAGAGAGTTACCTCTTAAAACAAGTTACCAAAATTAGATGAGGAAGGGAGGGTTATTGTTGATCCTAAAGTGGTCCTTTAAATATGAAATAAACAACTACGGTCTAGATTTATTATTGATTATCTGATCAAATGAAAGAATCTACCTTTTGAATATGCTACCTTGAAGGATGAATCATTCATGAAACAACATCTGAGATTACTTCAATGTTGAGGATAATATTGTTTTGAAGGGGAGGGTCATGTTACGCCCTTAATTATTGGTGTGTTTAGGGATATGTGTAGTTGACTTGTGGCTTACTTAACCTTTTTTATATTATTTTACATGTATTAATACATTCATATAATTAGTATGTCAGCCTATGGGTGGCACATGGCCTTTTTAGACTATATATAAGAGGTAGGGTTAGTTATTCATCATCATATTTTAGTATTCATTATTATTAAAAGCACTTGGGAGGTTGCCCCTAGAAGTGGCTTATCTAATATTCATATTTTATTTTATTTCCATATCATTGTGATATATTGTTGTATATCTACTTATTTTTTAAATTAATATCATTCTAGATGGGCAGACTAAAATTGTCAACAAATGCTTGGGAACTTTATTTTTTTGCTTCACATCAGAATAACAACATCAATGGGCAAATGTGGCTCCCCCTCATCGAATGGTGGTATAATACTACCTCCTATCACACTTCAATGAAAATGACTCCATATGAAGCAGTCTATGGTCAAACACCATTAGTGCTCATGTTGTACACCCCTAGTAGTTTATCAGTTTAATTAGTTGACATAATTATCCAAACCTGGGATTAGATCCTTAGCACCCTATGGGACAAGCTTCATATGGGACAAAATCAAATGAAATGACAAGCTGATCAGCACCATTCTAAGTGCACTTTTCAAGTAGGTTATATGGTTTTTCATCACCTACAACCATATAAACAATCATCCCTAAAACTCAAATGGTGTCATAAGCTAGCTCCCAAGTTCTATAGTCCCTATAAAGTTCTCCAAAATATTGGATCAGTTACTTATAATTTGAGATCCCACCATCTTCCCAAGTTTACCTAGTATTTCATGTCTCTTATCTGAAGAAAGTTCTTAGCATCAAAATTAGAGTGTAGACTATTTTACTAGAACTTGATAATAAAATATCCATCCTTCTCAATTTGAAGGTAATCCTAAACATACGCACATACCAACTTTGCTCCCACTCCATCACAATGGTTTTAATTTAGTGGCACAGAATGAAACTAGAGGATGTCAGATGGGAACCACTATTTTGATTTCAACACCAATTCCCACATCTAAAGATTTGAGGACAAATATATTTTTAAGAGGGAAGGGATGTTAGGAACCTGTGCTACCCCTTCACTTTATTTTTTTATTGTATTAGTTGGTATATGGATGCATATGATTTATAAGTCATCCCATGAGCATTTTTTGTATCTCACATTCATGGGAATTAGTAGTTGCTTAGATTAGACTTAGTATATAAGTAAGTGTTGAAGCCAATGAAGGCATCCAAAAATTATTTGTATTGAGCTTGATCAAAGGAGGTTTCCCCCTCGAAGTGGCCTATGATCAATATAATTCCTTCAGTGTTTTTGCTAATCATAGACATCTATCATTTCATACATTTTTTATTAAATTAATCCTCTATTTCATGTATTTTCATTAATTTGTTTCAGGAGGATCCTCTCATATCATTCCTTCATATTTATCCAAAAATAGTAAATGTGTTTTTCAATAGTGAAATACCCAATATGTAATACTAAGGGATGTGATTTATAAATGGGGGTTCAATGGTATTCTTCTCTATTATCTCTGAAGTGCTGAAGCAAATCTTGTGATCAAAGAAATGCATGATGCAATAGGTGGTAGTGATTTTAGTGGTTTAACTATCACCAATAAAATTGTCTTTTAGGTTATTATTGGCCCACCATGAATTGAGACTGTTGTGAACATGTCAAGAAATGTGTGAAATGACAACAACATGCCAACTTATCCCATGTCCCTAGTCATGCATTACAAGTATCTAGGGAATATTAACATTTCCCCCAATGGGATTTAGACTTTATAGGGTATATTAATCCTAAATATTTCTAGTGACATAACTTTATCGTTACAGCTACCAAATATTTCACTAACTGGGTGGAATTTTTTCCCCTTATTTTGACCAAGGTAGATAAGATCATTGATTTAATTAATCATAATATCATATGTCATTTTGGTGTCTCACATAAAATCATAATAGATAATGGGAAATATTTTTAAAATAAGTAAGTCCAAAAATTATGCGATTCCTTTGGCATTAAGCTAAGCTTTTTGTCACCTTATTATCCATAAGCCAATGGATAATCCTAAGCATAAAAAAAAACCCTTATCAAGATGTTAACCAAAATAGTCAATGAGGTTATAAAGGATTAGCATCTTTGCATACCTTTTGCCTTCTAGGCTAATCGAGCTAGTATATGAATACCTACGAGGCCTACCCCCTTTTTTTGGTCTATGGTATTGAAACAGTTGTCTCTCTAAAAATACAAATTCATTCCTTTCAAATATCTCTTAGAGATATCATTTATGACAAGGATTATCATCAAGAATGATTAGCATAGCTATAACTTTTAGATGAGCATTGAGCCATAACCCTTGATCACCTTCATGTATATCAAGATTGGATAAAAGGTGCCTATAATCAACATTTAAAGGAATGAGAATTTAATATTAGTGACCTTGTCCATAAATAAAATCAACATGTAATAAATATGGAAAAAATTAAATGATTAAAGTTTGATCCGAATTGGCTTGGACATTATATTATCACTCATAAATATGGATATGGGGCATATCATTTGGTCTTCCTTGAAAAATATATAGAATATAAGCCTCTTAATGCTTTGCATCTACATCCTTTCTACTATTAATAATCATATTACAAACTCTAGTTAGCATAAGTTATCTTAAAATCTTATCCCCTATCTCTAAACATACCAAATAATGATCAAGAATCATGTGAATTTTTGGCATTTTACATGTTTTATCTTTAAATATGGACACCCCAACTCTATTCATATCATGTTCTCATGGATTGGCTCTTCTCAAAATAGAGTGGAGTTCTAAATCATTATGTCCTAATGTCCTTCACCTTCAACACTTGTTCTAATGAATAATGCATGATCTGGTTTTGTGGCTTATGAAAACACCTAATTGACCTTAAATCTAATCCATGGAAAAAAGGTTAATTTGGGATACAAAATCAATAAAAGATCAAAATGGTATACTAATCCCTCAAAGGAAAATTGCTATCAAAATCAATAAAAAAACAAATCTATAGACTAATCCCTCGAAGGACAACTACTGAAATATATATCTAAACATGTAGACCACTCCCTTGAAGGATGGCTATGTGCCTATGATTTAGGAAAATTTATGCATTGATCAGTTTCCTATTAAAATCACACCATTTAAAAATCTATAAAATCAAAATTATATCCCATAAAAGCTTCCCACATTGATCAAATTTCATAAATTTGTAGACTTCCTACATTTATCAGTCTACATATATCCATGGATTAGCATAAGGTTAAACTAAACAACTCAAAAACATAAAACAACATGTGTTTTCCTAGAGAATTATTTTTTTCCCCCATTCCTTCCAAACATAATAATCTCCTTTTTAAACCAAATATTTATGAATTTAGTTGACAAGAGATTGTTAAGGATTTTCATTAACATTGGATAAAAGGGTGCATATGCGAAAACAACAAAAGACCTCACATTGGTTAAGGTCTAGCCTAATTATGAGTCATAAATCCTTGTTCTGTTAATACAAAAACCATTTTATCATTTATTTCAAACATTTAAATTCATGTAAAATTATAACATAATTTAAAAATCCATAATAAACCATGATGTGAAATCCCATCCATATAATTTAATCAAAATAAAAAACCCTTATAAACACCATCCATGTAATATAACATCCATAGCCAAATGCATCATAAATCCATGATACATCATACATTATCACATGCACTAAAATCCATGATCCATCATAAATACATTAAAACACATACACATAAATCCATAATCAAGATAAAAGAAACATCACATGATATAAACCATAATCCATGTAAGCACCATATAATTAATATAACCTATGCTATAAATAAACTCAAATTCCATCTAAACAGAAATCTAATTAATCCAAATTCATAAATCACATAACACAAGATCGTGTAATAATATGTGTAACAAATACTCATGAATCTATATATCCAACAAATAAAATTTACATCATAAAAATGTCATAATATACAATATGTATAAATCCAGTCCATAGAGTCAGCCATAGATATGACTACTCAATGAATTAGATCTGATTCAAACAAATATCTAATCCACCTCCTCCACTATCACCTCCATCTCCTCTCCCATCCCTCTAATATCTACCATATGGTACACTCTCCATACTAGTTGTGGCAATCTATGTCTATCATGGACTCTAACCTTGTATGGCTATATGACTAACATATCTACGAATGTTTAGAAATTTCTATGTAATGATCTACTCATAATATCAGAGCTCTACCACCACCTCCTGATACCTATCCATGCTCATAGTACCTAGAGGCCCCATCCTCCTACTTGGTGCCCTTCCTCCTATAGTAGATCTTGATACTACTCCCCTACAACCCTTGTTGATACTTAGAGCCTCTTGCACTGATCATGATACCTATCCTACACTCAGCATGTTTCTTTGTAGCTTTGATATAATGTATCATAACACCCTTATAAGTGCATCAAATTGGCCTCTAACTGGTATTACTCAAATAAAAATCCATAATATTATACTTGAGCCACATCCCTTTCTGTGATCAATGCTTATATATTTGCATCCACCTCCCCATCTCTACCTATGGCTTCCACATCCACCATCTCTATATCTTCCATCTCTATTGTACCACCCTATCCTATCCCCCTCCATGATAGTCTACCCACCATAAGAAATATTCCTCTGTCACTCTGGCATCATCCACACCTACTCCCTCTATCTCCTCTACCAAAATATCTAACTTTTTAACCTATGGCTTAGGTAGTTCCCCCTCTAAGTCATCCCTCTTATAGACCTTTGGTGCTTCAAGTGTATCCTGATACAACCCAAACTATCACCACACATGCCCAAACTAGAATAGCTCCACATGCTCTGTGCATCTCCCCATAGCCACCTCACTTGCTACCCCTCCATCAACTCCATTTCCATCCTTGGCTATGCTAGAAACATGACATATGGCCTCCATATTACCTCATCCTCCTTAAACTCTTCCAAAACCTATCTATATTAGTCCAAGTCACAAACTCTCCCATCTCCATGTGGATGGGCAAAATCATCCCTCTATCATAGAAAACCAACACTAATTGAAAACTAATGCCATCCTATCCATGGTAGAGCTAGTGGTTGTACTAATCTAATGTTCTCATAAGCCCAACACTATAGAACATAGGTAACATCTAGCCCATAGCATAGTTATGTCCTCCATCACCATAACTCCCTGTATATCTATGCTAGTAATGTTAGTGCCCAAACAAATATTATTTGATTCTCCCACATGTCTGATAGCACACCTATCAATCTCCATGAGAATATCCCTCTAACAAAATTAGATAGTGCATAGCAGGAGATGGACAACATCATCATAGTGATCACCTATCTCCCATCCTAATCATTATCATATAGAACCTCAAAGTTAAAACCTCCTATTGTAAATATAATATCTACAATATCATCTCCATATAACTTTCACAATGTTTTTTCCATCCTCTCTTATCCATTGGCATAATCTTTGCCCCTATATCAATAGTCATAGTATCATATAGATATCCTTTACCTATTTTATTCCTTTACCTAAGATGGATCCTTTACCTAAAAAATGGGTCGATGATCTATCTCTTTCTTCTTCCATGCCTATTACACCTTCTCTTATGAGTGTTTCTCCTAAAAAACTCACAAACATATCTATTACTTCCATAGGACAAATAATCACTCTTCTACCCATTAGCGTAAGCTACGACAATATATTGATACCTTGCATCCTTTTTCCCCATCAATAGACACTACCTTTATTCCAAATATTCTTCATGAACATATACCTAAGTATGGAGAAAGGTATTATTTATGGCACCAATGTGGCACACATCATACTAATCATTACCATATCCTTCAACAACATCTTAAGGACAATCTTATAGCTATTACTTAACCTTCTGCCATTCCTCCCATAGGTCATTCTTGTAAGAAGGTTCCCCGTTCTTCTCCCATAGCTACACCTCTTGTGGTCCCTTCATCACCTTATATACCTCCACATATGGTTCCTTCCCCATTCATGGATCCTCCTTCACCTATGGATCCTTCTCCATCGATGATTCCTACATCTCTTATAGATCGTGTTCCCACACATTCTCTTGACCACCATTTCCCTGATTTCCCTCCTTAGAATGATCCAAAGAGTATGCCTACTTTTTTAGTTGAGGAGACTAGAAGATAAGTATTTTCCCAGTATTTAGAAAAGATAGATGAAACATTAGCAGTAGTACACATTCATCTTCATAGAGATTTATTTGATGTCTTGAATAATGTGTGTGGATAGATTTACCAATATTTATGAAGCACATGCATTGTTCTCCCTCATTTTCATTTGGATTGGACGTGTGCTCCAATTTTATTTTCATATATTTAATTATATTATTTAAAATTGTGTCAAATTATTTCCTATCTTATATTATGTTTCTCCTTTTTATATTATAGTTAACTTATATTTTTATGTTTTTGGATATACTTGTCTTTTCCTTATCATGGCTATTTTTCACTTATCATTACTTTCTTTTCCTTAGAGCTTTTCTCAAAAATCTTCCCTTGTATATTCATGATTCTTTGATTTTTTATCTTTATTTTTCAAAGATGCTTGTCATGGTGACTTGGTTATATCTACCCTATTCCCTTTGGTTATTATATCCTTTTATCATGTGATCAGTTAGGAAACAATCTTTCTCATTACTATTTATTTTTACCACTCCACCTTTGGATCTCCCTTTTCTTTCTTCATTTTCTGTAAACTAAGCATATGCATTGTTGAGACTTGAGATCACATACTTGTTCAATGTCAAGCCTAAGTATCTTATGTAGTCTTTTGTCTCTAGTTACTTAGCTTTCTTTAGCCTTAGCCTACATCTCATTCATGTGTATCATATCCCTCTCATGATTGGTTATTCCAAATCTATATTGAGGAGGAATCTTACAAAATCCTTCAAAAGAAATTTAAAATCCAAATCATTTAAATAAAAGGTAATGATATCAAAAGACAAAAATATGCAATATCTTAAAATTCAAATCGGACTAAAAGGCATGGTTCAAAGCACATCTCCTTCTTTTAGTCATCAAACTCCAAATTTGGCCTCACAATAGAGCCAAGGTCCTTTAGGGTGTGGTAGGCTAGTATATTAGAAGAGGAGAATAAAAATATATATTCTAGTGCTACCTAATTTCTCATGCAAGTATCCAATCTTCGTAGTAGACCAATAGCTCTATAAGGGGTCCTAATCAGTAGGGAACATGTCATGGGGAGGTAGGTCCATTTTATATTTCATTTTACCAATTTAACTTCATGAGTTGATCTTAGTAGATCACTTATTTGCATACAAAGCTTTGTGTCTATCGCAAGTAGGTTTCCTTTGTACATAAATGACCACTAGTTCCTTAGTGTCTTCTTATGTCCTTAGTATGCCTCTTTCCTCCTAAGGTCTTTTCATAAGATGCCTAAGTATTTTATTATTACACTCCCTTTTTCATTCCCTTTATTCATATTTCCTCTTGAGAGATATTATTTTTCTTTCTGATCACTCCCTATGGGATTTCATTTGTGAGTTGCTTTGTAAGACTACAAATAAGACCGGACATCCCTCACAAATTACCACCTTTTCCATCATATTACCCACATCCTTGATTTACCTTTCCTTATCCTTATACTTACCAATGTTTTTTTTGTACCCTTTGGGTTTTATTTTGTGAGTTGCAATGTAAGACCATGGATAAGGCCCAACCCTCCTCACAAAACAAACATTTTCCATTAAACAAGTCACCATCCAATTTACATGTGTCAAGTAAGAAATAAGATTCGATTGATTATGAGGTTAACATCATTTGACATGATTCCCAACTTGAATTAGTATGTTTTATGTTTACTTTATTTTTCTTTCACCTTTTATTTTCTTATTTTCTAAGTGCATGAAAGATTACAACTATTTCTTGAATTTTTCATACTTCCCAGCTTGAATTAGTATGATAAATTTAAGACCAAGTTTTTGTAATTTTTTTTCCTTTATAATTACCATCATGAAATAGTACAATTGATTGAATTAATTTTGATTTGTTTTTATTACTATTTGTGCCCTTTTACATACCTTCCATTTTATTACTTTGTGGTCATACTTCCCAATGTGATATTTAGTTGATTTTACTTGTTTTAATTTGGTGCAAAAATCTTTTACAATGGTTTGAAAATAAAATACTATTTTTACCATCCTATTTACCATTTCTTGGTTCTTTATACTTAGTCATTTTTAATGTTATTACACATTTTCTAACTTGAATTAGTGTGTAGTACATTTTTTATTAATTATATTTTTCTAGGTCCTTTTGCCTATTTTTTTTTAACCATGCATGTGTTTTTTATAATGCTAGAAAAGAAACCACATCACATATATTTCCTATAGCATATACAACAAAGCTAAATACATGTGCTAGAAATCAATGTATCTAAAGAATCTACATACACAACCAACGTAATGATAAGAAAAACCATAATAAAGATAACATACACATCCAACATTAGTAAGATAAAATGATACATCACACACACACACACACACACACACACACACACATATATATATATATATATATATATATATATCAAGAGTTTGATACAGAATAGAAAACCATATACAATGCCTTAGCTCTAGAGCTAGGCTCCATCATGTCTATCTCATAGTATAGATAGGTTGCCTATTGAGGCCTCAATTTAAATCCTCTGAATGGTATGTTATAATGAGGTAGTTCACAATCTCAATCCTTCTACCTATCCCTACATACATGTTATCTACAATTGTGCCTACACCAACTTGGTTTGGGTCACTGCATGTGCCTATGTTAGCTAGGTCTACATCACTATATATGCCTACATCATCTATGTCACTATCTCCAAATGTGTAGCTCTCTCATCAACTAGGGCCTAACAAGTCTACCTCTCCCTTGCACCCATATCTACTGGTGGTTGTTCCCTCTTGCTACATCTATATCAGCCTCACAACCTTTCCTACAAGTATAAACTAGCTCACTTGAGCTGGGGTAGATGGTACACTCAAATCCTCTAGCATCATGAGGTCATATAAATACATAGTCTCATCTAGGACATCATGGAGTGATCCCCTAACTAGGAACCCCCATATTCTCTCCACATCCTTAGGTATGCCTAAAAAATCACACTAGATAAATATTAGATCACTGTCATATCTTACAATATCTATCTATCTATCTATATATTTTAAAACTTAAGAAATAAATTAATCATATTTTCTTACCTAGTTGTGGCTTTGCCACTATGGTCTCACCTTTTGCTTGACCACCTAGCATAGTTTCCCTATTTGTGTGGCCTCTTAGTACCTCCTCTATAGGTCACCTCCTTAGCTCAAACCTAGCTATCATGGCTCACATTTATCTCAGCCTATGTGTGAGCGATCTCTCTCTCATCTATATCTCATATAGCTTCTCTAATGACTCACCAAGGATGATGATGATCTCTACTCTCTCCTCCTACCTTAGTCACTATCATGTCCTTGATGGCCATAGTTCATCTTTTTATAGAGCTAGTGGTGGTACATTTGGTATCTCTACATCTACCTCTACCTCTTCTTTCTCTACCCCTCATCATGGCTGACCAATCTATGGTCACTCTTGGTATGGTCTCACTATTAGTGGTCGAAGTCCCTTCTTTCATCATGGCTTTCTCACATGTTGAGTCCACCACTTAGGCATGAGTATCAATGTCACTAGATGATATAGACCCATCTACCCTAGCACATATGCCATTTAATATGGCTCTATATACCATGTATAATGACCTATCTCCTCTCTCTTCTCTAGCATTGGTCCAACTGTGTGCCAGCTCTCCTAAGTAGTTGCTAACTACTCATATGGTCACCATACTATGTTGGTGCATCTCAACATTTTTAGTGTTGTAATGTGGGGCACAACCCATGCTACCTAGTCCTCCCTCCATATCTTCACTTGAGGTAACCTATCATCAACCACATGAGGTAACCCAAGGGGTTAATACATAAAAAATCTCTCATATATCCATGTTATTAATAGTATGATCGGTCCCATGGTCTTATGTCCTTTGACCCACATCTTGAATAGATCATGAAAAAGATAAACCCAAATGACAAAGCCCATATTATATAGTACTCATTCCTCCAACATCATCCCACTTAAGGCTACCACATATAATGGTACCTTGCCATCTAACTTATGATAGAGCATTTATTGTGTCATTGGGCCTATCACTAACTTTTAGAGATTTTAAATATGTGATATATATAAATCATCCATACTCACTCTCTACCCAAACAATATCATCTTTGAGCCTGTAGCCCACATGGCCAAGGCTCTCCTCTCCTCCATGCCATCTAATATCCCTATGGTCATCAGTAATCCTACCATGGGTATTCTAAGGATAACATGGACATCCTCTAGTGTGATGGACACCTCTATCACATCCCCATCCACCTCTCATTTGAAGGTGTTGGTTAACCCTTCCCAGCAACTAAGGAACATAACCACCACATCCACACTCAGGGGGATCCTACACATGTCTGCAATCCCTCCTAGACCTATGGTTATCAATTTAGCTCTATCTCCATCTATCAATTTATCCAACAAATTTGGAAACCAAGACACATCCAACAATCTCTAGAACCATAGTCATCTCTGTAATCAAGAAATAATAAAGGATGTATTAGTTTCTCCATGTCAATTATAATCATAATACATTATTTATACATTCTATTTTTAATCAAAAATAAACATAATTAATTCATTTTTCTCCATTTTATCCTATTTTGGCCCCTCTTGCCCTTCTTTGGTCATTTCAAACAATTATATCCCTCTTTCAACTTCCTACATGATTTTCTGTGCTTATTTTGGTTCTTTGGTCAACTTAGTTTGACCATAATTTCCCTATTTTTCAATAGTTGACTATAAATTCCAAGTCAACCCCCTTATTTTCCCCTTCTTGGTTCTAAGTTTTTCTTCTAGCCATTTCATACTAGTTTTTCATTCCATTTTAGCTTTTTATTCTACGAAATACACTAAGTCAACCATATGTATTTTCATCTTGATTCAACCTACTAGGTCGACTTGGTCGACCTAGTAGGTTTAGTGTGCTGACCTAGTGTATTTTGTTCAAAATGTGCATTTTTTATTTTCTCCCTATTTTCTCCAAACCCTTTTCCTATCTCCCCATTTCCTACCCTTAGTATTTAATTTTGTTCAATTTTGACCTATATAAATGCTTCAAATCAAAATTTATGAAAAATTCACTTAATTCAATCCAATTTCAAAAACTAGTTTAAGATTCTTGGTTGCATACCTTTAATGCACCCGATGTGGCTCCTGGAGCTCTTTCTCACCTAAGATGTCATTCCCTCACCATCTTAACTCATTTTATCTCCATATATCTTTGTACCTTCTCTTACAATTCAAAATAACAAAATGACTTTTATTTTTCTTATTTAAAACCACTTTTCAAAACACAAACTCTTTCAATTATTTTCCTTTAGATTCCTTATTTTGCCTCTATCTTTGTTTCTACTCATCTGTTTTACAAACCACAAAATGTGTTAGATTCAGGGCGATGTAGAGATTATTTTATAATACTATATGCCTATCTTATAATTTTTTTAATTTTTGGCTATTTTTTGCACTAACTTCTACAGGTTCACCTCATGTGCTTTACATTAGATGCCTTTACTTTCTTACAATTTTCTTCTTTATCTACAACACTAAGGTAAGTTTAAGGTATGTGTTTTTCAATTGAGTTTTTTCATTTATATTATTTAATGATTATTTCACCATACATAACATCAACATTATGTGTTATCATGTTCTATCTCTGAAGTACCATCCCATATTGCACTTACGTGACGTGATGAACTTCGATTGGGGCATATGCATACACATAATATTTTCAAAACTTATACTAATTATTGACACTTCATATATTATAGGAACCTATCAATTATCATCTCTATGAGTGCATTCCTTAAGGGGTGCATTGGGAAAGGGGTGGGTAGACCATTAGTGCTTCATAAGATTATTGTTCCTTTTACCACTTACCATCCACACACTAACCTCCTAAAACTTTGAACCCTAAGCTTATTCTTCTCTTTCCTATCCATTCTAGTCATTTTTACACTTTATTCCTTAATTTATTACCTTGTTACCATTTTGACCTATTCAATACACTAAGTCAACCTAGTCGACCTAGTGTATTCTAGGGATACTTTAGCTATTTTGACTTGTTAGCATCCCAACTGACCTAACAAAAACCTAGTCAGTTAGCCCACAAACTTACCAGGTCAACCCAATCAACCTATTGTAGCTAACATGTCCAAACAATTTTTAGAAAAGATACTACTATATATACAACGTCATCTCCCAATGTTTAAGAGAATAAAAGAATTACATAAAGAAGTGAAAATGACATCTACTTATTGACCATTCTAATTGAGGAATAAAGATTTAGGGTTCAATAATTTCTTTGGAGCTCCAATCATGTCTTGTGGAGAAGTATTTTGGATGCTTAGGTAGGTCATGTATTCAAGAACTTATTTAACTTGGTTATCTTTACAACCACAATAATCTCTTGTGAAGCACCTTGGCCAATGGAGAGATTGAGGCTCGATAGGCTCATCTTCAAAGATAAGAATCTCTAACTTTATTTCTCCATTGTAAAAGTCGATAGATAATGTAGTATATATTCTTCTCTTCCATGTATTAGGATTCTGTATATATTGATGTGAGTATGTGTCTCATATGCATGCTTAGTTTAATTATTGTTTTTTTTAATTCTAACCCCCACTTTATGACACAAGATTTGGTGTGCATTAGATTATTTTATTGTTCTTGTTATTATAATAGTTTACTTTCTTACTTATTACATAAGTGAACATCAAATTATAGAAATATTTTAAGGTTGTTGTATGATTGTGTTAGACTGCAGGCTTTGGATCCATTCTTAGCATGATGTGTTGTGATAAGTGATATAAGTGATCCCCTAATCAGGTCTAGTAGATCCTCATATTGGTCATGCTCCCACTTAACAAGTATATCCCCAATCAAAGGTGTAGGTGTAATATATCTTATCTGATCTAAGATTAATTCATGTACATCATGCAATTTTTATTGTATACACAAGGTAGGTACAACATCTATGGGCCTTTTCCAAGGCCCCTCCTCCTTAACCATGCCACTAGTGCATCATTTTACACCAACGTTAATCATGTTTCTATTGCTTCCTTTTTTTAAATGCTAATCCTTCCACTAGTGCATCTTTTGATACACATGTTAATCATGCTACTAGTTCTTCCTTTTCTACCAATGTTTCTCATGCCACTACTCATAGTTTAACCCTAGCCACTAATACCAATGCCAATACTTTAGATGTCATGCAAAATAGTCAAAATACTAATTAAACCCATCAAATCTTATTACAAAATCTTAATCAAATGAATGGATTTCAAACTAATAATGACATTCAAATGACTTAGATTCAAAATCATCTCATTCACCTTCAAAATCAACTTCAACATGTTCCATAGGGAGCACAAAATTAAAGTGCGCCCCCACCCCCTAAGGATTCACATGACAACCTCATTCCTTAACCACCCCTTGTTAATAAAATGATCAAACATCTTCAAAATGAACCTCTTATCTCTCAAACTTCTAATATTGAGATAGGAGGTATCACACCTACTATTGTTTATAACGACTCAGCTGATATTACCTTACATTTAAAAATATTTGCTAATCTTTACAAAGATTGGGTCAAATCAAACACTTTTGTTACTACAAAGATATTAGTGAAAAAAATATCCATATATGATTTATATTTTTACAATCAAATCAAATCCCATTATATCTCTAGTTTTCAAGATCTTGTTAACTCCCTAGCACAAGAGTTTCAAACTAGTCATCTCCTTAAGAATACCTTGGCTCACTTCATCAACTGTAAACAACTTGAAACTGAAACCACATAATATTTCATCAAAAAATAAGTGTGAGCATAACATGGAAAATGATAATCTCTTTCATATATTCACTAATGATCTTTATCCCAAGTTGTAATATTGTGCTAGGACTATATCTCCAAGAACTTTGGAAGAAGCCCTCGACCAAGCCAGATGCCAAGATTTTTTCATACACCAATTTGAACCATCCCAACCTCCCATGGGCACTCACATGCTCATTAAAATAAAAATCACCATGATACCAATGATGTGTCACTGATTCTTATGACACCATTCATAATATTCAGTCCATCACTCCCAAAAATGTCCACTCTAAACAACACCCCTCATTCTCAATCTTCTAAAATAAGCAACATTAATGCTCATAGGTCATTATCATTAGTTGAGATTCAAAATAATATACCAAGGCCTCTACCACTAGATCTTGACCCCACCTATCCTATGAAATCATGGTATGATCCAAATAAATTTTGTTGGTTTCATGCAAGTTAGGGCCACTCTCACGAGATTTGTATAAATTATGTAATTTAGATATGGATTTTATTTTTGGCCCAAAATTTAATTAAAATTCACTCACTCATAAGTGACAACAAGCCTATTATATTGTTTTTAAATATCACAAAACATAAAACAACAATCAAGCTTTGAGCCAGGCTAATGCTCATATTGCCATATATAAAGATCCTCTTCCTAATCATCAAGATAACAATGACAAGTCTACTCCTTCCACGAATAATTTTGAAAGCCTTATAGACTAGACTCTCGAAGAGAATGTGTAAATATGAATAATATGTGAAGGGTAATTACTTTCGTTGATTCTAATCCAACACACAAGCACCAAACCTCCCAAACATTTTTTGTTATCTAAGATTCTTCCCCATCTCATCTAACATAGTTGTGGGAAGAGGACTATTGGCAATTTGAGTATCATGGTGTATAAGGATATTTTCTATAACATTTTCATTGATGTTAAATAGGCCAACATTAATGATAAATTCATAGTGATTCAGGTTTGTCAAGTCCATGTGCTTCATTCACTTTTACTTATAAAGTTTTGTAAGTAAAGCCATCTCAAAAACCCAACTAGGTCAGGGGAATGTTGATCAAGTTTATGTAATTTAATTGCTTTAACTCATAAATTTTCATGAGATAAGTAGTCTCAATAACCTGAATGGTCTAGCAGAGTTGATCGGGTTTCTAGAACAACTTTACTTCATTCAATTTCATAAGTTAAGCAGTTTTAAGAACTTGAATAGGTCTAGTAGAGTTGATTGTGTTTCTAAAACAAATTTACTTCATTCAATTTCATAAGCTAAGCAATCTCAAAAACTTGAATGGGTCTAGGAAAGTTGATTAGGTTTCTAAAATGGGTTATCTATTCTCATCTTTATAAGTCAAGTAATGTGAAGAACCTGAATGGGTCAAGGAAGAGTTAATCAGGGTTATGGAACAAATTTATAATTTGAGCAATGTTGAAAATCTGAATTGGTCTAGTGGAGTTGATTAGCTTTATCAAATGACTTTACTTCTTTCAATTTAATAAACAAAGCATTGAGAAGAATATGAAGGGTAAGTGGACCAAACAAAGTTTTTGAAAGGACACTTTGAGAATTTTTGAAGGGTACTTTGCAAGAAGAATGAAGGGAAAGTGGACCAAACAAAGTTTTTGAAAGGACACTTTGAGAAATTCCAAATGGATATTTTCAAAAGGTCCAAAGGGGAAGTGGACCATTGCAAAAAGTCTGAAAGGATCTTTTCAAAAAGTCTGAAAGGTATGTGGACCCTTGCAAAAAAGTTGAAGGGTAGTTTTTGAAAAATATGAAGGGTATGTGGACCCTTAAAGAAAATCCAAAGGGGACTTAGACATTCCTTCTAGTAAATTATCCATAACAATTCTATTGGGGAAATTGTCTGTAATAATTCCTTTAGGGAAATTGTCCTGAAATGCCCTTGAGAAAAAGCTCACAAAAAGTTGTTTGAAGAGAAATGTCACTTGAAAATTTTCCAAAGATAAAGTGTAGAAGTCTTATAGGGTGTTCTCAAAGGGACAATGCATGCTAAATATGGAGCAAGTATATAAGGATCAATGGTGAAAAAAAGTTACAAGAATGTTGAAGAAAATGAGATCACATCAACATGCTGAAGTTTAATGATACAATAGAAAGGCTAAAGATTAAGCATATCAAATATAATCAAAAGGAGAGAAAGATAACCAATAATATATAAGATATTGAGATGTGAGAAATATCTTGATAGTTAATACAAGAGATATTGATGGTTCTACTGAAATTAGGCATACATTTGATGGTTCAAGATAGACAGTGATTGGCACCAAAGACAAGATGAATAATCCTCATTTAAAGACATGACCAGATAAATGGTGAGCTCAAAAAGTCTACACAGAGCCTAAGATTAATTGATCTAACTAATCAATCATCGATTACGGAGGTTGTGCATTTATGAAATAAATCTAGAAGTTGACAAACATATTAAAGAGACCAGAACAATATGGTGTGATGCATGAAATGAGACATGAAAAGGGTATATGTCAAATTCACATTGAATGAAGAAATAGAAAAGGGGAGTTAAAGTGAAAAAAAGGAAAAGGCACAGTTATGACTAGAATCCAATAGTTTTCAAATATATAAAAGAGATCTAAGAATAGAAGTGTGATGTATGAATTGAGACACAAGAATTTGCATATGTCAAGTCATATTGAATGAGAATAGCTAGCTAGAATCAATTCAATGCATATAGATGGCATCTTATTCATTATGGTGGTGCTTCTATCATTGTAATTAAGATGAGTTGAAGTGTGAACACATTGTATAGATGAAACCCTAACACTCAATGCATATACATGACATCTTATTCATTATGGTGGTGCTTCTATCATTGAAATTAAGAGAGTGTTATAGAGAAACTTGAAGAGTGTCACTTTGAAATGTATCCATACATAGAATGAAAGATAGAGAAATAGAGAGTGAGGAAAAGAGGAAGAAAGAGCACATAGAGAATGTGTAGAGATTGAGTAGAGAATGATTAGTTATAGACTAGACTTATAACAAAGAAATTGATTTGGATTCATTTGTGAATCCATCTTATATTCTAAAGTTGTAGCTTCATAGTTCTGATTGGTTGGTGCCATCAAAAAATTGAGTTGGTGCTTGGTTAGGGGATTGGTGTCTCTTTAGAGAGTGGGTAATTCCATAGAGTGGGTGCTCTTGAATGTAACTAGTGAGGTTATATAGTAAGGCATTTAGCAGTGAGGTTAGATTATAATAGTATATTCTAGTAGCCATTTTCACCATGGTTTTACCCTTTGGGGTTTTCATGTAAAAATCTTGAGTAATGTGTTTTTGTGTGTATGTGTAATCTCTGCATTTTTTATTTGAATTGCTTATGAATTTATATTTCCTCTAAAAGGTTTTAAAGAACTAGTTTTAGCCGATCTATTGATTCTCCCACCTCTCAGTAGATAGTTGTATTCAATAATTGGTATCAAAGCCTAGGGTTCCTTAGGAGAAGTTTAATCAGCTCAGGTAGATCTTGGTTAGTGAACACAATGGCCAGTCAAGAAGGATCCTCATCAAATGAAGCATCTCTCTTCGATGGGTCTAACTATGTTTTTTAGAGCATGAGAATGGAAGCATATTTGTCCTTATTAGGATTTGATGTATGGATGTCTATGGTAAATAGATACATGGCTCCTTCTGTAGCTCCTATAGATCAAGATACAAGGAAGGCATATGAAAATAATGCCAAGGCAAAGAATGTCATTTTTGTGGGATGTTAAATTTAGATTTTGTCAAAGTAATGCACTATCAGAGTGTAAAAGACATCTAGAACAATTTGAAAAGTATCTATGAATAAGATGACAAGGTGAAGCAAGCTAAGCTCCAAACATATAAAGGATAGTTTGAAAGTCTTAAGATCAATGAAGAGGAGAAGATTATTGATGCCTCCTCAAGGTAGATGAAATAGTGAATGCTATCAAAGGACTTGGAAAAATAATATAAGAATCAACTATTGTCAAGAAGGTTATAAGATCCCTACCATCAAGATATGACTCCAAAATCTCTACAATTGAAGAAACAAGAGATTTGGATAAGCTCATAGTGGATGAGTTGCATGGAATGTTTATAGCCTATGAAATGAGAATGGGAGAGACTGATACCTTTAAAAGAGAAGTTGCATTCAAAGTAGTAAAGCCGGGAAAAGAAGAAACTTTTATGTCTAAATTTAAGGAGTTTGATGAAGAAGAAGCTAACTTTGTCAGAAAATTAAAGAGAGGGTCAGGTAAATACAAAGGTAAGATACCATTTAAATGCTTTAACTATGGAAAGGTAGGACACTTTACTGCCAAATGTCTTTTAATAAAAAGGACAATTTTGAGCAAGAAGAGAGTATCAAAAAGGCAAAACCTCACTATGCAAAAAGAAAAAACTTCTTCAAGAGAAAGAAAGGTTTATATACAAAATAAGACAGTGACTCAATGAAGGTTATTGATAGTGATAATTTGGATGATGATAATGACTATGATTTTGTACCAAATGGAAAAGAATTTCTATTTATGGTAGCAAAATGCACTCCCATAAATCAAAAACATGATGAAGATGAAGATTGGGGAGACGAAGAGGAAGGTAAAGTTTATCTAGAAGTCAAGATGGTTTTTAATCTAGAAGAGATTGAGAAATTAAGAAAAAATAACTCAAAACAAAAGAAACCTGGGTAGAAGGAACTTGATAAATCTAATAAAATGGTAATGACTCTAAAAACTCAATTTGAGGAGGCCAAAAGAATAGAAGTAGTTAAGATGGAACTACAAACAAAGTCTAAAGAGTGCGTGAAGCTTGAGGAAGAAATAGTAGCTTTGAGGAAAGAACTTGAGAAGGTAAAAAGTCAAATAGACAAAATTCTAAAATTGATAAAAGGATCAGACATTCTCAATGAATTAATCAGTGCTCAAAAGCCTTCAAATGAAAAATCTGGTCTTGGACATGAGAAAGGAAATGGTTCATCAACTATTACATCAACCAATCTATATGACAAATTCAAAATAGGAAGAGGAGCTAAATAAAAGAAGGAGAAGGTCAACAAGGACACTATAAAAGATCCAAACCAAGAGAAAGTGAAGAGAATAAATTTTGAGAAAAGGTCTATAATCAAAGATGCAGAAGGATTTACTCAAGTAATAGACTTGAGAAAATAAAGGAGTATGAAATGTAATCATACTACACTAAATAATTTTATGACTAGGTATTATTCATCTTTTTATTTTTATTGTTACAACTGTAATTAGTTTGATCATAGGTCCATTAAATATGGAGTTGTTCCTCCTAGAAAAATTATTTTTGTAAGTTGAAACTCATTTGAGCCTCTGCTAAATTTAATTTTAATGTGCTATAATTGTAATAATTTTGATCATATAGTTAAGCATTGTAGGACTAACTTTATTATGCCAAATGTAAACAATGTAAAGAAAGGCAAGTCTCCTCATGAGAACAAAGGTCCAAAAATCACTAAAAAATAAAAGAAAAAGACACATGAGAGACCTAAATAAAATGTGGAGAGTGAAAATTCAATCCTTGATTTCTCAAACAACACTCCATGTCAAAGAGCAAAATATGTGGGTAATTGATGGTGGATGCTCTAAGCATATGACTGGTGATAATAGTAAGTTCACCAAGTTGAGCAAATGCAAAGAAAGAACTGTCAGTTTGGGAGATAGCACAATAGTAAAAATCAAAGGCAAAGGAACCTTGTAGATTGATGGTAATCTTCCTACACATGATGTTCTTTATGTCAAAGGACTAAAGAATAATCTGCTAAGTGTCAGTCAAATGTGTGAAATGGATACAAGGTCATATTTGATGCTAAAGGTTATACATTAAAGAGATCTGGAAAAATAGTTTCAGAAGGGAAAAGGGCCAAGAACAACATCTACAATCTTTTTGAGGCAAAAAATGATAGTTGCCTCTTAGGTAAGATGGATGAAAGCTAGTTGTGGCATAGAAGAATGGGACATGTCAATTTTGATAATCTAGTCAAAGTAAGTTAAAACAAGTGTGTAATACATATGCCTAAGATAACCAAACCTATGGAATATATATGTAGAAAAAGTCAATTAGGAAAGCAAACAAGGGTTAAATTTCAAAAAAAAAAATATGAGACTACAAAGCCTCTACAATTAGTTCATATTGATCTCTACGGTCCCACCTAGACAAGAGGATCAAAATGAGTTTATTACTTTATGTTGTTCATAGATGATTATTTAAGGATGAAATGGGTAAGATTTTTGAAGGACAAATCTCAAGCCTTTGAGAGATATAAGATCTTTAGAGCCATGGTTGAAAATGAAATGGGAAGAAAGATCAAATGTCTGAGATCAAATAAAGGTGGAAAATTCACACCTAATGAGTTCATAGAATATTTTGAAAAGCATGGGATTAAAAGGCACTACTCTATCACAAAAACTCCATAGTAAAATGGAGTTGTTGAGATAAAGAATAGTACTGATAAGGAGATGGATAGAATAATGTTGAAATAGTCTAGATTATCTAATGGATATTTGAGAGAAGTAGTCTAAACAATAGTATACATTCTGAATAGAGTTCAACTAAGGGTGAAAAATGATAAAACACCATACAAACTATGGTATGGAAATATTAAATCAATTAAATACTTTAGAGTGTTTAGAAGCAATTGCTACATCATAAGAAAGGAGGACAAACTAGGTAGCTTTGAGTTAAGATGTGATGAGGGAATCTTTCTTGGTTACTCCACTCATAGCAAAGCCTATGTAAGTTACAACAAGAGGATGCATAAAATAATTGAGAGAACCAATGTCAAGATCAAAAGGAACATCAAAGGAATAGATAATTGGTAACAAAAATGAGGGAGTTAAGACTAGGAGAAGAGCTATAATGAACAAGAAACAAGTAAGTTTTTCTCTATTTTAAGAAATTGAGCCTAAAACCTTTAGTGAAGCTAGCAAACATGAAAACTAGTTAAAAGTCATGGAAGAAGAACTAAATCAAATAGATAAGAACAAAATATGGGAATTGGTTCCTAGATCCTCAAACAAGAATGTGATAGGAACTAAATGGATTTATATAAACAAACTCAATGAAGATGGAGCCATCATAAGAACAAAGCCAGAAAAGTGTGCAAGGGATATACACAAGTAGAAGTCATGAATTTGGAAGAGACATTTGTTTTAGTGGCAAGACTAGAAGCTATAAGAATGTTTTTGGCATTTTTTGTTCACAAGAAGTTCAAATTATATCAAATGGATGTAAAGTTAGCCTTATTGAATGGGAACTTAGAAGAGGAAGTCTACATTGAATAACTAAAAGGTTTTTAGCTCATGGATGAAGATGATTATGTGTGCAAACTGAAGAAGGCATTGTATGGTCATAAATATGCACCTAGAGCATGGTATTCAAGATTGGATCAATACCTGTAACAAAAAGGCTTCAATAAAGGATGTGCAGATAATTTTTTTTACTTCAAATCAAAAGGTAGGCATATATTGATTATTGTTGTCTATGTAGATGATATCATATTTGGAGGTGGTAATAGTATTATGTGCAAAGAATTTTCCACAAAAATGCAAAGTGAATTTGAAATGTCTATGTTGGGATAACTTTATTTCTTTCTTGGTCTACAAATTGCACAAACCAATGAAGGGATATTCATTTCTCAAACCAAGTATGTGAAGGAGATGCTCAAAAAAATTGGTATGGAGGATAGCAGATTAGTTAGCATTTCCATGATAACTAGATGTAAATTGAGAAAAGAAGATGAGACCCCTGATGTGAATAATACATTGTATAGGTCAATGATAGGTAGCCTACTGTACTTGACTGCATCAAGATTGGACATCATACAGGCCATATGCTTGGTTGTAAGATTTCAAGCAGCCCCCAAGGAATCACATGTCAATGTTGTGAAAAGAATCTTCAAATACATTAAAATCACACTTGAATATGTTCTATGTTACCCTACTAATGAAGAACTCACTTTAGTTGAATATGCAAATGTTGATTGGGCTGAAAGTCTGGATGATAGGAGAAGCACTAGTGGTGGTACATTATTTCTTGGAAATAGACTTGTGTCTTGGCTAAGTAAAAAGTAGGAGTCGGTTATGATTTCTATAGTAGAATCAAAGTATGTAATAGCAAAATCAAATTATGTAGTAGCAGAAACATGTTGCACACAATTGTTGTGGATGAAGCAAACTCTCAAAGACATTAAAGTAGAATTCAAAGAATATATTTATATCTTTTATGATAACTCAAGTGCCATAAACATTTATAAGAATCCAGTGATGCACTCTAGAACCAAGTATATATCCATCAAGTATCACTTTTTGAAAGAAAAGGTTGCAGATCAAGAAGTCAAAATTGAGTATGTTCCAACAAAGAACCAAATTATAGACTTATTTACCAAGCCTCTTCCCAAGGAGAAATTTGAGTATTTGAGAGAAAAGTTGGGAGTAGTGGCTCCCACACCACATCACTAAATTTTAGTGATGGGGCATGAATCCAGGGGGAGTATTTAAGGAATATTATTAACTCTTAGATTAAAAGAAAAGGTAGTTATGTGAGAAAACTATAGCTCCTTTGAAATTTAATGACAAAAGTATGCTAGCTCTAGATTATTATGTCTATTTATATGGAGATATGTTGATTTTTTATCAGTCTTTTAGACCAATGCTATATACATGCTCATCTAGAGAATCATGGAGTTAAAATAGATACATTTGAAGTGCCTACATAGAAGCTTAGGGAAATATGCCATTACCTAAGGGGGAGTCCCTCATAAAGTTCTCTAACCAGTCAGGTTCAAGGATCAAAATAGCTAGACAAGTAAAGAATCAACCCATCTTCATGATATGACAAGGACTCTTTGTCAATAATGTCAAAGGGGGATAAAGTATAATGGTGAAGGAATGAATAAGGGTAGTTATTTTGAGTATGTTTTTCCATCAATGACAAAGGGGGAGATTGTTGGCAATTTGAGAATCATGGTGTATAAGGAGATTGTCTATAAGATTGTCATTGATGTCAAATAGGCCAACATTAATGATAAAGACATAATGATTAAATTTTGTCAAGACCATGTGCTTCATTTGCTTTTACTTATAAAGTTTCATAAGTAAAGCCATGTTGAAAACCCAACTAGGTCAAGAGAATGCTGATTAGGTTTATGTACTTCAATTGCTTTAACTCATAAAGTTTCATAAACCAAGCAGTCTTGAGAACCTGAATGGGTATAGAAAAGTTGATTGGGTTTCTAGAACAACTTTACTTCATTCAATTTCATAAGCTAAAAAGTTTCAAGAACCCAAATGGGTCTAGCAGAGTTGATCAGCTTTCTAAAATAACTTTACTTTGTTCAAATTCATAAGTTAAGTAGACTCAAGAACGTAAATGGGTCTAAAAAATTTGATCAAGTTTTTGGAATGACTTAGCTACTCTCATCTTTATAATTCAAGTAATGTGAAGAACCCAAATGGGTCAAGGGAGATTTAATCATGGTTATGGAACAAATTTACTTTGTTCAACTTTATAAGTTGAGTAATGTTGAGAACCTGAATTGGTCTAGTGGAGTTGGTCGGGTTGATCAGATGACTTTACTTCCTTCAATCTAATGAGAAAAGAATTGAGAAGAATCCAAAGGGAAAGTGTACCAAACAAAGTTTTTGAAAGGACACATTGAGAATTTTTGAAGGGTACTTTGCAAGAAGTCAAAAGGGCAAGTGGACTAAACAAAGTTTCTAAAAGGACACTTTGAGAAATTCCAAAGGGATCTTTTTAAAAAGTCCAAAGGGAAAGTGGACCATTATAGAAAGTTTGAAGGGATCTTTTCAAAAATTCTGAAGTGTGTGTAGACCCTTAAAGAAAATCTAAAGGGAACTTAGACATTCCTTCAAGGAAATTATCCACAACAATTCTATTAGGGAAATTATCTACAAAAATTCCTTCAGGGAAATTGTATGCAACAATTCCTTTAAGGAAATTATCCTAAAATTCCCTTGATAAAAATCTAGAAAAAAAGTATCTAAAGAGAAAGGTCACTTGCAAATTTTCCAAATAAAGTGTGGAATTATTATAGGGAATTCTCAAAGGGACAAGGCATGTTAGAGATCGAGCAAGTCTACAAGGATCAATGATGTAAAATCATTACAAGAATGCTGAAGAAAATGAGATCACATCAACATGATAGAGTTTAATGATACAATAGAAAGGGTAAAGGTTGAGCATATCAAATATAATTGAAAGGAGTGAAAGCAAATGAATCATGTAGAAGATATTAAGATGCGAGAAAAATATTGATAGTTAATAAAAGAGAGATTGATGGTTCTATTGAAATAGGGCATACATTTGATGATTCAAGATAGACAGTGATTGGTGCCAAAGACAAGATGAATAATCCTCATTTAAAGACATAACTAGATAAATTGTGAGCTAGAAAAGTCTACAGAGAGTTTGAGATTAATCGATCCAACTGATCAATCATCGATTAAGGGGTTTTGTATTTATGAAATAAATCTAGCAGTTGTTAAACATAGTAAAGAAACCAAAACATTATGGCATGATGCATGAATCGAGACATGAAAAAGGTATATGTCAAATTCAAATTGAATGAAGAACCATAAAATCAAAGTTAAAGTTTGAAAAGGAAACAATGTAGTTATGACCAAAATCTAATAGTTGTCAAATATAGAAAAGAGATATGAGCATTGAAGTGTGATGTATAAATTGATACACAGGAATTTACATATGTCAAAGTTGCATTGAGTAAGAAAAAATAGATAGAATTAGTTAAGAGGAGATAAAGTGTGAACATGTTGTATAGATGAAACCCTAAAAATCAATGTATATACATGATATCTTATTCATTATGGTAGTGACAATGTCATTGCAATTGAGAGAGTGTTGTAGAGTAACTCAAAGAGTGTCACTTTGAATATATGCAGGCACAGAGTGAAAGACAAAGCAATAGAGAGTGAGGTAGAGAGGAAAAAATAACACATAGAGAATGTGTAGATATTGAGTAGAGAATGAGCAATTATAGACTAGACTTGTAATATGGAAATTGATCTAGATTCATTTGTGAATCCATATTGTATTCTAAAGTTGTAGCTTCATAGTTCTAATTGGTTGGTGCCATCAGAAAACTAAGTTGGTGCTTAGTTAGGGGATTGGTGTCTCCTTAGGGAGTGGGTGATTCCATAGATTGGGTGCTCCTAAATTTAACCAATGAGGTTATCCAATAAGGCATTTAATAGTGAGGCTGGATTAGAATAGTAGATTCTAGTAGCCATTTTCACCATGGTTTTTCCCTTTAGGTTTTCCATGTAAAAATCATGAGTAATGTGTTTTTGTGTGTATGTGTAATCTCTACATTTTTTTTGACTTGCATATGAATTTTTATTTCTTGTAAAAGGTTTAAAATAACTAGTTTTAGCCAATCTCCTGATTCACGCCCCCCCCCCCTCTCAGTAGATAGTTGTGTTCAACAAGGACCTTATCTCTTTCCAAGAACCACTTCCAACACCTCAATTTGATAATACATTTCATACTATTTATATAAATACCCTAACATCTACACCCATTGACAACATTTGTCAACCTTTCACTAAAATTTATTCAAATCAATCACAAGAAATACCTAAATCTAATATCCCATCATCTAAAGGCAATCAACCAATTTGTCCTCAAACTAAACTAACCACATCTTATCAACATAAGTTTGAATGAATTTTTAATCCTCCTTCCCAGGAGCTCTTCCTGTGACTCTATATAGTAGTCCCCCCATGGGTTATGATGAATGGGACCCCAGTTTAGAACTTACTAATCTCTCAACTCAAATACCCTTTCTTGAACTCATGCAAATTTATCCTCATAGTTGGAATTGTCTCATGCAATTATTATTCAAAATGAACATCCCTCATCCTTCCATAGTAATATGTGAAGCTACTTTATATGGTTCTAACAATAGTATTTTAAAATAATGCAAATAGATGTATATACATGTTAAAATATAATAGACACTTCTCTTTCCCTAAAAATTTTTATTGCTTCCATGATCCTAGAGGAGATTCTGCTTCACACAGATGATCTTCCACTATTTATAAGTGTTCAAATAAATGATATATAAGTTAGGCATGATTTGATTGATGATAGTTTATGTTCTTGTGTTTCCTCCCTCTACTTCATATAAACTCTTGGATATTCTGGGTGTAGTCATAATTCCACACATATTACATGAGAAGGTTATGATAGAAGACAAATACCTCTTTTAGGTTGTGTATGGATTTTTAGTTCCATCCCTCCTATCATCATTAGAATGAAGGTTATGATATTTAACTTTCCCCTTTCTTATAAAATCTTGTTTGGTAAGCCTTGGACTCATCCCATGAGGTTTGTTGCCCCTTTTGTCTACCAATGTGTCAATTTTACCCATAATGGTGTTATCTATAGGATTGAAAGAGACACAAACCCTTAGAATTTCAAAAAATTACAAAAATGTGGTGTATTCGAAATACCAACCCTTGAACCCTTTCCTAGCATCCCATTTATGTAATCTCAACATTTCAACTATATTTTTAACTCCACTTGTGGTTATCATGGTCACCCCAAACTCATCGGTAACATACCACCTAACCTATAAGATACTAATGTAAATGAGCTAGATGAGATCAACATCAAGATCAAAAACTTAGATATATCCCCTCATCTCATAACCTAACTTTTATCATCCTTGAATTTTTGTTCCCATCATCCACCTATCAAAGATATACCTGTGGTCTTAACCGAGACTCAACATTCTATTTATCATGCAAAATTTGATGAAAAGATCATACCTAACTACACATAGACCTTCATACTTTCTATTATGATGATGTTTATACTTTAGATTATCTATTTATAGAAGGCCTTGTCTAAGATAGTGATGTAAATATTCTTCAATATTGTACTTATTTATTTTAGTCTTTTCATTTGTCTTATCATATTCCTTCTTGTATAGTTCTTAATTCTAGTATTATTCCTCTTTTTCATAGGATAAAGATGGAATAATCACATGGTATACCCCTAAGTTTAGAAGATACTCTTAGGATCATGATCATGGATCATGTTATGATCATTCCTTATTATTTTTCTAGATATCAGGATCCTTATAGCTTATTTCTATCAGAGATGTTGGCTACTCCTCTTAAGCCTTCTTCACATCCACTTTCATGCTCAACTGAGCCTAGTCTAGTTCCTATTCCTACTCTACCTTTAGTTGAGCCTCATCCTACATCTAATTATACTTCTAATTTAGATGAGCCTTACCCAGTCTCTCCACTAGCTCCACCTCGCCTTTGTGATGGCCTTATTCCTTTGTCATAACTTGATCCCTACCTGCCCAATAGGTCAATCAACCTTACTATAATATTCATTAAGTTATTAGTCATTGTACTAAATACTGCCAGTTATACTAGCCTTCCCTAAATTCTAATTCTACTTCTATTATTAGACCCCAAAAGTATACTAACAAGCATATTTATTGCTTCCATGACATAGATAATAATTTTTCTACCCATTGTCGAAAGTTTTGACAATATATCAACACATTATTTCCTACACTTCCTCAACCCAAAGATAAGGCTATACCTCCTAATTTGTTACTTGATTATATTTTAAAATATGGTGAGGTATATTGTCTTTGGATCCAATACGGTACCCATCATACCAATTATTACCACATCCTCCAATAACATCTTCATGATCATCTTATGACCATTCCTATGCCTGTTATTCCTCTTCCCATAGGTCATCTATGTAATAAGGCTCCTATTTCTACACCTATAGCTCCTTCTTCACCTATGGATCCCATACCACCTGCATCTTCTCCCCAAACCATGGTTCTTTCTCCAATAGTGGTGCCACTTTCATGTCCCAAAGACACCATTCCTATTCCAACATCTATTCCCCTTATTGAGTATTATATGCATAAGAGACCTCATGAGAATGATCATTCATCTATACCTATATTTTATATTGAGGAGATTTTATGAGAGGTCTTTTCACATCTTTTCTTGAGGATAAATGAGACTCTTACTAGTGTTAGGGTCCAACTTCGTAGAGATATATTAGATGTTATGGATAATATTTATAGATAAATTTATTAGTATTTATGAACACAACATGGTGTTCTTTCAATTTATTCTTCATTATGATTTTGGATCAGACTTGTGATCCACTTTTATATATATCTTATATCATTTTACTATGGGTAAATTTTTTTGCTTCACTTACCTATTTCACATGGATCTTTATACTATGCATTATGTGCTATATATGGTTTCATTTTTTTCTTTCTTTTTTTCTTACAGTTTTTTTTCATGTTTTCCATGATTACACACTTATATTTAAGAGTTCATTTCTTTGCATAGATGTTTTTAAATCTTCTCATGTTTGTTTTCTACCTTATCATAACAACACAAATAATTATTATTGTGACTTGGTTATACAAACCTTGTTCCCTTCTTTACAATGTGATCAATTTGCAAACAAGTTATCCCATTGTAATCCTATTCTTACTGATTCACTTTGGATCTCCCTTTATTCCCTTATTTCCTTTCTAAAACTAATCACACACATGGTTGAACCTTGAGATAACATATTGATTCATAGATAAGCCTAAGTGTTTAGTCAATCATGTCTTTAGATACTTATCTTACTTTAGCCAAAGTATAAAGCTCATGCATGTGTATTACTTTTATCACTCATGTTGGTTATTCCAAATATATATGGAGGAGGAATATTTAAACCCATAAAATATAAAATCCAAATAATTTAAACAAAAGGTAATGATACAAAAGGTAACATACAAATCTCAAAAGTCAAATCACATTAAAAGATGTGCTTCATAGCACATCTCTTGTTTCTAATTGAACCTAAAACTCCACAATTAGTATCATGATAGATTTAAGGTCCATTGGAGTGTGTTAGGTTAGTATAATAGTAAAGGAAAATTAAAAACAAAATATTTTACTGCTACCTACTTTCTCACATAAGCACCCAATATTCACATTAGATTGATGGCTCTGTAAGAGGTCCTGAAGAATGGGGAACATGTTGTGGGAAGGTACTTCCATTTTAATTTTCCTATTCATATAAAAAACATGAGTCGACCTTAGTATATCACTTATTTTCCTATACATCTTGTTGCTTATTGTGAATAGATATCCCTTGTATTTTTATGGTCCCTAGCCACTTAGTGTCTTTCCTGTGTACTTAGTATGCCTCATGTTGTTTAATATATTCTCATAGATTCCTACATTATAATTTTTACATTACCTCTTCCATGTACAAAGTTCCTCATATTTCACCTTGAGAAATATTATTTTATTAACTGATCATTCCCCTTAGGGTTTCCCTTTGTGAGTTGCACTACAAGACCATGGATAGGACCAGACCTTCTTCATAAATCATCATATTAAAAACATAATTTTAAAATTATTTTCACAATTATTTCCACCTCATTGGTGTTCTTTTTTTGATTTTTTGTGTAAGACTAGGGATAGGACTAGGTCTTCGTAAAACAACATCCCAATACCCAAGTCACAATGAATTTATATATGTTAAATTTGAGATAAGTAATGATTGATTATGAGTTACACATCATTGACATACTTCCTAAATTTATTTAGTGTAATCACCTAAAAAGTAGTAATTGGATTATAAGAGTGTTACTTGAGTTACCCTATCCCTAGGCTAGCCATAGACCTATTCTAGATCCTTAGACTTACATTTCCAGTCATTCAAAAAACCATAGTCATCCTATAATTAATCAAGACATAGTCCATAAATTATCATCCCTGACTCCAATCCAAATTGCTTAGTAGTATGTAGAGAGGATATTATAACCACATTTGGGACACTAAAACCACATGACACTAGTGTCCCCAAGTGTGCACTATTATTCTTAGCCCTAACTTTTTCCAATGGATAGTTTTTCCAATGTGTGTCCCTCCTAAGGATCACCTAAGCCCATTTTATTATTCACACAAGAAATATAACCCTATAAATACAAGTCTAATCCACCTCTATTCACTATATTGAAAATAGATGTAAAATCTATTCAAATAATAGACACTAAAAAATTGTACTAGATGTCAAAATGCCTTGAGATACCTTAGGGACTACCTAACCCTTCTCGACCTACTGACCAACCTATCAGATCTTGGGATTAGTTATCTACTTAGATAACTAAACTAAATAACTTACTAACTTGACCATTTTCCAACCTATTTCAACCCACCTTGATACTTCTAGACATTTGACTAATGATGATTAGCTTAACCATCGATAGTTAGCCTGACCATTGACAATCAAGTCTTTAACCATCTAACATATCACCAACTTTGTGTGAGATAATGAAGTATAATTAAATATGTTTACCTTATGTGGCAATAAAAAAATTCCAAGCATTGAAATTATCATGCCAACCTACTAGGTAACATTCTATCTTCCATCTCTCTTTGCCTATAAAGGAGGGGAGTAGGAGGTGAAATCCATCATCACAAGCATTCTTGCACACAAGCATTCAAGCTTCTAACCATCCAACCAATATTATTAAAGTGATTTATCAATAGAAATAAAGTTATGAACCTCTATAAAAATTACTCTTGAGGTAAATTATTATTACTCTACCAAATTTCTCCATCCATCAACCATAAACCAATTAACAAGCAACATGTATGTCTCTACTTCAACATTGTTATTTTGGTTTCTCACCTTTCTACCCCCTTAGACCTTCTTCAACTATCTTCCAACCTCCCATTTATGAACATACCTTTAACCAAACCCATATCTAACCTTTGACCTAGACTATAACCTATTTTTTTGAATACTTCTAGAAATTCACATACAAATATCAATAGTTACCCAACCACCGAAGGTCATCCCCAACAATTGACGTTTACCCAACTACCAACAATTATATTAATCATTGATGGTTATCCCAACCACTAATAGTTACTTTGGCATGAAATAATAATAATTTATTTGTGACCCCTTACCCCTAACCAAATCTAACTTTATATATTCCTACCTATTCACAGATCCCTACCTAATTTTTTGAACTTGACCCCATCTACATTAACACTACTATTGACTCACTTTTTCTATATTTAGTCATTTTATCTATCAAGAATTAATCTAATTCTTGTATTTAATTTTAGTACTTTATATTTATTGATTTCAAGCATATTTCTTTTATCATTTTCAACTTAATTGTTATCAAAATTAGATTGACAGTTTGCTAGCAATATCATGATTCTTGGATCTAGTGCACGCTAGGTAGTCCACTTAACTATATTACTAACACCTTTTTTATTAGTGATTATTATCTACAGGTTATTCCTTCCAAGCCAAAGAGGAGTTATTTACATTTATCTTAATTAGATGTGCATCAACAACCAAGTATTTCTACCACACCTTTATTACTGGTTTCTTATCTTCTTATTAGTCTAGATATTTATTTTTATAGATTTATTTATTTGGAAATATTATATTTACTCACATGGAGTTTTCCTACATTTAGGGTATGTCAGGTGAATATTTTGTCAACCAGCTAACTGATGAGCAAAATAGGTCTCTTCAACTACAGCATAGGGAGATTGGTCAGCCAAATGTATAGGTTTACCACATCAAAAGGGGACAAATCTCTCCTCTCATCAAAGGGAGATTCCCTATAAATATGGGGAGCTATATACTATATATATAAGTATAAAATAACACTCAGGGGTAGTACCACACCATCCATCTCCAATTTTTTTAGAGATGATGTTCATACACAAAGGAGAAGATCCTAGTGAAAACACTAAAGACAATTCTATTCTTTCAGAAGTGATCTTGTAGGAAACAGTAGGAGTTCTATCAAGTTGTGACAAAAAGCAGGTAATAAAGGGTGTAGTAACCAGCAGCCTGAGATGTAGCACAAGGTATCCACCTCGACTACCCAGGAGTGAAATACGAAGGACAATGAGGGTACAAAGTCATTCCAAGGTCCTTTACACAGGAACAAAATACAAAGGATAATGAAGGCACAAAGTCATCCCAAGATCCTTTACATAAAAAGAAACTAAAAACACACACTAAAGACAACTATAACAGCACAAAGTCTAAAAGTAATTGACTTTAGGACATCTTCCCCTTTACTTTCACTAGTTCTGCTTGTTAAATTAAATAATCAAGAATGCATCTAGAAGATAGACATAAGAACAATCTCTTAAAATGGCACAAGCTATAACAACACAAAGTATATTAGTAGCTTGCTTTGTCATTTAGATGAAATAATATAAACAACAATATGAGCTCAAAGTCTTAGTATTCCCATTTTAATTTGGGCAAAATTTTGCTTCTGTAAATGAAAAAAATTTCCCTTTAAAATGACACAAGAGAATACAATATATAGTAGCTAAGAAAGGCTTGGTGCTTTGTTCCATGAAACGGCCCATGTTATATTCAATGCATTGAATGCATTTTTTAGTTTTGTCAAAGAGAGCCATGCTGGAACATGGCGGCTACCTTAACTATGGCATGTCAATTCATCTCAAATGTCTTCTCCTAAGTCTGAGTCACCTGGTCTATCACCTGATGTCTGTGTAGTTGTCCACCTCACCTTCACTCCAAGGGAGAAACACAGGGTGCACCTTCAATATTTGCAAGCCAAAATATCTGCTTGGTGGACTGTTCCACCTACTAGAATAACTACTGTGTAGATATTTCAGCCTCTCCCCCTTTGCTACTTTGTCTCTTCTTGGTTTCATCTTTACCTAGAATTTGAGCTCTCGGGGTTATCTTCCCTTTCTTTGCTAGCTCTTTCGGCTCTTCTCTTAGCAGTTCTTCCTTTTGACCTTAAGGCTTTCGAATGTATTCGGGTCTATGTTTAAGCCTGTAAAGATCAATGGATACTTTATTTCCACAAATTTGATGTCTTTGAGTCCATCATCATTTGAAAGCCAATGGCTAGTTGGTTGCCCTAAATTTGATGGCTATGGGCCCGTCATCTTCTTCGACAATTCCTTTGGCTTTGTTGTTTGATTCTTTTTACTATGTTTTTGTACTAGGAGTGCTCCGTCTTTGACATCTGTCACAGTCCACTGCTTTGAAACTTTAACAACTTACATAAAATGGGACCCACAACACTTCTTGCCCAAGCAGCTTTAAAAAGGGAATAAGGATAGGTGGCACTTTTCATTGATCTTAACAAGTGATACATGGTAGGATATGCTTAACTTATAGAAGCTTTAGATACCTTTTGAGAGTCCTACAAAAGATGACACATGGCAGCTTCTGCTAAGCTTTTGAAACACTATAGAAACATTTGGGACTCATTTGGATTCACACAGATGATGACACTTGGCACGCTCTGCTTACTTTAGCAACTCACTTGGGGCCCACCACAGTCCTTACTCAATAATGAAGCAAAAAGAAGAAACTATGGATGTTGACACTTGGCAGCTTCTGTCGAGCTTTACAAAGGACATGTGGCGACTTTTACTGAAATGTGGATGCAAAAACTTGTCACGCTCTACTGAGTTATAACAAGACATGTGGCACATTTTTCTACTTTTAGAAACAAATTATAATGTGTCCTGGTAGATGACACTTGGCAGCTTCCGCTCTCTGGCTTTTTCTTTTTGGGTGAATTCTAACTTTTTTGCCTTGTTCACTTTTCTGAAAAAAATCCTTCTTTATCAACTTTTGCTCACTGCCTTCCACAAGGGCACTTGGCCTTGGTTCACTAACCTCCACAAGGGCACTTGTTCCTTTGGCTCTGGGGTAGTCCCTTGAACCTATTGAACCTTGCTGAATGCAAGCCTGCAGAGTCCATAGATTCAAGCCTATAGAGTCTGTAGAAATATAAAAAAGCTTGAATAATGAAGAACTTGAATGCTTAGAAAAAAATTTGTAAAGGGAAGAGAGGATTTTGGTATGTTGAACCAAAATAGTTCAAATTTTGTCCCAAAATGAGTGACAAATTTTGGGAACAATAGTTGGCTCCAGTTGGGAAACTTCTTTCAGTTGAAAACTTGGAATAGCTAAGGGGAGTAGAAACCAGAATTTCCAGTGCCTTCAAGTATTCCATTGGAATATGGAGTCGTTCTACCCAAAAAGAAAGGCTTCAAAAAATGAAAATAAACAACACAAAGTAGAAATAAAATACTATACAAATATACATATGTACATGTGAACTTATCTGATACTTCAAGGATTGAAATGCTTTAGATGTTGCCCATTGTGAGATAGTGAAAATGGTGTTCCATCCTGATAAATTAGTAATAAACCATTTTGTCCCTAGAATCGGTGATGGGAGAATGAAACTCTCCACCAAAAATCATATTTTCTATGTACTCCCTTTGGTTTTCTCTTCTTGCTCCATGGCAAGATGTGGTCTTCAATCTGAAAACTATAAATCTTTTCTCTCTTGGTGAAGAGTTACTCCTCCTAACATTGGCACACAGTGGTATGGTCCACCACCATAGCTTGTTATTCTATTGGTTCAGTCCAATGCATGATTTGATTATCCCCCTCAGACACCTGACAAACCATCAATTTAGCATCTCCTTTAGCATGGAGGAGTTTGACATCTTCATCCTAAACAACCTTTAATCTGAGTAGTAGCGATTCATACTCAGTAGTGTTGTTGGTGTTGCTAAACTAAAAATTGCATGAAAAAGGAAAAACATCTCCTTGAGGAGATATCGACACAATCCCAACTTTAGCATTGGTAGAAGAATTGTTGCCATCAAATTCTAGGATCCAAAAATCATTAGAGACTGATCTTCTATTAGATTTCTCTTCATTAGAGATGGAAGATCCTTTTTTATTTATACTGTGCCCTACCAATTATTTTGATGTCTTGTTTGAATGAATTTCTAGATTGCCAGCTACAAAAATTTCATCTACAAAAACATGAACACCCTCTATGGTCAAGAAGTAATTACCACTGCTTAAAGAGTCAAATAGAATTTGAGCTGTAGGGGCTGACGTTTGGGTGACCACGTATTTTGTCTCCTTTTCAAAGAAAAATATCTTCATTATGCCTTTGATAGGGATCCTTGCCTCAGACAGGTCCATGCTTAGTTCTCCACCAACCTCCTTGCAAAAATTTCATCCAAGCAAAATGTCATAGGAAATTGGGACGTCGGCCACCAAGACAGTCATCTTGATTCTCTTGTCTAGGAATGTCATAAATGCAAATTGGGCATCCTTGATTTGTCCCAGTAGTGGCACTTGTTTTTTCTCCATAGAGAAGCATCTACCAAATGTTATGGTCAATGTGAGGCCAAAATATTCAGCCACTTTAGCATGCATGATATTGCCTAAAGCACTGGAATCAATGATGCAGTTGCTCAGCTTGTGATCGTTTATCAACAGGGAAACATAGAAAAGCTCTATTTTCCCAAGGAAAGCAAGAAGATTAATGACAAGATTGTTTGGGATGGGCATGTTTCTTAGGGGATCATGAGTTACCTTTCTAATATCTTGTCCTATAGGGACAACTTTATTCTTCACACACTCAACCAACATATCCAACTGCTCAGGGTTGGCTTGTAGGAATTCAAATTTAGTCATTTGAATCTTGGTTTTCTTAACATGTTAAATTATGCAAAATGACTAAAATAGACTAGGAACAAGGGATGGGAGCTTATTTTTTTGGTTTTTGGGAGGGGAGGACTGGCCTGTGAATTTGAAGCTGAAGGTGCAAAAATATTTGGGGTACTTACTTTTTTAGCAACCACTGGGTCCTTTGGTTGGAAAGGTAGAGTGGTTCCACGCTTAGTAATTGAAATTTTTGGTTGAGGTTGCTCCTCTATCTTCTCTTTATCAGCTTGCTAGGCTAACTGGTTCTTGGACTGAGTGAACACAGCATATGATCCCTCATTTGCTTTCCCTTCACTTCTAGGTTCATCTTGGTAATTTAGGAAAACAATGTTAGAGTCATTAGCTAATTCTTCTTCTCCTTCTTTGAAGAGATTAGTGTCATATTCTTAATTTAATAAAGGCTGGAAAGAGAAATTTGATTCTGCTTCAAGGTATCCCACTATTGAATTGGTTGGAGGCACTTCAAGGGCAAGGTTCCTCTATGGAGGAGGAAGATGATTTACTTGCCCTTGGTTCCTGGTAGCATTGCCTTGGTATGCCTGATTGGGGAATGTCCTCCTTAGTACATCTCTATATGGAGTGAAAGACATACCTTGTGTCATTTGCCTTTTCAAGGCTGGCAGTTCATTTTCCAGTTTTTGCACCATTTAATCAGTGGTGACTGTGAGTATTCAGAAGATGAAGAGGATTTACCTCTATTAATATCTCTTCTTATCTTTGCTACCAAGATAAGGTCATCTTCTACCTCGGTAGATAAATATTGAGTAGCCTCAAGGTCTATGCGGCCAACATGTCTCATTAGAAAACTCACTTTAGGTAGTTGTGAGTTGATGAAGAAGCATTTAAGATTTTTAGGTGTTGGCTAAGCAATGGCAGGAATCTGGTTCCTTAGCTTGTCAAACTTTGCTATGAAATCCATCATAGGTTCATGAGGTTCCTTCGTCATCTATGTGAGCTGGGCCAGCAAAGCATGTGCATCTTTTGCAAGTTTGAATTTGGCTTTAAATTTAGCTTTGAGTGTGTCCCAGTCAGTCACTGATGTAGCTTGCAAATGGTAGAACTAGTCTGCAGCAGCACCTTGTAGTGTTTTCATAAAAATCATGACTGTGACGTCCTCAAATTTCACACCTACCACACCACATGTTATGCTAAAATCTGAAATTTGTTCATTAAGATCAACTCTCCCATCACCAAAGAATTTGAGAAAATTCTTTCTTGAGCAGCATGGAAGTTCATGTAGGGGTAGAGTAAGATTTAGTGGACCAAAAGAGTTACCTCAAGGGCCTTGAACTACCATGATTGGATTATGAAAAAGGGGGATGACAAATCTGGGTGGCATGGCTAGATTGTAGAATAAAAATGAGAAAAAATTGGCCCTACTTTAGCTTGAAGCTTGAGGCTCCAAACATCGTGTTTTATCCTAGCAGCGTGGAGCTGGAGGAAGATGGTAAGGACATAATGATAATGGGTAAGACATAGACCAAAGTTTCCAAATCATATAATGGTAATGGATAAGGTTATAATTATAGTGGGTAAGACATAGTTGATGCTTCAATTTGAAGCTTGAGGCTTCAAATTACGCAAGATTGCTCTGTCCCTTGCAGAGTCGCCAAAAATTGTTGGGTGAATATTTTGTCAACCAACTAACTGATGAGAAAAATAGGTCTCTTCAACCATAGCAAAGGGAGATTGGTCAGCCAAATGTGTAGGTTTATCACATCAAAAGGGGACAAATCTCTCATCTCATCAAGGGGAGGTTCCCTATAAATATGAGGAGCTATATACTATATATATAAGCAAAAAATAACTCTCAGGGGTAGTACCACACCATTCATCTCTCTTTTTTTAGAGATAATGTTCATACACAAAGGAGAAGATCCTGGTGAAAACACTGAAGGCACTTCTCTTCTTTCAAAGTGATCTTGCAAGAAATAGTAGGAGTTCTATCAAGTAGTGATAAGAAGCAGGTAACAAAGGGCATAGTAACCAGCAGCTTGAGATGTAGCACAAAGTCTCCACCTTGACTGCCTAGGAGTTAAATACAAAGGACAATGAAGGCACAAAGTCATCCCAAGGTCCTTTACACAGGAACAAAATATGAAGGATAATGAGGGCACAAAGTCATCCCAAGATCTTTTACACAGAAAAAAACTAAAAACACACAATAAGGATAACTATAACAGCACAACGTCTGAAAGTAACTGACTTCAGGGCATCTTCCCCTTTACTTGCATTAGTTCTACTTGTTAAATTAAATAAACAAGAATGCATCTAGAAGATAGACATAAGAACAATCTCTTAAAATGGCACAAGCTATAATAGCACAAAGTCTGCCAATAACTTGCTTTCTCATTTAGATAAAATAATATGAACAACAATCTGAGCTCAAAGTCTCAATATTTTCCTTTCAATTTGGGTAGAGTTTTGCTTCTGTAAATGAAGATATCTCCCATTTAAAATGACACAAGAGAATACAATATATAGTAGCCAAGAAAGGCTTGGCATTTTGTTCCATGGAACGGCCCATGTTGCATTCAATGCATTGAATGTATTTTCAATTTTGTCAAAGAGGGCCATGCTATAATAGGGCAGATGCCTTAACTATGGCATATCTATTCATTTCAAATGTCTTCTCTTGGGCCTGAATCACCTGGTTTATCACCTGATATCTACGCAACTGTCCACCTCACATTTACTCTAAGGGAGACACACAAGCTGCGCTTTCAATGTTTGCAAGCCAAAACATCTACTTGGTGGATTGTTCCACCTACTAGAATAACTACTGTGTAGATATTTCAGCCTCTCCCCTAAGCTTTGTCTCTTCCTAGTTTTGTCTTTACCTATAATTTGAGCTCTCGGGGCTATCTTTCCTTTCTTTGCTGGCTCTTTCGGCTCTTCTCTCAGCAGTTCTTCCTTTTAGCCTTAAGGCCTTCAAATGCATTTGGGTCCATGTTTAAGCTTGCAAAGATCAATGGATATTTTATTGCTACAAATTTGACATCTTCAAGTCCATCATCATTTGAAATCCAATAGCTAGTTGGTTGCCTTGAATTTGATGGCTGCAGGCCTGTCATCTTCTTTGACAATTCCTTTGGCTCTGTTGTTTGATTATTTTTATTGTGTTTTTGTACTGGGAGTGCTCCATCTTTGACATTTGTCATAGTCCACTACTTTGAAACTTTAATAACTTACATAAAATGGGACCCACAACACTTCTTGTCTGAGCAGCTTCAAAAGGGGAATGGGGACATGTGGTGCTTTCCATTGATCTTAACAAGTGACATGTGGCAAGATCCACTTACCTTGTAGAAGCTGTAGATATCTTTTGAGAGTCCTGTAAAAGATGACACATGGTAGCTTCTGTTGAGCTTTAGAAACACTATAGAAACATTTGGAACTCATTTGGATTCACATGGATGATGACACTTGGTGCACTCTGCTTACTTTAGCAACTCACATAGGGCCCACCATAATCCTTACTCAATAACAAAGCAAAAAGAAGAAACTATAGATGTTGACACTTGGTGGCTTCTGCCAAGCTTTACAAGAGACACATGGTGACTTCCATTGAAATGTAGATGCAGACACTTGTCACACTTCGTTGAGTTATAATGAGACACGTGGCACATTCTATTGCTTTTAGAAATAAATTATAATGTGTCTCGATAGATGACACTTGGCAGATTCCACTCTCAAGCTTTTTCCTTTCAGGCAAATTTCAACTTTTTTGCCTTGTTCACTTTTTCAAAGAAAATCCTTCTTTATCCACTTTTGCTCACTGCCCTCCGCATGGGCACTTGGCCTTGGTTCACTACCCTCCACAAGGGCACTTGTTCCTTTAGTTTTGGGGTAGTCCCTTGAACCTATTGAACCTTGTTGAATGCAATCCTATAGAGTCCATAGATTTAAGCCTGTGGAATTTGTAGAAATCTGAAAAAGCTTAAATACTAAAGAACTTGAATGCTTAGAACAATTTTTGAAAAGGGAAGGGAGGATTTTGGTTTGTTGAACCAAAATAGTTCAAATGTTGTCCCAAAATGAGTGACAAATTTTTGGAACAATAGGGTATATGCTTTCTTAGGTGGAGATATTGTGTCATATATGTCATAGGTAAATCCCTTGGCTAGTTATTCTGGGTAAAGGAGTTACTCTTCTATTCTAAGCACCTATGACCACCTTTTGTGGAGTAGTTACATTTTTATTCTAGGGGTGTTTTGACCACCATTTGAGGAGGAGTTACTTTATCTCCTATATGTATGATATACTTGAGCTATATTCTCTTAGTGAATGATTATTTTTCTCTACTTTGTTTTGTCTCTTGTAATATTCTCATTTCATGTGATTTCTTCTTACTTCAACAACATAGTGGTGTGCACAAGCTTCATCTTGTGAGATCCTTCCATCTTGCTTTCATGTTATTTTGACCTGCTGACATCTTTGATATGGTATCGGAGCCTATCCATGGTAAATTTTAGTCTATTTTTATTTGTTATTAAGCTCTCATTTGAAATCATAAGTTTTTTATCAAATTATTTGGAATGTGTGTTATTTTATCTTATGATTTCATAGATTCATTCTAATAAATCTATTTGAAGGTCAAATACAAAGGTTGAATTCTTATAAAATGTTCATCTACATCGATCTTATTGTATGGTTTTATTTTTAGCTCTATATATTTTTAGGAAGACATTGTTTTTCATGATTAGTTTTCTATCTAATTGTTATTTTGCAAACTTTGCTCCAACCATAAAGAATCATGTTGAAAGCTCTTTGGGTTTGGTGTGTCTTTCTCTTAGATTTTCATATCATTTTAAATTTTTGAATTTTGTTAATAAATTTAGAAGTTATGGTGATTTTAGTAACTGATACTCAAAATAAAATCTAATTTGGTGATTGTTGCTAAAGTTTTTTTATTGTTTTTAAAAATAAAATATTGAGGAAGTATCGTAAAAGACTTATAATTTTCTTGAGAAGGTTTATAATTTAATTTAAATTCTATTGACTGGTTGGAAGGAAATGTTTATTGCCTTTTCATTTGTGCATTTAAAAATTTAGTGCAAATTTTTTTAAATAGGTCATTAATGATGAGAAATATAATTTACTATAAAATTTGATTGGCAACTCAAAATTGAGTGCCATCTTTTTCAAAAGTGCATATTTTTTACCCTATTTTCATTGGCCTAATTTATTTTTGTAAATGCACTAAATTTATAAAATAATTTTTTGGGGTTCTCTTCTTGACTTGCTTTTTGCACTTGTACACTCTTGGATGCATTATTGACTGAGCTCAACATCCTCACCTTGTTTGCATGAATTTGTCTTTTGACACATGCATTGATTGCTCTAGATGCACTATCAATTGAGTCTGACATCTTTTGAGTGTGCATTTGTAACATTTGTGGGGGTTCACCATTTCATAGTTTAAAGGAGGTGTAGTTTTTTTAAGTCACTCTTTCATTTCTACTTGCACTATCATTTCTACAATAATTACAACTCGCACTACTAATACAACTCATTTTTTCACTAATGGATTAAATTTCAATCAACCCACTAACTCCTTTCAACTATCACGAATATAAAATTAAGGTGACAATTATTATAAAAAGTAAAGGTTTGTATAAGATAACCATGGGTGATGAAACTAAACCTATCATAGATGCAGAGATAGTTAAGTGGTATAATTGCAGTGATGAATCCTATGGGCTATTATGTCTTTATATATATCAAAATCCTATTTCACTTAGATCCTAACAAATCACCTCATGATGTATGGACCATTCTGAGTAAACTATTTAGAAAACAAGATGTGATGAGAGGTCACGAGATTGAGAATGAAGTCATTAGCCTAACCCCTTGTAACTTTGACACTCTTTAGGATTTCTTCACTAAGTTCAAGTCCTTGAGATTATAGTTGAAATAATGTGGGATAAATAAATAAAATGACCAACTTGTTCTTTTTATAATCTATAAGTGAGGTCTTAACTATTCAATATTTATCTCTACTTTCCATACCACTAAAAGTGCATTAGTTACTGCATGGAAAATGCCCTCTTTAGATGCTTTCATTGTCGACTTAAATAGGGATCAAGACAAGTTGAGTTAGATGGGTACATTGAAGTCCACAAAACCTTAAGCCCTAATTTTTGGGAATGGGAAAGAAAAGACTTCAAACAAAGAGAATAAGAATAAGAAAAAGGATCAAGAGAAGAAGTAAGAATCAACCTCTGCTAAAACTAACATTGAATCTTCCTCTTCTAATAAAAAACTTAAGAAAGAGAAGGTTAAGTGTACCTATTGTAAGAAAAATGGACATGATGAACACAAGTGCATGAAGAAGCAAATAGATCACCTAACTCATATCTTAGGGAAGAACAACATAGGTATTCCTGAGTCTATCAAACAAAATTCTTCTACCCAAGATTCTACTAGGGCAAAGGACAAAGGAAAAGAGAAATAAAAGGGCAAGGCTCTTGTAGTAGTTACAGCTTCAACATCTTCATGGGTTATTGACTTGAGTGCTTCTCACCACATAGGCTCTTCACTAGTTGAGTTTTCTTCCTTAAAGCCTTGTAGCATGTCTTCTATCAGTTTGGTTGATAACACTTCTATACCAATTATAGGAAGAGGGTTTATTGAAATAGAAGGAGGAACATTCAATAATGTTCTAAGTGTTCCTTCTCTTTCAACTAATATCATATCCATGTATCAAATCCCTCATATTAGCAAATGCATGAGGGTTGAGTTTTTACCAGATTCAATTATCATCGGGGAGTTGCATAGTGATTCTATAGTGGTAGTGGGAAGGGAAAATCACCAAGCTAGGTTATACACCTCTTATTTTGTACTTAATTCTTCTCTGATAGCTTTTTTGACTCATTTAGATGGATTTATTAAATTATGGAATGAATGACTTGGTCATCTTAACTACCACTATTTTGAACAACTTAGGAAAAATGACATGGTTACAGGCTTGCCTCAAGTCCAATTTTCTGAGGGACTTTGTGAGGGTTGTTCTCTTGGAAAGCACCCTGAAGCAAAATTTCACAAAGACGAAGCTTGGAGGGCTTCACAAGCACTAGAGTTAGTACACAATGATGTACTTAGACCTTTTCCCAATATATATTATATAAGGGCTAAGTACATTTTCACTTTCATTGATGATTTCTTGAGATATACATGGGTCTACTTTCTCAAGTAAAAATCTAAAGTTTTTGAATATTTTCAAGTCTTCAAGTCTCTTTTTGAGAAAATTTGAGAAATCGATCAAGGTTCTTCAAACTGAAAATGGAGTTGAATGTGTTAGAAACAAATTTGAGTAGTTTTCATCATAGAGGGGATTGATTTATAGTAGATAGTTATTTACAGTCCTTCATAGAATGAATTTACAGAACATAAGAATAAGTTATTGAAAGAGATGGCTAGTTATATGATTCACTCTAAGTCCTTATCACCTTAGTATTGGGCCAAAGCCATTAATTATGCTTGTTATATTTAGAACAAGGTTCCTTATAAAGATTTGAAAGGCATAACACCCTTTGAAGCTTGGCATGGAATGAAACCTAATGTTGAGCACTTTAGGGTTTTTAGGTCTCCAGCTATGACACATATACCTAAGAAGAAACACAAAGCTATGGAACCTTAGTCCAAGCCTTGCATATTTGTAGGTTATCCAGATGGTGTCAAGGGGTACCACCTTCTATGTCCAACCACACATGAGTTGTTCATAGAGAGAAGTGTTCACTTTTAGGAGAGTCCAAAAGACTCAACACTTGACACTTCTTCTCATTTATTGGATACACTTAGACTTGATGATTCTTCTTTTGACTTAGATCATCAAGATCAGGTTCTTAAGCCAGGGTCTTCTTCTAGTTATGATAGAGAGGATAGTGATGATTATTCTTCTACATCCACCTCTAGATATGTTTCATAGGATGAGGAGTTGGCACCCAACTCACCCACATATGGGCCCCTTTGGGCCAGGTAGGCACTTCAAAGTGTAGGCACTTGGGTAGGGGATCCAATAGATGATAAACATACTCAATTAGATTATTAGAGTGGTCTACATGCCTTATTTTCTTCAGTTTTAGATCTACAAATATTTTGAGAGGCTTCAGGTATACCTAAGTTGGATAGTTTTATGCAAGAATAATATTCTTCCTTGATCAAAAATCACACTTGGGATTTGAATTCACTTCCTAAGGGAAGGAATATGGTTAGATTTAGGTGGATATATCAAACCAAGTTTATAGTAGATGGGTTAGTTGATAATTATAAGGCATGATTGGTCACCAAGGTTTTTTCACAAGTAGCTTGCATTGACTACTTAGAGATGTAGGTGGATATATCAAACCAAGTTTACAGTAGATGGGTTAGTTGATAAGTATAAGGCATGATTGGTCACCAAGGTGTTTTTACAAGTAGATTGCATTGACTAATTAGAGACCTTTGCACCCATTACAAAGATGACTTTAATCTAACTCACACTAGCTTTAGCCATAGCATATGGTTTGGATGTGCATCAGATGGATGTGAAGAGTGCCTTTGATCATGGAGACCTTAAGGAGGAGATCTACATGGAGTAGCCACTTGGGTTTGTTCTAGATTTATCCTTAGTTTGTAGACTTAGGAAATCTATCTATGGCCTCAAATAGACCCTTCAGGCTTAGTATGCCAAGATGGATCCTTCCTCCTTACTTCAAATTTCACTAGGTGTCATTCAAACCTTAATGTATACTTCTTACTATAGGATGATTCTTTACTAATACTAGTCCTTTATGGTGATGATATTTTGATCATCAGGAGTTCCTCATCATCTATTACATTGGTGAAGATAGCTCTACAAGATAGTTTTGACATGACAAACTTGATTCTTTTGCATTACCTCCTTGGCATTTATATTTCACAGTCGAATTCAAGGATTTCACTTACACAACCCAAGTATGCTCTTGATCTTTTGGTTCATTTTAACATGGCTAATTGCAAGCCATCTCTGACTCCCTTTTTATTAATAGTCAAACTTGAGGCTGACTATTTTACTCCTTTGATTGATGACACTCGATATCAGCTTATTGGTAGCCTTATTTATCTGATTCATACCAGGCCTGACATTTCATAGGATGTAGGGATTGTTTTATGATTCATGTAGGGTCCCCATAAGATACACTAAAAATAGCTAAGACGATCTTGCACTACATTTAGGGCTCTTATAGATTTGGGATTTAGTATAGATTTGGCACAAAAGTTGTCTTGGTTAGATTTTTATATTTAGATTAGGCTAGCGATACTCAAAATTGTAAGTCCACTTTAGGTTATATTTTTTCTTTGGGTTCTAGCCCTATCAATTGGTGTAGAAAGAAGTAAAATTCTATTACTATATCATCCATAGAGGTAGAGTATAGGGGAGTTATTAATGCAACTACTGAGGTTATTTGGCTTCAATAGATTTTATATGAGTTTGGCATTACTATCAAGCATCCCACTACCATCTATTTTGATAATTAGAGTCCTATACAAATATGCAAGAATATAGTTCAGCATCAGTGGACAAAACACATTGAGATTTATATGTATTTTATTTAGGAGCTTACTCATGATTAGGTCATCAACTTAATATTTTTATAGTCTTCAAAGAAAGTTGTAGATATCTTTACCAAACCTTTCACTAAGAGCAAGTTCATTCATCTATGATCTCTTCTTGTGGTATGATCTACATCAGCATCAACATCATCTTTAACAGGGGCCTTCTAGCCTCTTCACTTATTCTATGTCTCTCTTTTGGGGGGATTTTTTTCCTACATGTGTTCTCCTTTTCTCTACTTTATGAGAGATTGCTTTGTACATGGGTACTTGATCAATGTTGGAATAATGAACATTTTAAACTCACATGGGTTACTTTGTAAAACCTAAGGTAAGTATATTTTACCTAAGGTTAGTGTGGTGAGTTTAGTAAGTTGGTTTACCAAGGGTAAATTCTCACTTACCTTAGTTAGTTATCAGTTGAGATTTTCTCAACCTCCTGCATGTTGGTTGAAAACTGAATATTTTCAGTTTTCACATTCCTGTACATTATGACAAATAGTTTGTTCTCATTTAATAAACTATTTTCCCTATATATTGTAAACAACGTATGATGCATAATATATTTTCAAATAATTAAGGAGTCTCGACTATTATTGTTTGTGTGTGAATAAATATATTTTATTCACTAGAATTGATTGTGTATGTTATTGGTGTAGGCTCTTTCATTTGGATTGATCTTGTATATCTCCTTCAAATTTTTACATAGTACTTGAGCTTGGAGTTATAGTTGAAGATCCTCATCCATAAATTTTTTGAACAATTCAATTTTAACATAGGCTAAAATATTACTTTATTGTTGTGTTAAAAAAAATTATTTCTCTCTCATAATTTAGCTTTGTTCCCAAGCGTTTTTCTATAAATTATGTCACTTTATGATTGTTTTAGGGAAATAAAATTTTCCCAAATTTAAAAAATAAATACCCATTGAAAATTAAATTTCATGAGGAATCTAAAAAAGTTTAAATTTTTTGATTCTGACTTGGTTGTATAGCTCTTCCAGGAAAAAAATGCCAAACTATGTTTTATGGCAGATTCAAGCATTAGGTCAATTTTTGGCCATACAGGTCCATACATGCATGATGTTGAAAATTTGAGACTAGTTATGGAAAGTTGACTATCTCACCTTCCACCTTAAAATAGGTTGTACAATCAAAAAATAGGTCATACATCTCTTTGACCTATTTTAAGTTAGAATTTGTAGTTTATTTTCTCTTTACAGATAGTCATACGGTATTCTTCATTTTGAGGCCATACGGAGTGATTTTTCTGATTTTAAAACTTGGATAATAAACCATATATCCCTAAGTTTCATCTCCAATTGTAATTTTTTGACTTTATGTAGTTTGTACAATCCTTTAGAGAGTTGTTTGGAGGACCTAGTCAAATGGGTTGCAAATTTTATCAAGAACCAATTTTGAGATTTCCAACAAAAATTTCTTCCTAATTATCAGATTTGGTTGAAAACGGAATTACTTTAGTCAGAACCAATATTTTTTAGTCTTCCTCTCACATGTGTGAGGTATAGTTTGACCTTTTTGTCACTTTTAAATGCAAGTATTTTGTTTATGTTTTCAAATTTGACTTTGTTAAGGTGGTAATTAAAGGTTTTATAAGACTTTGATGTTGTAAGGGGTTTTGGGTTCAAATCCCATTACTCATATTTATTTTTGGGTCCACAAACCTTAATAATATTTTTAAAAATGGATTTAAGGGTAAATATCATCAAGAGACATTAAATTGTAATGAGAGGGGTCCAGTTTTTTAAAAATTGTGTGTAAAATGTCTACGTATTTTTTATCAATGTCATTTTCATCTTTGGAAATGGATTCTTGATTATTTGAACATCTCAACTCCACAAACTATCATTCTTGGAAGAAAAAAATGCAAAAACTTCTTTATTCAAAAGTCTTGTGGAGGATTTTTTATCACTGCACCCATTTCAACATTATGGAGGGGGGGGCGGGGGGTAGTGTGCATATACTACTTCAAGTGTCATGCTTATTATAGTTGATTTTTGGACTCCATTCTTTGGTAGTAGTTTTTCTTTTTGCATTCCCAACATATGTAGCCTCAAACCTAACCAGATATCTTGTGATCTTTTTAGTGCACTTATATTTGATGAATCCTTCGTTCATACAGTACACCTTCTTTAGCATTATGTTTGTACATGAGTACCTTATTAGGGTAGTAGTTGGGACTCATATTTTTTCTTCTTTTCATACTCCCTATGTTTTACTTAAGGGAGGGTGTTGGAATAATGAGTGTTTTAATCTCACATGGGTTACTCTGTAAAATCTAAGGTAAGTCTATTTTACCTAAGGTTAGTGTGGTGAGTTTAGTAAGTTGTTTTACCAAGGGTAAATTCTTACTTACCTTGATTAGTTGTCAGTTGAGATTTTTTCAACCTCTTGCATGTTGGTTGAAAAATGAATATTTTTAGTTTTCACATTCTTGTGCATTATGACAAATAGTTTGTTATCATTTAACAAACTATTTTCCATATATATTGTAAACAATGTATGCTACATAATAAATTTTTCAGATAATTAAGGAGTCTCAACTATTATTGTGTGTGTAAATAAATATATTTTATTCACTAGAACCAATTGTATAAGTTATTGGTGTAGGCTTTTTCATCTGGATTGATCTTGTGTATCTTCTTCAAATTTTTATAATTAGGCCTAGTTGTTGGGACCCATTTTCATTTCACATTGCCTACCTAAGTTGTGCTTATGGGGGGGTGTTAGTGTAGGTATTTATTTTCCCATATTTATTTATTTGGGAATATTATATTTGCTCACATGGAGTTTTCCTACATTTGGGGGATATTATTTCTTAGGTGGAGATAGTGTGTCATATATGTCATAGGTAACTTCCTTGACTAGTTATTCTAGGTATGGGAGTTACTCTTTTATCCCAAGCACTTGTGACCACCTTTTATGGAGGAGTTACTTTCTCTCCTATTTGTATTCTCTACTTGAGTCTTATTCTCTTAATGAATGATTAGTTTTCTCCACTTTATTTTTTCTCTTGAAATATTCTAATTTCATGTGATTTCTTCTTATTTCAACAACATAGTGGTGTGCATAAGCTTTGTCTCATGAGATCCTTCCAGCATGCTTTTGTGTTATCCAGACCTGATGAGATCTTTGATACTTCCAAGATTAAGAAATGAACAAAACTTAAGAGAAATTTTTTGGAATGCCTAGTGGGACCCTAGCATCATCTAGGTGCCCCTTTTCTTCCTTTATCCTTTGATCATACAATACAATATAAATTTTATTTTGGGCTTAAAATAAACCTAGCACTCATTGATTGCTTGCTTGTTTTTAGTTCATTTAGTAACTTAAAAGGCAAAGTAATTAATCATAGTTTCACTTTTATTATCACACACTTTACCAAACCACACAATCAATCAACACATCAAAACAACTTGAGACAAGTCCCAACTAGGATTTCATCACCTAGAAGTAAACCTTACCCTTTCTCAACAATCCTATTTGGAGTACATTACCAAGGGGAGAACCAACTCAGATCTCTAGTTGAGTATAAAATTTGAAATTTAGTATATCTTGGATATGAAATCAACACCCTTATCACTATGGTGTGTGAAATGAGGGGATAGGCCCCAATATCAAGCCATGTACTAATTTTCAGTATAAATTCTTTTTTAGCACATAAACACAACTTGAAACCAACCTTAGATTTCCTCTTTAGTACCTTATCTATAAACCAAATTTCTTTTTCACACTTTCTAAGGTATAATCCAAAAGTGATCTAAAAATAATCCTAAGTTTTGAATACACTTTGGTGTATGTCTTGATTTATTTGATATTATTTTTCTTTTGCTTGCTTTGTATTTGAGTTATGATCTTTCATCATTTATTTTCTATTTCTCACATGGTCTTTAATAAAAAATAATTGAGGAATCAAACCAACCAAGAACCACCATATTCCTCCTCTTATTCCATGGAGTGTACTTCAGATGTTGAGAGTTATCCTCATCTTTCTCCCCCTCCTTCCATGCCTCAGTTAGTTGTTGAGGGTGATGCATATTTCATTACCTTCCTTAATAACAACCCCATGTCCCTCCAACATTACCTCAACACCTTAAGTCATTGCACCCCTATTGCTTTGGCTCCTTCTATGGATCCACCTTATGGTATACCTCTCGCTCTTATGTTTTTTGTTACCTCTACCCAACCTTTGATCACCCATGCATCTTATTCCAACAATATCCCATCCACTACCACCACCCAAACCCAATCCAACATCCCAACCAATATCCAAATACCTCCTCCACCAACCAATACCTCCAACATATGGGTAACCTCACCTCTTATTACACATGCCTCATCCAACATGGGGGTATCTTCTACCCTTATTTCCATCATTCACCTTATTACTACCAGTCCATCAATTTCCAACCCTCTTAAAAATTTGTTACTTTCCATACTTCCCACCCTTCCACCTATTAACATGTGTTACCACTCAAACCCAACCATCTACCAACCCATCCATGCCTCCAAATCAACCCATATAAATCCCTCAACAAATACCCATGACATCTTACCAATATGTTCCTAATCCACAAGGATACATAGCACCTTCTACCCAATATTTTTTGCCCATCAACCCTTATGTGGCACCATCCCAACCTCCAATGACCACATACCAATAAGTGGTATCTTCTCAACCTTCTACCTCTTATCCATATATTACTTCCACCCAAACTCAACCAAACTTACCATCCAATTATGGAGCTTCCTAACCTCAAATAGATTTGGTCAAAATGTTAATGGATAAAATGACCAACCTAGAGTCATCTATCTTTGAGGCCCATAACCTTTTATCTTATGATTAAATCTAAAATAAACCTATCCATCCATCCATCCCTATCTGATTTTATCCTCCTCAATGGGAAATACCCAATTTTTCTAAGTTCCAAACCAAGGAGTACCCCCAACAACACTTGAGAGCATTTTTCCATTCTTGTTATTTGATTGCATATGATGATGCTATTCTTCTTCATACCTTACCCATGTCTTTATCTAGACTAGCCTTGGATTGGTATAGTGCTTTCACAAAGCACTCCATCTTTTCCTTTTCTCAACTTTACCAAGTATTTTTATATCACTTTTCAGTCAACATATCTAAAAAGGTCTTTGTTACCGACCTCTACTCCATTAGGCAATTTAATGATGAATCAAGTGTTGATTTCATAGCTAGATGGAGAGGTCTCATTAGCCAACTTTATTTCTCCTTACCCCAACTTGAGTTGATCAAACTCTTTTCTCAGGGTTGTGTCAAACATATTTCTCCTACTCTTCAAGTTCAAACTTTTAAGACTTTTGATGAGGCTTTCACCATGGCACAAAAATTAGAAATCTAATCCATTGATGAGGGAAAAATGAAACTATGGAACAAAAATTATATCTTTAAATCCTATGACCCTTCCTCCACCAAAACCACCAATCAACCTAACCATCCCAATACCAAACCAAAGGTAGCTACCAACATGGTTATCCTTAAAACTACTCCACCTCCAACTGTCAACCAACCCAACCCAATCAATTCTTCTAACTCTTCAAACCAACAAAACCAAAACCAAAATTGATTTGCCCCAAAATAATAAACTCTAATAGGGGAGTCTTATGCTTCAGTTTTGGATAAATTACTCAAATCAAACATTAAACAACTTCCTCCAATAAAACCTCCCCAATAATTTGATGTCTCTCTTCCTACACCAGGTTGGTATAATGAGAATTATCTTTGTGATTTCCATCATATCATTGGACATGATGTTAGTAGGTGTAACACCTTTAAGACCATTGTAAAAAGCATGATAGCTATGGGATAAATTATATTTTATAATCTTAATGCACCCCCAAATTAGTACCTTGACATCTTTTGTAAACCTTTTCCTAACCATACCCCTTCCACCAACTATGATGATAATAAATTAAAATCATCTCATGGTCGTGAGGTCCATATAGTTAATGTCATTATTAGTGAAACTATCATAGAGGAGACCATTACCTCATATACCCTTCCTCCACTCCACTCATTTAAGTGGTGGACAAACCCTCTATTCCTTTGGATTCCCAAATAGAGGAAATGACCACCCTTCTTTCCTTACTTGAGGAGACCATAGACTTATCCACATCTCCTTCAATAGAAATACCGAAGAAGGAAACCATTGCTTCAACCACCTCTTCACCCACTCCACCTATGGAAGTGGTTGAATTACCCTCCATTCCTTTGGACATCCAAACAAAGGAAATAACTATATCAATTCCTTCACTTGAGGTCATCACACCTCCCTCCTCTATCCTAAAACCACCCATTCTCTCTTTAGGAACCATCCCAAAAGAAGAGATCACCTTACCTACACCTTCCATGGAGGAAACATCATCCTAAACCTTAGAACTATCCATCAAAAAAAATATGAAGAAACTATCCCCTCACCTCAACCTATGGTCTTAAATTTTGAAACCAGTGACCAAGGGATCAAATCTATTTACAAGCCTTTTTCTAGATTGGTCCAAAATCTAGAGTTCACTTCTCAACTCAACCTAGATAGAGCCACTTTTTGGCATCATCTTGGGATCCCTTACCAAAACAAACCTAAACCTTCAACCTCACTTGCATCCACCATCAAACCTATCATTACCTTAACCCCATCCTCAAACCCTTCTCCTTTCAAAAATTTAGGAGAACCATCTAACCCACTTCCATATAATAATGTCAAATCAATTTATGCTTCTCTAACCAAACCCATCAAGAATCTAGGAATACTTCCTAAACCTAGCCTTGCTCACCCATTTTTGAAGTTGGACTTAACCCATTTTAGTCCACCAAATAAACCCAAACCAAACCAGCTAAGAAGGTAAAACCAATAAAACCCCCACCTTAAACTAGACCTATACCACCTCCTTTGCACTTACTTCTATCTTAGGACCCCATCCTTCTACCATCCCACAAGCTCATCTTTATACCAAGAAGGTGAACCCTCCTACAATTACTTATTCCTCATCTAGTAAACCTTCTCTTTTTACTCTAACTACACCTACCTATACCAAATCATCAAACTCCCCATTATTCTTAACTAATCTATTCACCTCTACCTTCCCACCTATCACCAAAACCTCACCCTCCACCTCCAAATCTTCAACCTCTAAATTAACCATGACCAAATAATCCTAACTAAGACCACTTACCAAAACCCTTCCACCACGTACCATTTCTAGAGTGAATCCTGCTTCTAAGAAGGCTCCCATTCCTAAAACCAAAAACCCAACACCCTCAACACCTTTGATTGAATCTTATTTGACCATTATATAACAATTATTTCAAATCTCTTCCTTAACCCTACCACCCATCAAACCTTTCAAACCTTAATGTCTTAAACCATCATGGTTCAATGACACTTTGATTTTCTCATATCATTGGACACTTGGAAAAGATATGGAGAATTACAAATCTCTCCAAACATTTGTCCATAGCTTATGAGATGAGGATCATCTGTTATCAGATGAAACTTCTTTGACCCCACCACCAATCCAACTGCTAACTCAACCCATCCAAAATTTACCTATTCCTCCACTCTCATTTAAAAGAGAGGAGGAACCAAAGAAACCATCACCTCCTTTAAACCAAACTATCCATATGGTTACTTAATCTTGGGCCCAATAAAAGGATAAGGGAGAAGCAAAGGTGTGCATACCATGGACCTACCCTTCTACCCCTCAACCTTCCAACCAAAATCAAGCACCATAACCCTCACCTATACCTTCTCCATAACCCAAAATATCCATTTTGGGTGCCTCTCCCTTCAACCCTTCTAAAACTATCCAAAAAGTAGTGTTAAAATAACTTCACCAGACACCAATGAAGATGAGCCTTTATAAACTAATCAACACCTCACCCCATCACCTCCAAGCATTGATAAAGTACCTATAATTGATATAGGTTCAACCAAAATATCCTCAACCTTTCCATCCTTTATCAGATCCCTTAAACTTCCTATCTTCATTACCTTCTAAGATTTAGAAATACCATTTGTTCATTCTAAAGACCCTAATCCTCCCCTCTTTATCATGACATACATCAATAAAAACCACACCAAAAGGGTGTTGATTGATGGAGGAGATAGCATTAACATTATCTCTTCCCATGATTATGATCAACTTATTTTGCCTAAAAATACCATGTCATAAATTGTAGTGGTCATTTGTTCTTTCAATGACACTATTGCCACTACCTTGGGGACAGTCATCCTCTACATCTACTTGGGACCTCACATAATTCCATAACTCTTTTACGTTGTAGAGGGAAAGTTCCAATATAAAATCTTACTTGGACACCCTTGGAAATATGTCATGAGTTGTCTCCCATCTACCTTACATTGATGTGTCAAATTTGAACACAAAGGTCAAGTTGTTACCATAAGATCTGACCCTAGTACTTTTCCCTCATGAAACATGAAATATCAACCCAATAATGTTCTTCTTCCTCATTCATCCACCTCATAACCAACCAAAAACAACATGACCTCACCAACCAAAACCAATAACATTTCCACCCCTACCTTCGATAAAGCTTTAACTAGATCATCTATCGCTTCTATTTATATCCCCATAGAAGACCCCTTGGAACCCACATTTTAATTTCTATCATTGGGGGAGTATATATTTTATCCTTGGATGCTTTCCATACTCCTCAAGAGTATGGTAACCTCACCCATGATCCTAGTTATGACCCCAACATCAAAACCATCATCCCTTTTGGGCCTCCCAACCATTAAACCAACTTAATCTAGGGGGACTTGATCATCCACTTCTTGCTTCCATCGATACCTCTATCACCTAACCATTCACCTTTGACTTCTCCTATATTGAAAAAATAGCATTTGCCAAACTATACCTCTATAGGTGTGCCTAGAAGGGATTTAGACTCAGCGTTTATGAGTATGGACCTCATGAGTTATGTACCATCAAAATTCAAAAATCTCATGATTTATTTGGCCTTGGGTTATTACCACCATAAAAACCTATTGATTCACCTAAACACATCACCACCATCGAGGAAAATACCCCATACTCACCAACCTAGTCTCCTTCAAAGTCAAAGGATTTTGAAATCATTCTTCCTAACTTTTTTTTATATTAATACTATTAGTTTAGGCCCCATAACTTATCAAAAAGATGATCGAACTAAAACCCTTCATCTCATTCATATTAAAATGGTAGAAAATGATTCTCCTATCATCAATACCATCCAACATTAGGATGATGATCCCATTCTCACCTACCTTAGTGTGATGGATTATTTTATCCACAAATCCCTTCCTCCTAAGAACTAAACTATGTTGAATGAATCCACTATCAATGTCAACTTGGGTACTCAGGATAACCCTTACATTCTCAAGATTGGTCAATCCTTAGATTCTACAAAATAAAAAGATTACCCTTATTTCCTTCATGACTACAAAATAGCATTTACTTGGTCCTATCAAGATATGCCTATAATTGACCCTTCTATAACCCTCCATAACATTGTCACCCATCTTGATGCTAAGCCTATTTCATAAAATCTTTTCAAGATGAACTCTCACATCACCCTTCTAGTAAAAAAGGAGCTACAATGCCTCTTGTCTGTCACCTTCATTCAACCTATTGACTATCCCCAATGGGTTTCTAACATCATTCTAATTACCAATCCCATAAAGGGACTTTGCTTCTATATCAATTTTTATGACCTCAACCTTGCTTGCCCAAAGGATGACTTCACTTTACCTAGCATTGACAAACTTTTTGATCATACAACTAGCCAAAAGATGTTATCTCTAATGGTTAGTTTCTCAAGATATAATAAAATCTTGATTTCTCCCAAAGATCATAAAAATTATTTCATCACCCCAAGGGGAACCTTTGGCTACACAATCCTAACATTTGGTCTAAATAACACTATAACAACCTATCAACATGTGATGACCTACATCTTCCATGATCTAATTCATAAAATGATAAAGGACTATGTATATGATCTCCTTGGAAAATCTAAACATCAAAAGGATCAACTAGACATTCTCTCCATCATATTCAAATTCCTTATACATTTCCATGTCAGACTTAACCCCAAAAAATGTATTTTTAGGGTCCTATCTAGAAATCTTCTTGGATTTATCATCTCTCTTTGAGAAATTGAAGTAGACCCTACCAAAGTTAAAGAAATTTTGGAAATTCCACCTCTAACCCACCTTAAGCAACTTTGTAACTTGTAGGATAAGCTCCATTCCATTCGTTACTTCATCTCTCAATTATCAAATAGATGTCAACCTTTTTACCATCTTCTTAAGAAAGACACATCTTTTAAGTGGAATAAAGTCCATCAACGAGCCTTTGATTCACTCAAAGAATACCTTCTTTCTCCACCTATTTTGATCCTTCCTAAAGAGGACCAACCCTTCTACCTTTACATCTCTACCACTAACCATTCCCTAGGGGCAATGTTCTCTCATTGTGATGAACAAAAAAAAGAGTAACATGTCTACTAAATAATTTGAACACTTATAGATTATGAGACTCGATACACCCATTTCAAGAAACTTTAGCTCACCTTAGTCTTTGTGGCTTCCAAACTTCACCATTACCTTCTCAACCATAAAACTTACATCATCACCAACACTAACCCACTCAAGTACATGCACTCTAAACCATACCAAAACCAATGTATGGCTAAGTGGATCATGCTTTTAGTTAAATTTTACCTTGAGTTATTCCAATAGAAGTCAATTAAAGGGCAAGTCATTATGGACTAATTGGTTAAATCTCCTCTACTAGACAACTAACCACTTTCTCTTGCATTTCCTGATGAGTCCATCATGAATCTTGCTTAGGAGGACCCCACCTACCAAATAACCCTATTATTTGATACATTAAAATGCTATCATGGTGGGGGTTATGGAGTTATTCTCATCTCACTTGATGGTGAATGTCTTCCCCTCTCCTATAAACTTGATTTTGAATGCACCAACAATATGGCTAAGTATAAGGCCCCAATAATAGGTCTCCAAACCAATCTAGCCTTGGGAATTAAGACCATTAGTACCTTTGGTGATTCATAACTTGTGGTCAACTAGGTCAATGGATCTTACCAATATAAGAATGATGTCTTGAAAAAGTAAAAACAACTCATTGATGTACTCTTAACATCATTTGATCATTACCTTATCCAGTCAATTTTAGGATCTACCAACAAGTTCATAGATATAATGGATTTCCTTGCTTCACAAATCCCATCTCAACGTATCAAGTCCAAACTCTTTATTACCATCCATAATTTTATTACACCCTCTTATATCCATTCCTCTCTTCCTACCATTTGTAATATAGAGCAATCTCCATTGGACATATGGTACAAACAAACCTTCAACTACCTCAACCTTGGCATCATTCCTCCCAATCTCTCTAGGAATGCTCGAAGAGAATTTTTTTAGAGTACCTATTATTGCACCATACTAGGGGGAATCATTTACAAGCATGGCTTTGATGACCTCCTTCCTTATTGTCTACATAGTCATGAAGCTTCTAAGGCTATCATGGAAATGCATGATATAATTTTTGGGGGACATTTTAGTGGTTTTGTTGTCACTAAACATATCCTTTACCTTTGATACTATTATCCTAACGTCAACCAAGGTTGTTGTGATTATGTAAAAAAGTGTGTTAAATGTCAATAACACACCAATTTACATCATGCACCTACCCATTGCCTACAAGTATCCAAAGATTATTGGTATTTATCATAATGGGGACTTGATCTCATTGGGGAAAACAATCCTCATTATTCACAATGACACCAATCCATCATTACAACTACTGAGTATTTCACCAAGTGGGTGGAAGATATTCCTTTCACCTCAACTAAAGTTGACAAGATAGTTGACTTTATCAACCTTCATATCATCTATCATTTTGGTGGTTCTCATAAGATCATCACCAATAATGATAGATATTTCAAGAACAAGAAATTCCAAGGTCTTTATGATGCATTTGACATCAAATTAATATTTTCATCACCTTACCTTCCACAAGCAAATGGACAAGTGGAAGCATCTAACAAAACCCTCAACAAAATTTTAAATAAATTAGTAAGTGCTTCAAGTGAAGATTAGTACTTGCATATCCCTTTTGATTTATGGGCCTATCACACTAGCATTCAAACCTCTATAGGTGCTACCACTTTCTCTCAAATATTTGGATTCAAGGTAATATTTCCTTGCAAAGTACATATTCCTTCTTTTTGCATATCCTTACAAGACATCATCTCTTAGAGTGACTATCATCAAGAATGTCTAACATGACTTGAGCTACTTGATGAACATCACCTAACAGCACTTAACTATATTCATGTCCACTAAGAGTAAATCAAGCACACATATAATAAACACCTAAATGAATGATAATTCAATATTGTAGACCTCATCTTAAAGTAAAACCAACATGTAACCAAAATTGAGAAAATTAAAAAAGGAAAGTATTTTTCAATTGGATTGGACCCTACATCATAACCCATAAGTATGGATTAAGAGCTTACCATTTATCCTCTCTCAAAGGAAAACCAAAACTTGAGACTCTCAATGCTTTACATTTGCATCCTTTCTTTTGTTAATACAAGGATCGAACTTACCTTCTTGTCTAAATTAACCTCGTCACTTGATTTGTGAGATTTTCACCTTCACCTACCTATCCCTCTTCCTTTGAGGATAACCAATACAACATGAAACAATGTGACTACCTTCATAGTCATAGCATAATCCTAATTATGGGTACCACAATGCTACCAATAGCATGGTTCTCATGAATACTTTTCATCTCTAACAAGATAGAATCCCATAGTCATTTGTGTCTCAAAACCATCCCTTTTACCTATCATTACCTTCTTGTGATAAAAGTTTTGCCCTCATAAATGTAAACCTCTAAGCCTAATTAGACTTTTCCATGTCTAAAACCTTACATCAAAACATTTGGTATACCAAAATATTACTTGGGTCATATCTCTATAACATAGTAGACTACTCCCTTGAAGGACACCTGCCCAAAAAAAAACTAAAATTTCTTAGAAAATAGATTGTTCCCTTGAAGGATAGCTACCAAATATACAAACCCAAACGTAGACCACTCCCTTGAAGGATGGCTAAGTCAAATGGGTCAAAATTAATCATTTGAAGCTTCTTGTATTGATTAGCTTCACAACCTATCAAAGCAAAAATAAAAAAATCTCCCTATATCAAAAGTAAAATAAGTTATCCCAAAGAAGCTACAATCATCTTTTATATCTAGCAATAGTAGACTTCCTACATCAATCAGTCTATAAATTTCATTAAGACATGGGCTTGTCTAATTTGGTTCTTAGGTCACCTATAGAAGTGGAAAACTAACCCACATAATGTTACCTTACCTATCAATCCATCTAATTTTCACCTATCTCCTATTTCTCCTTTATACCATCTACAAATCAGAGGATTATGAGCTTACTTGAAATAATGTGATCAAGACACCTTTTTTATCAACCAAAGCATGCTCATGTGAATCATTCAAAGGGCTTATGTTCCTTAATCCAATCTGAATTTGGTTTTGTTAGGTCCTTATCAATGACAAGGGATTGATTTTTTTCTTTACCCTCTTATCATTGGTTCATGTAGACATACATCTCATGATTTTCATTTTATTTTTCCTAAATTTAGTTTGTTATCTAACTTAATTTATGTGTTTTCATTACATCCTTAACCATACTCACATCACATCTCCATGATCATAAAAAACAAACATCAATAATGATCAAAACACCATGAAATACATCATTTATCTATCTATGATCAAACATCATGAACTACATCATACATCATCTATCTTTCTATAGTATCATCCTATCCATTTACCATAACATCACAATAATTCATCATATCATAAACCATAATCGAACCACTTATAATCATGAACATGAATAGTACAAAAAATCATTCATAATCATCATATGCCTAATCTAAGGAGTCCACATCTCATAAATCCTAAAGCATATAACCATGATTACAACCATAACTATAATCCATAAACATCAAAATATGTAAACCATGAACCATGAACATAAACCACACACACACACACACACACACACACACATCATCATCATAAACATAATCAAATACATCATGTCTATCAAAATAAATAATAAATGTAACAATGTATAATCTCTCTCTTAAAGCATGTACGTCTCACTACATCTGCATGCAAGCCAATATCAAAATCATGTGCATCTACATCTAGACCTACATAACATATCACATATCATTCCCCTAGGGTACCACTACCACTATCCCCTCTTGTTCCTAATCCTACACTACCATATGGTGTTGGTCCTCTTGGGATGCCAATCTATCTAGTCACTAATGTGACCCATTAACCTAGAGTCACTATGACTGTTCCACCTACTTAAATAGCTTTGTACTCAAACCATCGAGGCTCTAGTGGAAAGTGTGCTAGAACTATGGCCTCATAATATCTCAACACCTCCACCATGGCCAATTATTTTGTCATAGGAATAGTACTTGGTGGAATTGTTAGTGTTATTTCTTCTCTTATTCTCTATCTTATTGTGTCCCTCTCCTAGGTCACCAAACCTAGTGAGGTCCATGATTGATCTCTCTTCACTATAATAATGGAAACTTGACCCTACAAAGTCACAATCTAGCCCTATAATGTGGCCACCTATCCCTATAACCCCATAATCTATGCTTCTGTGGTAGCCAATTTTGCTCTTACCTATCTATCAGGGCCACCACCCTATACTTGTACCCCCATTAGATCCACATCCATGGCCTATCAGCCCCCATCATCCCATCCAAAATTGATCATTGTATAAATAGCTTGGCACCATTCTACATAGCCCTAAACAACATTGACATCATCTATCCCTGCTCTGATAGGTAACTCCTCATGATCTATAAACCACCTCATTTAGTTGTGGCTCAGGTAAAAAAAACTCTACATCTTTTCTCATGTACCTCAAAAAAGGACCTACAACCAGTTGCATTAGGCCATACTACCTCCTCACTCTATCAAATGGGATGAGCTCAATCTCACTCTCCCTCCTCCCATAGATCCACCTCTAACTCTGAAAAGAGAAAGTGTGATAGCTATATAGGTCCCACCTAGGAAAGTCAACTTATGCCCCCTAGATGACATCACCCACAACCAAACCCTCTAATGCATCCCTAAACTAGTCAATGTCTCTCACACCTCCACCAACCCCTATCAAAGCATAATATCCCTTCCTTCATAAGAAACCCACTCTATAATCCACCTAGGCATAACCATCCCATGGTATCCCCAATGGTCTCAGAACCTAAATATGCTCATATGCCTAATAATGGAGTGCAAACCCCACACTAATCCCATTTCATTTATGAACTCAAAATGCCTAGAGATCCTTGTAAATCTAAACCAATAAAATGGGTGCCCACCTAAACATCATCCTCTTAAGCAACATCTCCACCAAAACTCCTAACAACAGATAAAGAAATCATCCACTACTTGAATTAGGAAATGTGAAATAGGACAACGCCATCATCATCAAGTGCCTCTCATCTAGAGACCTCTAATATAATGGCCCATAACCAAAACCACCTAAATGTCACTTAGCATGGCCTTGATCCTCACCATGCAATACCTTAATCTGCTCATCCCTCTTCTCACTCTTAATATGATAAATAGGTTCCCCTCGAATAGGCAACCATGTAATCCTATAAACATCCTATAATAAGATGGTTATCTATCTTATCAGTACCAAGAAGGTAAGTGTGGCAAGATCTCATCTCTCAATAAGGGCCATGATCATTGCCACATATAGTGACAACCATTGATAATATCTCATGGCTCCTAGACCAACCTATCCTATATTCATCCAATCATCCTGAGTCATCCCTCCATGGATCTCTATAAAGATCCTAGGAACCCAATCCATCATTTAGATCTGGTCTTATGCCTACAAAAATAAATAAAGTTAGCATGCACACTTAGTTACCATTGCTCACACTTATTATACCTAACTCAATTTACATCAACCTATTAGAACATTGACCCGCAACCATTATCTCTACAACATTACCTATAACACATGGACATAACCCTCACCCAAAAAAAAAAATTCATACCTAAAATTATCAAACCAACACCTAAATATCACAAAAAAACTATTTTTACACATCGCTCCTACTTGGGATTCATCCTATCCTAACCCATCAACCTAAAAATTTAACTCTACCCTAACCCACAAAGTCTTCAACACTTTACCTAAACCTATAAGCACTTAACTAACAATCATCTCAAGACATCAAAACCATCTCAATATATATCTTACTTGGAAATCATCTTATCCTTATAATCACTTAGCATTTAAACCCTACTCAAGACCTTTAAAACCTTTTTTTCTGACACTCATATCAACCTACTTTCCCCAAGCACTTGACCACCGATGGTCACTACGACCACTAATGGTCAGGTGGGCTTTTCACTTCATTGATTGACCACTGATGGTCAGGTTGAACCATCCATGGTCATTGTGTGTGACCATTGGTGGTGAACCTAAACCTATATTCCTCAAAATAATTACCAAAACATAAAAATTCAACCATAAAACTACTTAAATATACCCTATAACCTATTCTCAGCCCAAAACTTCATTCAAATTTCAATTTCACTTGCTAATTTTACCAATTTTACCCACAACCTAAACTAAGGCAAACCCCCCCCCCAAAACCCTACCAAACCAATCATAAATTACCCAAATTCAACTACAAAATAATAAAATCAACTAAAATAATAATTTCAAAACATCTCCTACCTCATTCCTCGATTATTGTTGAGAATGGATAACATGTCTAGCTACTCGACCGTGCCTTTTTCCACCCTACATCTCAGTCTAAGTTGGATCAACTTAAATACATGCTCAACTAATCAAGAATCACTACCTCAACCAAGCACTCAATCAACCCTCTCAGTAAAATGCCAAACTACCAAAGCATGAAAAGCACAAAGGTCAAATTATCAAAATTGAAAATGATTTTTATTTTTCACTTTGTAAATCCAACCTTTTAAGGTTTTCCCTTGTTCATCGATGGTTAGGGTGACTATTGGTGATCGACCTTGGAGACCCCTGACTATCGATAATTAAGAGAACCCACATTTAAAAGCATTTTTAGGCACTTAACCTAAATACCTAATTTTTTGAGATGACCTTTCTACCCAAACCAAAACTTGAATTATTGGAGATTACCCTTCTTTAACTAACCACTAGACCATATCCACCTCAATGTTAGCCATTTTTGACCCAAACTATCACATGTTTTATGAGAACCCTGCATGGTCTTTTTTACCGCATCGACCAACCTTGCCATGTTGGACATTTAAATTTGAACAACCTCATGCACAAACTAAACCATTTGTTTTTTTTCAAGGGAGCACTTCCTACATTGGATACCTATGAAAACATTGACCTTATCTATGATACTTATAGAGTAACTCGATCAACTATGACTAACGCTATGGATCGGTTACCCCATCACTTGTACTTCTAGAATCAACCTTATTTTTACCAATAATGGCAACCTTAGTCTATGTGTGATCTTGATTATCACACTTAGTCACATTTCATGTATATGTTTTCATCTCAAATGCCCAACCCTACTTTTTTTCACCAATCTTGTGACTCACCACATACTGCTTATCAAACCTTGACTCAATTTTGGTTTCACCTCATCAACTATCAGTTTGAGGGGTAACACCTCCCATACTCAGGTAAAATAGACCTTCAACCAAGCAATCCATTTTTTATTTTGTAGCTTGTTGATTCAAAGATACATAATAAAAAAGGGCAAAATATAGACACTAGAAAACCATACTAGATGTCAAAATGCCTTGAGATACCTCACCAACCAAAACCAATAACATTTCCACCCTTACCTTTGAAAAAGATTTAACTAGATCATCTATCACTTTTTTTTAGATCCCTATAGAAGACCCCTTGGAAGCCACATTTTAATGCTTCTCACTAGGGAAGTATTATCTTTTAACCTTGGATTATTTCCTTACTCCTCAAGAGTATGGCAACCTCACCCATGATCTTAGTTATGACCCCAATATCAGAACCATCATCCCTTTCAATCCTCCCAACCATTGAACCAACTTAATCTAGGTGGGACTTGATCATCCACTTCTTTCTTCCATTGATACCTCTATCACCTGACCATTCACCTCTGACTTCTCCTATCTTGACAAACTGGTATTTACAAAACTACACCTCCATAGGTGTGCTTAGAAGGGATTTGGACTCAACCTTTATGAGTATGGACCTCATGAGTTACGTACCATAAAAAATAAAAAAATCTCATGAGTTATTTGGCATTGGGTTCTTACCACCAAAAAAACCAACTGATTCACCTAAACACATCACCACCATTGAGGAAAACACCCCATACTCACCAACCTAGTCAGAGGATTTTGATATCATTCTTCTTGACATTTTTTTATTAATACTATTAGTTTAGGCCCCATAACATTGTTGTTTCCAAAATCCTCTTAGCTCATTTTTGGGAACACCCCCCTACGAAACTTGTCCGTTTCATCTTTCGTCTCTCTAAGTTCATTTTTTGAGACGAATTTCAAAATTCATTTTTGTCTTGGCCTCGAAACGTGAAGTGGTTACCATCTCGTCCCAGCCAAGTTTTCCCTTCCCCAGACTCTCCTTCCGGAGTTAGTCTTTTTCATTCATTTTTTGTGTAGGGGCGGTATTTTTTGCCGCCTCTGCATTTCCTTTGTTTTTGTGTAAGGGCGGCAAATTTTGCCACCCCTGCACGTTTCTTGCAAGGGTGGCAAATTTTGCCACCCCTGCTCTCTGGCTTGCAAGGGCGGCAATTTTTTCCACCCCTGCAAGATGAACCGACTACATGCAAGGGCGGAAAAAATTGTCGCCCTTGCACGTCTCAATTTCCATGCAGGCATTAATGGCCGCGCATGGTGGGTTGTTGGGGTGGGTTTTTCACCTTATATAATCCGATTTGAGCCCCATTCTCCTCATTGCTTCCTCCTCTCCTCCTACCTCTTGCACCTGAGTGCCTCAGTTGACGATTCAAAGCATGAATTTATGGATTCAACCTCATGGCACGCGCAGTTTCTCAAGTAGGGTTTGTTTTTACGTTCATTTCTTGTTTTATTCTGTTTTAGCTTAACATTCATTTAAGGTTTTTGTTTTTGTTTTTATTTTTGTTTTTCTTCTCCCTTCTACCCGCAGGTTTCTGCCAGAACCTCATGCGGGTGGTGAATTTTTCCACTTGCATCCTTGACCGCATCCTTCCACCCGTCCCTCCTCTCATTTCTGCAGATGTTTCTTTTCCATCCTTGACACGGGCTTCTCCTTTTCCTCTGCCTGTGGTTTTCTCTTCACATGTGGGCAGCATTTTTTTTTTGCTACTCACATTTTCTTTGTCCCCCATACATGCAAAGGCGGTGATTTTCACCACCCCTACACATTTTTCTACTTCTACGTGCAAGGGCAACGATTTTCACTGCCCCTACATGTTTTCTACTTCTACGTGCACAGGTGGCAAAAATCGCTGCCCCTGCATGATTTTACAACTGTAATGCAAGGGCAGCAATTTTTGCCACCCCTACTTTTCTCTTTCATGCTTGCAAGGGTGGCAAAAATTTCCACCCCTACATGTTTTGTCTTTAGCTGCAAGGGCGGTGATTTTTGCCGCCCTTGCTTTCTTTTCCAAATTTTATGCAGAGGTGGCAATTTTCGCCGCCCCTGCATTTTTTCTTCCATTTTTGCTTAACTCTCAAAATTTTTTCCGAGTTGTCCCTTTCATAGTTTTTCTTCCTCATTTGTTGCTCCTTCACTAGACCTGGCCTATTTAAGTGACCTCCAGTAACCAATATCACTTAAATTGTGCTCTCCCTCTCTCGCTCACTCTCCTCTCATCTGTGATCATGACTGTAGCACCTTCAGTGAACTCCTACACATCTGCTCCCATCCAGTTAAGATTGTTCTCCATGAAGGAAACATCTCCCAAAAAAGTGAAAGATATGAAGTACAAGTACCAGGGCATCTTCCCACCCACCTCAGTCTCCTCGAATGTCAACGACATTCGAGACACTGAAATCAGCTAGGTAGACATGGCCGAGTTCTTGGCGCGAACCAAGGTGACAAATCCCAGCACTAGGATAAAGAGAATAATTGAGAGTAACATCCACCTAGTGGCCGCCTTTCTAGTAGAAGCACATCATGCTGAGTTCATCCTCTAGTGCGTGCATTTTTACAACAAGGAGACCAGATTAGTTTCAAACGCCAGTGGTAGCATGATAATTCGGTTGGACCTCAATTTTATTGACAAAGTTTTCTTGTGTCCTCTAGCCACTGAAGTAACCCAAATCGACTTCGAGAACGCACAAAAAGAGTACGACAAAGACCCTAAAAGGGCAAAGAAAGTAATCAATTATAAGTGGCTAAAGACCCCCAGGACCAGCCTCTCCAGATGGCCAAAGAACTTTTCGAGGAGTGATTTTGTCGAGGAAGTCGGTGACCTGATCACCCTTCTCAGCAGAGTACGTGGCCTCCCGTCTTCTTCACAATTCCATGAATGGATGTATCCATTCATTAAGATCATCCTCCAGGGCAAGCAAACTATCTTTTGGGGGGAACAAATCAGCAATGCCATTCATGAACAGTTGACCAGGGTATAAACTTTCTTTAAATTCTACATGACTTCGTACCTGGTCTACATAGTTGCTGCAATGCAGTCTTTCCCAGGATTGACTATAGAAGGGGATAGAAAGACCACCCTGGTCTACTCATATTATCCTTAGCTAATGCTTTAGGGGTCAACACATCATTTCAAATGAGTAAATGACACATTTTCTGTCATGTTTTTGTGTCTCTTCGATCCTCAGCTAGAACAGAAGAGAATATCAGACGAGGCCTGGGCCGTGGTAAATGGTTATGGCTATATGTTCCTCTAGTTCCACACTTTCTATTATTTTTGAGTTGGTTTTTACCAAAGATAACCTTATATGCTCCCTAAATTCCCTTCAGACAAGTTAGTCCTAATGAAGCTTTGCCGACAACTGGCTGTCATGCATACTAAACAGATGGAACTCAAGAGACCCAGTTTCAAGTTTTTGGTCCAGATTGGTAGGTTTTCAATTGCCACATCAACCAAAGCCAGCGTTATGGAAATATAAATGCAGATGGTTACTATCAAGCCATTCAAGAGATGGGAGAAATTTGACTACAGGGGAGTCAAGGAAAAGATCAGAAGGAAAACTCAGTCCCACAAACCCATGATTGAGGATATCTGGGTGGACCTGAGGATGGCCGAAGAAATAAGGAAAATGGACTATTGTCATCTAACACTGGAGCAGATAAAATACCTCAGACTTGCAGAGATCCCATCTGGTCTAATTGATGATGGAAACATCATAAACAATAGGTATCTGGCAGAAAAGGTTGTTGGTTCCCCTCTCCCTCCAATTCAGTGGTCTTAAAAAAAGAGCTGACTTCTCTGAGAAAAAGATTTGAACCAATTGGCTAACACCAATAGTTGGTTAGCATCCAAAGGGATCACCCTGAAAGAATTCGTTACAGGTTCAGAGGCTGAATACCAGTCAAAATTGAGGAGAAAAGCAGAGAACAGGACTAAGAACAAAGGTGATATCCCTTCTTCTTCTAGGCCTCACAAGTTGAGGATCGTCTTTGTATCCAAGAAGCCTAAAGCCACTAAAGAGCCTCCAGCGGTGACAAAAAAAACCAAAGAACAAAGCCTCAAGGCATAGGTAGCACAACCCATGGAAATAGAGGATCAACCATCAGAACAACCAAGTGTTGGGTCTCCACTCTCATCGGGACAAGCACAGCCAATCCAGAGCGCCTCTCCTTCTCCCCCTCAATCTCCTATGGTGCCTATTTCTCTTATCTCCCCAATTAGTGTCCCCTCTTTTGGAGTTGCTTCTCCTTCCAGGGTTGTTTTTGGCGATCCTCAGGGCCCTTACAGAGGATCCCCTCGCTCTTCTGGATCTATCTCAAGTTTGTCATCTTCTTTCAACTTTTTGGCAAGCCCTGCACCTGAGCTAGAATCAGTAGTTGGTACAGTTTCGCCAGTTACTCCAACTGCAACCACTGTCACCACTATCAGTGTGGAAGTTGTTATAGTGACACCAACAGAGGCAACTATTATTATAATAGGGACTTCTTTCCCACCTTGGATGTCTACTTTCATGCCAAAAAGGAAGAAAATGGCCATCTCCCCAGATGAATTCGATTTTGGCAAAATAGTGCCAGCAAAAGCAAAGGCTCCTAAAAAGCCAAGAATCTTTTCCAAGTTGGTCGAGGAAAAGGGGCAAAAATTTTTAAAAATTGCCAAGCCTCCACAAGACGCAACCCTTAAAGGTTTTGAGATGAGCAGCTATTCCATCTCTTGTGTTGAACTTGGCAAAGTTACTCACGAAGGTGCGAAGAGCGATCTTCAGTCAGCTATGGACATTATGGTCCAAAATTTTGACAGAGAGAAGGAGATGAAGGACTATTACAAAGCTAGAATAGAACAGCTAACAGCACTGATCAAAAGATTCACTCTTCCTCCTAAAGTAACAACTCCAGAGGCCTTCTCAGTAGATGACTTAGTCATTCAAAAAGCAGAAAAGACTTATTTAAAGGGAAAAGTCCTGGAGGACTATATCGAAAGAATGCATACTCAGGGAGTTTCTTTGCTTACAGAAGTGGTAGAAAGGACAGGTAAAATGAAGAAAGTAATAATATAGGTGAATGACTTTGTCTCCCTCATTTCTCAATAGATTGACAGCTTGGAGAAAGATCTCGACAGATGGAAAGAAATGAAAATCTCAAAAAAAGCACCCTGATGTCTATCGGTGTCATCTCCAACAAGGACTCCTATGTTGAGATCAAGGAATCACTGGTTTTCAGAATCCAGGTACTCAAGGATTTAATTGATGATCTTAAAGCTTTTAAGGAAGCTAGTGAGAAGAGTGACCTGAGTCCACTAAATAAATTAGAAGAGCTGCCATGTAACTTAACCACTAAGGACAATCAATTCCTTCTGGTAGAAGAGATGATTCAGGGTTTCAAGGAAATGATTCGGTGAGATTTTAAAGAAAAATCCTTCTCAATGTCTTCGGTGGACAGCATTCTAGATGCTCAGTTAACTTTGGAGAATCTAAAATCCAGATTAACTGGCCACGCTAAAGCCATCACAGCATTGAAAGATGCGCTGATCAGAGCAAGAATCATCTCCAAGAACGCAGCTGCGCCAGACGTCATAGGAATTCAAGCATCTATTGCCATGTATGATGCTTATCTAAAGAAACCTAGCAGCCAGAACTGATTCTCTCTCTCTCCTTCTTTCTTCTTCTATCCTTATGCACTTCTATTTTGTGCAAAGTGCATGCAGTTTTGAAAAATGTAATTACATGTAAACAGTTCAAAAAAATATCTAAAAGTCAAAGATGAGTCATCTTTGACCAAGATATTTTGTATATTTTATTATTTTCTATTTTTGAGGATTTTCCCCCTATATATAGTGGAGACCTCATTTGTAATATATCTTAGAAATATTAATAGCAAATACTCTGCTGAAATTGAAGCAACTTTTGAGACTTTCTGCTCAAATTTGTAAATCATATTCTGTTGAATGAATGAGAAGCAGGTTATTTCAGACTTTGTGTTGAGATTGTCTGTGTTATTTAGGAAATAGTTCTTATGTCCTTTTTTCTGGTAATATCTTATTCATATGCTTTAATAAGCAAAGTGGGTGTGTTTATTTTATCTAAGGGCGTTTCTAGAGGGTAGAAGATAGACTTTGTGTTGCTTTTATCTTTGAGATTCAGTTATCTTTTGTAGTTTTAGGTGAAGACTTTGTGCTTCACTTTACTCTATGGTTGTACTTGTTCTGGATCTGTGGAGAAACTACGAAAGACTTTGTGCTTGCGTGAGCGTTTTTGTGAACTTTGTTACTTCAAGTGATTTTTTGCTCCATGATTGATGCCATTCTTGAAAGAAGAGGTATGTTGTTAGCAATAGACCAGGATTTTCCCCTTTTGTTTTTTATATATTACTTCTAAAAAAAGAGAGGTAGATGTTGTTATACCACCCCCATGTGTTATCTTCTACTTAATTATATATTCGGCGCGTAAGTATTAATAGGGAACCTTCCCTTGATGAGAGGAGAGATTTACCTCATCCAGATTTGGTAAACCCACACTTTTGTGGTGTAAATCTCCCTATGCTGTGGCTGATATCCCCATTTTGTCATCAGTTAGTTGACGACAAAATATTCATCCAACAATTTTTTGGCGACTTCACTGGGGAATCGAATGTGCAGTCTGAAACCTCAAGTTTCAGATTGAAGCAGTCCCTACCCTTATCCTTTTTTTTAGTCTGGTGACTCTGTTCCATGTCTTACCCATTATCATTATAGCCTTACCACTTACCTTTGTTGCATCATCTGGTCTACAAAATCAGAACCACTGAAATACGAACGTGCATTTTGAAGCCCCAAGCTTCAAATTGAAATAGTTTCGGTCCCTTTTGCATTTTAAAATATAGAAACTCTACGCTACACAAGAAGCCAGAGATCTAAGGGTGTTGTTGACCCTATGTTTGAATTGGCACAATAGAGTAATTTTTATCTATTTCTTCCATCAGCTTCTCTTCAACGGTCCAAGAGTTTTTCTTCTAGCCTTGTCAGGTCACCAACACAAGGTAGAACTTCTTTTCTCATTGTTAATCACCGTCTACCCATAAACACTCCACCAAGGTTTGTTATCCCACCTTTTAATCATCTTATCATAATGGCTCAAGGCCCATGGGGTAATTCCTTCGGCCCTCTTAACTTAACCCCACCTCTGCATGAACTACCTCGTAGTTCTAGGAAAAAATTTCCTAAGTTTTTTGGTGATGAGAAGGTTCATCCTGACGAACATATTGCCACTTTCTCCATAGCATGTGACGTAATTGGGGTCGAGTTTGAAGATGTAGCAGTGAGACTTTCTATGGAAACTTTACAAGGAGCTGTTGTGGATTGGTTTTATCACCTGTAGGCCAGGTCAGTAATAGACTAGGATACGCTCAAGTCCAAATTCAAATCTAGATTTAAACCCGCTGAGGATGCACATGCTTTGTTGGCGCAGCTGACATAGTTGAAGAAAGAATCTCAGGAACCCATGAGGGATTTCATAGCTAAATTCAACAAGTTGAGGAACTGAATTCTGACTGTGGCTCAGCCCACACCAAAAAATCTCAAGTGCTTTTTCATCAACTCATAGCTTCTCGAAGTAAGTTTCCTATTGAGATGAGTTGGCCCTATGGACCTAGCCTTGGCTCAAGGTTTGGCTATCGAGATTGAAGACGATCTTATCTTGGCAGGTAAAATTAGAAAAGATCCTAGTAAAAATAAATTTCCTTCATCAGCTGAAAGCTCTTCCATGGGCATTACGGACCCTATGGTGCAAAAATTAACAAATGAACTAATAGCTTTAAAGAGACAAATAGCCCAAGGTACGTCTGCTCCTACCTATTGAGATGCACCCAAAAGGACATTCTAGAATTAGCAATATCAAGGTAACACTGCCCAAAATCAAGGGCAATCTAGCCACCTACCTCCCCCTTCAGGGAGATTAGCTATTGAAGTAGCACCTGCCAACTCAGCGATCAGCTACCTAGAATCTGAGCACGATAACTCTTTTCAACCACAGTTAGATCAATAAAAAAATGCTAATCTCTTTGACAAGTAGGAAGAAGAATTAGCTGGCGACTCCAATATCGGCTTCCTGAATTATCAGGACAAAGCTGGAAGTAAAGGGAAAGATTCAGATGGAGCTTATGCTATTTTCACCAGATCTCAAAATCAGTCAGCTTCACAAACTAACAAAAGGAGGGCAAATGAATAATCCCAACCAGTAGTTTCCATTTCCAAACGCGGGACTCCATTGCCTCCATAATCAAAAGACCAGGTAACCCATAAAAAAGTGAATACTCCCAATCACTCGATATCTTCCACCTCTGCTACTCAGACCAATGCCACACCTGTTAAAATCCCTGATGATGGGATCTCTTCCTCTGTTGCAAGTTCTTTTCAATTATTCGATATAATTGACCATGCTAGAAAGACTAAAATTCAAATGACAGAGGTTGAATATTTGAGAGCTAACCCAAAATAGTTTGATAGGTTAGCAATATGAAAAATAAAGTCATCCCTGTAAGACAAGACTCCTTGAAAGTTGTTCCCGATCCCCCTAAAGACAAACCAACCCAAAACAATCTTGTTGTGACTCCCCCCATCGCTCTCAGGAAAATAGAACCTTTTTATGTTTCCCTGCTTATAAATGGCTACAAACTGAGTAATTGTATTATAGACTCTGGAGCTTCAGATAATGTCATGCCCGCGAAAGTGATGGATTCCCTTGGCCTGACCTTGACCAAAATTTTTGGGAGGTGTTTTTCCATGGAAAACAAGTAAGTTCCTCTCCTTGGTCAAATAAAAGATGCTTAATATGCCTTCGTGGCTTTTTTGAAAAAGCGGATAAAAATGATGGTTTTAGTAGCCGATGTTCCAGCATCTTACAGCATCCTGCTTGGGCAAAATTTTTTTAAAGATGTTGGAGGTGAGCTAAGCATGGACCTATCAGAAGCAAGAATTCCAATTCAAGGCGTCATGAAGAAGTTACTTCCTAAAAAAGAGGCCAGGTATGTAGTTACCCGTTCTGCAGCACCTGAAGCTCAAATTTTATTTGAGTCTTCAGGCATGGGCAATTATTTATTGTCCACGAACGAGATCCATGATACATTTGATGAAACTCCTATGGGTGGTGATTTAGATTTGGTTTCAACTGATGCAAAGGGTAAAGTGCCAAAGCAAAATGAACACATGGAAGAACCCTTTCCTCAAAGCAAAAAAATTTTTGTGGAAAAAGTAGTATCTAATGAAGTATGGACCTTAGAGTTTGATGGCAGTTGCTCTTCTACTGGGTCAGGAGCTAGGGTTGTGTTGGTATCTCCTCAGGGAGAGATTACCCCTTTTTCCTACAAATTATAGTTTAACAATACCAAAAACATGGTCGAATATGAATCCCTATTGCTCAGACTACAGGCTGCCAGAGAAAAGGGCATTAGGGAACTCCATGCTAAAAGAGATGCTAAGTTGATAGTCTGTTAGGTGAGGAACCTCTATCAGACCAAGAATGAGAGGTTGTGCCACTATCGCAACCTGGTTTGGGATCAGATTGAAAATTTTGACACCTTCAACATCTCTGCCATTCTGAGGGAATTCAATGACCAAGCGGATGCATTGGCTATCTCTGCCACCCTCCTAGTTCCTCACCCATATTTTAAGGGAGATAAATATACTATTGAGCTAGTTTTTTGACCAAGTGTACCAGATAATGCTGGCCATTGGCAAGTGTTTAACAATGATGATCAAATCATTGCCTTCTTGGAGCAAAAGGATAGTTTTGAACAACTACATTTCGAAGGTAGTAAACCCAAGGAGTGTGGGGCAGACCCTGCAACCCAGGCCAATACAGGTGAAAATTTCCTACATCTCAGGGGGAATAAAATTCCCAAAGGTCTGGTTTCCCTAGAGAAGTTGTTTGATAATCATGACAGATTTGTCAAACAACAACGAACATATTCAAATTCTTCTCAAGATTTTGATCAAGTCAACTTGGGAACCAAGCGCAATCCTAAGATGGTAAATATTGGAAAATGTTGCACTCCTGAGGAAAGGTTCGAGCTTGCTAGTCTGCTCTGTTAGTATATGGATGTGTTGGCCTATTCCTACAATGACTTGAAATCTCTCAGGCCAAATGACATCGGTCACGACATTCCCCTGAAAGCCAACTCTGTGCCTTACAAATAAAAATCCTGGCAATATAGTCCAAAAATTTTAGGTACTATTTTAGCTGAGATACAAAAGATGTTGGATGCCCAGATAATTTTTCCAATCCACCACTCAACATGGATTGCTAACATAGTGCCCGTCAGAAAGAAAAATGGTGAAATTTGAATCTATGTGGATTTTAGGAACTTGAACCAGTTGTCCTTAAAAGATAACTACCCCCTTCCTATCATGGATCAAGTTCTACAGATGGTAACAGGTTCAGAAATGTTATCAATGCTAGCCAGTTTTTTAGGGTAAAATCAGGTTGAGGTCAAGAAAGCAGATCAGTACAAGACAGTGTTCACCACACCTTGGGGCACATTCGCTTATCGAAGAATGCCTTTTGGTCTGATAAATGCAGGCGCCACTTTTCAAAGGGCAATGCATCTTGTTTTCAAAGATGAGATGGGAAAATTCATTGTAGTATACCTGGATGATCTGACGGTATTTTCAAAACATCGTTCTGAACATGTTCACCATTTGCAAAAGGTACTGGAATGCTGCCATCAAAATGGTATCTCGTTAAACCCAAAGAAATCCATTTTCAGAGTAACTGAAGGGAAACTTCTCGAACACATCGTGTCTCGAGAAGGTATCAGAATCGATTCAAAAAGAGTCAAGTCCATCCAGGAACTTACTCTACCTACCAGCAAGACCACAGTTCACTCTTTCTTTGGAAAAGTGAATTTCCTCAGAAGGTTTATTCCTAGGTTTGCTGAGAAAACCCGCCATATTGTTAACATGATGAAGGCCAATGCTACGTTTAGGTGGACTGCTAAGGGTAAGTTAGCATTCAAAGAGATTAAAGAGGCAATCGCCCATGCACCAGTGTTGGTCTGTCCAGATTATACTAAAGATTTCAAAATATATAGTTATGCCTCTGAGCATACACTATCAGCTATTTTGGTTTAGCATAATCCTGAAGGTGCAGAATCTCCTATCTCATTCATGAGTTATCCACTCAAAGACCACGAGCTGAAATATTCCCTTATGGAGAAGCATGCATACGTCGTGGTCAAGGCTGTCAAGCATTTTAGGTTTTATATCCTAAATTCTCACACCAAAGTTCTCATATCAGATACGACAGTAAAATCCATTTTGACTCAGCAAGAGTTCGGTACAAAGAGAGGTAACTAGATTGCCAAAACTTAGGATTTTGATCTGGACATCAAACCAACTAAGCTTGTACGAGGAAGGGGTCTCTACCAATTGATCGCCAACAACATTCCAGATGAAGTAGAAAGTGAAGAAGAGATTAAAAGCGTGCCCACGATTCTCTTTGTTACCACTACTGATGAGTGGTATTCCAACATTGCTCATTTTTTGACATATGGTGAGTGTCTCGCTCATCTTTCTTTTAAAGAAAAATGTAATGTTAAATTGAAATCAGTTAGTTATGTTTTGTGGGACAATGGTCTTTATAAGAGAAACCTGGACGGGGCATTTCTTTATTGTGTTGACAAAGCTCAACAAAAAAGACTCTTAGAATCTTTCTACAATTTGGCCTGTGGAGGACATTTCTCTGCACCAGTGACGGCACACAAAATTTTGTGAGCAAGGTACTATTAGCCCACGCTTTTTCAAGATGCCTACAAATGGGTGCATAGGTGTGAGCTGTGTCAACAATTCATTGGAAAGCCTAAGCTGCCTGCTTTGCCCCTCAAGCCGGTTGTGATCGAGAAACCTTTTCAGCAGTGGGGTATTGACTTCATTAGAGTAGTCAACCCATCTTTAAGTGTTGGACATGATTATGTCCTCACTGCAATAGATTACTTTACCAAGTGGGTGGAGGCCATCCCAACCAAGCACGCTACATCTGAAGTGGTATGCAGCTTTCTCAAAGAAAACATCATTTTCCAGTTTGGGGTTCCACTAAAGATCGTAACAGATAATGTGGCCTATTTTTCATCACATGAAATTACTCAATTTTGTTTCCATTATGGGATTACTTTATCTCACACTTCATATTATTTCCCTCAAAGAAATGGACAAGTAAAATCGAGTAACAAGAACCTGGTCACCATTATCAAGAAGTTGGTGGATGATAATCAGAGAACGTGGCACAAAGATTTATATGATGCTGTATGGGTCAACAAAATAACACCTGAAAGGGCTATAGGTATGTCACCATTCCAACTTCTGTATAGATTGAATGCAAAAATTCCCATCACCCTTGAACTACCAGTGCTCAGATTAACCAGAGCAATCGAAGACTCAACCTTTGAAAGCTCAGTTGACAAACGGATCATGTGTCTGACCGAGCTGAACGAACAACGAGTTATGGTGGTGGATAGGATCAAAGAACATCAGGACCGGGTAAAAGTACTTTTTGATAAGAGAGCTAGAGTGCGTGAATTCTAAGTTAGAGATTAAGTCTTGTTATGGGACAAGAGGCGAAAACCAAAAGGGATGCATGGCAAATTTGACTCCCTATGGAGAGGCCCATTCACTATTCGACAGCTCTGTGGTGAAGCCAACTTCTTGCTGGAATACAAAGATGGAACACCATTTGCACTACCTCACAACGGACAGCATCTCAAGCTGTTCAATCTTTGAAGCTCAAATGAATATGTTTGTATATATGTATAGTTTTTATGTTTTGTCTATTTTTTTTCCATTTTTCTCTCGACTCCGTAGCCCAATGGCTTGGATGAAGGCAATTAGAGACTGATTTCTACTCCCGCTAATCATTTCAATCAGTAGAAGTTTCCCAACAGGAGCCAGCTGTTGTTTCCAAAATTTGCTTAGCTCATTTTTGGGAACACCCCCCTACAAAACTTGTCTGTTTCATCTTTTGTCTCTCTAAGTTTGTTTTTTAAGATGAATTTCAAAATTTATTTTTGCCACCCCTGCACGTTTTTCTACTTCTACATGCAAGGGCGGCAATTTTTGCTGCCCCTGCACGTTTTCTACTTCTACGTGCACAGGTGGCAAAAATCGCTGCCCCTGCACGATTTTACAACTACAGTGCAAGGGCGGTGATTTTTGCCACCCCTGCTTTTCTCTTTCATGCTTGCAAGGGTGGTAAAAATCACCACCCCTACATGTTCTGTCTTTAGCTGCAAGGGCAGCAATTTTCGTTGCCCTTGTTTTCTTTTCCAAAGTTTATGCAGAGGCAACAATTTTCGCCGCCCCTACATTTTTTTCTCCATTTTTGCTTAACTCCCAAAAAGTTTTCTAAGTTTTCCCTTTCATACTTTTTCTTCCTCATTTTTCACTCCTTCGCTAGACCTAGCCTATTTAAGTGACCTCTGCCTCTCCCTCTCTTGCTCACTCTCCTCTCATCTGTGATCATGACTGCAGCACCTTCAGCGAACTCCTACACATCTGCTCCCATCTAGTAAGGATCGTTTTCCATGACAAAAACATCTCCCAAGAAAGTGAAAGCTATGAAGTGCAAGTACCAGGGCGTCTTCCCACCCACCTCAGTCTCCTTGAATGTCGATGACATTTGAGACACTGAAATCAGCCACGTAGACATGGCCGAGTTCCTAGCGTGAACCAAGGTGACAAATCCCAGGATGGGGATAAAGAGAATAGTTGAGAGCAACATACACCTGGTGGTTGCCTTTCCATTAGCAACACATTATGCTGAGTTCATTCTCCAGTGTGCACATTTTTACAACAAGGAGACCAGATCAGTTTCAGACGCCAGTGGCAGCATGATAATTTGGTTGGACCCCAATTTTATCGACAAAGTTTTCTTGTGTCCTCCAACCACCGAAGTAACCCAAATTGACTTCAGGAACGCACAAAAAGAGTACGACAAAGACCCTAAAAGGGAAAAGAAAGTAATCAATTACAAGTGGCTAAAGACCCCTAGGACTAGCCTCTCCAAATGGCCAAAGAACTTTCTGAGGAGCGATTTTGTTGAGGAAGTTGGTGACCTGATCACCCTTTTCAGCAGAGTACGGGGCCTCCCATCTTCTTCACAATTCCATGAATGGATGTATCTATTCATTAAGATTATCCTCTAGGGCAAGCAAATTATCTTTTGGGGGGAACAAATCAGCAATGCCATTCACGAATAGTTGACCAGGGTACAAACTTCCTTTAAATTTTATATGACTTCGTACCTAGTCTACATAGCTGCCGCAATGCGGTCTTTCCCAGGATTGACTACAGAAGGGGATAGAAAGACCACCCTAGTCTATTCATATTATCCTCAGCTAACACTTTAGGGGTCAACACGTCATTTCAAATGAGTAAATGACGCATTCTTTGTCGTGTTTTTATGTCTCTTCGATCCTCAGCTAGAACAGAAGAGAATATCAGACGAGGCCTGGGCCGTGGTAAACGGTTATGGCTATATGTTCCTCCAGTTCCACACTTTCTGTTATCTTTGGGTTGGTTTTTACCAAGGATACCCTTATATGCTCCCCAAATTCCCTTAAGACAAGTTAGTCCTAATGGAGCTTTGCCGACAACTGGCTCTCGTGCATACTAAACAGATGGAACTCAAGAGACTCGGTTTCAAGTTTTTGGTCCAGATTGGTAGGTTTTCAATTGCCACATCAACCAAAGCTAGGGTTATGGAAACAAAAATGCAGATGGTTACTATCAAGCCATTTAAGAGACAGGAGAAATTTGACTACAGGAGAGTCAAGGAAAAGAACAGAAGGAAAACTCAGTCCCACGAACCCATGATTGAGGATATCTAGGTGGACCTGAGGACAGCTGAAGAAATAAAGAAAATGGACTATTGCCGTCTAACAACACTGGAGCAGATAGAATACCTCAGACTTGTAGAGATCCCATCTAGTCTAATTGATGATGGGAACATCATAAACAATAGGTATCTAGCAGAAAAGGTTGTTGGTTCCCCTCTCCATCTAATTCAGTGGTCTTAGAAAGAGCTGACTTCTCTAAGAAAAAGATTCAAACCAATATTGGCTAACACCAATAGTTGGTTAGCATCCAAAGGGATCACCCTGAAGGAATTTGTTACAGGTTTAGAGGCCGAATACCAGGCAAAATTGAGGAGGAAAGTAGAGAACAGGACTAAGAACAAAGGTGATATCCCTTCTTCTTCTAGGCCTCACAAGCCGAGGATTGTCTTTGTATCCAAGAAGCCTAAAGCCACTGAAGAGCCTCCAACGGTGACAAAAGAAACCAAAGAACAAAGCCCCGAGGCACAAACAACTCAGCCCATGGAAATAGAGGATCAACCATCAAAACAACCAAGTGTTGGGTCTCCACTCTCGCCAAGACAAGCGCGGCCAATCCAAAGTGCCTCTCCTTCTCCCCCTCAATCTCCTATGGTGTCCATTTCTCCTATCTCCGCAATCAGTGTCCCCTCTTCCAGAGTCGCTTCTCCTTCTAGGGTTATTTTTGGCGATCCTCACGACCCTTACAGAGGATCCCCTCGCTCTTTTGGATCCATCCCAAGTTTGTCATCTCCTTCTTTCAACTTGCTGGCAAGCCCTGCACCTGAGCTAGATTCAGTAGTTGGTGCAATTTTGCCAGTTACTCCAACTGCAACCACTGTCACCACTAGCAGTGTGGAATCTACTACAGTGATACCGGTAGAGGCAACTATTGTTACAATAGGTACTTCTCTCCTGCCTTGGATGTCTGCTTTCATGCCAAAAAGGAAAAAAATGGCCATCTCCCCAGATGAATTCAATTTTGGCAAAATAGTGCCGGCAAAAGCAAAAGCTCCTAAGAAGCCAAGAATCCTCTCTAAGTTGGTCAAGAAAAAGGGGCAAAATTTTCTAGAAATTTCCAAGCCTCCACAAGACGTAACCCTTGAGGGTTTTGAGATGAGCAGCTATTCCATCTCTCGTGTTGAACTTGGCAAAGTTACTCACGAAGGTGCGAAGAGCGATCTTCAGTCAGCTATGGACATTATGGTCTAAAAATTTGATAGAGAGAAGGAGATGGACTATTACAAAGCCAGAACAAAACAGCTGACAGCAGTGATCAAAAGGTTCACTCTTCCTCTTGAAGCAGCAACTCCAGAGGCCTTCTCAGTGGATGACTCAGTCATTCAAAAAGCAGAAAAGACTTAATTTAAAGGAAAAGTCCTAGAGGACTATACCGAAAGAATGCATACTCAGGGAGTTTCTTTGCTTATAGAAGTGGCAGAAAGGATAGGTAAAATGAATAAAGTAAGAACACAAGTAGATGACTTCGTCTCCCTCATTTCTCAAGAGATTGACAGCTTGGAGAAAGATCTCGGTAGATGGAAAGAAATGAAAAATCTCAAAAAGAGCACCCTGATGTCTATCGGTGTCATCTCCAATAAGGACTCCTATGTTGAGATCAAGGAATCACTGGTTTTTAGAATCTAGGTACTCAAGGATTTAATTGATGATCTTAAAGCTTTCAAGGAAGCTAGTGAGAAGAATGACCTGAGTCTACTAAATAAATTAGAAGAGCTTCCATGCAACTTAACCTCTAAGGACAATCAGTTCCTTCCGACAGAAGAGATGATTTAGGATTTCAAGGAAATGATTCAAGGAGATTTTGAGGAAAAATCCTTCTCAATGTCTTCGGTGGATAGCATTCTAGATGCTCAATTAACTTTGGAGAATCTGAAATCCAGATTAACTGGCCACGCTAAAGCCATCACAGCATTGAAGGATGCACTGATCAGAGCAAGAATCGTCTCCAAGAATGTAGCTGCGCCAGACGTCATAGGAATTCAAGCATCTATTGCCATGTACGATGCTTATCTAAAGAAACCTAGCGGCCAGAACTGATTCTCTCTCTCTCTCCTTCTTTCTTCTTCTATCCTTATGCACTTCTATTTTGTGCAAAGTGCATGCAGTTTTGAAAAATGTAATTACATGTAAAAAGTTCAGAAAAATATCTAAAAGTCAAAGATGAGTCATCTTTGACCAAGATATTTTGTATATTTTATTATTTTCTATTTTTGAGGATTTTCCCCTATATATAGTGGAGACCTCATTTGTAATATATCTTGGAAAAATTAATAGCAAATACTCTGCTGAAATTGAAGCAACTTTTGAGACTTTGTGCTTAAATTTGTAAATCATATTCTGTTGAATGAATGAGAAGCAGGTTATTTCAGACTTTGTGTTGAGATTGTTTGTGTTATTTAGGAAATAGTTCTTATGTCCTTTTTCCTGGTAATATCTTATTCATCTGCTTTAATAAGCAAAGTGGGTGTGTTTATTTTATCTAAGGGCGTTTCTAGAGGGTAGAAGATAGACTTTGTGTTGCTTTTATCTTTGAGATTCAGTTATCTTAGTTTCAGGCAAAGACTTTGTGCTTCACTTTACTCTACGGTTGTACTTGTTCTGGATCTGTGGAGAAACTATGGAAGACTTTGTGCTTGCGTGAGCGTTCTTGTGAACTTTGTTACTTCAGGTGATTTTCTACTCCACGATTGATGCCATTTCTGAAAGAAGAGGAGTGTTGTTAGCAATAGACCAGGATTTCCCCCTTTTGTTATTTATACATTACTTCTAAAAAAAGAGAGGTAGATGCTGTTATACCACCCCCATGTGTTATCTTCTGCTTAATTATATATTCGGCACGTAAGTATTAATAGGGAACCTCCCCTTGATGAGAGGAGAGATTTACCTCGTCCAGATCTGGTAAACCCACACTTTTCATGGTGTAAATCTCCCTATGATGTGGCTGATATCCCCATTTTGTCATCAGTTAGTTGATGACAAAATATTCACCCAACAAACATATCAAAAATATAATCAAACTAAAACCCTTCCTCTCATTCATCCTAAAATGGTAAAAAATGATTCTCCTACCATCAACACCATCCAACATTGGGATGATGATTCCATTCTTACCTACCTTAGTGTGATGGATCATTCTATCCACAAATCCCTTCCTCTTAAGAACTAAACCATGTTGAATGAATCCATTGTCAATGTCAACTTAGGTACTCAGGATAGCCCTTACATTGTCAATATTGGTCAATCCTTAGATTTTACAGAACAAAAAGATTACCTTTCTTTCCTTCATGACTACAAAAAATAATTTGCTTGGTCTTATCAAGATATCCCTAGAATTGACCTTTTTATAACCATCCATAACATTTTCACCCATCATAATATTAAACTTGTTTGATAAAATCTTTTCAAGATGCACTATCACATCACCCTTCTAGTCAAAAAGGAGCTTTAATACCTCTTGTCTATTGACTTCATTCAACCTATTTACTGTCCCCAATGGGTTTCTAACATCATTCTCATTGCCAATTCCATAAGGGGACTTTGCTTTTGTATCAAATTTTGTGACCTCAACGTTACTTTCCCAAAGGATGACTTCCCTTTGCCTAGCATTGACCAACTTGTTGATCTTACAACTAGCCACAAGATGTTATCTCTAATGGTTAGTTTCTTGAGATATAATGAAATCTTGATTTATTCCAAATATCATCATAAAACTCATTTCATCACCCTAAGGGGAACCTTTGGCTATAGAGTCCTAACATTTGGTCTAAATAACACTTGAACAACCTATTAGTGTGTGATGACTTACATCTTCCATGATCCAATTCATAAAATTGTAGAGGACTATGTAGACAATTTCCTTGGAAAATCTAAACATCAAAAGGATCACCTAGCCATTCTCTCCATCATCTTTGAATGCCTAATACATTTCCATGTCAGACTTAACCCCAAAAAATATTTTTTTTAGGGTCTTATCTAGAAATATTCCTACCTTTATCATCTCTCTTTGAGGAATTGAAGTAAACCCTACCAAAGTTAGAGTAATTTTGTAAATACTACCTCCAACCCACCTTAAGTAACTTTGTAACTTGTAGGAGAAGGTCTAATCCATCTGGCACTTCATCTCTCAATTATGAAATATATGTCAACCTTTTCACCATCCTCTTAAGAAAGACACACCTTTTAAGTGGACTAAAGACCATTAATGATCCTTTTATTCACTCAAATAATACCTTCTTTCTCCACCTATTTTGATCCTTCCTAAAGAGGACCAATCATTATACCCTTACATCTCCACCACTGACCATTCCCTAGGGGCAATGCTCTCTCCTCATGATGAACAAAACGAAGAGTAACATGTCTACTACATGAGTTGAACACTTATAGATTATGAGACTCGATACATCCATTTCAAGAAACTTTACCTCGCCTTAGTCTTTGTGGCTTCCAAACTTCACCATTTCCTTCTCAACCACAAAACCTACATCATCACCAACACTAACCCACTCAAGTACATGCACTCTAAACCATACCAAAACCAATGTATGGCTAAGTGGCTCATGCTTTTAGTTAAATTTTACCTTGAGTTCCTCTAGTAGAAGTAAATTAAAAGGCAAGTCATTATCGACCAATTAGTTAAATCTCCTTTAATAGATAACCAACCACTTTCTCTTGCATTTCATGATGAGTCCATCATGACTCTTGCTTAGGAGGACCCTACCTACCAAATAACCATGTTATTTGATGGATCCAAATGATATCATGGTGGGGGTGATGGATTTATTCTCATTCCCCTTGATGGAGAACCTCTTCCCCTCTCCTTTAAACATGATTTTGAATGCACCAAAAATATGGCTAAGTATGAAGCCCTAGTAATAGGTCTCCAAACCAATCTAGCCTTGGGAATTAAGACCATCAATATCTTTGGTGATTCCTAACTTTTTATCAACCAAGTCAATGGATCGTAATAATATAAGAATAATGTCTTGAAAAAATAAAAACAACTCATAGACATACTCTTAACATCATTTGACCATTACCTTATCCAGTATATTTTAGTATCTTCCAATAAGTTCATGGATACAATGACTTCCCTTGCTTCACAAATCCCATCTCAACTTGTCGAGTCCAAACTCTTTATTACCATCCATAATTTTATTACATCCTTTTATATCCATTCCTACCTTCCTACAATTTATAATATAGATAAATCTCCATTAGACATATGATCTGAACAAACCTTCAACTACCTTAACCTTGGCATCATTCCTCCCAATCTCTCTAGGAATTCTTGAAAAGACTTTGTTTAGAGTACCTCTTATTACACCATACTAGGGGGAATCCTTTACAAGCATGGCTTTTATGGCCTCCTTCTTTGTTGTCTACATATTCATGAAGCTTCTGAGGCTATCAGGGAAATACATGATAGAATCTATGGGGGACATTTTAGTGGTTTAGTTGTCGTTAAACGTATCCTTTTCCTTGGTTATTATTGGCCTACCCTCAACCAAGGCTATTTTGATTATGTAAATAAGTTTTTTAAATGTCAACAACACACCAATTTACATCATGCACCTACCCATGGCCTAAAAGTATCCAAATATTATTGGCCCTTATCACAATGGGGACTTGATATCATTGGGGAAATCAATCCTCATTCTTCATAATGACACCAATCCATCATTACCACTACTAATTATTCACCAAGTGGGTGGAATTTATTCCTCTCATCTAAACTAAAGCCAATAAGATAGTCAACTTTATCAACCATCACATCATCTATCATTTTGGTGTTCCTCATAAGATCATCACCGATAATGGTAGATATTTCAAGAATAAGCAAGTCTAAGGTCTATATGATGCATTTGGAATCAAATTAATATTTTTATCACCTTAACTTACATAAGTAAATGGACAAGTGGAAGCCTCTAACAAAACCCTCTACAAAATGTTAAATAAATTAGTAAGTGCTTTAAGTCAGGATTAGTACTTACATATCCCTTTTGCTTTATGGGCCTATCACACTAGCATTCTAACCTATATAGGTGATACCCCTTTCTCTCTAATCTTTAGAGTAGAGGCAATCTTTTCTCTCTAAGTACATATTCCTTCTTTTTGCATATCCTTACAAGACATCATCTCTGAGAGTGACTATCATCAAGAATGTCTAACATGACTTGAGCTACTTGATGAACATCGCCTAATAGTGCTTAACCATATTCATGTCCAAAAAGAGAAGACATATAATAAACACCTAAAATAATGATCATTCAATATCATATACCTCATCTTAAAGGAAAACCAACATGTAACCAATATGGATAAAAGCAAAAAAGGAAAGTTTGTTTTCAATTGGCTTGGACCCTACATCATAACCCATAAGTATGGATCAGGAGCTTACCATTTGTCCTCTCTCAAATGCAAATGAGAAATTGAGACTCTCAATGCTTTTCATCTGCAATATTTCTTTTGTTAATACAAGGATCGAACTCACCTTTTTGTCCAAATTAAGCTCATCCCTTGATTTGTGAGATTTTCACCTTCACCTAGCTATCCCTCTCCCTTTGAGGATAACCAATACAACATTAACCATTTGATTAACCATCATAGTCATAGCATAATCCTAATTATGGGCACCACGATGCTACCAATAGCATGGTTCTCATGAATAGTTTTCATATCTAACAAGATAGAATCCCATGGTCATTTGTGTCCCAAAACCACCCCTTTTACCTATCATTACCTTCTTGTGATAAAATTTTTTCCCTCATAAAGGTAAACCTATAAGCCTAATTATATGCATTCCCATGTTTAAAATGCTACATCAAAACATTTGGGATACCAAAATATTACTTGGGTAATATCCATATAACATATCAGACTACTCCTTCGAAGGACACTTGCCCAAAACAAAACCTAAAATTTCTTAGAAGATAGATTATTCACTTGAAGGATATCTAAAAAATATACAAACCCAAATGTATACCACTCCCTTAAAGGATGGCTAAGTCAAATGGGTCAAAATTAATCATTTGAATCTTCCCATATTGATTAGCTTTATAACCTATCAAAGAAAAAATAAATAAATCACCCTATATCAAAATCCGAATAAGATATCCCAAGGAAGCTACAATCATATTTTATATCTAGCATTAGTAGACTTCCTACATCAATTAGTCTACAAATTTCATTAATACATGGACTTGTGTAATTTAGTTCTTAGGTCACCTATAGAAGGGGAAAACTAACCCACATAACGTTACCTTACCTATCAATCCATCTAACTTTCACCTATTTCCTATCTCTCTTTTATAACATCTATAAATCAAAGGATTATGAGCTTACTTGACATAATGTGATCAAGACACCTTTTTTATCAACCAAAGCATGCTCATACAATGCATTCAAAATGATTATGTTCCTTAAGCCAATCCAACTTTGGTTTTTTTAGGTCCTTACCAATGAAAAGTCATCAAGCTTTTTCTTTACCCTCTTATCATTGGTTCATCTAGACATACGTCTCATGATTTTCTTTTTCTTTTTCCTGCATTTAGTTTGTTTTCTAACTTACTTTAGGTGTTTTCATTACATCCTTAACCATAATCACATCACATCTCCATGATCATAAATAAAAAACATTAATAATGATCAAAACACCATCAAATACATCATATATATATCTATGATCAAACATCACGAACCACATCATACATCATCTATCTATATATAGTATCATCCTCTCCATTTACCATAACATCAAAACAATTCATCATATCATAAACCATAATCAAACCAATCATAATCATGAACATGAATAATATAAAAAATCATTCGTCATCATCATATGCATAAGCTAAGGAGTCCACATCGCATAAAGCCTAAAGTGTATAACCATGATTACAATCATAACTATAATCCATAAACATCAAATTATGTAAACCATAAACCATCAACATAAACCACATCTATATATCATCATAAACATCATATACATCATGTCCATCAAAATAAATAACACATGTAACAATGTATAATCTCTCTCTCAAAGCATGTACATCTCGTTACATCTACATACAGGTTGGTATCAAAATCATGTACATCTACATCTAGACCTACGCAACATATCACATATCATGCCCCTAGGGTACCACTACCACTATCCCCTATTTTTCCTAATCTGGCACTACCATATGGTGTTGGTCCTCTTGGGATGCCAATATATATAGTCACTAATGTGAACCACTAACCTGGAGTCATCACAACTACCCCACCTACTAAATCTCTCTATATTATCCCCATCAAAGCTTTAGTGGAAACTATGCTATAACTATGGCCTCATAATATCTCAACTCCTCTACCATGTCAAATTATTTTGCCATAGGAATAGTACTTGGTAGACCTACTGGTGCTATTTATTCTCTTAATCTATATCTTAGTGTGTCCCTCTCCTAGGTCACCAAATCCAATGAGGTCTATGCTTGATCTCTCTTCACTATAATAGTGGAAACCTAACCCTACAAAGTCACAATCTGACCCTGCAATGTGGCCACTTGTCCCTATAACCCTATAATCTATGTTTATGTGGTAGCTAGTGTTCCCTTGCCTATCCATCAGGACCACCACCCTATACCTATACCCCCATTAGATCCACATCCATGTTCTATCAACCCCCATCATCCCATCCAAAATCAATCATGTATAAATTGTCTGGTACCATGCTACATATCCCTAAACAACACTGACATCATCTATCCCTACTCTAATAGGTAACTCCTCATGATCTAAAACCACCTCCTTTGGTTGTGGCTTAGGTTATAAAAAATTTGCATCCTTTCTCCTGTACCTCAAAAAAAGACTTAGAACCCCTTGCACTAAGCCATACTATCTCCTCACTCTATCAAATGGGATGAACTCAATCTCACCCTCCTTCCTTCCATAGATCCACCTCTAGATCTATAAAGACAAAGTGTGATAGATATATAGGGACCACCTAGGAAAGTCAACATATGGCCCCCATATGACATCACCCATAACCAAAACCTCCAATGCATCCCTAAACTAGTCAATGTCTCTCACACCTCCACCAACCCCTGTCAAAGCATAATCTCCCCTCCATCATAGGAAACCCATCCTATAATCCATCTAGGCATAACCATCCCATTGTAGTCCCAATGGTCTCAAAACCTGAATATGCTCATATGCCCAATAATGGAGTGCAAACCCCACACTAATCCTATATCATTTGTGATCTCAAAATTCCTAGAGCTCCTTGTAAATCTAAACCATCAAAATGGGTGCCCATCCAAACATCACCCCCCTAAACAACATCTCCACCAAAACTCCTAGAAACAGATAAATAAATCATCCACTACTTGAATCAAGAAATGCAAAATAGGACACTTCCATCATCATCAAGAACCTCTCATCTAAAGACCTCTAGTATAATGGCCCATAACCAAAACCACCTAAATGTCATCCCTCTTCTCACCATACCGTAGCTCTATCTGCTCATCCCTCTTCTCACTCTTAATATGAAAAATAGGCTTCCCTCAAATAGCAACCGTGTAATCCTATGAACATCCTCTAAGAAGATGGTTATCTCTCTTATTAGTACCAGGAAGGTGTTCATGGCTAGATCCCATCTCTTGATAAGGGCCATGATCATTGCTTCATATAATGACAACCATTTATAATATCTCATGGATCCTAAACCAACCTACTCCATCTAAATCCAATCATCTTGATTTATCCCTACATGGATATCTACAAATATCCTGAGAACCCAATCCCTCGTCTAGATCTGTTCTTATGCCTACAAAAATAAATCAAGTTAGCATGCACACTTAGTTACCATTGCTCACACTTATTATATCTAACTCAATTTACATCCACCTACATTAACCTATTACAACATTGACCCACAGCTATTATATCTACAACATTACCTCTAACACATGGACATAACTCTCACCCAAAAAACATTTTTCATACCTAAATTTATCAAACCAACACCTAACTATAAAAAAACAACCATTTTTACACATCACTCCTACTTGGGAATCATCCTATCCTAACCCATCAACCTAAAAATTTAACTCTACCCTAACCCACAAAGTCTTCAACACCTTACCTAAACCTATCAACAATTAACTAACAATCATCTCAAGACATCAAAACCATCTTGATATCTATCCTACTTGGAAATCATCTTATCCTTATAATCACTTAGCATTTAAACCCTAATCAAGCCCTTTAAAACCTTTTTTTCTAACACTCCTATCAACCTACTTTCCCCAAGCACTTGTCCGCCAATGGTCACTATGACCACTAATGGTCAAGTGAGCTTTTCACTTCACTGGTCAACCACTAATGGTTAGGATGACCATTGATGGTCAAGTTGAACCAATGATGGTCACTGTGTGTGACCACTGGTGGTGAACCTAACCTTGTATTCCTCAAAAAAATTACCAAAACACAAAAATTTAATCATGAAACTACTTAAATATATCCTATAACCTATTCTCAGCCCAAAAATTCTTTCAAATTTCAATTTCACTTGCTAATTTTCATGATTTTACCCACAACCTAAACTAAGGCAAAATCCACCAAAACCCTACCAAACCAATCACAAATTACCCAAATTCAACTACAAAATAATAAAATCAAGTAAACTAATAATTTCAAAACATCTCCTACCTCATTCCTTGACTATTGTTGAGAATAAAGCCCATGTCTACCTGCTTGATCATGCCCTCTTCCACCCTATATCTCAATCTGAGTTAAATTACCTTAAACACATGCTCAACCAATCAACAATCACCACCTCAACCAAGCACTCAATCTACCCTCTCAACAAAATGTCAAATTATTAGAGCACAAAAAACATAGAGGTCAAATTATCAAAAGTGAAACTGATTTTTGTTTTTCACTTTGTAACTCCAACCTTTTAGGGTTTCCCCTTAACCATCAATGGTGAGGGTGACTATCGATGATCAACTTTAGGGATCCCTGACCATCGATGATCAAGAAAACCCACATTTAAAAACATTTTTAGGCACTTAACCTAAATACCTAATTTTTTTAGATGACCTTTCTACCCTAAACCAAAACTTGAATTATTGGAGATTACCCTTCTTTAACTAACCACTAGACCATATCCACCTTGACATTAGCCATTTTGACCCAAATTATCAATTTTTTTACAACAACCCTACTTGGTCTTTTTGACCCCACTGACTAACCTTGCCATGTTGGACATTTAAATTTGAACCATCTCATGCACAAATTAAAATATTTTTGTTTTTCAAGGGAGCACTTCCTACCTTGGATACCTATGATAACATTTACCTTATTTATGAGACTTATAGAGTAACTCGATCAATTATGACTAATGCTATGGACCGATTACCCTATCACTTGTACTTCTAAAATCAATCTTATTTTTACCAATAATGGTAACCTTAGTCTATGTGTGATCTTGATTATCACATTTAGTCACATTTTATGTATATGTTTGCATCTCAAATGCCCAACCCCACTTTTTGTCACCAACCTTGTGAATCACCACATATTGCTTATCAAACCCTGACTCAATTTTGGTTTTACCTCATCAAATCTCAATTTGAGGGTTAACACCTCCTACCATACTCAAGGAAAATAGACCTTCAACCAAGCAATCCATTTTTTATTTTTTAGTTTGTTGATTCAAAGCTGCATAATAAAAAGAGGCAAAATATAAACACTAGAAAACCATACTAAATGTCAAAATGCCTTGAGATACCTTAGGGATAACCTAACCCTTCTTGACCCACTGACCAAATTATCAAACCTTAGGACTAGTTAGCTACTTAGCTAACTAAACTCAATAACTTACTAACCTAACCATTATCCAACCTCTTTCAACCCACCTTGACCATTTGTCTCTAGACACTTGACCATCGATAGTCAGCTTAACTGTTGATGGTTAGCATAACCATTGATGGTTAGTCTTTAACCATCTAAAACATCACTAGATATGTGTGAGCTAATGAGGCACAATTAAATATGTTTGCCTTATGCAGTGCTAATATATTTTTAAGCATCAAAATCTTCATGCCAACCTACTAGGGAACCTTCTGTCCTCCATCTCTCTTCTCCTATAAATGGAAGGGAGTAGGAGGTAAAATCCATCATCATAAGAATTCTTGCACATAGGTATTCAAGCTTCCAGCTAGATGGCCATTCTTCTTTTAGTGATTTATCAATAGTTATAAGATCTAAAACTCTATCAAAATTTCTCTCAAGGTAAAGCACTGCTACTCTGCCAAATTTTCTCCAGCCATCAACCATCAACCACTTAGCAAGTAAATTGTGTATATGGAATTTAATATTATTATTTTAGTTCCTTACCTTTTTACTCCTTAGACCTTTTACACCTATCTTTCAACCTCTCATTTCTAACCATACCCTTAACTAAACCTCTATTTAACTTTTGACCCAGCCTGTAACCTCTTTTTTTGAATACTTCTAAAAATACACAACAACCATCAATGGTTACCCAACTATCAATGATCACCCCCAACTGTCGATGCTTACCTAACCACTGATGGTTAACCCCAACCATTCATGGTTACCTAACTGTCAATGGTCAACTTAACTATCGATGGTTAGCCCAACAGTTGATGGTCATTATGGCATGAAATAATAAGTTATTTTTGACCCCTTACCCCAACCAAATCTAACTTTTTGTGTTCTTAACTAATCATATAACCCTATTGATGTGTATCTATGGAAATTATATATTAATGTATATGGGTTGATGGAGATGCCAACATATGTCACACATCCCCCTTAGTTAGTTATATGGGTCCAATTTATTAGGATAAAGAAGTAAATTGTGGAATTAGTGTATTGGGTAATGATCAACCTACATTAGGATTAAGAGGTTGCCCATCCATTGTTAGTTAGATAGAGATATATATAAAGGAGATGATCATCATTTTAAACAATCAATTAATCATTAAGTATTCTATTATAAGAGGATATTGGAGGTTATCCCCTCGAAGAGACATTATGAAGTTATTCCTTCGTAAACGAGTATTGTATGGTGTTTTCCTACCTTAAGGGTATTCTATTTCTACATATATTTATTATTTGGACATATGTGTCCACCCATATCTATTGTGTTGAGTTGATCTACATTATATTCTACATTATTTTTAGATATTATAAGTGTGGATCATACCACCTACTTTATTTTCTAAACCTGACCCCATCCATTTTAGCACTAGTATTGACCTACTTTTACTAGATTTAGTCATTTTCTCTATCAAAAATTCATCTAGTTCTTGTATTTAATTTCAATACTTTATATTTATTGAATGCAAGTATCTTTCTTTTATCATTTATAACTTAATTGTTATCAAAAGTATATTGACAGCCTCCTAGCAAGCTCACGCTTCTTGGATCTAGCACATGCTAGGAAATACACTTAACTATCTTGATAACAACCCTTTTTATTAGTATTTTCTTATCTATAGGTTATTCCTTCTAAGCCAAAGAGGAATTCTCTACATTCATCTAGATTATGTGCACATCACCAACTAGGCATTTATACCACACCCTTATTACTAGTTTCTTATCTTTTTCTAAAATTAAGAAATTAGTAGAAATTAAGAGAAACACAAACTAAATATAAAGTTGTGCAAACTCAAGGTACATTATCCTTATTCTATCCTAATTTATGAATACTACCATTTATAACATCATTAAGTCCAGTTTTTAAGTATTTCAAACTTCAAGCACATTCAAAGAATCCAAGGACATTCTTATTCTAGCATTCACTTGCACATACATCAAGCACTAGGTGGGAGAAATACATTAGACTCGATCCCTATTTAGATTATTGGTATGTATGCAACTCTCTACATAAGTGGGTGTTGAAGACATCTAGTCCATCCTACTAACACACTCGATTCTTGATCATATCATAGTTACAAAGATAACTAGGGTTTTGCATAAGAAATCAAGCTTTTTAAGTACAATACACAACTACAAGTTTTGATCATGTATGAATAGAGCATACAGACACAGGCACAGTTGCTCCCTAAAAATAGGAATAATCCTACAAAGGGAACATTAGTGCCACATTTGGGACACTACACATAGATGACACAAATTGGGCACTACTATCTAGTAAATAGACCAATATCAAAATCTTGTTGATGATAAAGATTGCTAGTCAGATCTTAAATTCTAAAACTTATATCATCCATGATAGTTAGTTTTTAGATAAGTCTTTATTTATCCATGTTTGTTGCTATTTATAGAAATTCAAACAAGGTCAAAATAATAAAAAATTAATATCTTAATTATTAGAATTTATTTAACTAATTTAGACATATGAACCTTTTAACCAAACATAAGTAATTACACTTTTAAAACTTAAAAAGATTAAATCATTTGGGGAACCTATTTTACTTCGAATATTACATAAAACCCTATCTTACGTTAATTCCTATTTTTTGCAATAAATTTAGGGTTGCACATTTCTTATTTTTTTATTTTATTTAGACAACCTATATAATTAGAATCAATTTTACATTAGGGTTTCAATTTATTCTACATCTAATTTTAATTATTGCAAATAAACACTAGATTTCAAAACCCTAACCCTAGACACACTTATGGTTTTTATCTTTTTTTTTTATATACTCAGATTTCAATTTCTAAAATATTACAATTTGATGCAATTTTCAAAATTTGAAAACTTTCATATATTACTATTCTTAAAAATATCAAAATATACAAAACCTATTTTCCCACCTTTAACCTACAATGTTAGATTTTAGCAACAGATTTGATGAAATCAATAAGTGCCAATTACAAGACTTTATGTCCAAACATAAGGATATACAAGATGATTTCATAAACATTATTCAAGAGGAAATCCAAAATAACAATAATAGTCAATCTTCAACCCCTCCAATTAATGATGTTGTTACACCTTTAGTGGGGCCCACTCAACCAACTTAGATAGCACAACCCAAGCTTGTTATTCAGCCATAGTAACAACTACTTCACTTGTGGTATTTATTGTCCTCCCAATGTATAATACCTTATGCAATAGGTTCTTTCTCTATAATCTAAGGTGTTACATCTAGATCAGGGAGCAGTTAAGCCTTTTTATGCCTTGGATTCCAACATTCTATTGCATACACCTTTAACACATCATATTGCATAAACCCTTTACCATCTATTTTCATATCACACCCAATCTCACATTATATGATGGTAAGGGTGACCTAGAGCATCACCTCAGAGCCTCTGACATAGCGTGCTTGGACTATGTATCCAAAAATTAGCTTGTTACAAATCTCTTTCCATGTAGTCTCAAGGATTATGCCCTAAAAAGGTTTTATAATTTTCCTAACTAATCTATTATGGCATTTAATCTTCTAGAAGATATGTTCCTATCACACTTTTATATCAACATAAGTGACAAGATATCATATGCACAAGTGGCATAATTAAAATAAAAGTCAAATGAGTCCATAACTGATTATGTCTTATGATACAAGACAATATTTTTAAAATGGATTAGCCCCATGTCAGATAAAGAGTTTCAATATATATTAAAATAAATTCTATTACCAACACTTCATGAAACAATCATATTTAATAAGTTTTTGACATTTATAGATATGTGCCACATAGTTAAGAAACAAGAGGTTAAGCTCTTATCAATGGGCAAACTCAAATACACAAATGGATCATATTCAATTATCAAGATTAAAAACAAACCTTCATATAAGGTCAGGTCCAAATAAAACAAAATAGAAAAAAAATAATAGTTAATGTAGCTTCAAAACCTTCTCCCATATTGGTTTTATCATCTCTTCAGTGTAGAGTATTTAATAATTTACCAGATTCAACAACATGAGTTTTAAAACAATTATTGGAATGTAATGTCATATCTCTCCCTCCCATTAAAGAGGTTGATATGACACAACCTATTCCAAATATTTATGATTCAAAATAATTCTAAGAGTAGCATAAGGAACCATGCCATACCACAAATAGATGCATTATCATGAAGCACAAGATACAAAATCTCATTGAGGCTAACATTATTGATGTCAGCACACCCACTAATGTACCAAAATAAAAAATAGAGGTAAAGACACTTAAGATATTTTTAGATCCTTTCCCTAAGAATAAAACTAATTAGGTAGGGGACACATTAGGTGTTCATTATATATACCAGGGTCATCTGCCACCAACTTCCTATCACATAGTTATAGAGGAGACACATCCCTTGCATAATATTATTAGCATGTATCACACTAAAATTCCACTTAAACCACTTATCACATTTTTAGATCAAGGGATTGTGGATAATGACATAGATTTGTAGTACTCTTTATATGATCATATATAGACAACCATCCCATTCATAGTGTCATTATTGATAAAGGGTCAAGCATAAACATATGCACCATGACACTCTTACAACACTTGGGATACATAGAAAGGGATATATTCCCTATAAAATACAATTATTAGTGGTTTCAATGGCTATGTTTATATCTCCATCAGGGAGATATTACTTTCATTACAAGTGGGACTAGCACACATAGCCACTTAGTTTTTAGGAGTACCTAGTGTAAGTGTATTCAACATATTATTGGGTGGGCCATGGATATAATAGCTCAAAGCCATCCCATATATAGTACACTGATGCCTCAATTGTATACCTACTTACAAGGTGGTTAAGATATAGGGTGTCCCATATGATTATCCTCTTCCCATCCCATAAATATTTTTATCATAGACTCTAATCACACTTCTAACACCAACACTAGCTACAATTCTAGTAACACTACTATATATTACATGGATATCCATTTTAGTAGAGAGTATAACTATTATACATACATCACAATGTTTAATAGATTCTTGAGAGTAGGACAAGTCTACTTCTACAGTATCAACATGTATGCATACTCTCCCTTGGAGACCATTACTAGAGAGACCATTGCATATGATATATGTCACATATTCTAGAGGACCTTCTTTTACATAGTTTATACTGAGATCAATTATATTAGGGTCTATGGGTTATCAACATAGAATACCTACATCACCTAAAACTTTTAAATCTACCAAATGGGTCCCTATGACCCCTACAATTCATATGGTATCATAATTAGTGCCAAAACATCATAGCATCACTACTCAAGTAGCTTCAAGTTCAAATTATACAAAACACTAGATCATGTGATCATAGTTACCCTTTCACACTGAATGCATGATCACTATTCCACTCTTTGACAAAGGTCACAATGATGGTGAGTTTCCCATGAGATTCATAGTTTAGTATGGTTCCTACCTTTGTACATACTTCCTTCTCTCTCTCTCTCACTCCTTATACATAGTTTATTTTAATATGATTGTAAATAGCTTATACTCAAAAAACACAAAATAATATAATATGTCAAACTACAAAAACATTTAAATATTTTAAAAATCCAAAAATTTTATAGAATATTATGCATTTTTTTGTATATATATCTACTATTTGTCAGACATTGCATATTGCTAGCTATCCTAGTATAATTAGTTATATCATATTTATACACTTCACTTGTTTTTATCAAGTGCTTGTAGATTCTAGACTCTAGTCCACTACACTAATCCAAACTAGCTATCATTTACCTATTGGGGGCATTTACACCAATCTAGGTTTATACATTGCTACATTTGCTCATTTTGGAGCATCTCCTACACAGATGCTATAACCAGGTTCTATCTTACATACTATACATTCTAGTTGTGCATTGATTTATCTTTATATTGATCATTGTTATTCATTACTTAGATTTTTTGCTGACTATCACTTGTTAACTTTGGTATATATGCACCCTGGCATCTACATAGATTTGTATTACACATCTATACATGTTATCATTTCAAATTTCTAGATTAGAATTGATTTTATTCCTATGATTCTTACATCTTAGATGGAATTTGAATATGCCATTATTCCTTTTCTTGTATGCCACTTCTATGTTTATATGCCTTAGACATGTGCCCATGTCCCTTGTGTGTGCTCTTTCATGCTTATATATGCAAACATTTGAACATGTCCTTCTCTATGGCTCTATTCTAAATTTCTTATTGTTTACGTAAGTGGACATTTGAACATGTCCTTTTATGTCTTCATTCTTAAATTTAGTGACATGTACCCATGTCCCTTGTACTTTGGCCCCTTGGACTACCTTTTGCGTACCTCATGTGTTTGTATGTTTGGTTATTTATATGCTTCTACATCATGACACTTATATTTGGTTTTCACACATACATACACAATAGTTTTTGATGTCATGAGGTACCTCATGCATCTACCCTTCCTAATTGTGAGCCTTGATGGATAACATGCCCCATCCCCCTAGGTAATTACTAATATTTACTAATATTATACATTGCTTACATCTATCTTGACACCTTTATCTAATGTTAGATTACATCATAAATATTACATTTCCTATTATTTCTCAGATACATTTACATTCTGATGTTATGTTTGTACATTATATTGGAATATCATGCACATGCTCTAGCTAACACGTTTTGTAGAGTTATTTCTTTAGAGGGCATTGATTACATAGGTTTCACAACAACCCTCAAAAAATGGGGAATTTACAGGGCTTGTCATAGGGATCAGGCTCCTACATTGCTTCTCATATATACATTTTAGCACATAGGCTCAGTTTTAGATATTAGACCCAGGGTAGACTTTAAAAAAAAATAAAGATTTAGTAGTTAGTCCAAACCAAACAAATATCAGACTTGGCAGTCATTACCACCCAAATTGGGACACTAACACCATAGGGATCTATTTTCCACTATAGGGTGATATTATCTAATTTTTTCAAGATTATTTAGACCAATACACTAGGTACAATATAGATTTACACAGATACAGTCATAGGTTTGGTATATATGTTCAAATTTAGCTCATATTTAGTCATTTCTATTCAAATTCATACCAATTGCTCAAATTTAGGGGCATTATACATAAAATGATCCCTCATACATTCAGATCAGTTATACATATTCAACTATTACATGCGTAATTTAGATTTAGTATACTCAGATACTAGATTGGGAGCATGTTCACAGTACATAATTTCCATATACTCAACTTTAGATAGGTTGATCAAATGTAAGGATAAACTTCATGTCATTATTTACATTTTATAAACTTGTTATCACATTCTAGGTTGTCATCATATTCATGCCTTACTCCATCTATAATGGTTGGTATTCTTGAGTGGCTTAGAGTTGCCTAATATACCTGAGTGGTCATGGAGCTGTTTACATAGTTAGATTACTTAGTTAGATACTTTAAACACTTTGCACAATACATTTAAATATGTATCTACTTCACACAAGGGGTAATGATGGAGTCGTGGCCTACTTGAGTTTTTGATCTTTCTACATGAGAGGTTTCAGTACACTTACAATCTTATCCAAGCTATTCATAAAGATCAGGATACACTAAGTAGGGGTGGGCAATGATGGAGTCAAAACGAGATTGAGTTCTTGAGCCACCCATATAAGGATTAATCAAGTCATCAACTTAGTTCAATTTATTTAATGATATGATCACTTTGAACATTCACACACAAGTTGTCACTAGGTTTATGCATTGGTTTGCATACCCAATGAGGTGTATTCATTTATTTCCTCTTTTTTTAACTCAATTATTTCATTTTAGCATAGTCTTTTGCTTTTTATTGTCTCTTATGTAAGGACTAATTTTTTCATGTTTCATTATAGGACATTATTTTAGATCATGTTCCACATACATAGGCCCAAATTCACATATTCAAACTTAGCTACATGAGCTTCACTTCCAAGGTAAGTCTAGGTATGCTTATTTTTAATTTATACTATTCATTTTGCTTTGTTACATTAATAGAATAAAAGGGAGGGAAATGTAATCACCTAAAAGTGATAATTGGATGCTAAGAGTATCGCTTGACCTACCTTATCCCTAGGCTAGCCATAGACCTATTCTAGAGCCTTAAACTACATTTCCAATCATTCAACAAATCATAATCACCTTTAGCTCATGAATATAGTCCTTAAACTATCATTCCTAACCCCAATCCAAATTTCTTAGCAGTCTATAAAGAGGACATTAGCATCACATTTGGGACACTGCATCCACATGGTGCTAGTGTCCCCAACTAGACATTACTATCCTTATCCCCATCTCTTCCCAATGGATACTTTTTTAAATGTGTGCCCCTCCTAATTTAGCATAAGCTCATCTTCTTATCCACACAAGAAATAAAACCCTTTAAATACAAGTCTAATCCACCTCTATTCACTAAATGGAAAATAGATGCCAAATCTATTCAAACCAAAGATAAAGTTATGCAAAATCAAGGTATGTTATCCCTATTCTACCATACTTTCTACATACTACCATCTACAATATCCCTAAGTAAAGTTTTCAAGTATTTTAAAGTTCAAGCACATTTAAAATATCCAAGACCACTCTCATTTTAGCATTCACTTGCACATACATCAAGCACTAGGTGGGATAACTACATTGAACTTGATCCCTCTTCAAAGTATTGATAGGTAGACAACTCTCTGCACAACAGGGTGTTGAGGATGTCCAATCCATATTACTAATACACTCAATTATTTTTCATATAATACTTGCAAATAGAACCAGAGTTTTGCATAGAAAATCAAGATTTTTAGGTACAATGCACAGCTATAGGTTTTAGTCATGTAGGAATAGAGTATACAAACATAAGTTTAGGTGCTCCTTGAATATAAAAACATTCCCTCAAATGGGACATTAGCACTAAATTTGGGACACTACACATAAATGACATTATTTTTCAAATTGGAAGCTACTATCCATTGAACAGACAAATTTCAAAATCCTACTGATGACACAGACTAATGCTCAGATCTCAAATTTAAGAACCCATATCATCCACGATAGTCAATTTTTAGATAAGTCTTTATTTATCCCTATTTATTTCTATTTAAATAAATTTAAACATGGTCAAAATCATAACAAATTAGTATCGTTATTATTGTATTTTATTTAAATGATTTAGACATCTCAACCCTTTCAACACACATAGATAATTACGCTTGTAAAACCCAAAAAGGTTAAATCAATTAGTATGTTTTATGCCTACTTCATTAATGTTTCACTTTTATCTTCTTATTTTATAATTCTATGCATGTTCAAAACCATTTCATTATATGTTTTTATAATTCCTAGCTTGAATTAGTGTGATCAATTTAATTTCATTTTCTACTTTGGTCTTCTCTTTTATACTTCCTAACATGATTTAATATGATTGTTTGACTTAATTGTTTTGTTTTTATACCATTGATTTTTTTAGGTGCCTTTCATTTCATTAAAAAAAATTAATACTTCCCAAGATGATATAGTGTGATTTTATCTTGTTTTAACTTGGTTATGTTGTTATTACACATTTCCCATTGTGATATAGTGTATAGTACATTTATTTTTGATTAATTATAATTTTCCAAGTCATTTTTTCCTTTTTATTTTTAACCATGCATGTGTATCACATAATTCTAGAAAATAAAACACTCAACATATATTTTTAATAGCATATATAATAAAAGCTAAATGCATGTGCCAAAAAAAATATCCATGCATCAACATCCACATATAAGTACAACTCATGAGATCAATACAAATGTCAAAATCAATATATATATATATATATAATCATGTGTTTTATATAAAATACAAAATACAATAGCTCTAGATCTAAGGCTAGGCTCCATCCTACCTATCATGTGGCCTAGCCATGCTTTTCATAGATGCCTAGGACTGCCCCTCTAAATAGTCTATTGTAATGAGACAGTCTGGGATCTCAAGCTTGCAACTTGTCACTATAGATTATCCACCTGGACCTATACCTATCTGAGTTAGATAGTGGTAACCATGTATGTCATTATCTCTTGTACCAAGGCTTGCTAAGCCTATGGCTCTCCCTCTCCCACCCCTATTGGTGGATGTAATCCATACCCATATGCCTCAAGTTATCTCACATCCTTCCCCACTAATATAAACCATCTACCCTAGGCTAGGGCATGTGGAACCACTAAAACACTAGAGTGGTGGCATCGTATAGAGCTAGCTCCCCATTTAAAATTTCATGATTTATAGCCATAATCAGGGCTCTCCATATGACCTCCTCTATCATAGGATTTGAAAAACTAAAAACTAGATATGCATCAGATCACACACACACACACACACACATCATAATGCAACTAGTATCCAATATCAAAAACCTAAATCAAAAGTAAAACTTTTCTCACTAGTACTAGTGTCACCAACCATCATCTCTTCATTTGTTTTCCCATCGAGCATGATCTCTCCATCCACTCATTCACTAAGTACCTCCTTTGTGGGACACCTCCACACTAGTGAAAATATAAGAGTCACCCCTCTTCTTAGAGGTGCCTCTATGGACTAGCTATGTCTTAAAGTGGTTGTTAGGTCCTCATGTGTTGTATCCTTCACCTACTATCATCAATGGTGCCTCTATATTTAATGAGTCCATGGTGGTCATTGTTACTGCTACTGCAGTGCTTATTATAAGTTGGCATCCACATCCATGGCATCTCCCTTTATTGGCTCTATTGCTACCTATTATTATGCTTAACTAGTACATGGCTTAACATGTTGTGGCCTAATCACTAGTATCTCTACTACTACCCATCCTCCTCCCTTCCCTCTCAGCTCTCTATAACGTTATGTCCAATAAGCAGGCACTACTAGAAAGGCCATTAGGTGTGGGATTCCAAACTATCCTTGAAAACATGTTATTGGATGTGGCTCTACCCATGAGGTGTAGTGGCCTATGGTCCACACTCATGCTAACCTTATACTAATGGTTACCAAATTAGGCCATACAATAGTAATGTGCATATACAAATGCCCTAAAATCTCTCCTCATGTGACAGTCTAAAGAGCTGAAATATGAGGCATGGCCCACACTACATGGTCCTATCTCCACCTCACAACCCAATGCAACCTATCATCGACCACATGGGGAAACCTAGCTAGTTGATACATAAGGAACCTCTCATATACCCAAGTACTCAAAAAACTACAATCCCCATGGTCTTATGCCATTTAGATAACATCCCATACATATCATGCATAAAATCGACCCAAATGACAATCCCAAAATAATAAAGTTCTCCCTAATCTAGTATGGACTAAGATAAGGATATCACATATAGTGGTACCTTATTGTTTGACTTGTGATACAACACTCATTTTTTCATGTCTTATCACTACCTTGTAGATGTATGAAATGAACATAATGTAAAAATCAAATAAACTCACCCCCAATTTGAGGTATATCCTATTTGAGCATGTTGTCCATTAGGCTAGTACTCATCTTTCATCTATATCCTTCAGTGTGTCTATGATCACTGGTGTCCTAAATTTAGTAAGTCAAAGTAATACATGGATATACTCTAGAGTAATCACTACCTCAATGGTATCCCCATCCACCACCCATCAAAAAGTGTTGGTTAGCCATTCCCATACTCCAAAGAACATGAAAATAAGATAAAAACTTAATGAGATCCATCTAATCTCCATAATTCATCTATAACCCAACACAACCAATTAAGCTATATCCACATCACTCAAAGGATCCAACAAATTTGATAGCCATAATACATCTATCAGGCATCAATATATTTAGCATCTCTACAAAATAATAAACAATAAAAGATGTATCATATCTCCATAACATAGATAATCAAAATACGTTCTTTAAAATTCATAAATTAACTACTTAATCAGGTGGTTTGATTTAGTTTTTTATATTTTCATATTTTCCTGCATAATCAACCTATTTAATACTAAATCATCCCTCCTTCAATTTTAATATACTAAGTTAAACCTCTAGTATGCATTCAATCTTATCCTCATTAAAAATTAAGTTGGCCCATTGTTATATAGTCAACCACACTTTATAATACTATGTCAACCCACTACTACATAGTCAACCTGCTACTTTCTACTCACCTTACAAACTAAGTCGACTAGGTCAACTCTTTTTCTTCATAGCGGTGATTTCCATTTACCATAAATGCCTTGGGAATTTATTGGTTTGACTTATTCTTACCTAATATATGGTTATACCCCTATTCTACCTAAAAATTTCATAGGGTCAATTTTGGTGCCTATATTTTTTCTACTAGGCAATTTTTGATATCTAGCTCAATTTCAAATAAAATTATTCAAAAAATTTGAAATTCATAATTACTTACATATATTGCATTTTTTGAGGTTTCTAGGTGTCTTCTCCATCTTATATGTCATTTCCTCACCATGATGGCTCTCTGATCTCAAACTAGGTCTCCTAGAGCTCTATTTCCTTAAAATAGTAAAAATAAAAAATAAATTGTTTTTCACCCTATTTATATTTAATATGTAAAATTATTTACCACCATATTTTATCGTTTGATCATGTCTTTGTTTGTACTATCTATTTTTACAAACTATAAGATGTTTTGGAATCATAACATTATAAATAATCTTTTCACATGTTACATGTATATTTTTTAATAATTTAGATTTTTTGTTAATGTTTACAAGTTTTCCTAATGTTTCCTACATTGGAAACCTTCACATTTATTTCATCTCATTTCTTATCTACATTACTAAGGTAAGTAAAGGTATGTATTTTTCAATTTTGTCCTTTTATTTATCTTACTTGCATCTTAAGGTGACTTATTTAGCTTCAAGGTTATGTATTTCTATATTCTTTTCCATAAGTACCATCTCATATTATACATATATGACATGTGATAAAATTTGAGTGGGACATATGTATACATATAACATTTTCAAATTTTATAAATTGCTAATGTTTTCTTTCTTGCATTAACCTGTCGAGTCTCAATATCTCTAAGTGCACACCCTAATGGGTGCATCAAGAAAGGGGTGGGAAAATAATTGGTGATTCATAAGACTATTATCCCTATACCACCAATTTCTATCTACACAACCATGTCCTAAAAACACATCTCTAATCTTTGTCTCCTCTTTTACACCCTCCTCTAGTCCTTTTTCTCTTTAATTATCCCTTTCCTAAGTCTAAAACATTTTCTAATGGTTTATGTTACACTATCAACCCCATCAACTCTATACTCTAATTGATAAAACTCATTTAGGGTTCAAGTTATTCCATGGCTGACTTAGACCAAGACATAATTTGTTTTTATCAATAATGATATTGAGTTGATTGGGCCAACCCTATTGGCTAAACTTTTGGAAAGATTTAGGGTTAGATTCAACTATATATACACACTCATTTCATCATTTATTGAGGAAGAGAAGAAGAAGAATATTATATTACACATCTACTTATCCATGATTATACTTGAGGAACATAGTTTAGGGTTTCATTACTTTCTTTGAAGATACAAATTTTGTATTGTGGAGAAGTCTTTTAGATGCATAGAGAAGTTTTGTAGCCTAAAGCTGACTTATCCTTATTATCCTTACATATGATAACAACCTCTTGAAAAGCACCTTGGTTAAGGGAGATATTTAGGCTCAACAAGTTCATCTTCAAATGTAAATATTCCTATCTTTGTCTATCTTTTATAAGATTAGATAGATTTATATTTGTACTTCTCTCCCATGCATTAAGATTTCATATACATTGATGTGAGTATAGATCTTATATGCATGTTTAATTTTATGTTTATTACCCCCACTTTGTGGCATAAGCTTTAGTGAGCACTAAATTAGATTTTATTTTACTTGTCATTTACTTAGTGAATATGAAAACATAAGACCTAACTAGGGTTATTGCATGGTGTTTCTTGACTAGAAGCTTTGTAACCCTCTCTAGTGATGTTATTATTATAATATATCTCTTGGTTAGGTCTAGCAGATCCATCTCATAATAAAAGTGTAAGTAGGATTTATCTTTTGTGAGCTAGGATTGATTAATGTATCAGTTGTATTTTTGTTTGCATACAAGTTCAACATGATAAGTATCTTAACCCTACAAGAGAAAATTCTGGATGCATCAATAAAAACAAGTTTTTCATAACATGAAAGAGAAAAATGTGTCAAAAGGTGATGTTATAACTATTGAAGCAAAAATATATGGGTAGATTGTTCACATAATGCAATAGGAAGGAGTAGTGATTGCATTGACAAATTTATTGAAACTTTGATCATTCTATGAAATAAATATATATCACATAATATTATAAATATTATACATAATTTAATCGAGTGTATACAATGAGGACATCAACATACTGATAAGGTCATGTGGTATGTACAAACTAAAATCCCTTGGGATGTTGACTCTCAAATAGATATTAAACTTGTAGCATAAGAGGTACTTAATGTTGTATTTGACTTTGGAAGAACAATAAATATGATATCAATATCTACATAGGAGGTTGTTAATTGACCATCATTGAGCTATAGTATAGTTTGTCTTAGTCTTGTATATTATGAGAGGATAGAGCCAATTGAGCAAATTGAAGATGTAGAAATTAAGGTTAATAACTTAATCTTGAGAGTATATTTTGAGGTAACAGACATGAAAATATATGATAACAATTATCCTAATTTTATTGGTAATAAATGTGCTTATGGTGTCCAAATGATTATAAATATAATGCAAAATTAATTAGAGGTGCACCAAGGAGATTAGATAAATGTGATACCTTTGAACAACAAACAAAACACTCTATAAGCTTCTGAATACCAAGTTTTTAATCCACAACTAGAACATCAAATACAATCATAGTTAGTTGAAAAGTCTAGTTATAGATCAGTTAGAAAAAAGTCAATAACACATTAATTTTAGATTGAAGAATGTAGGTCACCCTGTATGTGATCACCAACTAGGTTTGAGGTAGATTTATTATATAATATAGGTGTGATAATAGTGTTTTTGGAATATCTTGACATCATGTACCCACTAACCTATTTTTTTCTCAAGGTCACTATGAAGGTGAAAACATAGGAGTTTATAATTTCACAAGGAGTGACAATGCACGTCCTAGATCTAAATACACCAAAGAAAATCCAAATTAAAAATTAAAAGGATCTATGTGGTCTCATCCTATTTTATGAGATATTTCATATAATACACTAGCATCAAACCCAGATAGTATCATTGATGCAATCGTCTCAAGTTAATGTACTATTCTAAGAATCAAAAGAATCAAATCTATAATCTAATGATTATTATAAAATATTTGTGCAACCTAATTTCTACATGTTCCATATCCATAACTACATTATAATTAAAACAAGCTAAGTACAACATTTTTTTATCATTTATATATCTAGCATAGTTGTACTTTCCATATTTAGACTATCTCAACACAATAAATTTAGTGTATGCTTATATCTGAGTTTAGCATCTAATTGGTTTGTTATAGATTTTATTATCACTATGTCATTTTATTTATATATACCCCTTTAACCCTAAATAACCCCAATTTAGATATTTTTAGGGTTAAACAATTCCCTTCCATTATATAATAGAAGGATAATTTCCCACTCTATATTGAGATCTTAGTCAGTGATTATCACATCAAGAGATGCATCATCACTGAGGATGTTGCATTAAACATAATTCCCTTATGGTTGTTCAATGAGATGGCTATTAGTCATAGGAAGCTTTATGATGCTCATCATAATAATGTTGGTTTCAACAATGACATGGTCATGTTATTGGGTAATATAAAGTTTTAGGTCATTTTTAGACCCAAGATAGTCATGATCAAGTTCTATGTGTTAGACTTAGTGTTTCTATTCAATTTTTCCTCATTTCTTTAGTGTGAAAAGAAAGAAACTAGTAAAGGGGTTTGTAGAAGAATACATGGTTTTTGTGTGCTCATTACAATCCAGACTTTTTGAAAACTCTTCTTTGGCTAGGGAAGAATACATGCAAATAAGAAAACACTTAAACACACTTGTTTGTTAGACAAGTAGACAGGTGGATTTCCTAGTGTGAGCTAGATCCTAGAAGTGAAATCTTTCTAGGAGGCTATCAATCCACCTACTTTAAAACAAGCTAAGTTTTATAAAATAAATGAAAGGTAGCATAACATAAAATTAATAGATCTAAAGAAATAACTAATTCAAATGAAATGCTAAAAAGATAAAATAATTGTATTGATTCACACAAGATTGCTGAAATTAAATACAAGCATGATTTAATGCTTTGCTAAGTAGTAAAATAGAGAAATAAAAAAAGTAACATAACAAGAAATTACTAATCTAAAGAGATAAATACTTTTAATGAAATTCTAGTGTTTTAACAATATTAACATTAAGATAAATGCTAACTTGTTAAAGAAATGTGAGGCTAAGGACGAAAGGTTATGGTTATGGTTCAGGATAATAAAAAGAAGGTAAAGGGTAAAGATGTTAAAGGGATAAAGGTAAATGGATAAAAAGAGTAAGAAATAAAGAGGGCAAAAGGGATCAATGGTGAAGAGTTAAATGGGTGAAAGGGGTAAGAAATAAAGAATGCAAAAGGATAAAGGGATAAATGGTGAAGGGGTAAATGGATGAAAGGGGTAAGAAAGAAAGAAGGCAAAAGGATAAAGGGATAAATGGTGAAGGTGTGAATGGGTGAAATGGGTAAGAAATAAATAAGAGGTTAAGAGTAAAGGGATAAATGGTAAAGGGGTAAATGGGTAAATGGAATAAAGAGAAAGAAGACGTTATGGGTAAAGAGGAAAAGGGGTGAAGGAAAAAGAAGAAGGATAAGGGAGAAGAAATTGAAATGAAATAAATAAAACAAAAGTTACCTTCCAAGCTTGAAGAAGAGTGTTGATGAATATGTTGATATTGATGTTGAAGTAATTTTGGTAGAGTTCCATTACTTTGAATTTTTCTCCTCCAAGATGAGTGGCCTCCCTTCAAAGTAGAAAACTTGAAACAAGAATGCTTTAACCAAGAACCAACTTAGCCATGGGTGAAGGGGAAGGGTAATATTTTTAGTATTTTATGTCAAGAAACATTCCAAAGGAGTGGAAGAGTGAAATGTGGCACCATTTTCCAAGTTGGCTCATAAGTGGTCATGAAAGACAAGGAGGTGAGATTCTCACTTAGCTAATAGGTTTCTTATTTGGTTGGTTTGTCTCCCAAATTGATAAAGAGTCAAAAATGGAGAGGGAATCATGAACATGGGATCATATGGGTCCAAAATAATTTTCACCACTCACTTCCATCTTTTAGCTAAGTGCCCCATGAAACATGGCACCATTTTCCAAGTGGGCTCATAATTGGTCATGAAAAACAAGGGGATGAGATTCCCACTTATCTAATAGGTCTCCAACTTGGTTGGTTTATCTCCCAACTTGTTAAAGAGTCCAAAATAGAGTGGGAATCATGCACATGGGCTCATATGGGTCCAAAATACTTTTCACCACTCACTTCTATTTTTTGGCTAAGTACCCCATTAATTTTGGCACCATTCTCCATGTATGACAATAAAAACACATGTTGAATGATGGTACCATAGGGAAAAATGCACCATAATTTAAAGGAGGGTCCCTTTGGTGCTTAATGATATCATTAGGTACCTTAGAGGAGGGTTCTATGTGGGGTCTGATGTCCCACTTCAAGCCACCTCACTTCCAAGCCATGTCACTTGATATATCACCTTTTATATCACCTTCCATGTCATTTTTCATGTCACTTACCGTGTCACATGCCATGTCACTTACCATGTCATCATTAATAGTGATGGTGGGTCTCATGATGAATAGTGATAGTGAATAGTAATTTTGTATAGTACTTTCAAATAACACTTTTAAATAGTGATTCGGTTAGGTTAAGGGGTCTCAAGGCATTCATCAATCAAAAACTATAAGTGTGAAATTTTCTAGTGTTTATATTTTACTCTTTTTTATTATTTAGCTTTGAATTAACAAGCTACAAAACAAAAATAGATCACTTAGTCAAAGTTCAAGATACTTTGAGTATGGGAAGAGGTGTTCCCCCTCAAACTGGGCATTGATGAGAAAAAGTAGAGTCAGGTACAAGTTTGATAAGAGGTTGTTTAAAAAAAGGTTGGGCATTTGAAATGTAAATATGCACACAAAATGTGACTAAGTGTGATGGCCAAGATCACACATGAATAAAAGTTGTCAATATTAGTAAAATAAGGGTCAAATTCTAAGAGACAAGTGACCAATGTAACACATGATTGCAACTATGGTTGGGCACATTGTTATTTTCTTAGACATGGTCAGTGTTATTGATAGGTATATAAGCTAGGAAGTACTCCCTTGAAAAACACAAATGGTTTGGTTATGCACTAGGTGGTGCAAATTCAAATGTTCAACATGACAAGATTGGTCGGTGCAATAAAAAGGACCAAAGTAAGGTTATCACAAAAATATGAAATAGTTCAAGTCAAAATGGATAACATCAAGGTGGAAAAAGGTTAATGTGTGGGGATGGGTTGGTAGGGGGTGGATGAGCTAACTTCAACTCTACTAGGCCAAATAGATGTTGCCTACATATTTCTATGGACAAAATATCCAAAAGAACTTCAGGCCCAATGTAGTTCTCTGGTGGAGTTCAGAGAGGTTTCCCTAATGTGATATACCACATGGTTAGGTTTGGGTTGATAGTTTGGTAATGATGAAGGGCCATAGTGTAGATTTGTGAATATTCACCATAATAATCCCACATACATTAGGAGGAGAAAATATAGATGGGAAACGTAGGATAAATAAATGGGTAACAAAAAGCTAAGCACCAAAAATGTCTTAAAATGGAGCTAAGCCAAAGAAGAGGTGCCTTCATGAGGAGATTACACCTTCCAAAATTGTGTGAGGGGATAAACATAGTGATGGCATCTATCACTACAATTCAAGTTTTGGGAGGTGGTCATCTATCAAGATTTACATAGTCTTGTTGGTGAAAGGTCATCATCGCTATAAGCCAAGTTTTAAGGGCAGTAGCAAAGTGATGACCTGTAAAGAATTTATTTGATGGTCAAGTAGATTCTATGAGGTAGAAAATTAGTAGCATGGTGAGTGATAGAGAATGGATTGTGCTTTATTCAAGAGCCACATAAATAGTATGGGCAAAAGGTGTCCATATCTGCATCCTCTTTCCCATTAGCTTGGAACCAATGACTTTAAGTTCCACTCAAAAGAGGCATAGTCAGTAGGGAACCATGTGGCCTAGGTTATTGAGTATATAGTTGGACAAGATGGGGAGTTTTTACTATAGCTAGTATTTAGAAGCTACCACCACTAGCAATAGTGGTAGTTTTGAAGGCATGACCATTGCAATGGACCATATTTGGAAGCCAATTTACATCAACTGGGGCAAAGGTGACAATAATGCAAAAGACTACCAGTCCCACAAGGACCATAAGATAAAAAATAAATCAAAGACATTAGATATGGATTAGATCATAAGGGCGATAAAAAGACATCATGACATTGCATAATGACTTTATCAAGATGACCAATCAAATTGAAGGTGATGTGTCTACACAAAAAGGTAAGTAGACATGACCATTTCAAGTGGGAAGATTGTTCAATGGAATAAATGATGTCATAGGACCCTTCCTATTAGTGGAATGGATAATCATGTCGATGAGGAAGAATGGTCAAGTATTCTATTTAAAGAATCATACTAAAGACAAATGTATATCATTAAGTTATTTAGTTTTGAAGGTTACAAAGAGGGTAAAGAACTATAAAAGGTTAAGATGGAAAAAAATGGGAATAATGGTAGAGATAATTAGTAACCCCCATGATCTGAAATAATCAATATGGTGAATGTGTGTATCTACCAAATATTGCAACATGTAATGGCGATAATAGAAGTATTGTTAAACCAACAAGAGGAAAGTCACCCATGCCCTGAGCTTGAGCTTGAATTCTTACCTCCTCAATAGTGAAGAAGGTAATAATTTTTTTGCATAAGATGTAGGGTTGGAAAACATGACCATCGACCTATCTATGGAGGGAACCCTCACTATCCAAGAGGATGTACATTGAGAAAAAAAGAGGTGATGCCTATACAAGCAAAACAACTAGAGCAAAGGGATGTAATGGCTATGATGATCGAGTATGATGAAAGACCTAGAGTAGAATATGATTCTCTCCCTATGTGGATGAATGTGAAAGAGGAGAACATAGTATTCCTTTTAGTGGTTGTTGATACAGGGAATGTTATGAATGTTAGTTCAGGGAGCAATCAAGTAAAAGGATGGATGAACACAAATCTAAAGTCACCAAAAAAATTGACTAATGCTTAGGTGGGAAAATAATGGATGTAGATGCCTTAGGTGAAGTGTGTATAGTTTGATAACTTTGTATGTGTCGTGTGAATCCTCTCACCCTAAATAAAATATTGCACAATTTGCTATAAAGATGTACAAAATGTGTTGGATGTCATTGTTTGAATGTTATTATGCTTAGGGTTATGTGGATACTCATGAATGCTATGGTTATGGTTATGATTATTATGGTTATGGTTGTTGTAATCTCACTTAAGGTGAAGTAGATGGGGTAAGGCAATGAACAACACTTATGGTAAAGTGAATAATATAATCAAGAGATGAATGTCGTAATGAAAATATCAATTATGCACATTAGGATGAGAAGAGGGCACGATGTTTGTTATGTGACAAGGACTAAAAATAGAACTGAAGTGGGATTAGCTTAATGAACATAAAAACCTATGAATACATCATAAGAGCATGCTTTGAATGATAAAGAAAGGTGTGTTGATCACACTTTGTCGAGTACACTAAAAATATGTAGAGGGTTTAAAGGTTAAAGAGGTGATGTATAAGGTGAAGGGAGTAGTTGGATAGGGACAAAAAGAGGACCAATGATTAACAGACAAAGACATTAAAGGAAGAAATGGATGTCTTGAAGCAATGAACCTAACAAGATTTCATGCATTAAAACAAGAGAGAATAGGACATGAGGGATCAAACATGTATATGCACATATAATCAATGTGATTGGTGACTACACTATAATGAGTGAGAAGCTAGAGTGCCAATGGGAGAAAATAAAGGAGATCCAACAAGGGATGAGGTGAAGGTAGACCAGGAGATGGATGAAGAGATAGGTAGAGAGGACAATGAGTTCAAAGGTAAAGATGAATATGGAGAAGGATGGAAGGAACCAAGCATAGATATGGAGGAGGAAAAAAATAAGGTCAGGGAGAACAAGGAATGTCATCAAGGGAAAAGATAAAAATGAAATGAAATGGAGAAAAGAGAAGAAAAATAAAAGGTAGAAGATTGGGTTTTGAGGAATGTACTAAAAAATGATAGATTGGATAAATGAAAAAGATAGGTAGAGAAGTGTAAAAATCATGAAGGGTAAGGAGAGGATGATAAATACATTAGGCCATGGTAGAATTGAAAAGAGGTCTAAAATAGATGAAAGAAAATAATATTTTGATGATGAGAATGAAAAATTAGGGAAAAAAAAAAGGAAGAAAAGGAAATAGGAGGAAAAAGGATTGAAAGGACATAAGAAAGATGATAAGAGAGTGAAGAAGTAGGTGATGACGTGACCAAGTAATCATGGATGATGATAGGTAAGGAGAGGAACAATGAAGAAAATTAGATGGTAGTGTTGGAGATGAGAATGGGATGGAAAATGGGAAAGGGGTTTAAAAAATGAAGAGAAGCAATTTGGGTGGATAAGAAGCTAAAGAGATAAGGTACATGTTAATCATCTTGTTAAAAGAGATTGATAAGATGAATGGGTGATTCGAAGAGATTGACAAGCTAAAAAGTGGTGAGGTGGTGAAGAAATAGGGGAACACAATAAAAGGGAATGAGATTAAAATAAGGGATGATAAGAATTAAAACAGGATTATAAAGCACAGACACTCACACATATGCAAAATATAAGTGAGTGCCAAGATGGAAAGAGGAAAAGGGGAATGAAAAGTGTAAAAGGTGAGAATAGATAAGAAGAAAATGGAAATTATGGAAGGATTCTCAAAGGATAAAGACCAAGTTAAAATCTAGTTGTGGAGGAAAAAATGGAAAAGGTGGGAAGAATGGAAAATTGATAGAGAATGGTGGCACACGTAAGAAAGAAAAGGGATGATAGAATAAATAGAAAGCATGTCAGATTGAAAATATGGGAAAGAGAAAACAAAAATTGAGAATTAGAATGAAGGTGGTTTAGAAGTAGTGGAAGGGCAGTAAGAAGGTGGTAGGAAAGAAGAGAAGGAGGTAAAAGTGTCAATCAATGTGTAAAGTAACAAGATGATGTGGAATTGGTGAGTAAAAGAGAGTGACAAAGAGGGTATGAAAGGTTTCAAAGGGCAAGGGGAAAGGATGATGATGGTGGAAGAAGACAAAGGGGATAAAGGGAAAGGTTGGCAAGAATTGGAGTGAGGGACAAAAAATATGAAAAGCGGGTGGGGGAGTGAGCCACAAAGCATGCGCAAGGAAAGGTGATGGGGAGGCAAATGAATAAGATTAGATGGTGGATTTTTGGGATATAAGAGGGGCCAATGAAGAAGGATGTCAATCCTTATGTTAAAATAGATTGACAAGATGGAAAAGTGGTTAAAAGAGATTGACAAGCTGAAGGGAAGGAGGTGGTGAAGAGATAGGTAGAGAAGTGGAGGAAAAAATATTATGTGAGAAGGACAAATAAAATAAAGGATAGGCCAAATTGACCTCAATAACTGAGCATTGTCTACATAGTCCAAAAAGACCTCGGGCCAATGTAGCTTTTCCATTAATGAGGGAAAAACAAAGAGGAATTATTAGATGATGTTAAAATATAAGGATGTTCAGAAGAATCCAAAGCTTCCCTAAAATAGGATGCCCTAAGTAAGAGGGTACTATTAGCAATGGAAATTAATGACCCAAAAAAGGGGAGGGTAGTTAGTTGTTAGTGGTCGAGCTGCCCTTAGGTCAAATAGTGCCTAGATAGTCTATGGACATCAATCTAATGTAGTTCAACAATGGTAAGCAAAGGATGTTCAAATTGGTTTCCCCAAATTGATGGACCACATGATTTGGTTAGGTTAAAGGTTTTCAAGGAAAGTATGTGCATCAAAGGCAAGTTGAGGTTGCAAAGAAAGGTATCCCCAAAGTTGGGTTGATTGACTTTAATTCTATTATGATTTCATTTATGGTTTGGATGGATGATAGTGGTGGCACATAAGTAGGTAGATGACCATACTAGATGTGGAAAAAGACATGAAAAATCATGAGACATAGGTCCAATAGAATACATGACTCAATGAGGAGAGAATAAGAAATGAGGTGAAATGTTTATTTGTTGACAAGGACAAAGTAAAACAAAACCCAAAGTTGGATTGACTTAAGGAATATAAGCCTTTAAAATGCTTTGCATTATCATGTGTTGGTTGATAAAATATGTTTCTTAATCATAGGGTGTCAAGTAAGCTTGAAATCCCTTAATTTATAAATAGTATAAAGGGAAGATGAGTGATAGGTGGCATGAAGGAAAAAGGGTAATATGTATGGTAACCTTATATGGGTAAGTTTTCCACTTCTATAGGCAACCCAAGAATGATAATAAATAAGTCTATGTCATATGCTAGATGTAGACTGATTAATGCAAGATAGATAGTAGATACTTGAGTCTACATCTACAGTATTAGATATCCATTTAGAGTAGTCAATGGATTGAATACATCTTACTTCTAAGAATTTTTCTAACTCTTTCTTTACCAATACAACAATGTGAAAATGCATCTTACGTAGCTTTTGTTTTACTAGTTTGGCATTGAGATTAACCACAAGGTGGTGCAAAACTAAGGCGGGGTCTACTCCTGGCATGTCAAAATAGGCCCATGCAAATATATCTACAAACTCTCTCAACAGAGCTGTAAAAATTTTAAGTTTCTCCTTAGTGAGGAATGCACCTAATTTTATACATTTTAGGTCTGATAGAGTCCCTATGTTTACCTCTATTATATATTCAACTAGGAGGGTCAAAAAATCTTCTAAGATAGTAGGCAATGACTTGAACTATTGGACTATGTCAGGGTCTTGTGTTAGGACTTGCTCTTCAAATTATCCTAAGCATGATGAATCTAAGTCTCGTAATGGGAGATCTGGTCATATAACAAAATACTCAAAAATTATCAGAGAATTTGATCAAATACTTGTTTTTGTTCAAAACTAAACTTAGATATATAGGCAAGTTCTTCATTGGTGGTCTCCTGATCTAAATTTGAAGAATAATGAACACCCCCATCTAATGGTGCCTAAAATAAGTTTTCACCACTAGACTAGCCTTTATCTTTAATTTTTCCTTGGTCAAAAAGTACTTCAAAGAGTTTTCACTTTGGGACCTCAATGTTTTACTTATTTATTTTTGGCTAAGGGTGTTCACTCACTCTCCAAAATACACTATAGGATCTAATGTGATTGAGAATTTTGATTTGTGATCTCCCAATAGAACATTTTCTGTAAGGCCTAAGAAATCACAAAATGCCTCATCATTCTAGAACTCATCAATTGGTAGACTAGATTCTTGTTGGTCCCAATCTATTAGTTGAGGATAATATAATGGAAATGGATTATGATGAATGGCTTGGGTAAGGGTATAAATGGAATTTTTATCAAACAAGTTGGTTTCAGCAAGGTTATTAAAGGTAAGGCTATGATCAGACTCTACTTCACTGTCAACATCATCATCACTAGTCACTAGTGATGGAGTTTGAATAAAATATGTGGGTTTACCCCTAGGCAGTTTAAATCTAAGTCCATAAGGTCTTTCATACATAGTCATGGAAATTGGCCTGATGGTTCTTTGATGATTCAGTCTAAGGCCTCTTCCTACGTAATTATGATGCTCCATGATCCTATTAGGAATAAGATACTTAGCACTTTTATAACAATCATCTTGGTTGTTATTTTATAACCATGATTCATCCACTTCAAGAGGGTCAAGTCCTAGGCCAGATGCTGGTACAAATGTGATAGGTCCCTTGTCTTTGTTCTTTTGTTGCTAATGCATATGTGGAATGACTTTAGGTTGCCCAAAGGTTTTTAGATTCTAAGAAAGATCAGTGATATAAAACGTATCATGGGTCACATATTCTCTTGGTCCATTATCTAAAATGGTGAAATGATTGGAAGCTTTAGGAGGCGGCATGTGGGAAATAGAATCTAGGGTATTAAGATCTATGAAATTATCTAATGAAGGGTCAATAAATATAGCTTTTTATTTATCTTGCTTGCAACTGGGATTCATACCATATTGATAATTATAGTTTTGAAATTCAACCTCAAGATGCTTGTAGTGTTCATATGGATGTAAATCTCTTGGAATATTCAACTCCATCCTTGAGTGGGAAAACTTGATACATTGGTGCAGTGTTGATGGGACTACACAAATCTCATGTAACCAAGGCCTACCTAGAAGCATGTTGTATAATAACTCAAGATCCAACACATGTTAAAGTGTATCATGGGTCAAAATCCCAATGATAACTAGAAAACTAATGATGCCCTATGATTCTCTTTCCTAATTATTATAAGCTTTGATAGTTATTATTTCTAGCTGGAGATCTGTCATCATGTACCAAGAAGCTTGATGAGCTTGAGAGACACTATGTTGAGGCTAGATCCATTGTCTATAAGGACACGTTTCACTTTATACCATCTTATACAAACATTTATGTACAATAGGTTATTATGGAGCGGGTCAAGGGAAGACATATCACTTTGGTTGAATGTGACTTGTGGGGTTGGAGCTAGGTGTCCAAACAAAGCTTGAAATTTATCATGGGATATGTCACTAGCAATAGTGGATTGGGTCAAAAAATCATTCAAGATGTTTTTGTGGATTATTGACATCTATAGCAAATTTAAAATATAAATTTGTGTTGGTGTCTTCTATAATTATTCCACAATATCAAACTTCTTGTGTTGGTCAGTAGTGAATGGTTTATTCTGAGGCTAAAAACTTGGTTGGATGAATGGCCTTTGATTCTGGAAATGTTGATTTTGTTGTTGCACTAGCTATTATTATTGTTGTTAATTATTCTACTATTGTTTATTGTTATGTTGAGGAAAGGGTTTTTGATATATCCCAAGAGTTTGATTGGAAGTGAAAGCACCATTATCTAATTTTATCTCTCCATTTTCCAACATATTCTCAATTAAATGCTTGATTTGGACACATCTTCATAGATTATGCCCATTGACCCAATGATAATCACAAATTTCATTTTCATGATACCAATCAAGGTAAGGAATGCCTTGAAAATAATGTTTTGGTATAGGCCAATTAATCAGATTAGCAGAGGCAAGCTTATGAAATAAAGATTCAATAGGTTCTCTTAGGTCACTAAAGACATGATGTGTAGGCACAATTCTTCTAGGAGAAGGGGTTTGAAATGGTAAAGGCTTCTATATTTTTTATTCAAGTCTTAGTTGTTGTGCTTACAGCATTAGTTGGAGAGGTTTTTAGGTAGGAGTAAGCTAAAAAGGTGGTGCAGATGATGTATGCATAGTTTGCACATGATAGGATTCAGTTACTCTATTTCTCACAACATTCTTATTTCAGTTGAATTACTTCAGTGTTTCTTGATTATTGGCCTATGCCAGTTGTGATGCTTGTGCTTGAAAGGGATGTCAGTCATTTCCATGATTGGTACCTTGATTTTTATTATTTGAATTAAGCTTTATGACTCCCTTATTGATGAGCGCTCGCTTAATCAACAAACCTTTATCAATGATCTCTTTGAACATATGTGCACATTGCAGTTCTAGATGATAAGCTATCTTACTATGCAAATTTTTAATAAACACAATAGCTAATTGTTTATCTAATAAACTATGGGTGAAACAACTTCAAAGGGCTCTCCATCGCTATAAATAACTTGTAAAACTCTACCCAGCATTTTGCTTTGCTTGTGTTAGGTCTACTAATGAAATCTCATGCTTGAGATTATAGGAAAAGTATTACACAAATTTATCAAAAATATCATCAAAGTCTATTAATGAATTCTTGGGCAACTTCAAAAACCACTCCAAAGCTTGTCCAGCCAAGCTCCTTAGAAACATCAAAAGTTATATATCACTATATGCCACTAGTTGACATGCGATAAAGAATTTGGTCAAATGAGCCTTACGATCACCCTTCCTTTCGTATTTATTGAATTTCAATTGTTCATATCTTGGAGGAAATGGTATCTATAAATAATTCATATTAAATAGATATGAATATATGTCATCCAATTTGAACTTTTTAGTTTGCTTCCCCACTTGAATGGCAACAATCGCATCCTTCATCTATTGTAATTCTTGGGATAGGAAACTGGAAGGGATATTGGTTTGAGGGAGAATTTGGGTTTGAGTAAATGGATGGAAGGTCACAAGTGAGATATTTTGACTAGGGTATGATGGAGACACCTATTGGGGTACATTGCTAGCTAGTTTTAGGTGTCTACACCCCTCACATCACAATCCTATAGCCAATGTGGGTACTTAGCCAATATACCAATTCCTAAAGCTTATATTCAGTCAAAGAACTGATTTGATTATCCCCTCAATGATTAAATCCAAGCAAGATAACCTAGAAAGGGGAAGGTGATTTGTTAGGTGATGAAATAGCCAATATACTGATTACTTGTGGACATGCATCTCCTTAGTTAGGTAGTTCCTTGGACCTTTTGTTAATATTTCATTTCTATTGCTTATCTCAAAAACATAAAAACATTAGAAAATTATCGACAAAAATAATAAAAACATTGTCTTGCACTTTTATTTATTCTCATTCTCTACACTCTTTTCATTTTGTGATTATTCATTTGAATGCTCTTATCATTTTGCGAGCCCATTTTCCCTATTTCCTCTACAACATCAATCATGTTTTCTTATCATCACTTTTCTTCTACCCTATTTCCTTGGAGTACATTTGGCCTGAAGTTCATGTTGGATCTCACGTCTATGGAACTATGTAGGAAACATCCACTTGTCTTGTAAATCTAGAGTCAGCTCGGCTACCTCTTTTTTTCATATTTTTCCCCTATTTTTTTCTTCTTTATTTTTTCCCCACCATTTAGGGCCAACTTTATGTTCTTTGTTCTTGTTACACTGTTGTAGAAAGTAATGTTTCTACGACACTTACATGAACAATTATTTTTAGTTTGCACTTGCATATGACTAACTCTTATTTGTGTGTGTTCATTTGATTTTTATTAGTGTTTTGTTGTGCTTCCTTGTCTCTTCATTTATTCCTTTCTCTTCCTTGGCTTTTTCTGCTTGTTTATTCTTAGAATTTTGTGTTACTATTTTGTCTTGTCCTTTTGTTTTGTTTTTTCAAGAACCTATTGATAGTACATGTGGAGCTTAATTATTCATATCTTATTTTCATGTTGTTTATTAAGTTGTTCTTGCTTTGCTTTTATACATTCTTGTTCCTACTTAAATCTTGATTGTTCATATCTTAGTTTTAAGCTAGGTTACATTTGTGTTTTTTTTCTCTCTTTGTTTTTGTTTATGTTTAAATATAAATAGTTGTAACTCTGGTATTGGTAGTTCTTATCATTATTCTTAGTTATAAATATTTACATTTGAAATGGCTCATCGCAATTGAAATGAAATGTCATTATAGGTTACTCATACATATGATGCATAAATTCATATTGTTATAGTAAGCACCAAGTGATTTGGATCTAAGTTAGAAAGTAAATGCAGCTCTAAAGATCAGATCTCAGTGCACCAATGAAACTAAACACCAATAGCTTATGCACCCAAATCTATGCAAGACATGCATCTCTTAGCTACATTATAAGTCTAATCGAGCACTGGTGTATTTTTCTTCTAGTCTTCATTTCTCATTCCATTTTCTCCCACTTCTATGTAAACTACATTGGCTTGAGGTCCATCTAAACTATTTAATTAGTGCTTGGATACATGATGTATCTCAGGTCATCATGGCCATCTTTATTCCTATGATCATCTCTTTCATCACTTTTTACATCCTTGTATGTCTAGTTTGTTTATGACTACTTCAGTCATTAGACCCTCATATCCATGTTTATGCACATTCATATTTAATTTATGCATTAGGTTATATCCTTGAGATATGATTGTCAATTTTCCCTACTAGGACACAATATTTAGATCAATCACTGAGTCAAATCATCCCTACTAGGGAATAATTAATTATTAGTGATCAAAATTTGCCTTTCAGAGGCAAAATTGCTTTATCAACCAATCAAATCCACCCTACTGAGGCAAAATATTATTTCCTCTCTCTAGATCTATGCTCTCTTGTTTCTTCTAATTATAAGTTCTATGGACTTTTTCCCTCATTTTGGTAATTTTACAATGTGAAACTTATCTCAAGATCAATCATTCCCTGAGTGTGTATCTTACACCCTCTTGTGGGTGTGTTCAAAGTGTGTCACTTATATTTTTGGTTTGTATCCTTCCTACTTCCCCCCATCTTTAGGGACCATTATATTATATTTATATTTTGATCATTGAGAATCAACATGTGCAAGCATTAGATGAATATGGATTTGAACTCCTGGGTTAATTTCACATGTTCCTCTCTCTTGCGAGAGTCCATCCTTCTCTTTTATTCTTATATGTCCTCTCGAGGGGGCACCTTGGGTCATTTCTTTTCAAATTAATCTTCACAACTCTTTTCTTTGAAAATATATTGCTTCATTGAATGTATCATTATGCCTTCTCAAATAGGGTAAAAATGTAGACATCCAATTCCTAACACCATTATTTTTAAATTATCAATCTTACTCGAAATACACTCAAATGCATAATTTGGGCCAAAATCACTAAAATGCACTAAATAGTTTGAGATTGTCATATATAAGTGCCAATTTAGGCTAATGTATCCCTAAGTAGGGAAATAAATTTTATGTGATTATTAAATTTTCTCAAATCATTTTGAGTTAAAATGATAAAAATGCAATTTAACCGTCTAAATCACTAAATTCTTCTAATTTGGAAGCACACAAAATGTAAATGTGTTATTTCATGTTGCCAATGTTATAAATGGGATATTGGTCCATATGAAACTAAACCCCTCTTTTAATTATACTCCATCCAAATTATGACCTCGTAATATGACATTCTAATGAGTTTGATTAATAGTGTGCAACCAATTTCTAAAGAATTGCATAAAATTTTATTAATCTCACATAGGCAAATTAAATCCAAATTAAGAGCTTAAGTGAAAAATCAATGGAGATTATTAAATATTTATTAATTAAAAATTAATTTTTAATATCTTCATCATTAGGTGACATTATTTGTGGGGTGGCATCCATAAGCTAATAATGCAGCAAATATTAGGTTTAAGGTCTCCCATGCCTCTTTTATGCCCCTTCTTTCCAAATATTTATGAGGGTATCTATTATTTAAGTCTCTAAAATTAGATTAATTCATGGCCACAAATCTTGATCTCAAGATGAATGGTCATGATTCATTCTGATCATTTATCTATAAATAGGAGGCCTCTCACTCATTTTTTTAAGCTTTATTTATGTAAACTTATTGTGCAAAATTCTCTCCACAAGTCATTCATGTGTAGTGTTATTATGCTTAATTTGCAATAAGATATCTTTAATATAGGCATACTGATCCAAAAATCATAAGTTTTGATTAATATATATTTTAAGAACACAAAAATAACATAGTAAAAATGATTTCTCTAAGAAGAGATGTTTTATTACTCAATATTGCAAATACAACCATATGCTTATCTCTAGGAAGAGATGTCTAATTTATATTTTGGGTTAAATTTTAATTTATACACATTTTAAAGGTAGGAGGAGGATGTATAAGGTTACAAATATTGAAGGAGATTAAGTGGTTTGACTTCCATGATTTACAACAATACAGAATTTGAGGAATTACTATTTTTAAAAAACTTACTATTTTTAGACTACACTACTAAAATTGAAATTTGGGGCAGTTCCATTATATTTTCAATGGTTAAAACCCACTCAATAGATATCAATTACATCTTACCACATTATCCTTGTTCTTATATTTTCAATGGCTCAAACGGCAAGTCAATCAGAGCTATGGTGCAAAAGTTATGGCTCCCAAAAGTTATGTCATCAATTGAAGTAGAGTCATCACCTAAATTATCCCCTGAATTATTTCCTGGATCATTCCTCCCTCCTTGAGAAGCAATGGTCACTATTACATCAAAATTATTTATTAGGTGTGGCATTTGTGTCTTTATTTGATTCTCTATGAGCCACTCACCTTAGTGGCTAAGCTAGCCCCTTTTGACCATTTGATAAAGCAAAATAGAGCATCCTCTTATTGTCTTCATCCAGGTGTCCACAATCTAATCCTCCTCCACTAGAGCAAAACTCTATGGATCAATTTCATCAATTTATAGTTATTCTACTATGACTACAGTATCCAATAGAGGTGGATAATATGGTTTGAAGAGCTCCACATTGAATATTAGATACAGACCAAGGTAGCCTAGTAGGTTCAACTCAAAAGCATTTTCTCTAACTTTTATGGTGATGGTGTAGGGACCATATCATAGAGGCCAATTTTTTCTATGTAGGCCTATAAGTCATTCCTTTTTAAGCCACAACCAAACCTTGTCACCCACAACATAATTATATGCAATCTTATGTTTGTCATGGCATTGCTTATACTTCTGATTCATCTTCTCCAAGATGTCATGAACCTACTTCTAGATGTGTTGCATTTCTTCAATGGAATTTATTGCTTTTACTACCTCAAATCTCCCATGAGGTGTGTATTCCATGGTGGAGAATGGAACAAATATATCAATTAGTGCCATGGGTTATCTCCTGAAGCATACTTGGAATAGACCATGCTCAATCAAGATGTGCAGGACTCAATTGTATCCATGTTGTATGAAAAAAATTCCCTCATCCCATGTGCATGGATGTTTGGAGTGATACATCTGAATCATGTGAATAATCAAATGATTCACCACTTCTATCTGACCATCAGTCTATGGATGGAAGGCTATGGACTTCAGCAGCTTGGTATCCATCATCTTTCATAGTATGGACCAAACAATGCTTAAGAACTTGCTATCTCTGAGACAATGGACTTGGGGAGATCAAAATGGAGCCATACATGACTAAAATATAGTTAAGTAATTTTTTCAATAGATGTATTTTTATTACAAGTAATCATGATAGCCAATTTCAAAAAATGACCAACTACAAAAAAATACAATCCTTGCCATGTTTTGAAGTGGTAAAATGTGAGAGAAAATCCATTGAGATAGATTCCCAAGGGTTGGTTGGTTTTGGCAATGGCATGTACAATCCTTGATTCTTATTTGTTGGCTTGGATATCGTACATGGGGTGAAATATTTGAGGTACCTTTACACATCCTTATACATATAGGTTCATTAGAAATATTTTTGAAGAACTACCAATGTCTTCTCTACACCAAAGTGTCCAGTTGTCCTACTAAAATGTGCTCTCCATATCATCTTCTGTTGCTCTGTAGCTGGAACATAGATGTGCCCCATGTGAAAAAAGACATTATCTTACAAATATAAATTAGAACATTTTTACCTTCTTAAAGCACCTGATATGTATTGGATAAGGTAGGATCTACATCATACAAAACACCCCAAGTAACATTCTTATGTTCACACAAGTCATGAACTATTGTGAGTACAGTAATTGGTGGGCAGCTTAGACAATCTACAGCTGTATTTGAGCTCCCCTTTTTGTGTTTGATTATCAGATGGAATTGCTATAGATATGTGGCCTAATTTTGGTGATTCTTATTTTATAGTTTGTTCTGTGTCTATATGAATTCCAATGGTTTGTGGTTAGTGTGAATGATCATCTCTTTCCCCAAGATGTAGTGTTTCCATTATTTACAGTTTTACACAATGACATAGATCTCCTTTTCATATGTCAATTATTTGTTGACTATATTAGTGAAAGTTTCACTGTGATATGCAATAGGATGGCCATGTTTCATGATGACAGCTCCCATGGCATATTGAGACATATTTGTCATTAACTCAAAAAGTTGATGCAAATCTAGCAAGGAAGGAACAGGGGCTGAGCAAAATCTATTCTTCAAATTCTCAAATGCCCTTTATTGTATTTTGCCTCACTAAAATGTAGTTTTAGCTCCTCATTTAGTCACTTAAGTTAGTAGCCAATCATTATGTGAGAATCCAATAACAAACCTATGATATAAATTTATAAGACCTAAGAAGCTATAAAGTTTTATGAGGGTCCCTGGTGTAGGCCATTCTTAAATAACCTAAATCTTCTCTAAATTGACATGGACCCCTTATTGATTCACAACATACTCTGGGTACTAAATTATTTTCATCCTGAATGTGCATTTTTTAATATTTGTATAAAACTTATGCTCCTGAAGAGTTTGAAGCACCTTACGAACAAGTTGCAGATGTTCCTCCCATGTTGTATTGTAGATGAGTTGTCATCTAGGTAGACAACCATGAATGAGTTGGTGAAGGGTCACAAGATGTCATCCATCATCCTCATAAAGGTTGCAGGTGTGTTAGTCAAGCTAAAATGCATAACCAACCATTCGAAGATCCCCTCCTTATATTTTAATTTAGTCCTCCACACATCAGTGGGATCGATAGGAATTTAGTGATAACCAGATTTGAGATTAATTTTGGTGAATAATTTTTCACCACAAAGTTGGTCTAGTAGGTCATCAATCTTGAGGAGGGGGTAGAGATTCTTCATAGTGATTTTATTCAAGGCTCAATAGTTAATGCAAATCCTCCATGTTCCATATTTCTTTGGTGCTAGGATAATCAAGCTACCATAGGGTGAATATCTTGGCTTGATGTGACCCTTTTGAATCAATTCTTTAATCTACCTTTTTATCTCATCATTCTCTAAAATTGATCTATGATACACATGGTTTTTAAACAAAGGTGATCCTGGGATCAAATTAATAGAATGTTTTACCTAATAGTGAAGTGAAACTCCCATGGGTGACTTGAATAAGTCATCGTATTCTCTCATGATTTGTTCCATCTACTTCTATTGTTGTGTTTATTGTGTAGTAAGGATTGCAACATCAGCCTTCTTAGATTTTTGTGGTTTGACCATCATGAGAATGAATTACTTTGTCTTATCCACCAATCTCTTACATTACTTAACATTAATCAGGGAGATAAATGTATGAGGTGGTACCTTTGGTACCCTATAGCACTATGTTTTAAGAGTGAGGGTGATTCTTAAGGTTTGTGATTCATAGATGCCATATCAATCATACATGAATGGCTGACCAATGAGTACATCATAAAAATCTATATTGACCACATCACACAAGACTTCATCTTGAAAAAGTTTTATTGCATATGAAAGAAGACACTGATGAGTGACACAGAGGTCTCTCTCTAGACTCAACCATCTAATATTGTATGGCTTTAGGTGAGGCTTCATGGATAGATTTAGACCTTTCACAACTTTAGCAGAGATTAAATTCTTTTGACTTCCACTATCAAGAATGAAATGTAGAGGCTTACTTTTTACCCATAATTTGGAGTGAAATAACCTTTCCTTGTCATCTAACCTTTTCTAATGGGTCTATGATGAAGCAATGATGGTATCGATCTCAACATCTACAATCTCTTCTTCATCTTCTTTGACTATAGGGTGTGTATAAGATAGAGCAGTAGATGTCGAGTATTGTGAAACAAAAAGTAGTGACTTGATGGCTCAACATTCTTCTTTAGAGTGAGTTCCATTTTTATGGTAATCACAGCATTTTCTAATCTTCCCCTTTTGAGTTTTCTTATCATAAAACTCCTTTTTCTTCCAATTTTGGCCTCATGTTTGACCTTCTTTGTCACTTTTCCATTTTGAAGGCTGACTCTTTGTATTCTTTCTTCCATGCTTCTACTCAATCTTCACTATGAACTTGTATGCCTCACTGAGGGTTTTCAAATTGAAGAGTTTCATTTTCCTCCATATGTACCATTGTAGTCTACCATGATATTTGAGATTCTTATGTTTCTCACTTTTTTAGATGCCCAATCTCATAGATAGAGAATGAAAAATGTTAGTGTAATCTTGAATAGATTGGTCCTTACCTTGTAGAAGTAGTTGCCACTATATGTACAGATCATCATATGCTTTAATAGGATAGTATTTTTTTGTTACCACTTCCATAAAATAATCCTACGTAGGTTCCACCTCAAGGCCAATGTCATCTGTACTAAACCTCTTTTTGTATACTTCCCACCAATTTTTCATAGGCAATGATGCTTTCAAAAAAGCAAAATTGATCTTTTTTCCATCGATAAATTTATTTAAAAGTAGAAAGATAATTGATCCAACTAATTTTATTCTACATTAGTATTGATTTTTCTTTCAAATGTAGGGATATCAAAATTCACTTGAACCTTGAAGGGTGTTGGGGCACTGAAAGGATGTTCTATGGATGAGGAGCTAGGAAATGTAGATGAGGATCCAAAATTTTCCATCAAGATTTGTGGGAGAATTTGGATGAATTTTTATAACATCTACACTTGTTTTTATTAGAGGGATTCATTCACCATTTCATTTAAGGGATCAGATGTCTCAGTGTCATCCACCATTTGAGATCACTTGGAATGAATAGGTGGATAGTTTGGAAGCTCTATTGTTTTCCATCTAAGTTTCTTATAAACTGACCTCATCCTCAGGGTCATACACTCTCAAAAAAAAATGATCTAATACCACTTATCCAAAACATATAATTTTTGATTGATATATATTTTAAGAACATGAAAATAACATAGTAACAATGATTTCTCTAAGAAGAGATGTTTTATTACTCAAGATTATAAATACAATCATATGCTTATCTCTGGGAAGTGATGTTTGATTTATGTTTCAAGTTACATCTTCATTTATACATATTTTTAAGGTAGGAGGAGGATGTGTAAGGCTACAAATCTCAAGGAAGATTAAGTGGTTCAACTTCTATGATTTACAACAATACAAAATTTGAGGAATTACTATTTTTAGATTGCACTACTAAAATTGAAATTTAGGGCACTTCTATTGAGTTTTCAAGTGTCAAAACTCAATGGAGCTCAATTCCATCTCACTACATTCTCCTTATTCTTATATTTTCAATTTTTCAAATGAAGAGTCAATCGGAGCTATGGTGCAAAAGTTATGGCTCCCAAAAGTTCCATCATCAATTGGGATAGAACTGTCACCTAAATTGTTTCCTAGATCACATACGTTTGATTAAATATCATGATCATAGTTTAATTGGTATACTTAATATTATGTATGGGCATTGCCATTCATTATTGACAAAGACTTGAGCACCAAATCAAGGTAAAAATCATGTTTTGAGCCGCACTTGGATGGTGGGATGCTCTTGGAAGGTTTGATGTATATGATTTATTTCAATAGATTTTAATTATCATTTACATACCATGTTGAAGGAGTTGGCTTATTTATTTATGTTCTTTATGCATTTCTTTAGTTTTCTTGACTAATTCTTGATCTAACTCACTTTGGATTCCATCTCTACACTAATCAAGTTTATAAATATTTTTGACATAGAAATTTTGCATGTGCATCAAGCATAGTAATGAAAATGGAAATGAAGTTATGGGTGTCTTCGCAAGATCATGCACTCTAATTTAAATTTCATCATGGATCTTGGTCACTAAAACATTCTATTTGAGATATTGCATTACATATGTGGAATATAAGGGTGCAAAGCAATCATCTACAGTATTTACAACACCAAGTATTAAACCATCCTAGTTGCATGTAATATTTCCCTATTTTGGTCCAATCAATCTTGGAAAACTTTGTCATAGCCCAAAATTCTATGTCAAGATTGACTAGTCCCTTAAAAAACTTACAATGTGTGTAAAAAAGATGAAGTACCAAGAATTGGTACTAAAAGGTGTGCAATGTCCCATTGAAAACCTTTTTGATATTTTTGATGAGCTTTGAGACCAAAAATTATGACTAATTAAAATATTCATTGAACCTTATCATGTGGTAGGTGATGTCGATGACACCTTTGGTGTTTTACTTAGTATTTTTAGTGTTTTTACAAAATTGCTTCATTAAGCATTCAGCAAGGATTCACATTGAGGCATCCTAGATAGACTTGGTGGGAATCCCACTATATGCTCTAGTATATCTTTCTTGAGTGTTTGAATGTATTAGTGGTGACTTTGTATTTTAAGGAGCCAAAGGCTTACCCATCACAAAAAAACCTAACACTCATGTCATTGTGGTTGGATTGATGAAAATTGTCACTTTTTGTGACAAATAGATGGCATCATCATTGTGTATGCTAAGAAGAGCAAGCATGATTTCTTATAGCTACTCAAAGGTTAATAATTTGATCAATCACTTTGTGTCATATCCTCGTAATTGATGTTGAAGTATTAGATCTTGTGGTTGTGCTTATGTTGTTTCATTAGGAGTGAATATGTTGGATTTATAAGCATCTGAAATTCAAATAGGTCTATATCATGATATATATTTTGTCATATGTAAATACCAATGCCCACATCCTCTTTCTATGAATTTATGATTAGAATGAGAAGTTGTGATCTATCAATGGATTTTGCTCTAATAATTTGCGAGCACTGGTTTCATGTAAAATTAGTACTGATGAAGAATTCACCCACAAGAGAATAAATTAAGATTAAAACACAAAGGGCTCTTGTTCACAAAGGCATGTAATGGCATAATGTTGAGCATGCCCTTGTAAATATAACTTTTCTTGAATGATTCTACCTAACACCTTGCTTTGAATGTGATAATTTATGTGCATGTCATTATACCTTCAAAATTGAATGCAATAGATCATTTGATTATGAGACATCATTTCTCTACTAGCTAGATTCATTGTTTCAGCTAACAAGAATAGTTGATATGACACACCATCATTTCCTTGGTCAAGTTTCCTTTATTATTCATCAACAAAATCTAACCCTTGATCTATTTATGATAAAAGTGAAATATTTCAAGTGTTTAATCATTAGATGGTTTTGAATGGCTATTATATATCCTTTCCTCATACTTTTTGTATCATCTCCTCATTCCCAATCTTATTTGGTGGCATGTTTCTTCGTATACTTGTATGATGTGTTATTTATGCGCTGACTTACTCACTTTATCGTACTCTATGACTACAACTTTATACTTTGGTTCCATTGTCTTGTGATATAGAGATCATACTCTACCACTATATTATAAACCTACAAAAAATAAAAGAACCAATGCATTAAATAAAAACCTTAAACTACATGTTAATACTCAACACCCACTCATGATATTTATGTGGGATTAGATAAAGAGTATTATCAGTAAGGCTTAAGCCTGCAACCATTTACCCATTTAGGAAGAATGGTTTCCTATAGATCCCTCAACACAATTTTTCCTTTCTATGATAGGTCATGAATAATGTAGGGTCATATCCATCTAATGTGTAGCTTGCCTAAAAATTATCTAAATATGTTATCATATAATATCACTACCTATTTTGGTTAAAACTCTTTGGTTCATAAGTTTCAATCATGTCATGATTTTTGACTTTGTTTATTGACCTCTTGTGTCTATTTTTCTATATGTATGGTTTCTTCAAACTGGGTTAGATCCATCAGTCTTTCCTATAGAGATTCATGATCTCCTAGTCATATGATCATTGTAATTTTATAGAGTAGGGAATATGTATTCCATGGGCATCACTACTTCAAGTTCATAGGCCAACTAAAATGGATAAAAACCTAGTGCACATTTGTGGTTCATCCTTTATGCCCATAAGATCATAGGAATCTGATCTTCTCAGTCATCTCTTTGGACATTGCATATATTTGTGAGCATCTTGTCCTAAAAACTTTGTTCAATTTTTCCACTTATCCATTTATTTATCAGTGATATGCCATGATTTTGTGGTACAAGATCATAAACTCCTCCATGAGAGAATTTATGGTATTATTTATTAAATGTGTTCCTATACCATTGAATAGCTTGATCAAACACCCAAATTTGGTTTTAATATTTTTATAGAGAAACTTGGTTACGTATATATCATTAAAACTTGGTGTTGTAGTGAATTCAACCCATTTAGTAAAATAGTCTATCACATTTATCATGTATATTGCATGAAAACATTTTTTAGGTGGATTGATTAGTCCCATAAAGTCAATACCCCATTGTTCTAATGGTTGTTCAGCTACCATAGGATTTAGGGGCATCTCATATCTTTGATTTGGTTTTCCCATTCTCTGACAGATATTGTAGTTTTTAGCTACCTAGTGTGTATCCTAAAATAGGTTAGACCATCGGAGACCAATTTGTATAATCTTTCTCATAGTGGATTCTCTTATAAAATGCCCACCTAATATTCCTTGATTTGCCTCTTCCATAACTTTTGATCATTCATGTTCTAGTTATAATCTTTGTATTACTACATATTTTCCCATTTTTTATAAAAATCCATTGATAATGTCAAAGGTAATAACTCATGTGATTAACTACCTTTTGTCCCTTTCAACATAGTGTGTAGGATTCTAAGATCCAAAAAAAATTCTATGTCTTGCATATTTTTAGGAATCACAGAGACTTAAAAAAAATGAACATCTATTGATTCATCTTGATGTTCTTCTAGTTCTTCTCCATTGCATATCCAACTTAAGTGTTTTGGTCCTAAATTCTCCCTCATAGGATTTAAATTGATTCTAAACTGGAACTCTTGAAAGAGCATTAACCATTGAGATATCTTACCTCCCAACATGGGCTTATTTAATAATTATTGTAGAACCTGTTGATCAGTAAAGAATTAAAATGGTGTTTCTATAAGGTAATGCCTAAACTTATGCAATGAAGACACCATTACTAGATCTTCCCTTTCTGTAGTCATATAATTATTCTCTACATGTTAGGATGTGGAGCTAAAAGCTTCAACTGGTGCAAACATGGACGAGGTTGCTGAGTTCCAGAGAGACCGGCGTCGGTGGATTGCAGTGCAGAAGGAAACTGACATCGGTAGGTGTGAGCTGAAGACAATCGGCATCGGCAAGAGGTCAGCCGACGTCGGTCACCTCCAGGCAAATAGGGACTGACGTCGATCGCTTATGGCAGTTGAAACTATTCGTTACATGGACAGTTAGTTCATTGAACTGAGAGTTTGCATGTAAAGGCTAATTATAGTCTTGAGTTGTGTGTCTAATTATTGTAATTAAGATAGTCTAATTATTTTAAGCATGAGATCTATATATGGACTCATGGGCTGTATTGTAAAAGTGTGCTAGAGAGTAAGAGAGCTAAATAAGCTCCTTCTGAGAGAAGAGAGCAATGGGGTGTTCCTCCTAGTTCCAAAAGGTGTAGAGAGATCTACAGGGTGAGTAAGGTCTAGTGATTTGCAGGTAGCAGCAGAGAGCAGGAGATCTACTTGGAGTACGGTTGTGTACTTGGTCCACTGGCAGTGTGTTACTAACTGGTGGAGAGGTGAACATCAATTCTATATTGGAGTTGATTGTTGGGACCGAGAGAGAGAGGGAAGAAGGTCTTGAGGTGTGGCAAGCCTTTGAGGTGGAAGAAGAAGTGGCATCTTCTTTATTGTATATTCTTCTGAGTATTTAATACAATTGTGTATTGTCTCTCATATTCCTATGTTGTTTCATATTTCTAGTTACTTGTTACTTCTGGTTAAATTCTATGTTTAGTTGTTAATACAAGAGTTAATCATATATGTGCTCTTATTGGTGGAGCAAGATCTTGACAAGTGGTATCAGAGCCTAGGTTGTAGGTTCAAGAGCTGATACCAACAAGTGGTATCAGAGCTTTTGGTTGGGTTGACTAACAGGTGGTTTCAAATCTAGTAGTATTTTTTATTACAGGTCACTCTCAGGGGTTTCAAATTGAGTGGGAGTATAGCAATGGCAGAAGAAAGTAAGCTACGAATGGAGAAACTGAATAGCATGAATGGTCTGATTGATGGAAAGAAAGAGTAGGTAAAGAAAGATCGTTGGTTGGTAGCAGATCAGTAGGGAGGAGCAGATGTTGCAGGGGACATTGCATAGAATTTTTTGGATAAAGTAGAATCTTGGTTTATAGATTCTTTTGCCTCTTTCCATGCAGCCTGAAATAGAGCATCTTTTCATGGGTATGTCTTTGGAGAGATTTATTTAGGAGCTGGTGAGCCTTGTCAGATTATTGACAAAGGGGGAGTGAAGCTGAAATTGCAGGCAGATAACACACAGGTGTTGAAGAAGGTCATGCAGGGCCTAGTCTTGGAGATGAGTCTAATTTCTTCAAGAAAGTTGGGTGATGGGAGATGCACAATAACTCTCATAGCGGATGCACTTGAATTAGATGGTGGTAAGAAAGTAGGTATCCTTTATCTATCTACTTATATTATTGATTCACCTTTTGTTATAGAGATGTGGCTTTGTAGGCTTGGTCACATATGTAGGAGGGGAATGCATGTTCTTAAGTGGAAGACAGATGTTTTTGACAAACTTAAGAACTAGAAAGCCTTGGTGTTCATGGAGGAGATGACAGATAGAGATCACCTGAGGGGACTAAATTATTCTGAGCAGGGTTGTTTTAATTTGAACAGGGTTTTGATCCATGGAGAGCTTGCGGGTAAAAAGTTATCACTCACAGGTGAACACAGATACCAGCATCGATCAGCAGGAATTGACGTCGAACAGACAGGCACTGACATCGGTCATGTGCAGATCAGTAGAGTCGGTTGTGTCGGGCAGAAGGAATTGATGTCGGTCATATAGGAACTGACATCGGTAGTAGGTACACTGGCATCGGTCAAGAAACTGACGTTGGAAAATAGGGTCAGTCATAGGGAACTGATGTCGATCGGTTGCAGATTGGGAGATGGCCGAGATCAGTCACTAGAATGGATATTGGGCGGACAGCAAGCTGTCAACAAGTCTCAAACGCTCATATGGAGGTCAGAAAGGGTAAGTGAACCTCATATTCATTATTCACCTTCTTTATATTGCTTATTGATGGTCAAGAACCAGATAGACGTGAAGAGGCAATGCAGGTAGAATCCAGATACAGTGGGAGCTTGACATGGATGAGGAGTGTGAGTCCTTGGAGAAGAACCAAATAGGTATTTGTTGGTGATGTTGTCAGCTGGAAGAAAGCACTAGATGAGGGATGGATTCCCAAGTTAAATAAGAGAGTGGATGGATACGTGAGACAGAAGGCCAAGGTATATGGTCTTGAGGTAGCTGTAGGACAATGGTACAGGGTTTGACAGGTGGATGACTAAGCATGGCTTCAGTCAATGTCAGTGTAACTATTGTGGTTTTGTCTTACCAAGTGGATGATGAGTCACAACATTATCCAGTTACTATATGTGAGTGATTTGCTAGCAGGTTTGTACATATAGGGATTCGCTGAGCTAAGGGTAAGGTTAGTTCAGAGGTATGTCAAGAAGAATTTGGAGCAGAAAAATTCTTTGGCATAAGAGACATGGAGATTTTGTCTCTAGTGGGAGCTGATGTGAAGACGGTGTTGGCAGGGTTCAAGATGCAGGATGCAGAATCAAAAAGCACACCAAGGGCTGGATAGTTCAAGCAGAGCTTTAAACAAGTGCTTGAAATCACATGAGGTCTAGTGTAGACTTGAGTTTTCCTAAGAAGTGGGAGTTGTCAGAAAGTTTGGAGCCAATTCAGGGAAAGAAGTACTAGAGGGCAGTTTAGTGGATTCTTAGAGGGACTAGCAGCAGGTGCACATGCTATGCAGGGTCAAGTTCTTTTCTACAGGGGTTTGTAGATGCAGATGTGGCAAGAGATTTGGATGATAGGTAAAGCATCACAGTGTGTGTGGTGGTTGGTCTTCAGGTTTGAGCTTGAAGAGGAATACAAGCTAGGATGCAGATTAGACAGAGTATTGGTTTTGGGTACAGGTGTAGCTCTTTATCTCCAAGTGGGAGATTGTTAGGATGTGGAGCTAAAAGCTTCAACCGGTGCAAACATGGATGAGGTTTTTGAGTTCCAGAGAGACTGGCATTGGCGGATTGCAGTGCAGAAGGAAACCGACATCGGCAGGTGTGAGTTGAAGACAATCGGCATCGGTAGGAGGTCGGCCAACGTTGGTCACCTCCAGGCAAATAGGGATCAAAGTCGATCACCTGTGGCAGTTAGAACTATTCGTTGCATAGACAGTTAGTTCGTTGAACCGAGAGTTTGCATGTAAAGGCTAATTATAGTCTTGAGTTGTGTGTCTAATTATTGTAATTAAGATAGTCTAATTATTGTAAGCATGAGATCTATATATGGACTCATGGGCTATATTATAAAAGTGTGTTAGAGAGTAAGAGAGCTAAATAAGCTCCTTCTGAGAGGAGATAAATGGGGTGTTCCTCCTAGTTCCAAAGGGTGTAGAGAGATCTACAGGGTGAGTAAGGTCCAATGATTTGCAGGTAGCAACAGAGAGCAGGAGATCTAGTACAGTTGTGTACTTGGTGCACTGGCAGCATGTTTTTGACTGGTGGAGAGGTGAACATCAATTCTATATTGGAGTTGATTGTTGGGACCGAGAGAGAGAGGGGAGAAGGTCTTGAGGTGTGGCAAGCCTTTGAGGTGGAAGAAGAAGTGGCATATTCTTTATTGTATATTCTTCTGAGTATTTAATACAATTGTGTATTGTATCTCATATTCTTGTGTTGTTTCATATTTCTAGTTACTTGTTACTTCTGGTTAAATTTTGTGTTTAGTTGCTAATACAAGAGTTAATCATATATGTGCTCTTATTGGTGGAGCAAGATCCTGACAAGTGGTATCAGAGCCTAGGTTGTAGGTTCAAGAGTTGATACCAACACTACAACTGAGATTTTATGACTTATAATGTGAATGGGATGATCTAATCATCTTTCTCTTGGTTGTGTGAGAATAACACCTATCATAATGTGTGAGGCATAAACATGAACATGAAATGGTTGCTCTAGTCAAGAAATACTAAAATAGGAGTGGATATAAATCTCTGATTGAGATCTAAAATTATTTCTTGGCATTCCTTGGTCGATTAAATCATGATAGCTTTTTCATAAGGGCATATATAGTTACATATCCTTTTATGAATTTTATGTAGTAGCTTTTATACCCTAAAAAATATCGCACCTCTATTGAATTGGAAGGAGGTGGCATGCCTACAAATACTATGATTTTGTCTTGGTCTACCAAAATCACATCAATGCATACTATATGCCCCCAATAAAACACCAAATTTTTTGAAGAATAACATTTCTTTTAGATTCAATGTGATGCGTAGAGTTTGACAACATTCCAACATAAGTCGTAGGTTAGATAAGTGCTCCTTGAACAAGGAAAAGACAACCTAATCATCTAAGTAGACTTCAATAAAATCATCACAACCATCAAGATCACAATTGGATAATTATTCAATTTAAATGGCATAAATTTGTATGCAAAATATCCCCATTCTATTAAAAATGTTGTTTTGGCTTGATCCTCTATTGTGATTGGAATCTGGTGATAACCACTGAACTCATTCATAAGATAATACACTTTATGCCTTATGACTAAATCCAAGACTTCATCTGTGAATGAAATTAGGAATAGATAATTAATATAGGTATCATTTAGTGCATGGTAATCCTCATACACTCTAATTTTTGGGGACTTATTAAGTTGAACCACCATTGGGCTAACTCTATCTACCTTTTCCAATAGATATATAATATGTGCATCTTGCATCTAATCTAGTTTAGCTTTTAATTTCAAATTCATATTAGTATTTATCCTATATTGGTGCTTCTTAATAGGTCATGTTTACTCCTTTATCTCAATATGCATCTCTCCCAATGAAGGATCTACACCATTTACTTATACAAAAAAATTGGGAATACATCATGATAATCTTGAAAAAGTTACAATGCTTTTCAAAACCTCATTTTATGTCCAATTGTCTCCTAGAGTGGTAAGCTCTAGTTCAGACTTTGTCCCAATGTTCCCAATAAATTTATTTATTGGCTTATAATATATTTTATTGGATCCACTTGGAATTGAATCTCACAAAGTTCTTTGCCCTTCCTATTCCTGAATATTCATATTTAGAAGCTTTGCATCTTCAATTTTTTTTGTGATGTTATATTCAAGGTAACTCTACTTCTCACTTAGTTTCAAATAATCCCTTCAAATCTAAATCCTTATCACTATCAATGGAATTTTTTAAATCTACATCATCCATGATCTTATTATAAGGTTTGACAAAAATATACTACTTTTGTTTGATGGCATTATAATTTTGGATAATTGCATTAAAATTCTAGCTACTTCTTATTATGAAGATGAGTCTGTCATAGTACTTAAATATTTTTCTCACCCATAATAAAAAAAATCAACTTATTCATAGAATTATGCATCAGAGGATTCTCATCTTAAAAAACAAAAGTCTAAATGAAACCTTGTTGTATATGAGGCAAATTATTTGTTTCTTGTCTACATTATTGGTGCATGTACCATGTTGTTGGAAGTTTTTCAAGAGTATAACAGAATACATGCACCCAATATTTGGGTTCAACACCTTGCATAGAGCACACATACACACACTTATGAACATAATTTTTTAGGCATTGTCCTTCCTAAAAAAGTGCCATTATTCCTTGGTAACATGTGGTATTTGGAATCCCATGCACAACAATTCGCAAACCTCATCTCATTTTATTTGGTTTGTTATGTGAACTACCCACCAAGTCAAAAAAATTAACTTTAATGTGTAGTTCAATGCATTCACTCTCTGATATATGTTAGGTACATGATGTTTTTATTTGAAGATGCATGATTTTAAGTCTTCAGTTGTAAAATACTAAGGTAATTGGCATTCATAGCAAATGCACCTCATGGTCCCTTCTCACCTGATTCAACATGTGGGTATTAGAATATCCATTGACAGAAGATGATACTTCCTATGGTAAAAGGCATTTTGTTTTAGGTTCAATATAATCCATATTTGTTACACCTACAATATATAATAAATCTACTTTAGACCTTGTTGGTGATCGCATCGATGATGAATTACAATATTCTATTTTAGAACTGTGAACTAGAGCCTTTATTATTATATGTTTGTATATAGGTTGCTCTATTGACTGCAGCTACTATTTATTCTCCTATTTTGGGTAAAAACATTAATACTCTAGAGCTCATAATGTGTTATGATTATGTTTTCTATCCACCTTAAACCAGTTGTTATATCCATAAGCATAAGGTGAATCTAGATTATAAGGTATAATATAGGGCTTGATCTCATTTTTATTTAGGGGAATAATGATAATTTTATCCCCTTGTGCACCTCTATCTAATTTCACATTGCATTAATGGTATTATGACCATCATAAGCCTAATTTTTACCAATAAATGTAGGATATTGTATTTTTTCAGTCTTTATATCAATTAATTAAAAATCTATTCATTGTTTTGATCTCCACATATTCAATATGACTAATAATTTCTACCTTGCCAAAATCTGTGAGGCTTAGTGTTACTGGGTTGTAGCTAAGTGTTGGTCACCCAATAGTTTCCCATGTGGATTTTAGGATCATATTAATTGTGCCTCCAAAATTGAACATAACATTTGGCACTTCATGCCCTACCAACTCAATATATATACAAGAGTCAACATTTTAAGGCTTCTTAGTTATCACATACCATATTACCTTGTTAGTGCATTGTTAACCCCTTTGTGTACACTCAAACAAGTTATGTATAAGGTTTGTAATATTCTACTATATATCTTCATTTTCTAGAGTACTTAATAATTTGAGAAGATTGGTGAAGGCAGTAAATACTCCATCATGTCTCATAATGGACATAATTTATCCATACATATGTGCATCAATAGTTATAGTATCACCTTCTAACATAGATTGATGTTGAATTTTATACAAAACCTAAGCTTATTGGTACATCAAACTCCTTTATATTTCAAGATAGGGATATTTATCTTTCTATACCTTTCTAATTATTTGTTCGTGTGGTATATCTAGAGGAGGTAATCCTTGATCTGCTTGTTATTATCACATGACTGCGTGCAAAAACACATGATCCTTAGGGTGAAAATTAATCAAATTCAAATTTTTCATAGGGCTTTCTCTCCTCTATTTTTTCAATGTTGGATAATATTCAAATAATTAGTGGGACAATTACATGTGAAGTGGTTATACTCCCCATAAAAATAGTAAAAAATTGGTTTTTGTGCATGTTGATCACCCTGGTTATGATTACCACCTTGGTAGGCTCTTATATATCTACCTTGTGTTAGAAGAATAAAATGTTTGTTGTTATCCCTCATATCCTCCTTACCTCTAAGGAGAGGCCCAACCTAGTTTTCATTGTTCATCATATCCTCATACATTCGTTTGGGAGAATATGGAGTCCATCATGTTTGTTCTTGTTGTGTCAACACATCATTCCAAGTTTATTCATACTATGAAGATGGAGGTGTCCATACCACCTAATATTGAGGGGAGGATGGATCTTGTGATGTCCAACCTATGACATCCTAATACTTTTGTGATATTGGCATCCATCTAAGAACAATCTATGTCGTAGCAATCATGTCTACATATGGGCTTGGGATTCTTGGCTTTGCAGAGGGAACCTGTTGTGTTGTGACTACAAAGACATTCTTAGTGATGTCTTCCTTCATTTTTTGGATTCCTAGACAATTCTTATCATCATGATTGCATGACATGATGGAGTTATAGTATAGATCCTAAGGTTTTAGGATGTACTATTGTAACAAATGGCATTTTATAGTCACACACCCTACCACATGGTAGAGTTCACAAAATTCCATCTTAACTTTAGAGAAGTCATTTCTATGGTGCCCCTTTTTCCATAATCCATACACCATATGCCTAACTTGGGCCTTTTAATTTCATGTAACTCCTCCATATTGTGCAATAAAATGTCAATCTTTACATCCTTCTTTGTATGGGGCTATGAGATATCTCCACAATTTTTTATTTGTTACACATGGAGTGCAGTTACTCAAGCATCCACCCTATTATCAAATTGAGTCTAAATAATGCCAAACTTAATTTGAGTTCACATGGCTTCTACAAACCATGTGACTTTGTCTTTATCTTGGAACAAAAAGTCTACCCTATTCATTACATCATAAAATCCATGATTTTAATCATACATTGATTTACCTGATTTCTATCAAATGTCTTTTAGCTCTTGGATCATTTCACTTGCACACTTCTTTACTTTAAACTCATCTATCAACTATTCTTACATCACTAAATCTTAGTTTAGTAGCATCTCTTTTGTAGATGAACTCTAGAGCTCATCTTGTTAAATCTCCTATGAGCTCACATTTTGTCGCATCTTTTGTAGCAACATTTTTGATTTGTCATTTCATCTCATAAGTTAATAGATACTACTCAGGATCAATAAAACTATCATATGGTTTCAATTTGAAAAAAACTTCTTAATTCAAAGACATGCTCATAGTAGTAACACTTGAAACTAGTGGTAGCGGTGGACTCGACTTAAGCAAAGTCTTAATATTTGGTGGAACCTAAAATCCTACCTCAATTATTCCTATCCAAAAATTTATTGGTATCTACACTATATTTAAAAAACTTATCTGGAAAAAATCAAACCAAACACTATCTATACTAATGTCTAAACTTTTATTTATTTCTAATGATAAATTAGGCATAGGGGATGTTTGCCCTTGAAGTGAATGATCCATATCTGTAACTTATAATATAATAGAACTTAAACTTTCTTTAATCCTATGACTTATCATAACTTCTTCCAAATACTGCTCCTTGTCTTCTACAAAAAAATACCTTCCCTTCTAGATGCAATCTAAAATTACCTTCTAACCAATGTACTTGCTTTTCTTCTACCTTTCCACTTTATTTCATTTTTTCAACATCTTTATCTATCCTTTCACTCTCATCCCCACCTTCTCTTTTCTTGGGCCCGCTCCTTTCCTTATCCTCATCTTCTCTAGCTTCTCTTGCTCGCCTATGAGCTCCCATTCCTTCCTGTTCTTCTACACTATATACTATACTTCTACTCATATCTATATTAGTATTATTTTCTTTATTCCATCTTCTCTATTATTTTAGGTCTTGTTCTAACCTCATAATTTTTTTTTCACTCCACTTATCTGCATCTTCCATCTTTTGGGTATAGGTTTAAGCTTCACTTTTTAATTCCTCTTTATTCACTCCATCATCACACACATCCCCATAATGCCCAAAAAAACTACTCCATATTGGTACGAGTAGGCACCATGGCCTTTTATACAACCAACATTTTGAAAACATTATGTAGTCATTGCATAAACTTTTTCCTAATTATTCTCACAAATAGGTCATGTTTAGCCTTGAATGCAATTTATCCTTGTAAAAAAATTCAATGATGTATTCATCAATAGTAGTTAGTACCCAATGTTCTATCATATGAGTCCAATTAGTATCTAATTTTTACAAGTTTTCTAGTCTCTCTTCTATCCAAACTAGAAATTTTGTCTGTCTCTGCTAAAAACATTAGTATTCTAGTATTGATAACCATGCAACTAATAATCTAGGCAATTCGCTCTAGGAAATTTCATATATTTCATCGTAGATATGCTCATGAATAAATTATTATGTATAAATTCTTATTATTTTTTCTTCTTCCTCTATGAAATTTTGAATTTGTTCATCAAGCCATCTCTCCAAGTCTCTCTATCATGTTAGCCATCGTAACATGTTTTAATGTTCCACATTCACTACACCATTGTTAGAATAAGCTCCTAGAAAACCCATCATAAAATGTTAATTGAGGATAAATGTGTGAAACATCTTATAGAACATAAAATGAGAACTCACACATAAAATTTACATTAATAAAAGCATAGAATAGAGTAAGAATAACCATGAATCATATATATAATTTACTGAGAACAGTAATAATTTTCATAATAAATTGATTATAATAACTAAGAACATGTTGACACAAGGAACATAAGGAAACATAAAGGAAAACCATTTATTAGTTTTTATATTGATCTCAATATTATGGAACCCATTTTTAATAAAAATGAGTAGTATTTATAGATCTTTCCATAGAATTTATCACTTCACATTCCAATGGTTTGATACAATCTAGAATAAGACTCTTCACATTCCAAATACTTTTGATATACAGCGAGAGTAGCATGCATATAAAAAGAATATTCCTCATAAAAATGATGTGTTTGTGAAACACATATTTGTCATATAAAATATATACTACGATTTTATAGCCATGTTCTACTACCAATATTAACATTGACTTGCCCCCTGGCCCCACCCACCTCTTTGAGGTGACACACAATTTTTTATCCTCTTTTCAAGACTTCTAGATCTCCTACAGCCCTCATTCAGAGAACACCAAAGTGGATGCTCTAGTGAATGCCATCTTGGATTTCCTAGTTCGATGTCAATTTTTGTCTCTTCTTATGTAGAAGCTGGATCTGGATCATGCAGAGCTTCAACTTGTACCCACTTGCTTGCATTATCGATATTTAATCCACTTCTATTCTCATCAGGTGAGTGTAGGTGATGTTCTCTATTTTCATTTTTGTCTCTTTCTTGATTTTTATTGTGGCTTCCACGTAGTGCACATCACTCCTTGTTCTATTGAATAATGACTATTTACACTTTTGTGGGCATATGTAATTGTGATAATTTTACCTTACTCATCCTTATGATTATATGTCTGCTCATCATGCTTACTACCTGGTCATCAAGAGACTATTTTAATCTAAAACAACCATCTAGAGAGATTTTGGCCTTTATGCACTACACTAAGCCCTTCTAAGCCTTTTCGTACCATGCATAGCTCACTTCAAATCCTATTAGGACACTATGGGAACTTTGGTAGCCTAGGTCACCCATTTTCTTATTGGTCTACAACCTAGGCCACCACTTGCCTAAAACTACCCATTTTTGCTCCTGTCTATTGCACAATAGCCATAAATGGCTAGTTTTATCTTAGCTCACCTATATTCAACCCTATTTCATTATGTACTTTCCTCACAACTCCTAATTTTTAAATTGGATAGCTCTTTATCTATATTGATATCTCTCTTCTACACACTACTTTATTCTTCAGGTCTATTGAACTTTCCTCTTGGAAATGTATAGATTCGCTAGTTATTCAACCTGTATTGATTTACTTTCTTCTCAATTGTTCCTAATTTTATTGCATTGGATAAAATATTGTATTGGTTAGCATTGCTCCTGATTTATGCACTTGGATTGGCTCTTACATCTCCTACGTACCCCTACCTCTCTCTCTCTCATGGATTGTTCAACATTGGATTGGATAGAGCACATATCATAACTATTTCTTCCTCTAATCAGATCAAATTTAGGCTCTTGGTTGGTGGTTTCTTACATTCTGGGTGAGCATGATCTAAGGGAAATTTTCTTTCAAAGTGACATCATGCATTGGCTTCATTGTAGTATTATTGCTAGGGTTAGATATTACATGATAGGGTTAACTTCATTTTGAAAAAGTATTTAGCATAGATTCTAAAAAATTTATACATTTCCCTTTGAAAACATCTTTATTTTGAAATCATTTTTCATACTTTAGGGTTGCAATTTTTGGATCATTATTTCTTCTCGAGATTGCTTACTTGTTTATTATTACCCTGATTAGGTCAAAATTAGGCTCTTGGTTGGTGGTTTCTTACATTTTGGTTGAGCATGATATGATGGCACTTTGCTTGCAAAATGACATCATTCATTTGTTTCATTGTAGTATTATTGATAGGGTTAGAGATTACATGTTAGGGTTAACTTCATTTTGAAAAATCATTTAGTATAGATTCTAAAAATTTTATGTATTTCCCTTTGAAAATGTCTTTCTTTTAAAAACATTTTTCATACCCTAGGGTTGCAGTTTCTAAATCATTATTTCTTTTTAAGATTGCTTACTTGTTTAGATAGCTTTGTTTTCCTGTTTAAAAATATTATTTATTCCCCTCAATTATTTGCATTGATGTGGTTAGACTAGTTATATATACCTACTTTTCTGTGAGCTTGATCATGCTAGTCCTAACCAAGTTATGTAAGTCCATCTTTGGCCTATGCAAGCCAAAGAATTGGATATCTACCTTAAACATGTAGTGGCTTCTTGTGTCCTTCATCCTAATAGGTGTTTGTTTCTTACCCCTCTTCCAAACTATAGTGCCTCATTTGGATTATTGAATCTATATAATTATTCATGGAGGATTCCTCCTAATGACTTTTCTCTCCTAGAGTGTTTGAGGTCTCACAGAGTCCTCTCAAAAAAAAATTGTGCGTGCCACTTTTCATTGGTAGGTGTTCTAGATTTCATTTGTTTACAAGAAGTTAACATTTAAATATTTATTATACAATCATATTTGAGGATTATATGTTCTAACACATCTCACTTTCCCACTTCATGTGAAGATGAATGTGGCTACGTCATTATTTTGGTTTCACCAAAATTTACACCCTTAATTATTGCCTTTGGAGAAGATAAATCACATCAAGTTATTTGGGTATTACCTAACATTGATGGTCATTCCTTAAAGGTTTTAAATGTTTATTCCCCTAATGATGGCCCTAATAGAATGACATTATGGAGATGGCTCATTGACAATCTGCCCCTTTCCACCTAGCTGATTTGTGGTGACTTTAATATGATAGAGGTTATCGATGACAAATTTGGTGCCCTTTAGATGAGGTGTGTTTAAGAACATGAAGCATGGTTTTATTTTAAACATCAATGGGACTTAGTGGATGCACTCCGTCAGTGACATGCATTAACTAATAAACTAATTTATTTAGTCCAATTTTCATGCCAATGTTGATAGTGTCCTAAAATAGTTAGACCATGTTATGTTTTTCAAGCAACACATGTTCTCATTTTCAGTTTATAATGGTCTAGTTATTATAGTCCATCTTTAAATTATCCTCTCTTATCCTAGTCCCATCACTTATAAATTGGAGTAGGGTGGTGGCTGTATAAAAGTCCCACATAATCAATTCTTCCTACTCACCTCCCTTCTTAGCCCTAAGGGAACCATATGACTTAATTCCAGAGTATGTAATTTGGCTCCACATTCTCCATACACTTCCAGCTAGATTGAGTGGTGGAATGATGTGATCAAATCACACCCTAACCATAAAGATAGCAAAGCACACCTTGAACATAAAGAGAACCAATAACTCACTCACACATGAGATCAAAAGGAAATGAAGTAACCCACACCTCGAGCCATAAAGACAACTAGTAACTCACCTACACCTTGAGACCAAAAAGAGGAGTAACCCACACCATGGGCCACAAAGACTAAACTCAATAAAGCACCCAACAACAAATCGGAAATCCTAGTTTAGTTCTAGCCAGTCCATGGAAAATTAACATAGAATTATATTAGGAGCCTCAATAACATCAAACATATAAATGTAGCTTAAGGGGACTATTGGAAGAATAATCCACACCCCAAACCAAAAAGAATACAAGTAACCTACATCCTAGACCAAAACAAGGATGAATAACCCACATCTAGATCACAAAGTAAATGAGCAACTTAATAGAGCACCCAATAGAAAATGGAAGGTCCTAAGTTAGTCCTAACTGGGTTAGATAAAATTAACATGATATTAGATTAAGTGTTGCAAGAGATCCAAGCATAAAAATACAACTTAAAAGAAATGTTAGAAAAAAAATCCACATTCCAGAACAAAAAATAAACAAGTAACTTAGTGGTAAGGCACCTAACAGTAATTAGTACATCTTGGTCAACAAAATCTTAGAGTTTCTAAGTTTAAATTCTTATTGGTGCATAGAAAGTAGAAACTTAACACTATTACCTCTGCCATTCTAAGGACATGTGAAGTTCTGATTGTCAAGAATGTGAAGCAGTGTGAGGGTGTGGGAATTATAGTGGAGGACATGAGAGAGAGCCCACAACAAGGCCACCTTGGCTTCTCTCCCTTCATCCACAATGACCACTACTCTAACACTATTACCTTTACCATTCTAAGGACATGTGAAGTTTCAATTATGAAGAATGTGAAGCAATATGAGGGTGTGGGAATTATAATGGAGGACATAAGAGAGAGCACACACTAAGGCCACCTTGGATACTCTCCCTTCATCTGCCACAATCACAACTCTCTTGATGGTTTTGCATTGACTAGCTATTTTATTTGCATTCCACCTCTGAACCAGACCCTCGATGGAAACAGAGATGGAATACTCAGAACTGTTATCACATTATCCATTTCTGCAAGCTCGAATGTTACTGCACCTAATTAGACGTCTCAATAATGACATTTATCTACTTGTAAAATGATGTTAAAGATCATATTTTAGAAGCCCAAACACACATAATTTTTTGCTTGGCTAGGATTATTCATAGTTTAGAAGAGTAAAAAAAAAATTTCTCATGAATGTAAATGGGAAGAAGACCAGACTTCATTAGTTGAGATGTTTTTGTCTATCTAATAAGGCATGCCATCAATGGAATTCCTCCTATTTTAGTAATCTATGTTAAATTCTCCATTTGCCTAACACTTTCCCATATGATTTTTTAGGCAAAGGAGTTTTTGTTTCTAAATTGAAGGATAAAAATTTGAGTCACAAGCCTTTCAGTCTATGTGTATCCTTTGTATGAATAATTGACCTTTTTCAATTTAGTTTTAAGTTTTGAGTTGTATCTATTCTATCAACCTTGTTGTCTCTGATTATTGGGTGCATGAATAATCGACCTTATTGGGTGTATTGTTAAGTACTAAGTGGTATCCATTCCCTCAACCTTACAAATCATAGGTATGGAGTGCATGAATAATTTATCTTCTTTAGTTTATTACTAAGGACAGAGGATTATCTATTAAGGGCCGTGAAGTATCCATTTTATTAACCTTACAACATGTTGGTATCAGGAGCACGAATAATCAAACTTTTTCAGTTTAGTGCTAAGGACCAAGGGTTATCCATTCTGTCAACCTTATAACTTGAAGCACAAATAATTGACTTTCTATAATTTATTTCATTTGACAATCTAAATTACATCAAATTTACAAAAGAGATTGAAAAAAACTAGTTCACATTATTTGATGTCCTCAACCCCCCAAAAGTAGATAATTCAGTCTCACAACAAGAATACACGGAGAAGAAATGCACACATGTTTATATAAGAGAATACTCCCTCCACTATCTTCCTCAAAAAGTTTGAACTATCAAGACATTGTACGAAGGGTCTTAAAATATGTTATCTAGAATCCATAAAGAATGAATTTAAGCACCTTCATAGGGCATTGACAAAGAATGGGTACCAAGTAGGGGTTAAATTTGACGGTCACCCTTCCCCATCAAGAATTTATTTTGTGACAGTTTTTAAATCAATGTCACCTTGCACATGACATTCATTTTTCATTTTTGACTTTCATAATTTTTATAAAAATATTGAATTTCAAATTTTAACACCTGGCCGGGCCTACTGACTTGTTTGAATATTACTATTTTCATATTAAATAAAACTGGATGATACCAAATTAAACCATGTATTGACCTAAAATGTAATGTCGAGAAATATCTCCAAATTGGTTGTAAATCTCAAAAATATTAAATGGAAATCAATTGCTAGAATATATTTATTGAGATCAAGTTCAAAAGTAAATTATGATCGATAATAAACTCTTAATTTTGGAAAATATGAGCCATACTAAGAAAATAATGGAGGATTTTGAACTTGAAATGGACCCTCCATAACTTTGGCAATCTATATTAAAATTAATTCAAGATAAAGTATCATAAATGATCTAGTGCAGAAAGTGACCAATTGTGCTTCCGAACGTGCCATTATTTTTGTCCATAAAGAATTAAATTGAAAAATAGCATTAATATTTGCCTAATCCTAAAGCAGATGACACAACATATGTTTTACTAAGTACGATGAGCAAAATGAGGTATGAAATGATGAGCTAAATTAGAATAGTAGCGAGGAAATGAAATATGATGTATCATAATTCCATAACCAAAACACAAAATGCTATTGTGGAAGATAACCCAATGACTTATAATAGTTGCGAACATCAATTATGAAATTGCCTCCCAGGGTTAGATGTTAAAAGAAACACAACACTTTGAAGCACATCTTTTGGAAAAATGTTCCCAAGCATAACAAGATTCCTACTACAAAAAATCTCTTGCTAAAAATAAACTATGGGACATGAACAATAACTAAAGCCAACGCTTCTCAAGGATTCCCACTACAAAAATAAAAAAAAGTTAAGCATTATATATCTGAGGAAAGTACATTCACAGCCTAACTCCTGAATTCCTTGATAGAAATCAATGGAAGAGGTGGAGATGCATGCAAGTGAAATATAAAATAAAGCATCCCTTTCCTAACAACAAATTAGGCGTGTGGACAATATTTGAAACTGGTTTTTTCCTGCCTAGTTGGGCCCCCTGAGTGCGACCGACGGGATCACGGATCCAATGGAGGTCACTGCGGGTAGCAGTACCTCTGGGGATCTGTCTAAGAATCTGGTGGTGGATAGTCCATCCAATGGATGGAAGAAGGCACTAACAGGTGAAAAGACGTGTCCATCAAAAGGCATGATGAGCCTCCCTATTATCTCAGAGGGCAAGGCATTGAGTATCCCAGATGATCTAGTGGAGGAAATCGTGGCATCCATGGACCTTACGATGGTAGGTAATTTTTTTTCTTTCTATCCTAATATCAAAATGGTTAGGAAATGGATTCTGTCTAGCTGGAAAGTCAAATATAGTGTTTCGATCACTGCCATGGCTAGAGGTCTATTTGTTTTTAGATTTACGAATAGGGAAGACATGATCGCTACCCTTGCTAGAGGACTCTGGCTGTATGGACCACACTCTCTTGCCTTATGCTCGTGGAAACCAAGATTTGATCCCAACTCGGACCTCAATAAGACTGCTCTTGCTTGGGTAAGATTGCCAGGGTTCCCTTTGAAATTTTGGGATGAAAATTTTTTCATAGCTATTGGAAATTCTATTGGACGATATGTCACCTCATATCATATAACCAGAACAAAGTCCAGATGTGCGTATGTTAGACTTTGTGTAAATGTTGAAATAAATAAAACTCTCCCTAAGACCATAAAGCTAAATTCTAAATATGGAACTTGGACTTAGCCAATTACTTATGAAAATGCTACCACTTTCTGCCAAATATGTAAGAGAAAGGGACATCTAATGACACAATGCATAGTGAAGCAAAGGGGGATGAAAGAGGATTCCCAGAATGTAGGGGAAGAGCAAACGAACAGCAAGCAAGAAATGACGAATGATGTGGAAATTCCCGACAATATAGAAAAAGGAGAGGAGGGGAAGGGAAAGGAGGATATCCCTAATAGGGAAGGAAAAGTTGTCCCAAAGGAAAATAGTATTAGATAATAGTCAGAAGGCTACAGAAAAAGGAGAGGAGGAGAAGAGAAAGGAGGATAACACTATTAGTGAGAGAAAAGCTGCCCCAAAGGAGAATATAGTATCTGATGGTAGTCAAAAGGCCATATTTAACACAGTTAACACTTTAAAAAAATAGACTATTATGTCTAAGGAAGCGGTAGGAGGTAACCTTTTGCTAGAGGAAGTCAATGAAGATGAAAAAGTTCCAAGGGTTGGACAGGAAGAAGTAACGCTCGAAAATCACACAAAAGGAGTAGCAGAACCACAGTTAAACACAGACATTTTCCATGTTCTAGAAGTCGGAGACCAGTTAGGAAACTACTTAGCAACAAGGGTAGCAGGACAAAGTAGCAGTAATGAACAGGAGGAATGGGTTACCCAAAAAAAAAGATCCAAAAAGGTAAAAAATATGCAAATGTTGGCACTAAGCCCAAACAAGGGAGGCCAACCCTAAGAGAAACAAGACAAAGAGAGATTGTTAAGGAGATTGCCAGTGGAAAATAGAAAACACTGGAGTCCCAACCCCCCAAACTCTCTAAATGAGAATATTATCCTAGAATTTGAGGGGCTTTAACAATCCCTCAAAGCAGTTTGAGGTTAAAAACTGCATTTATATAATAAATTAGATGTTTTATTACTCCAAGAAGTCAAGATGAATGAGGAGAATTTTGCAAAAATTGCTGACTATATATGGCCTAAGGCAGCTTTTTGTATTAGTCCTACTGAAGGGGCTTTAGGAGGGATTGTCACTATGTGGAATAGTGCTAAAATCCAAGGATCTCTTATGTCCCATAATAAGCACTTCTTGAGTATCAATTTTTCCATGAATTCTTTGAACTGGACGTTGGTTAATGTCTATGGACCAAATAATAGAGCTTTGAGACAGAAATTATGGATAGACTTAAGCAGCTTCAAGAATAATCTTCAGAACACTAAATGGATGTTAGCTGGAGATTTCAACACCCCTTTATACCCTTCTGAAAAACAGGGTGGAATTATTGATTTCTCGGACATCATGTTCGACTTTGCTGAATTCATCAATGATTGGGGATTATTGGACATAGCATTGTAGAACCAAAATTTTACTTGGACCAATAGAAGAAGAGGAGATCAAATGATTCAAGTTAAATTAGATAGATTTCTGATATCAAGCAACTGGAATGATTATCAGAATATGCAGGCGTAGGCTTTACCTAGAACCATGTCTGACCACTGCCCGATTGTTATCAATTGGAGGGAACAGGGACATCACAAACCTCCCCCATTCTATTTTGAAGCTATGTGGATTAAACACAAAAGTTTTAGATAAATGGTGGCTCAATGGTGGAATATTTTGATTCAAGGTACTCCCATGTTTAGAATAGTCAAGAAACTCCAGCACATTAAACAAGAGGTTTATGGCTGGAATAGATACAGCTTTGGGCAGGTCTTCCAGCAGAAAAAAAATATAATAGGAAAACTCAAAGATATACAACTGATAGATCAAGGGGATGACTCTGAAGACACCTTAGAAGAAGAGAATATCCTGTCTTTAGAATGGAAGAATCTTATGGAAAGAGAGGAGGTTTTTTGGAAACAAAAATTTCGTGTTCAGTGGCTTAAGGAGGGGGATAGGAACACTGCTTTTTTTCATCTCTCGGCTATGAAACATAGGAAAGCCAACTCAATAACTAAGCTTGTCCTGGATAATGGCGACATTATTACTGAGGATAACGAAATAGGGGAGCAAGCCAGGGCATTCTTTCAGAACCTGCTTATGGAAGAAAACAATAATGATAGAATTGATAGATCTATGAATCAATTCATTGATAAATTCCTCTGTTTGATAACAGAAGAAGATAATCTGAAAATGTTAAAGCCTATATCTGAGGAAGAAGTCCATGCTGTTTTATTCTTCATGGGTGCTTTTAAAGCCCCGGGTCCTGATGGCTTTCCTCCTATATTTTTTCAAGAATATTGGGAGATTGTAGGAGTGGACCTCACGGCTGTCGTTCATGATTTTTTCAAATCTAAAAAACTTTTGAAACAAGTTAATAATACCTTCATCGTACTTGTTCTTAAAAAATCTCAACCTTCACACCTCGCTGATTTTAGACCCATTAGTTTATGCAACATTGTGTATAAGATATGTACTAAACTACTGGTCATGAGGATTCAACCCTTGCTTGACAAAATTATTTCTCCTGCTCAAAAAGGTTTCATCCCGGGCAAACAGATTCTTGATGTTGTGATCACCACACATGAGACTACTCACTCCATGGATAAGAGCATAATCCCTGGGATGGCCCTCAAGCTTGACATTTCTAAAGCCTATGATAGAGTCTCATGGACTTTTCTATTCCAAGTGATCAAAAAAATTGGGTTTAATGATAAATTGTCTTGCTTATTATGGAACGTGGTCTCTTCTGCTAAATTCTCAGTGCTAGTTAATGGTGTTCTTAGAGGGTTTTTCTCGTCCTCGAGAGAAATTCGTCAAGGAGACCCTCTCTCCTCGTACCTATTCATCATTATGGCTGAGGCACTGAGAAGATACATACAAGCTGATATAGTCTCAAAAAAGCTAGTAGGCATTAAACCTGCCTCTTCCCTTCATCCTATGGTTAGACAACAGTTTGTAGATGATACCATCTTATTTGGCATCTCATCGGTGATCGAAGCTAGAAGATGGAAGAATATTTTAAATGATTATGCCAAAGACTCGAGACAAAGCATAAATTTTCAGAAAAGCAATGTGTACTTCTTCAACACTTCCAATGAACTTAGACATATAATCATTGATATATTAGAATGTGTCGAAGTTGGTCTACCAGCTACCTATCTGGGTCTCCCACTCTCGGTCAAAGAGGTATCTCTAGGTTTTTGAAATGGAATTGTGGAAAGAACATAGAGGAAACTTCTTGGGTGGAAGGGGAAACTACTCAGCAGTGTTGGTAAGCTGCAACTTCTTCGGGCATCATTGCAAGGTATTCCTACTTATTTCATGTCTCTTTTTAAAATTCTTACGTATTTTGTTGAAAAGCTGGAACAGATCCAAAGAAAAATTTTATGGACAGGAGTGGAAGACAAACAGAGAATGTCTTAAGTTAGATGGGAAAAAGTGTGTCTCCCAAAATCTCATGGTGGACTTAATATAAGATCCATCAGGAAAATGAATAAAGTCCTCTCAAAAGTTAGTTGGAACCTGATCCATAACAACAGTGAGTGGGGGGAAATAATGTATGCCCAATACATGCATAGCATTCATGATTCCAACTTTCTTCAACAGGCAGGATTACCCCAGGGGTCTGTGATATGGAATAAAATGCTAAAAAGTAGAAGCCTTCTCAAACAGGGAATTAGGTGGAAGCTTGGCAATGGCCGGTAGATTAAATTCTGGGAGGATCCCTGGTTAAGGGACAAGGCTCTCATCTCTCAAGGAAACTATGGAGAAATTACTGACTTGACTACCCAGTTCTTTGGAGATAGGGTCAGTGATTATATGGAAAACAACAATGGGATAAGGAATTGGAAAAACTTTTTAGATTGCTGTGTGCACAGGCCTGAGCTTCTCCCAAGAATTTGGGAGATCCAGCAATGTGTTCAAGAGATCAGAATCTCGCTCTTCCCTCGAGAGGATGAACAATATTGGTGGCCGGATAAGAATGGATCGTTATCTGTCAAATCTGCCTATCATCTGCTTACTCCTGAAGCTCAGAATAAGGAGGTATGAAAAAAAGTTTGGAATCATAAACTTATTCCAAAGATTAACTTGTTTTGGTGGGCTGTTGCCCATAACAAAATCTTTACTCATGACAACCTGCAAAAAAGAGGGTTTACTTTGGTAAACATATGTTTTCTATGTGGTTCAAAAGAGGAATCAATTTCACACCTATTAATCCACTGTGAGTTTGCCTAGGATTTATGGGGCACAATACTTAACAACTTTGGTATCGAATGGGTTTGCAACTCTGACCTTAAAGAAGTAATTATCAATTAGAACTCAACCTTCACACATCCCTGGATTAAGAAATTATGGAAGCAAGCTCTGCCATGTTTAAGTTGGACTTTATGGAAAGAGCGCAATCACATAATTTTCAGGGACACTACTAGAAATGCTTCTCAGGGGTTTAACTCATTTGCTAGGACCATCTTGGAAAGTGTTATAACAGCTCATATTAGTGTTGCAGAGAAACCCCTATCTCAATTTGAAAGACAAATAGCAGCCAAATGGAAGGTTTTAAACCTTATCCCTGGGCATGATAATTCCAAAATTCTTTAGAGACTCCATACTAAATGGATACCTCCTAAACCCAATTGGATGAAACTCAACTTTGATGGGGCATCCAAGTTGAGTGGTAAAGCTAGTGGAGGAGGAATTATAAGGAATGAAAAAGGATGGATGTTTGCTGTATATGCTGGTGGAATTGGTTCCAAGAGCAATAACTACGCTAAAGCTATGGCTTTACTTTGGGGATTAAAATTAGCTATATCCCTAGGAATAAGAAATTTGAATATTCAAAGAGATTCTAAGATGGTCATAGATGTCGTTAATAAAACATATAACGTTGGAATCCAGCTAAAAGACATCATTAATGATATCCAGTTTCTTTTACAAAAGTTTTTCGAAGTTGAGATTACCCATACCTACAGAGAAGGCAACAGGGTCGTTGATGCTTGTGCCAACCTTGGTCAGCAATTCTCAGGATGGAGGGTATGGCGACAAGAAGCTCAGATTTCCCTAAACATTAGAGAGATCATTCAGAAGGAGATGACAGATCAGGAATGATGCACATTGATGACAAAGATAGCTCTAGAAGGCGGTCCATATGGAGAAGGCCATCGGGGATCTTGGAAAATGATAACCTTAGTACTTCCTTGATTATCATTATTAATTCCTTGTATCATGAGGGGGAGGCGCGAGAGTCGCATTATGAAAACCAAGGGGAAATTATTTTCAAGCATGGGAGTAGACGTCACTGTGGCAGGGCATTTCGTAAAATGAGCCTTCACATCTACATTCAGCGCAAACAGAAGCGAGGGCTAGCTACTTGTTCGAAGCTCAAGGCGGAAATTGAGGAAGCTGGTGAGGGTACGGAGAATGAGAATGATTGAAAAATTGAAATTGGGGCCTTGAAGGACCAAATTCAAAAGCTGGAAAAGGTCTTCGCCAAAGGCCTTCGAAATTCAATTACACTGAATATGTCTATGTTGAAAGTGGTAGGTAATCCTGGGAATGCTGACAATGCGGAGAATGAGAAACTTAAGGATCTTGTTACTTCTATAGTTATGTAGTTTTGACCTTTCTGACTCTGGTCTTTCCGTTGTTTTGTTTTGTTTCTGTCTGTGTTTCTTCACTGTGCCGTTGTTCCTATGCTGGCAGCTTTTGTTTGCCTGCCTTCTTATCTTGTTTGACTGTATAGGGTTCGGCCCTTGGTTTGTCGCCTTAATAAAAAACAAATCAACTTTTTGTATTAAATAAAACTAAATGATACCAAATCTAAATGTATCAAATGCCATTTCTTTGAGATTTAAACCAGAGAAGTCTGCAAACTGTTACCACAGGACTGAATCAACAAAGCATGATCATTGGAAAGCTCCATCTAGACTACCTCTTTGACAAAATAGAAACATGTACCGAATCAGACAAACTGTCCCCAACAAATATTAGACGAAAATTGCCCTATAAAAAAAGGGTGGAACAGGGCAAGAATGAGCAATCTATTTCACCAAAGAGTTTTAATTTTTTCTGGGTGATAATATAGACATCATAAGGCAGCCAATGTTATGCATATAGTGTGCATGGTATCAAATGAGTTAATAGAAAGTAGTATAAACACAAAAATAATATTGTAGTCCTACATATTTTCACATTCAGGACACAATGCTAAACATAGATCCAATCAAAGTACATTTTTATTTTTTATTTTTTTAAGGGAATAGTCACCACAACAATCATTTAATACAAATCACCACACCAATCATTTAATACAAATATTCAAATAGCAGAAAAGAATCAAATTCTGAATTGAGCAATAAATTAAACTTTCAAGAAAGGATGTACAAGGCAATTTCACGTCTTGCAATGTGATCAGATAATCATCATCCATACAATATTTGAAAATGTAACTTGACATACCTCTTTGGAATCAGACTTCTGTCCTCCCAATTTGCACCAGCATGCACCTGAAATCCACCTCTTCTTGTTATAATCCCAGATTTCTCACAATCACCTCGCCCTGTTGTTGTTGATGATGGCACAGCTGGCCACCCAGTCCCTTTCTCGGTCGAAATGGCAGCCTGCAGGTGTTCCTTCAATTTCTACTGGATATATGACCTTTAGGCTTTGGCAGTTGAATTGTGAGCATGTTGAGTCGTTGAAACTTGACTGATAATCCGCCCTCCAAGTTATTGAAATGATTCACAGTGCCCACTGCCCACTCCCGTCTCCCAGTCTCCCGGCCTCCAGACTCCAATCACGACTTACAGTGTCACAATACTAATATTATGCAACGAGTTTCTTTCTCAATCCCAATTTCCCACCGTCCAAGCAAATAAATGTTAATAAATTTACAGTGTGTGAAGTGAAGGCAAAAGGAAATTTGGTGAAAATGGTGATTCAGTGCTCCCAGTTCCAGACTCCCACCGGCCGCTTCTAATAAATTTAGAATATTTAATGTCATGAGGACAGGGAGCAGAGCCTATTGTAAATTGTAATTCACTGATTTAATCCCTGCTCGCAGCCCAAATTGCCAAATGGTAGCCAAGGCCCAAGGGAAATTGTAACCTTAAACCGACGAGTCCACAACCGTTCAAGCCTCAAGGGCATATATGCAGCCTGTTAACTTCAAATGGCTGTTTTTTCCCTATGCTTTATTACGTTTAAAAAAAAAATTGACAATATTTTATGTTTAAAAACATAAAAATCGTTTAAACTGGGATCAAATTTAACCCCTGGTACCAAGATCCGGAAATCAAGAAAACATTTATGAAGGTCAAAAGATACCAATATCATCCTAAAACAAACCAAAGAAAAAATGTTACAAAAGCCTACTTGCTATATGTTACCAAACTAGCGAGATACAAATCACATCAAAACTTACTTTAAACCTATCAAGACAATTACAAATCAATTCGGAATTGTGAAGACCTTGGAAAACCTAAGATTAGTAAAAGTGGTATATGAAATCTTGTGCTCATGTGGTATAATCTACACCATTTTTTTTTAAGAGATCATTTCAAACTAAATATCCATACCACACACAAAATAAAGTAAACAATGTCTAATTAAATGTAAAAAAAAGATGTGAATACATGGGGATTAGTAAATTATTATCTTGATTATTGGGATAAATTTTCTCAATGATACTTGTCCTAGAAACACAACACTTTAATATTTAAAAATGGATGAAAAAAGTTTTGGGTGTTGCATTAGGGTTAGGGACTGGTACAGGTCTAACTAATCATCTAATTGAGAGGGCATATAATGATAATCAAATATGTTAATTATTAGAAATCTGCACAATGAAAAATATATAACATAAATAGGATGCTAGCTCAAACCAGTATAAAGATTAATGATTATCTTTTGTGATCTTTATAGGAATGGAATATGTTACTTGTGCATTTATAAGTGATAAGGCTAATGATTGTCTTTTGTGATCTTTGTGCATATGAAATATGTCACTGTATATTTATAAGTAACATTTAAATTTATAGACTTTTATCTATAAGAAAGGAAAAGAAGGGCATGAGAAGAAAACATGAAGTACAAGGTAAGCCTATGATAAAATATAGGTACACGAATAAGGTAAAATCAAAATGAAAGCACTCAATTAAACATAAACACATGTTAAATTAATATAAATTTACACTGAATGAATTTCACAAGGCCTTTTTAAAAGTGTTTACATAAAAAAAAACTTGTTTACTAATGGCATATTTTGTTAGTTCTCTTACCTTGTAGCTATTATAAAAATATAAAATTAAAAAGGGTATAGTAGTCTGTCAATGTGGAAAATATGTGAAATTGGTTGGAATAACATCATCCACCTCCCTTAGATAATGTTGAGGCATAAGTTTTTTAATGAAATATTTCTATTTGATATATTATACACATAAACTTGGTATTTTGTGGTATACATGAACTTGATATTTTGTGGTGATCATAAACTTGATTATTTTTGTTTGAATTTTATTGACATAATTTAATAATTGGTATGTTTTTTAATCTGAATTTACTTTCATATATATTTATATATATTTTTTATCTTTATAAATATATGTAAGTGCTTCTAATCAATAAAAAACTTGCTAAGAACTCTATATATTCAAGAGAAATAATCACATAGGTCCATTTGCCTTAATATTCCTTAAAAGATCATCTGGAAGACACTTGTGTTTATGAAAAACAGTGATGTAAATCCTTTAACGTTATTATTATCAATATAAATGAATGAAAAGTAAGAGAACATGATCTGTAATTTATCAAGAAGAAAAAATGAGATGGATCACAAAACCTTTATATAATTATTACAAATTATGATTGTGAAAATATATAATTTTTAAATTTAAATAATATTTAAAATTTATTATATATATATTTAATATATTCTTATAAAAACAATTAATATATAAGAAAATTATTCATTCATTCACTTTATATATTCTTCAACAAATTATACATTCTTACAGGCCTCTCAATTTCAAAATTATGATCTCCTCTATATAATACATATGCCTTTATCCTGGGGCTGATTCAGGGTATACAAATTGGGCAAGCATAGAAAGATTATGCCAAATACCACATATTGATGTTGATTTTTGTGAACTAACAAATATTTCAAAAAAAAGGAAGAACAAAGGAGGAGGTGAGGTGTAGGATCCCAGGAGCCTGACTTAGATCTACAAGGTAGCTTCAGATCACCTCATACTCCTAGCAAGACTATGCCTATGCCAAAAGCCAGAAATTTTTAACTTCTCTGCTATTAATAATGTACCCTCCAATCCTGCTGCTTCTTTTCCTAACACCCACAGTCAAGCACTCTGCATTGGCAATGCAAAACTCAAGCATGTCGTCCTTTCTGGTTTGAAAAAACCTACAATAATTGCATACAGCTTAGATATTTCTTTGTGGATGCAATTGAATAGCAAAATTGAAAACAAAAGCCATCAGAAATAGATTTATGTTGAAACTTCATACCTATAAAACATTGATGGCTTTTTCTGACCTACAACCAGCATTGAAGCTTCCAATTTCTTGGCCCATCCAACAACTGTACTGGTCTTATTCCCTTCTGTCATCACCACCTCAACCTGAACCTGATATTTTCAAATTGAATCTCTTACATTTTCATTAACCAAATAGATCATCATAATAAACAAGGCTTCTCCTCTTAAACATACATACATCCGGGTAGTAAGATTTGCAGAGGGTTTCCAGGGATTTGACCAAAGCGAATCCTCTGTCCCTGTTTCTTTCAACATTTTCATCATTCCTCCAGAATAGACCACCTGCAAATTTCCACCATATCGATTTAGATGATGAAATGCAGATTGCAGCGATTTGAAAGATGACAAGCTTATTTTGTCCTCATGCAATCAAGTTTTCAAGGCAAGACATGATAATGTTCTAAAAACAATTCACACTCTGGACCACAGAGAGGGCAAGAACTCAGGGGTAAGGTCCTAAGTTATCTCTAGTATTTCCATGGAAGATTAATTTAAGTGGGAAAGCACCTCAACAGTACATTGGAGATAATTCGTCCATGGAAGATTAAAATAGTATTAGATTGAAAGGGTTGTAATTTAACTGGTGAGAATGATGGTTGTTTATATCCATCCGGATACCTTCTAGATATTTGACAAAGAAAGTCAAGCCATTAAGGTCGGGATCGTGCCTTCGATGATTTTAACAGCGTGGATGCTCCTTGCTCGTGACTGCTTAACCAAAAGAGCTCACTGATTTAGATGTATGCTTACTCAACATTATAAATCCACTATATATTTATTTTTGAAATATGGGCAGAGATGCCGACATTCCATGTCATTCAGTACATACAATCAAACAAAAAAAACACAGTAGTAGATTATAAAAATAGGATTTGAGGGGAGTGACTACAATAAATTAATAAATTGTAAGTGCCTTGTCAAACACTCTGTTTTAGTGTCTTGATGAAAATTTACATTTACAAGTTCATTGACCTGAAATCATGTTCTGGACCACAAAAATGAAGAATATCTCAATAATAAAGCAGCCAACTTCGAACAGAAACTCAAGGTTAATCACATAATCAGTCAATGAGAACTTAACATAGAATTACGTTAATAGCTCCAAGCACATTAAGTATAGAAATATTATTAAAAGGGAATGTTGGAAAACAATCCACACCTCAAATCATACAGAGAGCGAGTAACTCTCGCCCAAATTTAAAAGAGGACGAATAACCCATACCACAAACCACAAAGTGAACAAGTAACTCAGTGAATTATTCAAATAACAAATGGAAAATCCGAAATTTGAATCCTAATTAAACCATAAAAAATTAACACTGTTACCTGTGCCATTCCTAGGGCAGGTAATACTCTGTTTATCAAGAATGTGAAGAAGTATGAGGGTATGGGAGTTATGAAGGACGTGAGAGAGAGCCCAGAACAAGGCCACCTTGGCTTCTCTCCCTTCATCCACCACAACCACAACTCTTTTGCTGGTTTTGCAGTGACTGGCTGCTTGATTTTGATTCCACCCCTCAAGCAAACCCTCGGTGGAAACAGAGATGGAATACTCAGAACTGTTATCACAATATCCATTTCTGCAGGCTCGACTGTTGCTGCACCCAATCAGACGTCTCAATAACGACATTTCCCTGCTTGTAAAATGCTGTTAAAGATTTTCTTTCGGAAGCCCAGACTTATAAATTTTTGCTTGGTTCGGCTTCTTCATGGTTTAGACCAGTTAAATCCTTTTTTCTTTTGAATGTAAACGGGGAAGAAGACGAGACTTCATTAATCGTGACGGTTTTGTCTGTATAATAACTCGCGCCATTAGCGGAATGCCTCTGGACATTTATGTAGACTACTGGAAATTCTCCATTTGACTATCATTTATCGTAACGATTATTTAGGCGATATTATTATTATTATTTTATTTGTTTTTATTATAATGGAAGGATAAACATCCCTTTTTTATGGAAGGATGAACATCACCATCAGGAACCTTGCAGTTTGTAGGTATGGATATTTAAAAATTAATTTTTCTTTTAGGTTTAAAGTTATTGATTGGAAACACGTTGGAATCTTAGAATAATATATTTCAGAAATAATCAATTTTTTTCGATTTAATGTTGAGAGTTGAAAGTAAATTATTTATTTTATTCTCTAATAAAATATTGTGGTTGATTTGGGCAAGACTTCAGGGAATAATTTGGGTGACGGTTTTATCTCAATTGGTGGTAGAACTTTCGGGAGTCAATTTTTGAACCATAGCTCCATTTTACTCTACGTTTGAATCGTTGGAAAGTTAAGAATAAGGAGAACGTGGTGAGATGATACCGAGCTCTGTTCGGTGGGTTTTGACCTCTGAAAACTCAATGAAAGTGCCCCAAATTTCAATTTTAGTAGTGCAGTCTAAAAATATTAAGTTTCTAAATATAGTAATTTCTCCAATTCTGTGTTGGTGTAATAGATATATTTTTTTCGGGCTACATCTTTATTTATACCTATTTTGAAGGCAGGTGGATGTGGAAGGTCACCAATCTCGAGGGAGATGAAATGATTTGACTTCCACGAATTACACCAACACAGAATTGGAGAAATTACTATTTTTAGAAACTTACTATTTTTAGACTGCACTACTAAAATTGAAATTTGGGCACTTTCATTGGGTTTTTGAGGGTCAAAACTCATCGAGCAAAGCTCATGCTATCTCACTGCGTTCTCCTCATTCTTAGCTTTTCAACGGTTCAAACGGAGAGTAAAACAAAACTATGGTTCAAAAGTTATGACTCCTAAAAATATTGTGACTAATTGAGATAGAGCCGTCGTCTAAATTGTTCCCTGAAGTGTTGCCCAGATCAGTGGTAGTGATAAAAAATGTTGAACACAATTGATACAGTGATTCTAAAAATTAATTGAATTATATGAGCAATGAAAGTATTAAATCTTTGAAATTATTTATTTATAATTGAAGGATAAATATGACTCTTATGAACTTTGTTAACCCTTTTTTTTAGTGTTCAGGGTAAAAACATTTTATTATTTTTAATTAAAGGATATTCTAATGAAAAACCTTGTGACCCACATGGATTGGGTGCACAAATAATCAATTTTGTTTGGTTTAGTGTCAAGCACGGAGTTCGAAAAATAAACAACTTATTTGATTTAGTGCCAAGCACTGAGAATAATTTATTTGGTTTTGATTGAAGGATAAACATCCCAATCATGATCCTTGCAAGTTATGGTATCGAGTACATAAATAATTAACTTTCTTTGGTTTAGTGGTGAGGATTGAGATTGCAAGGTAAACACCTTCTTCGCCTTAATGTCAATCAGTGCTTGGCACTAAGTTGAAGAAGCATTTTGTACACCTAATCCGTGTAAAAGCAGGGTTTCAATAAAAAATAATTATAATTATTTTTAATCGAAGGATAAATATCCCACTCCGGAACCTTGCAACCTGTAGGTATCAATAACACAAATTATCGACTTTATTTGACTTAGCAACAAACACTGAGTTTTAAAGATGAACACCTTTTTCGGCTTAATGTTAACCATTGAATTTTTTTTTTTTTTTTTTCTTGATATACCTAAAGGCATTACATAGATCAGTGAATTTCATAGAATGTTAGCATCTCTGTTCATATTTTTTCCATATTTCGGAAATAAACATATAACATATATACAATGTTGATTACGCATACATATAAATCAATGAGTTCCTTTAGCTAAGAAATCACGAGTAAGAGGCATCTACATTGTCATAAGCATCCAGGGCACGATTATGGACTTAACCGCTTGACTCTTTGTATTGAATATTCAAAAGGATTTATACCTTAATAAATGGATATAAATAACCATCATCCTTACTAAGAGTGCATGCATAATTAACCTTTGACGTAGTACCGAAAATTGAGATTGAATGATGAATACTTTTTTAACTGAATATCATAAGTAAAAACATTTTATTTATTTTTAATTGAAACGCAATCTATTACTATTGGCGTTTTAATATTAAACACTTAAAAATATCTATTTCGTCAAATCTCTGAAATTGTCAATATCATCTTCTTCTTTTTTTAATTTATTATATGTACTAATTAAATTACAACATTTTTTTATTATCATTAAAGGTTTTATAATTATTTTTTAGTTGGAATAATTTTGCTTTTATCCAACCCATTTCCCAACCAAAAGAAAGGAAGGTGGGTGGGTAGACAACATCCGAGTGTCATGGTGTGTATTATGGAGGATAATTAGTGTGTTGAATTGTGTAATGAAGTGGTTGCCACACGTCCAATGGCGTTGACATTGTGTCATCACATCACTTTCTAAATATGATACCAACGGTGGTGGTTGTGCTCGTTGTTGGTGGTGGTTGGAGTGTACAATACCCCAAAACATCAATATAACCAATGATATAACTATTTTTTTTTAAATATAAAGTATTTATTCTCATCATAATTTATTTATTTGTTTTTGTTTTTATTTTATTTTTCAAAATACGTAACGAGACTCTTTCAAATAATTTGATTTTAATCAAATTATGATATAAATATTATTAGTTGAAAATTTGCAGTGAATAAAATTTATAGTCAATAGAATTTGCAATTTTAAATATATTATCAGTGGAAAATTTATACTCAATAGAATTGGTATTTAAAAATAGAGAAGTTACAATCTGAATCATAATAATTATCAACGTTTTGTGCTACTTCTTAATTATGGTGACTTGAAACATTTAATCATGATTCAGATCGTAGCATCTCTATCTTTGGATACCAATTCTAGACTTAAACAAATAAATGTAAAATAGAAAATCAAGTTTAATTATTTTTTTAAAAATAAAGTAATAAAAATAAATAGAGAGTGTGATAATATATTTTGGATATCGGAAGATTCAGGATACTTGTTGAAGTTTGACATTAAAAATCCAAGGTTTGTGGTAAGATAATAAGAACCGTCAAAATTTGTGGTGAATGGAGGACCTTGTCTAACCTATTTTGAAGACGTTTTTGGAAAGTGTGAAGTATGAGAATATTTTTTTAGACAATATTTGTCAAATCTAGGGCTCCAAAAACCTTGTTCATTTTTTTAAAACCTCACTCCGATCATCGGAAAAATGTGTCTTCTTCTTACCCTAATTAGGTAGTTAGATCTAAAAATGATAAGGAAAATAAAATGTTTTGGGATCTACATTACGCCAAGGAATAACTGGTCTTCCTTGATATTTGATAGGTTCCTTAATGGTATACAATATTGAAAACATCACTCCAATAATTGTAGTAGTTCAACTAGGGAAACCAATGCAATGCAATATGTCTCTAATATGAACTTCAATGCTACAATGAATGCTCTATAAATGCTTGTAGATGCTCAATAGATTCATATGAACAATGAATGCTAGATTATTTTTAATTGACAGCTCTTCCAATGATAATAAATCCTAGATACCTAAATGTGTCAAGGTGTTTTATGTACTTATAGACATCTTGAATTCAAATTAGGACTCTATTTTTGTGCAAGTGAACACCACAATTATCAAAAACATAATAATAAGGGACAAGCGATGTGTTCACATTTAAGCCAAAGAGGACTACAACATGAGACCAAAACTATATAATACATTTTTGGTAGGGGACAAAGAAAACATAGAATGAGAGAGCAAAGATAAAATAAGTGTTTAGGAAGGATGGAAATGAGGACAAGGGCCACCACAAATCAACAATTACACTAGGGATGCTTAATTTTAACCAATAATTGATAACTACACAAAAAATTTGGAATCATACAATTAAACAACTACTTAATTCTTAGGGGCCATTTTTAGGTGTCTACATAATACTCCACTTTGAGATGTGTGTGTGTGTATGTGTGAAATGTATAAATATGAAAGTAAAAGAAGATATGGTATGGATACACGATTTTGTGCCCTTGAAGCAAACTCCAATGTACATGTATAATTAGAATCATGCAAAAACTATTATTTATTTTTCTACACATGGGTGAGTGTCAATAATAATAACCTTTTAAAATATAGAAAAATTAAAATAATATACTTGAATTGAGTTGAAATGTAATAATTTTCCAGTAAACTCAAATTCCTTTGAATCTATGTTAAATCATGCATACATTTATGAGGTACAAATTTTAGTGATAAAAAATAAAGCTAAAGTAATATTATGAATAATTATAAAAATAATTTTAAACAATGTCCCAAATATATCCCATGATAGGAATAAGTTCAATGTTCCTTAAGTACATCTTGTCATGGTAGTGAGTAATATCTGAATGTCCTATTCTATAAGAGTGAAAGTTGTGTTGAATTTCTAGATTTTGGATGAATATACTAAGTGGAATGCATGATCCAATTTTGAGATGTGGAATGAATATGTGAAACACATATTTTTAAAAAATAAATTATGCACATCATATGTAAGATAAGACATAAAACCAATATTGTTTGACATAGAAAAATATAATCCTGGAAGCAAATATATTATTAATTATTTTCTCTATGTGTGACTACAATGTAATAAATATAAGTACAAGAATATAATGTGCCCCACATGGAAAAAATATTGTACACTAAGAATTTGACTCAAGAGAGGATGGTTTATATCGTGTTAGTTCGAAAATAAAAATAAAATGAAAGAAATATACTAACTAGCATAACATCTCTAGGCCTAGTTACTAGGGGGGAGCTTAGTGAAGAAAAACCATTTGAAAACACAACTAGAAATGGAAAGAAATGAGAGATATGAATAAAAAACACCAATTTCTTACCAAATCCTTGATTGCTCCAAAATGCTCCTTCTTTGGCTTGCTCGCGTTGTACTTCAAGAGATCTTCTTCAATGGAGTGTGACTACCTTCATCTTCTCTTGGCACCTTTGGCTTTGGCTTGGTTTGGCTCAACAATTTGGAATTATAACATTAATTGCAATGGATTTTATAATTATTTGAGCATTATAACTTTGCATTATCCAAGCTTAAAATTATGAGTGTGAAGCTTTCTATTTATATATTTTTAGAAATGGTCAAGATCAATCATGACCGTCCATCTCAAGATTGAGATGTGTGGCCATGAATAAATTCAATTATGTAATTCAATCTATAAATATCCTCATAAATATTTAGGATAGAGAGGAAATAAATAGGCATGGAAGGGCTTAATGAGGTATGGGAGACATTAATTCAGATATTTTATGCACGTATGGCTTGTGGATGCCACTCCAAGAAATGATGTCATTTGATGCAGATATTCATAATCATTTTTCAATAAATATATTTTCAACAAGTTCCATGGAAATTTGACATAAGATCTTAATTTGGTTTAATTAGCCTTAAACATGATTAGTTAACTTTGAAGAAAATCTTGATAATTGATGTACAAATTAATCAAATTGGTCAAAATATCATATTATTAGCTCAAAATTTGATTGGATTAGAATTGAAAGTTGATGTTAGATGCATTGGAACCATTATCCCATTTAGGATATTGCCAACACAAAATAACAAAGGCACATGTCTCGTGCAAGAAATTTGGTATAAAAGAGCAATCAAAAGCACCTAAGTGCAAAATTGGTATTTTGACTCGAAATGATATGATTAAAGTTAGCTAGCCCATAAAATGCATTGCCCCATTTCGTGACACTTTGGTCAAAATTGGCACTTGAATATAACAGGTTCACATCATTTAGCATGTTTTAGTGTTTTTTAGGCCAAATTGTGCATTTTGATAAAAATTGGTCAAAATCTTGGTTAGAAGTTATTAGTGTCTAGTTTTAGGTGTCTACAGTTTGCCCTTATTTGGGAAGGCATTTCAAACTACAAACATAAAATAATAAAGACACATGTCTTGTACAAAAAATCTGGTAGAAAAGAGCAATCCAAAGCACTTAGGTGTAAATTGGCTTTTTGACTCGAAATGATATGATCAAAGTTAGTTGGCCCATAAAATGCATTACCTCTTTTAGTGACACTTTGGCCAAAATTGGCATTTGAATATAACAAGTTCACATCATTTATCATGTTTTAGTATTTTTTAGGCCAAATTGTGTATTTTGATAGAAATTAGTTAAAAGCTTGATTGGAGGTTATTGGTGGCTAGTTTTAGGTGTCTACAGTTTATTCCTATTTAGAAAGGCATTACAAGCTATAAGCATAATAAAGTCTTATCAAAAAATGAAAAGGTCTTGTATGCCTACAACTGTAATGATGATAAACTAATTATATGATGCCCCCTCAAGGGAATGATTGGCATAATTAGGTTGACAAACAGTCTCTCAAAAAGAAAGAAGCAAAATGAGGGGACCAAAGAAAGGAAGATGATGGGGTGAAAACACAATGATATTGAAAAAATAGTCAAGATCATTGAGAATGCAAGTGGGATGGTGTACAATGGTTGCCCAAAAATGGTTATAAGCATTATACCTCGATAGTGGCAATGTGGTATGATAACATAATGATTTGCCCAAAGGTAGGTATAATCATTGAGAAGATGGAACTACCCCAGTTAAGATAGACAAACAAGATAACAACATGCCCTTGTTTGGGAAAAAAAAAGTAAAGTTGGTGAGAACACAATGATTTGTCCAAAGATAGTTATAATCATTGAGAATGTAGGGGGACAGTGTATAATGATTTTTCCATAGGCAGTTATAATAATTGGATCCCAATTATGAAAAATATTATTGATTAGATGATGATGATGATGATGGTAACTTAACATTGAGGGTAATGATGAATTAGAACAACCTACTAGTAGGAAGATGCTCATCTGAACTAACAAAGGTTGAATTTCTTTCATAATTAATACTCTATTTAGGATATGATTAGGATGCCATTACTAAGGAGATGTTGATACCACCCTTGCTAAGTAGACTTCTTGAAGCTAATTTTTATTGTAGCACTTGACAATGAGCCTCATTATAGAACACCATGAGGACTAGGCTGAAATATGCACAAGGTCTGACTCCCAAAATCCAATACTTAATAGAAAACAATGCACCAATGATAAAAACTATGATGACAATGTAAACATATGAATATGGATAGATTCAGGTATAAATTCACAAAAAATCACCCAATAAATGCACATAGACCAAATCAAGGCAACAGGGCTAAAAGCAAACAAATATGCACACAAACAATAAACAAAATAAGTAAAGAAATAAATAATAGTTAGTCCTAATGTTAGGATAAACAACATGACAAGCATTACCCCTAGAAAATAAACAACTTAGCAAACAAACATGATGGGGGGAATAGAAGAAAAGGAAGGGGGTGGTTGAGCTATCTCCATATGCATGAAGCAAGTGGATGCTACCTACATAGTTCTATGGAAGTAATATCCAATAAAAACTTTAGGCCAAATGTAGTTCTCCTAAGAAATTGAAAGAAAATGATAGTTGATAAAAACAAACATGATGGATGAGATAGAAGAATATGAATGATCTTACAAAATTACAAGTGCATGAGAAAAAAGGGGCAAAAAAGATGAGAAAACTAAGTGACAAGTGATTTACTTGTGACTTAGTAAGGGTTCCCAGAATCCTTAAGGCAAAGAAGTGGTCAATGTTTTTGGTCTTTTCTAAATGATTTTATAAATATTTTTGGAATTTTTGGAGTATCTCAACTTGATCAAGAATGACAAGGCACTAAATGGTTTGAGCTCACAAAATGATGAGAGAATTGCTTAGGTTGCTCACAAAACGATGAGAGCATGGCTTAGGTTACTCATAAAATGATAAGAGCATGGCTTAGGTTGCACACAAAATGGCAAGAACACATGGAAAGGGGGAGTGGGATGGCCTAAACATGAATTGATCATGTCCCACATAGTCCCAAAATGACCTCAACTTAAAGTAATTCTATCCACATAAAAGGTCGGGGAGAAACTCATTAGGTCCCAACAAGTTCTCAAATCTAGCAAATAACTAGTCAAATGAAAACAACAATGACAAAGTGATGCAACAATGCATGATAAACAAATATTTCCCCAAGTTTACCCATAGGTGCTTATAACTAGAATATAATGGATTAGATCAATGGTACTAATTTCCCCATACGTAGTTATAATTAGTAGCAAGATCGGTGAACACTAATTTGCCCATAGGTGGTTATAATTAGGTTACATAAATAAATTTGATATAAGATGAAAAATGAAAGATATCTTGTCAGATCAAATATCACACTAATTTCATATACTATCATTAAAACATGGATTTGATAAGAGTTGAAACTGAATCAAAATACCTTGGCAAAAAGTGTGAGAAAAACCAAAGGAACTAAGATCAAAATAGGATTGGGTAGGATGATAAAAAAACAAGCTTTGGTCTAGATAGGAATAGAATGATATGATGGTATGGTCTTGCTAAGGATAATGATAGTTTGATTGATTATATAGAATGGTAAGATGGTTGCCTCCAAGTGATGGGGTAAATGGTTGGGTATGCGACAAGGGCAAATGGATATGGCGATTTGAAATGGAAAATGAAAATAGCATGGTACATGTTTGTGGCCTGGGTGTGGTTTTTGGTATATGATTTTGTTGTTCCTAATGAAGTGGAGATGCATGTTTGGATCAATAATTGATATAAATAGAATAATCAATCATGTTACTTACTAGCCCATACCTCATCTAAATAATTATTCTGTCAAGAACTGCCAACAGATTTAGATGCCGAACATATTGTTATGATCTTTGTTGGCCGTTGATTTTGATTCCTTTAAACATTGAGATAAGGTATCTTTGAAGCCTCTACAAAGGAAAGTGTGGCCATGGATGGTAAACAAGGACAAATAATGAATGGTAGGTTTGATTGTGAAATAGAATGGTAGATGATAATGGAATGTGTAATGATGGTAGGAAAATAAGTGAATATCTAGAATTTCAATCACATGTAATGTTGTTGATATCAGATTCAACATAACTTTGTATGTGATGGGATTGAAGAACTCTAAATATGGTCTCGATAAGACCACCAAATTTTGTTGTTGTTTGATCTTGAGAGTAACTATGATCTGATTAAGCTTTAGATTGGAAGCTATATTGATGTCATCTTTCATTTTGTCTTCATCAAGCACTGAAGAAATTTTATGCTCAACTATTGGTGCCTCGAAGAGTTTTTCATCAATAAAGTTGTCTTGATTGTCCTGTAGTGTCTCCAAAAAAGTTTCACTAATGAAAATTAGCTTTTGACTTTGACTATCTTCTAGTGCCTCCAAAAAGTTTCACTAGAAGATGTTGAGTTTTAACTTTGATTATCCCCTAGCATCTCCAAAAAGGTTTCACTAGGAGAGTGTTCTTGTGCTACATGAATGTGGTCTTGGACTCCTAGCTTTTCTTCAAATACTATGTCACCATGGATGCATTTCAATAAAGTGTGATCCTGTCAGATCCCAATTGACACATGTGGGAGATGGAATATCAATGAAATGGGTATGTTGGTTATTGGTAATAGAATAGGGGCTAGATGCATAATCTTTGTAAATGATACTAGGAGAACTTGTGGTGATATTGAAGTAATCATCCTAAAAAATTTTAGAATGATCAAAAATGTATTTAAACTGATCTACGAGGCATGCGTAATCAATATTGTAAATAGTCATGAATGTATTGTGTTTTTTGAATTTGATTCTGATTCAAAGGACTTTGAATATGATGTCGAGATTGAGGTTGATTCCACTATTGATTGTAAATCTGATGTCAGTTAAGAATAAAATCTAACTCTAATTCTCATTCTTCATATGATGTGTACTCTATTATAATAATGTCTTGCTAATTGTTTGGTATTAGATAAGTAACACCCTGTGATGGCATAATAGGCTCCATAAAAATTGCTTTGTCAGAGTGGGACTCCTTTAGGATGGGAAAAAGGTCAAGAGACAACTCCTCAAAGACTAGCTTGTCAAAGGGAGGCCCTTGAAAAATAGGCATATGGTCAAGGTAATGATTTGCCCAAAGGTAGTTATAATCATTAAAAATGACTCAATAAAGACTGGTTCATTAGAGTGAGACTTCTCAATAATAGGTATATAATTAAAAGGTGATTCATCATAGGTTGACTTATCACAAATGGTTAGTTTATCAAAAACATCTTGGATTGGTTAGTTCTTTTGGCCTTGGTTTCTAATGAGTTAGAAAATACCAATTTTAAACACATCTTGGTCTTCAAATGATTGGTTCAGTTGAGGTTGTGATTGTATTAGCTATGGTTTTATAAAGTGGGGAACTATTGGTAATGGATGAAGAATGATTTATGGTTTGATAATGATATGGCATTATGTATCTTGGTTGTTCACATAAGGCAAAGGACTAGGTCCTGGTATAGAAATAGTATGGCATTATGGACCATGATTGCTCGCACAAGCCAAAAGATGAAGTCCTAAAAGGATAATTTTGGGGCATTTTGGAGCTTGGTATCTTACACAAGCCAAATGATGAGGTCCTAGAAGGATAAGTTTGGGGCATTGTGGAGCTTGCTAGCTTATACAAGCCAAAACATCTAAGTCCTCATAAACCATATCATCCCAATCTCGAGTTGGATCATACGCTGGTTCTTGACTGTGTTCCATGTAATGATTATTATAAAGAGAGTATGGATCCATATCCCAAACAACATTATCCATATTTGTGTCTTCAATAAATTCTTCCTCATAAGCCTCTTCATACCAATCAAGGTCTCAAGTTAGATCGTAAGTAGGCATTTGGTTAAAGTCAATTTATGCGGCCATTCTATCATATCTTGGATTGTATGTGACTCCACCATAAGTGTAGCTGAATATATCTACATTAATTATGAAAGCTATAAAAACAAAAGGCTTAGATTTTTGAAAACTTTAAAAAACTATGTCTAAAGGACAAATGGTTCAAACTTAGTCAAAAGGGTGGAGCTGTATCTCTAAACAATGATTTGATCATGGAGCTGTATCTTCAAAAGGGTTTGTGCTAATACTTAACATAAAAGAGTCTAACATCAAATTTCATACACATAAAAGGTTAAGTGTCTGAATAAAAACAAGCATGTCAAAAGTCTAGGTCAAAATGTTCTAAACTAAGAAAGGTAAAAGATTCGCTGGGTCTTTTGTCCAAACATGGAGTCAAAATCTATTCTCAAATAGGTTGTGCTAGGACTTTTGGCCAAATGGCATCAAAAGATATCCTTGAAACAAAAGATTGATGTGATTTGATTTAATCTAATAAGTTTGGAAATAGATTTGACATAGACCTGACACACAAAATCAAACATAAACATGATCGATTGGTATAAGGCATAAGGCACTTGGGGAAAAGGTTGTGTTCTTTTAAACAAAAACATAAACAATGAGGATAGGCTCTATGAATAAACAAATTAGACAAAAGTGAGCATCATAACCATGATAGATAAAGGCTCTCAAAGAAACCTTGAAATGGTTGAAACTTTGAAACAACTTGGAATCTATGCGAAGAGCTATATGAAATAAGTCTCAAAATATTTTGAGTAACATAACAACACTAAAATACTCAAGAGGATGTATCAAATGCTTGTTTTAAAAACTCAGTCAAAATGACTCTAATACAATTTTGGTAGCATAACACTACCCTTCTCAACACAAATGATTCCCACACATAAATTTGGACAAATCTCTAAGGCATAAGTGTGATATCAAATGGAAAAATGGAAAAATAGGATGGATAGTCAAAGCTTAGGACTCAAAGCATTAGTAACACACGAGATGACTTGAGTCTTTAGTAAATGATGATAATGATATTGAGTCTAAAAATAGTTCTCAATTCAAATTGAGAATTGAACTCAAGTTAAAACAAGTCAAGAGCTAAGTGGCAAACCCAATTTAACACATCAACCTTTGAAACTTAAAAGAGTCCAATTCCAAACTTAAACTATTAATGAGGGACTTAAACAAAATGTGGAAAAAGGTCTAGACTCAAATGGGCAACATAACTACTCTAAATTGAAAGATATGACACAAAGTGTATGATGATAGATTTAAACAAGGAAAAAAATGTTTTCACTTGGGTAGCATGATGCCTCCTTTGTTCAAATAAATTATGGGACCATGTGTTTGGTTAATTTGTTTTGTTAACACCAAGTTTTGACTTTCAAACAAGACCAAGTAATCTAAGACAAAGACAAATTAACTAACTAAACGTCTTAAGTTTTAAATTGACAAGGTATGGCAAAGTGAGGTTAACCAACTAATTATTTTTTAAACATTCTATATGGATCAATTTCACAATGACTTTCATGCCATGATGAAAAAGAAACACACTTTAATTGGGTGTCTACGACACTTGGCTTGTTGTAAAAAAATCTTTCCCTTTTTGCAACCACTATATCCATCACTTGTTCAATGTAATGTGATGTTCAAAGTACAGATATATCCCATATGCTTAACCCCAACACTATAAGGTGGTTTAACCACTCAAACCTTAGATCTTAGTGGGGGTGATGAATTTGATGCTAGGAGATGAAACCCTTGGTTAAAGCTTCCTTAAAGAACTTGTGGGAGGTAATGAAGTCCCCCTCACAAGCCAAGTTGTAATGAAATAAATGACTAAGTGAAAGAGATTTAGAGGTTATGTCTAGGTCACTAAAACCATGCAGGTATTTGAGGAGAGTTTTAACAACTTCTTTTTCATGCCTTTGACTAAGGTACTTTGCAATGAAGATAATGTTTTTGATCCTAAAAGTTCTTTAAAAGAGACAGATGGGAGAGCATACACACAACGTCTTTAGTTTTGCCAATCAAATGCTATTTAAACAACTATTGAATACAAAATTTGAAAAATTATTTCAATTTTAAACACCAAATTAAAATTATGGTGATGTTCTTTTGACCTCTTGGTTTTAAGTTGTGAACTTTGAAAGACAATCACAAAACTTAACCAATAAAGCACCCTAAAGATTTTCTTTAAACAATAAAATGAAGGATTCTAATTCATTTTAGTCATATAAATGAAGTGTGAAAAGACAAATTTAAGTTTTTTTGGGTAATTTTTTAGGTATATCCTAAAATAAAAAGGTTAACACTTTGTTTAGCCTTGAAACACATTTATCAAATGAGACAAGTAACTTTGAAGGGCAAAATCTGTCAACCCGAAGATAAAACATCAAGAAAGAAAATGCATTGGATTAGAATTGAATATAAAAAATATCAAGAAAATATTTATAAAAATAATATTAAACATATTAACACCTAAAAACAACAAATTAGAAGGCTAAAAATAAAATATAACACATAACACATAAAAATATGCACATAAAATATAAAAACCTGTAGTTAGTATTTTTTACATAACTTTTAAAATATAGATCATTTTGCCACATAATTTTTATATTTTGTCAATAACTCCAAGTTTAAATTCTATGAAATTTTTTATGTCAAAATAGTGAATTAAAAAAAAGTTATTACCTTTTTTCTAACCGTTTTTACCAAAAAAATAAAAAATAAAAAGTGACAGTCACTAAAAGAGTTATAACTTCTAATATATATATATTTAATAAAATTTATAGATAATATCAATCACATATTTATATATACATATAATTTTTTTATAAAAATATATTAATTAAATAAAAATTTATTAATTCTTTATGGGCCATTTTTACTCTAACAAAGCAAAAATAACAAAAAAAAATTAAAACTATGAATACAAAGAAATTTATGGGTTGCACACTCATGAAGATAGTCATATCGTGAGTGCCATTATGTAGATTAGGAATTTGACTCAATATAGGATGGTTAGTATCGTGTTAGTTCTAAAATGAAAATAAGATAAAAGAAACACACTAACTAGCATAACATCTGTAGGCCTAGTTACTAGGGGGAACTTAGTGAGGGAAAACTATTTGAAAACACAACTAAAAATATAAATAAATGAGATATATGAATAAAAAACACCAATTTATTACCAAATATTTTATTTTTTTAAAATGGCTTTAATAGATCTTCTTCAATGGAGTGTGACTACCTTCATCTCCTCTTGGCACCTTTGGCTTTGGCTTGGCTTGGCTCAACAATTTAGCATTATAAAAATATTCACATTGGATTTTGAAATTATTTGAGCATTATAAATTTTCATTATCCAATCTTGAAGTTTTGAGTGTGAGGCTATTATTTATATATTTTCAAAAATGGTCAGGATCAACCATGACCGTTCATCTCAAGATTAAGATGTGTGGCCATGAATAAATTCAATTATGTAATTCAATCTATAAATATCCTCATAAATATTTAGAATATAGAGGCAATAAATAGGTATGAAATATCTTAATGAGGCATGGGAGGCATGGATTTAGATATTTTATGCATTTATGGTTTGTGGATGCCACCCCGAGAAATGATGTCACTTGATGATACAGATATTCACAATCATTTTCTAACAAATATATTTTTAACAAGTTCTTTGGAAAATTAACTTAAGCTCTTAATTTGGTTTAATTAATCATAAACATGATTAGTCAACTTTGATGCAAATCTTAGAAATTGTTGCACAAATTAATCAAATTGGTCAAATATCGTATTATTAGCTCTAAATTTGACTAGATTAAAATCGGAAGTCAATGTTAGATGTATTATAACCGTTATCCCATTTAGGATGTTGCCAACAAAAAATAATAAAATCACATGTCTCATGCAATAAATTTGGTAGAAAAGATCAATCCAGATCACCTAAGTGTAAAATTGGTATTTTGACTTGAAATGATCTGATCAAAATTAGTTGGCCCATAAAATGCATTGCCCCATCTAATGACACTGGCCAAAATTGGCACTTGAATATAATAGGTTCACATTATTTAGTGTGTTTTAGTTTTTTTTAGGCCAAATTGTGTATTTTAATATAAATTGATCAAAATCCTGATTGGAAGTTATTGGTGGCTAGTTTTAAGTGTCTACAAATATAAGTAGTGTAAGATTAAAAATATGCCACATGTGGGTGCAATAATATATACTAGTGTAAATCATAAGTATGAGTTATTTTTACTAATACATGCATCATACAAATCATGGAAGCATAGGTATGTAATAATGTAGAGGCTAAACAATCAAGGCCTTAAAATATTTTATTAATACCCCCAATTTCTTCAATTAATGTTGTTATCACTTAGAAGTACACCATGTTGAGAATGTGTGCTTTGTTCTCACTCTTGTTGACTAATGAAAAATATCCAAGGTGTGGGACCTTATGTTACAGAGAATTTACAAACATGAAGGGATGGTTCCCTTTGGTACACTCACCCACTTCTGTTTAAACTCTCTAAATATGTGCTTTCTTCACTAGGCAAAGGGTAGAAGGATCAATAATAAAAATAAAAATAGAAATGAAAACTAAAAATTGGGGTGCTACACCAATATCGAGGTCAATTATGCATATACTTGACACACTTTAGAAACTAAATAACCTACACACATTCAATTTATTCTCATACAATGGCTCTTGCATCAGTATTTCACACAGAGGTCTTGACAAACACACACTAGCTTGGAAGGACCCGACAATGGTTGAATTCACTTCTAGATTAGGTAGAAATCAAAATTAGACACTCTATATAACCTAAAATAATTATCATTTGTTGCATAAAGATGAAAAATTTAGACATAAACATATAAAAATCAATCATTAATTAAGTTATATTAATGAATATTAAGCACACACTTTATACAAGCTTAAAAATAAAGGAAAATTGAACTCTTTATTTCTTCAAATGTGATGTAGTACAAATTTTGGTAGAGTTTTTGTAATCTAAAAGCATAATCCCATCATAAACTTCTCAAAATAAAAATACATATAGAAAAGAGAAGAAAAGAGAGAGGAGACAAAAAACTATAGATGAGTCCACATGCAAACTCAACTTCACTCCTATTTCAACTAAAATTTTAATTCAACCACCATCTTAACATTCCACTTCCAAATTTTAACGTAGCATTTTGAGCTTAACCATTATTTCTTGGAAAATGGCATATTAGGAAAGAGGAAGATATTTGAAAAAGTAAAAGAGTCTTCATGCATGCTTTTGATTATCTTCGATCTTAAAGAGATTTATTATCTTCAACTATCTCCTTGTGAACTTACATTCATCTTAAATTTTGACTTCAACCATCTTGACTTGTAACTTGGAGTTTTAACTTTAGTTACCTTGTTTGCATCTTGTATGCATGTTTGACTTCTTGAATTTCTAAAATTAATCAAATGGGGACTATGAGGAGAGAAATTGCATGTTAAATTTCAAGCAATCCTCTTTTATGAAAATAGAGCTTAAAATATTAACCAAGACTTCAACTCAAATTCTCCCCTCTTGCATGTTTCAAACTCTAATTTTTTAGGGCTCCTTAAAGGTTTATTCCTATTGACTTGACCTTTTAGAACATTAGACAAAATAGTGTCACAGTAGAGAGAGATTTATATTTTTTTTGTTGGAACTATTCATGAAATATATCTGCTAATAGTGCACTTGATGACAACCACAACTCTCCATACTAGTTCTTCTTGGAAGAGTATATCTTATGTGGTTTGACAAGCTTCTTGAATGCATAATGAGAACTTGGAACTTGGTGAATTTTTTATTATTTGAATATATAACGAGTGTAAATATTATTTTAAAATTATCACCATGGTGAAAAAAACTTTCAAACAAATTTTCATCTCCAAACTCCATGTACAACTTCAAAAAATACCATTTTGTGCTCTTTTGAGCTCTCTAGGCCTCAAGAGACCCTGATTTGGATTTGGGGGTATAAAATGAGTTTTAAACCTCACAAAAAATTATTCATATGATAATTGGATAGATATAAATGGGTTATACCTGGAAAATTTTAAAAATCTTGAAAACTCTTCACCAAACTTGCAAACAAAAATTTATAAAAAAGTGTCTGCTTGCTACCCATAGGGTGATCTGGAGATATATTTTTTTGGTTTGATTCTATTTTGAAATGTTTTTCATTACATGAATATGTATTAAGACTTGTAAATTAATTATATATACTCTCAAATCATTTTTTGTCATTGGAAGGATTTGAAACACTCATTTTTAACTCCATTTGTGAGTAAATTAGTGAGAAAACCCTAATTTCCTTCATGAACAGACCTATGTTTTGAAATTTTATTTATACTTAGGTAAATTATAGATAATAATTTTTTTTAAACATTCAAGGAATTACAAAAAAAAATTCATGTTAAATTTCAAGATATTTCATTTAATAAAACTCAAAATATGTACTTTTTAGTGTTTCTCAGCTTGCACAATTTCATTTTTAAGTGTTTGTAGGTTTGATTTTTACCATTTTAATGAGTTTTATGAGGTCTAAATACCTCATTGTTTTTAAATTAGTACCTTTAATAATTTATTTCATCATTTCAATCATTGGATACTCTCAAACCAACACTTAAACCTCTCAAAAAATATTTTTTCTGTCTCTCTTGTTTGCTTAACACCATGCAACCTATACCTTTACCTTTTTCCATTATTTGCATTGAAATTTTGATTTATAAAATTATAATAATGAAATTTATATCTCATAATATCTCAAAAAACTTTTTATTTTTATTAAATAACTCAAAAATGTAAAAACATTGCGTAAAATTGAGCTATTAGGGTTAAAGAAGGGTTTTAGAGCACCTTTCCTTCTTAACGATTATTCATATATTAAGCCCATTTAAACCAAAAAAAATGAATTAATATTAATTTAATATGAGTTCCTAAATATCTGTAAAACCATTATATCCAACTCTTCTTCTCCTTCATGTATCAAGAATTTAAAAATTACTTTCACTAGCTTGTAACTAGCTAGTTAGAAGAATAGAAGAAACCTCTACCAAAAATTAGATATGTGAGTTGTTTTCAAGCATGATTTTGGATTGATTAAGGTTATATTATGTTTTGGATAAATTTATGAGTATACACTCTATGAATAGATCCTTATTTAAAACTTACACATAAATAACTTTGACCAATGGTGACAAAATTTATCAACATTCTTGACGACTTTGCTGAGATGTTTGCCTACTAAACACTCAAGACCAGTAACTATATCCATTTATTTATGAATTCATAAAATATAATTAAATATGAAAATAAAAATGACCTAAATAAACACTTGTGCATAAGCACTTATTGAGTTGAAAATTAGAATAACTACCAATTGAAAAATGTGCAAGATAGCACTTGGAGGAAAGTGAAAACTAATACAACTAACAAAACATGTGCATAAAAACACTTAGAATAAAATGAAAATATAATAATAATATGTAAAATATTACATTCCAGATATATCAAAGTAAAAACCTCTCAAGTCCTCTCTATGTGGTTGACAAAGATGAGGAACAAACTATTATTTATGTGTCATTCTGGTTGGATTAGCTCTTTTTTTGCTTGTCAACCTATTTAAATTATATCCAAGTGAATAAATTGAAGAAAACATATCTCCAATATAAATAAGATGATCATGTGGTTCAATACTTACCTCATGTTTCTCTTCCACACTAATAAAACTTTTTAATATAACCATATTTTGATTTACCTTCACAACCGCTTTATCAATGTCTTCATAAGGAGATGTAGGCTACAAATATTCTTAAAATATTGAATAAAATCAAAGTAATATTGCCATCAGTAATTAAAAAAAAATTATCCTCACTTTTAGCTTTTTTAAGTTCACTAAAAATCATTACATCTTATTTCAAATCTGTACTTAACTCATGTCTAGGACTGTTACCTTGTGAAACCACTGCTACAATATCACTAACTACTACCACATATTCTGGAACATCTTCATGATAGGCTTATTAAAGCTCACTTACAACTAGAATTTGAATTTGATCCTCACACTTGAAATAAAATCTTTCTCTATACCAAATTGAAGCTCATTTGAGCAACATAACTCTTGATCATCCTCTCTTGATAAGTTTTCCTCTTCACCCACATGCTCATATTTTGTCATCCATACAATAGGTCTTATTTCAAAAAGAGAAATGGTGGGAGGGAAAGAGGTTCCATTTGGTGGCATATGAATCTAGTTCAAAATGGACTCCTCTTGAAGTGGTTTTGGGATTGAAAAAGCATTAATAAGGCTTTGAGATTTGGAAGTAATAGTTTCATTCAATATTTGTTTGAAAGAAGAGAAAGAAACTTGTGTTAGCAATGGTTCATGCTTCTCTTTCCACTCAAAAATCATCCTTTCACATTTTGATATGACTTGATCTTCATGGATAACTTCAACTGGAGAATTAGATAAGGGACCCAAAAAACTTGGAAAATTTATTGGTTTGGCTTCAACAACCTTCTCCATCTCTTGATTTTGGATTGGCATAAGAGGACACTCTTTCTCAAGAGTAGGCATGACATAATCAGGGGTCTTGGTCCAAGAAGGTTTCTAAGATGGAATGGTCTTAGTCTCTTGGGGAAGAATGAGTAAATATTGCATAGGCATATAATCTTTCATAGGATTAGTAGTCTAAAAACATGGAATTTTAAAGCGATTAGCCTCTATATGCACATAATATTTTGAAACTTTATCAATTATTGATGATTTTCATCTTGCAAGAACCTATCGAGTCTCAATATCTTTGAGTGCATGCCTTAAGGGTGTAATAATAAAGGGGTGGGTAGACCATTGGAGCTTCACATGATTGTTATCCCTATACTACCACTTCCTATCTACACACCCATCTCTTGAAAACATTTCTCTAAGCTTTGCCTCCTCTTTTTCACCCTCCTCTAGTTATTTTATGCCTTCATTAGCCCTTTCCTAACCTAAAATATTTTTTAGAAGTTTACGATATACTGTCAAACTAATCAACCCTGTACTCTAATTGATAAAAATCATTTAGTGTCTAGGTCAGCTCCTAGCTAACCTAGGCCAAGACCTAACTTGTTTTTGTCAATAATGATATAGAGTTGATTGCGCTGACTCTATCAGCTAAAGTTTTGAAAAGGATTAGGGTTAGATTCAACTATATAAACACATCTATTTCATCATTTTTAAGAGAAGAGAAGAAGAGAAATATATTATGCATCTACTTATCCACCATTCTATTTGAAGATCATAACTTAGATTTGCAATACATTTTTTGGAGATATGGATCTTGTCTTGTGGAGAGGTCTCTTAGATGCATAGATAGGTTGTGTATCTTAGATATAATTTATCCTTTTCATCCTTACATACCACAACAACTTCTTACAAATCACCTTGGACAAAGAAGAGATTGAGGCTCAACAGGTTTGTCTTCAAAGATAAGTATTCTTAACTTTGTTCTTTCTTTGTAAGATTAGATATATATGCATTTGTACTTCTCTCCCATCAATTAGGATTCTATATACATTGATGTGAGTATATATCTTCTATGCATGTTTGATTTTCATGTTTATTATTCTCATTTTGTGCCACAATCTTTGAAGAGAACTAAATTAGACTTTTACTTATTATTAGTTTAGTTGATATGAAAAAATAGGACCTAAATAGGGATATTGCATAGTTTTGATTGACTAGAAGCTTTGAAACCCTCCCTAGTGATATTATTGTGGTAAAATATCCTTTTTCTTGGTCTAACAGATCCATCTTGGTCATGACCTCCAATATTTAATGTATTAACAATCGAAGTGTAAATAAGATTTATCTTCTCCAAGATAGAATTGTCTTATAAATCAATTACATTTCCATTTGCATACATTTTGGTGAACCCAATGTGAATCTAACCCTTACAAGTATTATTTCATGCCACCATTTTCTATCATTTTATTATATTTATAGTACTATATCAAACAAATTAATATAGTTCTATTTTTTTATGCACAAGTTTAACACACATTCACTTCAAAATGACTCTCTTCTATTTGTGCAAGTCTTCATTAACTACATGTTACTAGATTGAATAGTTTGACGTAGTATTATTCTCCAGTTCTAGATTAGCATACACTATTGAATAGGTCAACTTTGTCTATTAAATTCTTCTGTCAACATACAGCTCAAAAAACACTATTGAATATGTTGACTCTATTTGTTATTTCTTATTTAACACATAAGGTATTACCAAACTTGATTGAACTAATTGACCCAATTTGTAGAATTTAAAAGCAACAAAAATATTACTACAACATAAAAATTTGCAATCTAAATCATCTTCAAACCCACCAAGGTTATTTTATTTTCTCTATATCATTTTAGCTCTTCCTCCAATTCTATTTTTCACAAGTTAGAAATATTTAAAATTGCAAACCCTATAACTAACTAGGTTGACCTAGTTGACCTAGTTCTGTAGTCTATTTTCTATTTGAGAGACATAGTCAACCTATTTGACTCTATTCTTAAGGATTTTGTTTCCACAGAACATCAGTGACCCAGTCAAGTTTGTTCTATACTATTTACACATAGTGTCATTTGAATTGGCTCTGTACTATTTTTAATCAAGGAATTAACATTTATTTACTAGTAATTAGTTCATATTTTATTTTCAATCATTTGCATGGTTAGAGTAACTCACATAGTCTAAATAGGTGATTTTTCAAATTACCATTTTAGTTACACTATTCTACTCTTTTGTACACACTATCAAACCACTTAACATTAAAAAAATATTTAAACATTTGTCTTTTCAATGCCTACATACTAGGATTTTATCACCAAGGAGGAAGCCGACTTCATTTTTTAGTCAAGTATAAATATGTGGTTAATGATATATACTAAAAAATAACCTGACACCCTTATCACTACAAGATTATGAAATGGGGGTTAGGCCCCAATACCAAGCCAATACCATTGCCAATACAACTCCCTTTCATCTTAAACGTCTGAAACTAACTTTATACTACTTTCTAGTTCCCTATTTCAACAAACTTTCCTATCACATTAAAATAAAAAATATCTAATAATCTAATAACACTTAGGATGACCAATTAGTTAGTATTTAACTTTCAATTAATTGCTTGCTTTTTGATCATTATGTGTTGTATTGAAAAATTTTCATTGGCTAGCATTGGTGCAAGGTTTGTGTTGTGTGCTTTAATTGGATCAATCACATTGATCTAATTATTTGTGTGTTTGATTTCATTCTCACTTCAAACTATCTTGTAAAATTTTCCCCCTATTTCATAACACCATCATATTAGTTGATACAATCTCTTACAAACTATGTTTTACCTTCCTACCAGTAGCACACAATTGATCTACATGATTATGTCTTCTTATCCTCCTGTTCAGTTATCTATTCAATCATATACAGTTGACCTAAATGATTGTGTATCCTTATCAGCGTATTTTGCCTTCTTATTTGTAATACATATTTGAATTGAATATGTATTATTATCTACCTTTTGGGTTACAAAACACATTCGACTGATTTGACTCTATATGTATTCATCATTGTAATTCTTAGCCTTTTGTCTCATCATGAGCTTATTGTTTGAGGACAACACAAAGTTGAATTGAACTCAACATATATGATTAAATTTACCAATTCCAATAGGTTTCTCTGTAAATATATTTTGGACTCCACTTTAAATGAAAGTAATGTGCATGTGGCCAATCATACTAGAAATTATGAGACTCCTCTTCATGCATCTTCAATTTTTAACCCTACATTCTCCTTAGAAGATCAACCTGAATTAGAGTATACTATGGAAATTATTTTCTTCATTAATGAATTTCTTCAACATCAATAAAAAGACGCTTCCACTATTTATAACCTTATAATAAGTGGTTAAGAAGAACCCCATTCACCTCTCCCCACATTCTTACATGGATTTAGGGGCAATAGATTCTTTGCCTCTCAACCTCTTCCTTCTCTTTTGAACCCTTATCATACTATGACCTCTTCTTCCTTTATTTCTTCTACCTCCATGCCATGTATCTCTATTAACAGGGAAGGTTTAACATGTAGTCAACCTTTTCCAATAACCACTCTTCTCAATCCCTCCACTAGTTCATTGTTTCCTACCAATGGTAATAATGCCACCCATCCTTATTCTTCTAATCCTTCTACTAGTGCATCTTTAACACATGTTAATCATGCCACTAGGCCTCCTTTTATAATAATTCCTCTCAAGATATTAATAATGTGAATGCCACTACTCATAGTGGTACCCAAACCACTAATACCAATGCTAATGTTTTGCATGTTACACATAACACCATTCAACCCCATCAAATTTTATTACAAACTCTTAACCAAATGAATGCTTTCCAAGCTAATAATGCCAACCAAATGATGAAAATGTAAAATCACCTTATTCATCTCCTAAATCAACCTCAACAAATTCCATGGGGAGCACACAACTAAAATTCCCCTCCACCCCCCTTAGGGATTCCCATGGGGTAAGTGCACAAAGTTTGGGAACAAAAAGTGGCCTACCTGTAGACATGATTTTTCTAAAATTTCAAAATCTAAATTTCTATAGATAATTTGAGATATCTAGACTCCAAATTTGAAGATAGTGTAAAAACATGAAATGTAGAATTTTGAGTCTAGTTTCCAAAAAACTATTTTTTTTAAATGGTTAAGTATAACTAGGTCAAACATCTAAAATTTTAAGAGGAACTTCTATTTTTTTCCATAAAACATAGTAGATAGATGGTTGTGACGTGTACCATTTTTTAGCAACATTTAATATTATTTGAAACCCTTTAGAGAAAATTTAGATAAAATCTTCTAGCATGTCACCTATATTTTTTGTATTTTTTCAATGAATACATTTTTTTATGAATTTTACAAATAAATAGATCCTAAAAACTGACAAAGAAATGGATAGTCATCCATGTGACATGCCTAACTACTTCAAAAAAACAAAAATCATTTTTTTTAGTATGAGTAGAATTAGGCCTACTTGGTCACCATATAATTTGTTTTTCACTTGGATCAACAAAAGACAAATTACATGAACATGTATAGGCATGTTGTTTGCAGCATGTAGTGGCCTAAAAAAGACATAGTTATAAATAAACATAGTTTGAAACCTTAAATTAGTCCAAAAATTAAAAAAATCATATTTTTGGAAAGAGGAGAGCATGCTCATAGTGACGGTATCAAGTTTTTGAATTTTCACATTGAAATCCTTAGTGTATTTGGAAATCAAAGTTGAAATTTATTATTTATTTTCATACCTTTCAAAGCTCAGTTATACATTGACATTCCAAGCCATTGGCTTGGGAATACAAACCATTATCAAGCTAAAAAGCATAGGAATTGAATTCAAATTCAAATACCATGATCATGTTAATAACGTGATCATATTATTAACTACATTATTAACATGATCATGGTATTTAATAACACAATCACATTAATAATGTGATCATGTTACATATTCTCAACACCCTGAAACCTGAATAAGAGCCATTATGCCTAGTCATCTTAAGATCAAATATTGGTTGATTAAAATTATTATTTGGGACCAATGTTCTTGTTAAGAATCGATAGTGTTGAATGATAATTGGATATGTATTAACCTAAAAATCAATTTATTGTTCTTTTGATCCCAATATGATGTGCAATCGAGCCAATATATCCCAAATTGACATTATACGGACATATTTCCTTGGATGGAGCTTGGTTGGCCCCAATTACGTATCAAATTAAACTAAATACTTGGGTTTTTATAATATGGTGTGTAATTAGATACCCAATTGACATCATATGGACATAATTCCTTTCTCAGAGCTCATTTAACCCTGATTGTGCATTAGATTGAACTAAATATAAAATTAGTTTAATATGATGTGCTATCAAAGCCCTAATTGACATTATATTAAAGGAATTCCTTGCACAGGGACTAATTACTCTTAATTACAGATTATACTGAAGAAAATACTCAATTGGATAAATATGATGTGAAATTAGGGAGAAATATTCATAATGGACATTAGATACACATAATTCATTGTATGGGGTGAAAAATGCCTTGATTGATATTCTAGGTGGAAGCAGTTAATTACATAGGACTTGGTTCTCCTCAATTGTGTATAGTATTGTAAAAATATCAATTAATTTAACATGGTGTAATTAGAGCCCTAAATGACTTTAGATGGATGTAATTCCTTGCTTGAGGATTGAGTGGCCCCAACTGAAAATCATATTGAACCTAAATACTCAATTGGTTCAATATGGTGTGAAATCGTGGCTAATGGAACCCAACTAGAACATTATATGGAAAAAATTACTTTCATGCCTTAGTTGGCCCCAATTATGTATAATATAAAACTAAATACATGATTAGTTAGATATAGTTTACAATCAGGGCCAACGAATTTATAACTGAGATTAGATGTATGAACAATTACTTGGCAGGAACCTTGGTTGGTCATAATTGCATATTCAACTAAACTAAATACTTGGTTGATTCAATATGTTATGTATTTAGGACCAACAAAGCCCCTGATTGATAGTAGAAGGATGAAATTTATTACACAAGGCTTGTTTGGACTAAATTTCATATACCATATTGAACTAAATATTCTTTCAGTTGAATTTGGTGCACAATTAGAATGCCAATTGTTATTAGATGGATGTAATTCCTTACAAAGGGTTTAATTAGTTAAACTAAACTAAACTAAACTAAAATTTTTCATATTAGATTCAATCAAACACTCAATTATTTGAATAAAGTGTGCAATTAGGGCCTTAATTAAAATTATGTTGACATAATTCCTTGGGCAAGCTTCGATTGGCCCCAATTATGTATCATCTAGAACTGAATACTCAATTGGTTCAATATGGTATGCAATCAGGGCCAAGTAAGCCCCAATTTCCATTGCATATGAATTTAATTACTTGCACATGGATACTTTGGACCAAATTGAATATCAAATTAAAAAAATACTTGTTTTCTATAATATGGTGAGCACTTGGATCCCCAATTGATATCATATGGATGAAATTCCTTACCTTGAGGCTCACTAGGCCCGTGGGATCAATTTAGACCCAATTAACATCCTTTTTATATAGTAATAATTAGGATCACAAGGATGAACTTGGTTAAAATTGCATTAGTCATTACCATAATTGACTTCATAGGTTCAATTTGTGATGATGTGGGGTATAATTGATCCCAAATTCACATTCTTTACTCATAGATCTACTTTCAAGGAGCTCAAATTTACCCAAATCACCATCATGATTGTACCTTATATAACCTAAAACTTATACCCTAAGCCCTAATCCCTAAATTTCATAATCCCTAAACTCTAAACCATAAATATAAACTCTTTAAACCTTGAACCAATCATTTTAACCCAAATTAACATCATTTAGACTAATAATTAATTTCATAGGGATTGATTTGGCCTAAATGACATGATTGATTACCCCATTTGACTAATTCACTCAATTTGCATGATGACATCCATGGTATAATAACAACCCAAAAACACATTCTATAGTCACAAATAGGTCTAATTGATCCAAATTATACTCAATTATCTTTGCGATTGACCCTATATACCCTAAACCATGTATACACATTAAAACCTAGAAGTCATAAACCCTAAACCCTAAAAACTATACTCTAAATTGTAAACCATAAACTTTCCCTATTTACCAACTTCAATTTAGTCCTAATTAACATCCTTTGTATTAAGAATCAAGTTCAAACACATGGCATATCTAACAATTAGATATTAATATATACAGGTCCATTAACCTAAACACTAATCCCTAATCCCTAATCCCAATCCCCTAAAACATAACTTGTAAGATCTCCCTATGCCCTAATGCTCACTACATGCCAAAAACATGCATGCCTTAAAATATAATTGATTTTATCACAAGATGTAATAAAATGCACTTTTTAAACATATGGTTGAAGCCTTTGGAGTACCAATCTAGCTATGCATCTAAAGTAAATTGGGGATATTTCTATACCCTTCAACATAATTAACCAAAGAGGAGGATCTAGTTGATTCTTTTAATTGAGGATGCATTTGAGGCTAATTTAAACCCCATCAATAACAAGATATGATTTGGGGTAAAATCAAAAGATTGATCTTCTATCATGAATTGATCCAATTAGTTAATTTATGCAATTCCCTACATGATATGGGTAACATTGAGCACCTAAACCAAATTTATGTCTCAATATATGCTATAACATGTATGCAACATTTACATGTCATAATTGACCTCAATTTTATAAAAAATACAAACATGAAGGTAATCAAGTCATAAATAGGTGTCACAAGTAGCTCAAATGTTCTTTAATTACCTTAGTGATTGGACCCTATATTTGATATCTTAAACCCTAAGTGTTTCACTAAAATTTTGATTTATTTTATTTAGAGATAAAGTTGTAAAACATGAAATAAGGGTGAGGTTAGTAGAACCTAATGTGTTGTGCACAGATGAATTAGATGATTTTGGATACTCATCTTTGTCTAGGGAAGAATGATATGCAGATAATAAAGCACTTAAAAAATGGTTGATTAATTGGATATTAAGGTGGATTTCCTAGAATGAGCTAGATCTAAGAAGCACAAGATTTATTGGAGGATATCAATCCACACTTTTAAATAATTAAGTTTTGAAAACAAAAAATAAATTGTTTACATAAACAATAGAAGATACTTAAATCAAATACAAGAAGTGCTTGAGAAAGAATAAGTGATTTTGACTATTATAGCAATAAATTATTCGATATCAATGATAAATAAATAAAACATGGTTTAGAATATTTAATTAATATCTATGATATGATAAAAACTTAGAAAATGGAATTTGGTTAGGGTTTGATAGGTCAAATAAGCTTGTTAAAAAAATGACAAACAAAGATCATCGATAGTTAGGGTCAAACCATCGGTAGTTTAATAACCATCAGAAGTTAGGGTTAAATTGTTGGTGGTGGTTAACAAACCATTAGTGGTTACTATGGGATCTAGTTTTGGAAGAGAAGTTTGGTTAGGAAGGTTGTAGGAAGGTATTAGAAGGTGAGCTTGGGTTAGTTATTAGTTGTGAGACAAAGGGTAATGTTTAGAGGTGTCTGGTTTAGGTAGAGGGAAAGTGAAAAAAGGAATAACACATAGAAACTAATTGATAAATATTGATAAGAAATAGATATTTATCTTTGTTTTTATTGGTCTGAAGAATGTTGAGGTTGGTTGAAAGCTTGGTGTAGATTCTGAAACAATCTCGATAGGGTGACAGTACCTTGGTTGTTGACTGATGAGATGTAGTAGCACTTTTGATCTCTATCTTAGTTGCTAAAAGTAATAAAGATACCCACACAAGAATATTATATTTCCATCCCAAGAATTTCTCTTGATCTCCCCTTTCACCTCTTCTTCCTCTCTTAATTTTGAAGGAAGGGAGTAATGAAATAATATGTTCAACAAGCTGTCTAATTTTAAACTTAACATGTGTTGTTATGCAAAATGGAAAATAAAATAACTATTAATAGAAAATCAAACTAGAGTTTTAGTTGAAGTTAATCCATGAGGTGGTTAAGGGTAAATCAATAGTGTTTGAGGTTGATCATTGGTGGTTAAGGGTCGACCATCGATGATTAGGGTCATAGTCACAAATGGCTAAAGTTAGCCATTTTCACTAATGACTAGCGGGGAAATGGATAATAAATGGTCCCAAGGGGGTCCAAGGGTGGTATAAGTGTCAATGTGACATCTAGAATTGAAGTGTATGATTTTATAGTTTCCACATTTTGCCCTTTTTTCTTATGTAGTTGTATTAACAAGCTGCAAAACAAAGAATAGAATGATTGGTAGAAAGTTGGATGCCTTGCATATGGGAGAATGTGTTCCCCCTCAAATCAGGTTTTGATGAGGTGAAATAGAAGCATTGGTGGGTTTGATAAGTGGTGAAGTGGGTGATAAAGTTGGTGAGATGTCAATAAATTATATACAAGCATGCACATATAATGTAACTAAGTGTGATATGATAGATCACACATAGACTAAGCTACCATAGTTGAGGTAGTTTATAAATCTTGGCTGGTACTAGAAGGACAAGTGACAAGTAGACAAAGTGATCACATTAGGCATGATGGTTATGGTTGCACATGTAAATGCAAGTATCCTAGGCAAGTCAATGTATTCATAGGTATCCAAGGTAGGAAGTGAGCTTGGGAAGACATAAAAGGGTCACAAGTGTCGAGGCCAGAAAGTTTCATGCTCTAAGGTACTTAAATGGTTGGTACACAAAAGAAGTGCAAGTTTAAGTTGTTCAGCATGGTAATGTAGTTGTTGTGCTCAAAATGACCAAGGTAAAGTCATCACAAAAAGTGCAAAAGTTCAACCAAATATAGGTGGTTTGGCAAAGAAGGTGATCATCATTAGGGGTGGTTAATGGTAATGTTGTTGTGGTGAAGAGTTGGTAAAATGTGTAGTTATTAGGGAAAAATTTGTATTATGGTCGACCATCGATGGTCAAGGTCAACCATCAATGATTGCATAGTGACCATCGGTAGTTGGATGTCAGCCATAAAAGGGCAATAGTTAAAAGTAAAATGAGGATTGTTATTCCTCATTTACAAATTGACATGTGGTAGTTCATCTTTGCTTATGTAGTGATGCTTGAGATTTTATGATTAGCTGAGTGAGAGATTGATTTGTGTGTTTAACTAGAAGTTGAGTAGTTGGTTGAAGGTTTGACTGAGGTGGTCTAGAGTAGAGGAAATCCAGTGAGGATATGGAAAGGCTGAGGGAGAGTGTGGGCCCAAGTGATAGTGGTTAAGAGAGTGCAACCATAATCATGGTTGAGGAATGAGGTTAGTGGTGTAATTGAATTTATGGTTTGTATAGTTTTTAGTGGGTGGGTGGGGGTAGGCAATTTGGAATAAAGGAGTCTATGAGATTTAGGTATAAAATTGGGTATGGGGTGGGTAGTGATTGCATGGGAACTAGTGTAGGTGATAGTTATTATAAGTATAGGTTAAAATTTTGAGATTTGGTGGATGTTTTGGGTAGTTTAGGGAAGCCTTAGGGCTTGGTATGTCACTAGAAATTACCATACCATAACCATCAATAGTCATTATTGACCATCATTAGTCGATAGGTGACCATTGAAGTGGTCAATGTAGAGACCACTGATAATTTACCACTAAGCCATCAGTGGTTGAGGGTGATCATCTATGGTTTCACAAGGAATTATTAGTGGTTAATACTTGACCATCGATGGTTTAGGATAAGTTGAAAGTATATTGGAAGGATGGGTGAAGGGTAAGGATAGGTGAAAATTATACATAAAAAAGGTGAAGGGTAAAGGTAGGTTTAGGGTAGTATTAATAGGTGGTGTTTTGATAGGTAAAGTATACTAAGGAACACATCTAACCTTATAGGTGAAGGAGTAGTTGTAGGTGCAGGGTCAAGTGCCACAACTCCTAGATGAGGTATGTCAAGTGATGATAGACCAGGAGTGGGATCACCTGATGGTTATGGGCTTAGCAGGCATTAGATATTACACAAAGCTCTGACACAACTTGTCAGATTTAAGAGCACACTTGATTACCTTTGTATTAGCAACTAAACATGTGGAATTAACTAGAAGTACAAGTAACTAGAAATAAGAAATAACACAGAATATGAGAGGCAACACACAATTGTATTCAACTCATTACATAAGGAAATTACAATAAAGAGATCACACTCTTCTTCCACTTTGTGGGCATACTAGTAATCTTCCCTCAAGAGTTGTCTTCTCTCAATACAGGTCACAACAAACAGCTAACACAGAGCTATTGTTCACCTCAACTAGTCAGTATAATACTGCCTATACAACCGAGTACGAACTGGTACTCCAAGTAGATCTCAACATGATCTTGCTCCTTGATGTGTTGCTGTCACCTTGGATCTTGCTACCCTGTAGATCTCCTTTTGACCCTGGCACACACACACCCCTATAGACCAACCTGATCTTACTTATCACATGTAGATCTCCAACCTGATCTTGCACACCCTGCAGATCAATCCTGATCTTACATACCTAGAAGAACCCTTGTGATTCCACCATGGGAAGAACTCTCCTAGTTCTACACTTTACAATACAACCCATGAGTCTATTATATAGATCCCATGCATATAATAATTAGACAAGCAACTCAAGACTCGAACTAGTCTTTAACATGCAAACAATCAGTTCAATAAACTAACTGTTCGTCAACAGGTAGTTCTGGAACCTCACAGGCGACCGACGTCAGTCCCTATCTGACTGGAGATAATCGATGTCGGCTGAGTCCTATCGATGTTGATTGCTTTTTGTTGACCCCTGCCTGACATCGGTGATCTTGTCGATGTCGGTGACTGTGCCACTTAGCATCCTCCTCCATGTTTGCATTCGGGTGAAGCTTTTAGCTCCACAAGCTAACAACTTGACCATCGATGGTTTAGGATAAGTTGAAAGTATATTGGAAGGATGGGTGAAGGGTAAGGATAGGTGACAATTATACATAAAAAAGGTGAAGGGTAAAGGTAGGTTTAGGGTAGTATTAAAAGGTGGTGTTTTGATAGGTAAAGTATACTAAGGAACACATCTAACCGTATAGGTGAAGGAGCAATTGTAGGTGCAGGATCAAGTGCCACAGCTCCTAGATGAGGTCTGTCAAGGGATGATAGACCAAGAGTGGGATCACCTGATGGTTATGGGCTTGGGAGGCATTAGATATTATCAACACATGCCTAGATATATGGTTATATTGGTGGCCCTCATTAAGAGATGAGACTCAACCACTAATATATTTTTTCTATGATGAGAGAGATGATGATATTTTCAGAGGACATACATCAGATCATGAGGCTACCAATATGAGGTGAGATTATAGAACATATCGATAGTGAAGAATGAGATGAGCTCATGGATGTGTTATATGGGGAGGATGCAATGTATGCGATGTGGCATTTAGGAGGCCTCCATTATGCACCCTTATATCACAAGGATAAGGGAGTGAGATGGGTCATGATGATGATGATGATGATGATGATGGCCATGACTTGTTATGCACTACCAGACTCAAATAGTGGAAGATTTCCTTTAGTGTTGCTAGGAGTTTTAGTAGGTATGATGATGGATCAGATAATGTATGCTTAGGCACCTCTCTTACTAGTTTAGATATATTAGGATATTTGGAGATATAGGGCACATAGGAGGTATGAGATTAGTGTTGGGTTTGTGCTACACATTTGGGCATATGAGCACATTAGGGTGATTTGACTAGGTGGGTTACCCTAGCATGGATTCATTTAGATGGATTATAGAATTGGTTTCATTTGTTAGAGGCTTGATTTTGAATTCACTAGACTAGGGGAGGGACACATGACCTAAAGTGGCATAGAGATAGGTTGGATGCACTAGTTGAGGGTGATGTCATCTAGAGACCATATGTCAAATTTTTGACATGGGTAGGTCTTACGAGGTAGATATTTTCCTTATAAAATTATAGGTGGATTGAGGGTAGATGGGACGTAGAGGTAGAGTTGATCCATTTTGATAAGGTGAAGAGGTAATTTGGGTTAGTACAAGATATCCCAGATGCTTTCCCATGATACCAAAGGGAGAATGTGGAGTTTCCAATGCCTGAACCATAGCTAGAGGAGTTTGAGTTTGATTAAGAGGAGTTATTAGTGAGAATATTGATGATTTTAGGGTCACACAAGAGTACCTTGTTTGGTTCTAAGCACACTATAATGCAATAGTGTTTGGAAGAGATGTTGTATAGGTTGGGCAACATGCCATATATTTTGATATAGAGGCGGGGGAGTGGGGATGAGATGGAGGTGGATGCCCTAAATAGGTCGACACTAATTAGAGAGAGGGATTAGGCTAGGGCAATGTTAGTAACATGATAGGCAATGTTAGCAATAGTGACATTAGAAAAGAACATGACATAGAGCTAGGTGGGTACCCTCACATAGGAAAGAGACTAGGTGTGAGTGTAGATAGCCTTGGTCACATAGGAGAGGGACACCTTGAGATAGGGAGTAACATGGATGCTACCACCTGTAGGTCCATCAGGGACCATTCCTATGTCTAGATATATTACTACAGTAGAGGAGCTCTACTATTATAAAGCATTAGTATTTACCTGCTTTCCAGATGAGCCACAATTTTATGAGTATGTGACACAACTTAGGGGTGGGGGAGCCAACATTGTGACACTAGGTTAGTGGGTAGAATCTAAAGGTGCATAGAGAGGTACCATAGGTGGATAATATCCAAGGAATAGTAGTGCTCCAGCACCTAAGAATCTCATGAGACTTCAGTTTTTGATGTATTATATGATTTTGATATTGACCTGTGAGCCGATGTAGTGAGATGTACATGTTTTGAAGAGATGTAAACATTATTGTTATATAAATGATCATTTTGATTATGAGTTCATGATGTGGTTATGGTTTTTTGGATTTTGTGTATGGATGTGATTATTTAATTTATGTTCATGATGTTATGATGTTTGTTTATGATTTAGCATTTCTGCTTTGAGTTTACTCACCTAGCTTGGCATGAAATGGATGACATATGTAGATGACTTGTTGATATATGATGTGATAAATGATGATGATGATATATGGTTCATGATTAGCTGATGTGATTGGTTATGTAGATGTTGTTTTATTAATATGATAATGGTGTTATGATGCTTATGGATGGATGTGTGACTCATTAGAAATGAGGATGTTTTTAGATTAATGAATCTATGTTTCCTTACATTTCTAGGCATGCGATGATTTGGCTATTTAGTTTATGCTCATTACAAATTTTGATATTTGATGGATGTTTTTATGTTCATGATGTGATGATGATTCTGATGTTATGTTGTGTTGGACATGGCTATGATGCTTATGATTAATGTTATGGTTATTGATGACTATGTTCATGATGTGGATATGGTTTATTGGTGTTACTTATGGATGTGATCGTTTGATTTATGTTCAAGATAATTAAATTTATGATGTTATGATGTTGATATGATTATGGTTATGGGTATTGTTGATGATGCTCATTAATGAGTCTATGCTTATTTATCTAGATTAGGCATGTGGTGGATAAAATATGTAAAAGACTCATTCATTTTTGATGTATGGTTAAAATGTTCATTGATATGATAAATGGTTTATTATTAGTTGATGTATTTAGTTATTAGGATGAAATGATGTGTGATATATGATATTGTTAATTAGATGAAGGTGACTTAACCTTAAAAACACATAGAGTAAGTTTGGATAACAAAACTAAATGTGAGAGAAGACAAGAAAGAGAGAAGAATCAAGAGACAAGCGTTTAAATGAATGTATCAACAAGTAGGTATGAGGGAATAATAAGAAGAAAAGATGTTTCATCTTTGGCAAGGACTAAAATAAACTGAAGTGAGATTAGATTATGAACATAGGCCTTTTGAATGCTTCATATTACCATTCACTAGTTGGTTAAAAGTTTTTTGACCATTTTGTGTCAAGTAGGCTCAAAAATACCTTATTTATAGAGGGTATAAAGGGGACATGGATGAAAATAAAAACTTATTGTGAGACTAAAATGACTCTTCTATAGGTTAACAAAGAGCCAGTATATATAAGTCCATGTCATATAAAGTGTAGAATAATCGATGTAAGAAGTCTACTTATGAAATTCAATTGTGGATTCCAAAATTATATATATATATATATATATATATATATATATATATATATATATATATATATTTGATTTTGATAATGGGTCATTTGATTGGGAAGTTGATCGATATGAGAAGCTTCCCAGGAATTGCTATGCTTTGACAAATGATTTACTTATCCATCCTTAAAGGGAGTGGTCTAAGTTTGTGAGATTTGTTTAAGGGTTTTTATAGTAATCCTTCAAGGGATAGGTCTACCTTACATTTGATCAATTTTGATAAGCTTTGGTAGCTGTCCTTTAAGCAAGCAGTCTGTGAATGTTTAGAATGACCCATAGGATATATGAGTTTTTATGTTTTTGTGATTTTTTTTGGTTGATTTTGTTTTTGATATTGACATGGATTTGCTTATATAGGTTCAAAACGTTCACTTTCATGAAGGAAAGACTAAAGTACAAGAAGGTTGATAATGGGTAAAGGAGTTTTAAATGATAACGACCATGGGATTCCATCCTATAAAGGGGTGAAAAGTACCATGATAACCATGTCATGGGTAGAGCCATGGTACCCATGTGTAATATTAAGCCAAAATTATGATGGAAAATCACATGATCCATATGTAATTGGTTGTCCTTAAAATAAGGAGATGTATGTTGGTGAAAATAAGGGATGAGATTAAGTTAGATGAAAGGTGAGTTTGATCTTGTTTAAAAAAATAAAGGATGAAGATGTGAAGCATTGAAGGGCTAAATTTCTAATTTCCCTTCAAGAGAGGAGAACTGGTAAGTTCTCAATCCATACTTGTGTATTATGATATAAGGTCCAAGCTAATTAAAAGTTAATTTTCCCTACTTGATTTTCTTCATATTAGTTACATGTTGATTTTCCTTTAAATGATATCTATGATTTTGAATTCTCACACTTTGAGGTGTTTGTTATAAGTGAGCTTGATTCATTCTTGATAGACATGAAGATAGGTAAGCACAACTAAATGATGCTCATCAAGTAACTCAAGTTGGGTTAAATTTTCTTGATGATAATCAACCTTAGAGATGATATCTTGCAGGGATATGTGAAGAGAGGGAATTTGTACTTCAAGAGGCAAGATAGCCTTTGATCCAAATATAAGAGAGAAAGGAGTAGCACCCATAGGGGTTTGAATGCTAGTATGATATGCCCATAAGGTGAAGGGGATGTGTAAATGCCAATCTTGACCAGATGCATTAACCATTTTAGTTAGCATATTGTTAAGAGTTTTTAAAAAAAATTTGGCCTATCCATTTGCTTGTGGATGATAAGGTGATGAGAAAATTAATTTAATACCGAATGTGTCACAAAGGCCTTAGACTTGTTTGTTCTTAAATACTTACCATTATTGGCGATTAATTTATGCGGGACACCAAAGCCACAGATAATGTGATGGTTGATAAAATTGATAATCTTTTCAGCTTTGGTTGAGATAGGAATAACATCTACCCACTTGGTCAAATATTCTATTTTAGTGATGATAGAGTGATTTCACTATGAGGAATGGGGGTTAATTTCACCAATAAGATCCAAACCCCATTGTGAGAAGGGCTAAAAATCTTTGGATACTTGGAGACTATGGTTAGGTGTGTGATGTAAATTAGTGTGTTGTTGACATTTAATACACTTTTTCACATAATTGCAAAAATATTGATTGAGGGTGGAATGATAATAGCCAAGGTGAAGGATGTATTTAGTGATGACTAGGCCACTAAAGTGTCTCCCATAGATCCCATCATGCATTTGCTTGATAGCATGAGATATTTCATGGCTACGTAGGTGGCAGAAAAGAAGGCCATCAAAGCCATGTTTGTAAATGATTCCCCCTAATATGGTGTAATGAGAGGTAACTTTAATGAATGCTCTTTGGCCATTCCTAGAAAGATTGGAAGGGATGATGACAAGGTTGAGATAGCCAAAGATCTGCTTATACCAAAGGTTAGGTTGGGCCTCCTCCAAATTAAATATGGTTGGAAAGTCTAATTTGATATAAGAAGGTTGGGTAAGATGATGGATAATGACATATAACTTAGAATTAGAAGGTGTAGATGGGATCTAGGAAGTGAGATAAGCCATCATATCATCAAACTTGTTCATAGATCATAGAATGGCTTGGATGCAATAGTGTTCAAATGATGCTTAGAGTACATTGACTAGTTATTTGTACTATTGTACAACATCATTCGTACATTGATAAGACCCATTGATTTGGTTGACCATGAGTTGGGAGTGACTAAAGATGCTAATTATCTTGAATCTCAAGGCTAAAGTGGTTTAGATATCTATCACTAAGGCTTTGTACTAAATCATATTACTGGTATAATCAAAGTCAAGTTTGAAGGATAAAGGAAGAGGTTCAACGTCAAGGGGAATAAGGATGATACCAACTCCCCCACTACATTAAAATTTTGATCCATCAAAGAACATGGTCATTTGATAGGTGATGTCTTATTGAAATAAAGTGGTAATGGACTCATCGGGAAACTCAAGGGAGGATGGTTGGTTATCTACTAAGGGTGCTTCAACCAATTGGTCGATGATGACATGCCCTTTTATTGACTTATACTAGAGGAACTCAAGGTCAAAATTAGCTAAGAGCATGAGTCACTTAGCCATACACCAGTTTTAGTATGGCTTGGAGTGCATATACTTGAGTGGGTAAGTACTAGTTATGACATAGGTCTTGTGGTTGAGAAGGTAGTGGAAAAGTTTGGAAGTGACAAAGATTAGTGTGAGGCAAATTTTTTTAGTATGGGTGTACTGAGTCTTGTAATCTATAAGAATTTGACTTATATAGTAAATGGATTACTATTTAGGTTGATCATCCCAATGGGCCAACATTGTTCCTAAGGAGTGGTCGGTGGTAGAAATATAAAGGTAAAAAGGTTGATCTTCTTTGAGAGGAATGAAGATGGGTGGAAAAAAAGGGTACTCTTTAAGTGAATCAAAAGCCTTTTGACAGTCTTTATTACACTTAAAAGATATATCTTATTTACCAAATTTGAATTTTAGGTAAAATTGGGACCTTATAGATAAAAAATTGACCTTTAGGTGTTTTAAGGGTCCAATACATATGTCACAAGGTGTTTTATAGGTTAATTAATGTCATTTAATGTTATACTAGCCTTAGTCCTTAGTCATTTTAGTCCCTTTAGTCATTTTGAGTCATTTTGAGGTTAAAAAGGGAATTTAATGAGTTGTAAAGATTCTTGGGAATTGTGGAGGTTATAAAATATTATGTTACATCCCATGTGTCCCAAAAGGTCTTAATCAACTGACATAACTGAAAGGTGGTAGGTTCTTTATAAGAAAGGATAGTTTTTTTGAGAAAAAAAGATGAGTTTAGCACTTGTATAGCTCATGGGGAATGTGCCACATGGGATAAGGTTGTAATATGAATATTTATCTTCCTTATATCCATCTCAGTGATTGACATGCTCTAGAAGTTCCATTTTTGGTCCAAAACAATTCTGGTCCCTTTTCACCCTTTTTGGTAAGCAAAAATAATCTTCAAGTTTTTACTTGATACAGCTAGCATAGGAGGTTTCAGATCAAACACCTTGGGGAGGTTAAATTAATCTTAGATAAATTCATTTAAATATAAATAGTTTTATTAATGATATTCTGTGCTTCATGAGCCATCCTCATGAAGTTGACTATGTTTTTTTGCATACTAATCTGTCTAGCCTATAAGTTTTGCCTTTGTTTGAGTAATTCCATATGAACTAGTTGCTGATATTGGTTCCATAGCATGTTAGATTACTTATATAATTATATAAATGTTTTTTTTATCATTTCAAGGTGTTTTTATATTCCAATCATCTCAAGTTGTAGAAGGGAGCACCTTTCTGTGCAACATGCAGGTTTCCACCATTCTTAAGACTTTTATGATTTGATGGTGACTTTAGGGAATTGTGTTAGTTTAATTTGAATTTTTAAAATGATATTATGATTAAATTTACCTTTCAATTCCATTCTTAAAATAAATTCTCATGAGTGCATTCATGGAGCACCATACAATCAATTTTTGCTCACTGTTTGCTTGCAACCATGGTGAGGCACGTGTATTCAACCTATATGTCATGTTCACATAGGTTTATTTAAGGTTTTTAAGCCTTGGTGAATAATTTGGAATAATTAATTAGTGATTCAATATTTATTTTATGTTGAAAAGAGGGACTGAGCAGTAATATATTACATTCCCACCTAGTCTACCATGAAGAAACTCATCTATAGGTGCCATGAGGAGGTGTTCATGTTGCAAAGAGGGTGTTGACACTTGATTCAAGTTTTTTAGGATGTGAATAATGAATTTGAGGTTTTTTAGATGGATATGAAATCAAAATAGGTCTAAATCAATGCATATTTCTCATTTTTTGCTCACTATCCATACGTTAGATTGCCCACCTACAAGTGGCCTTAACAGAGGAGTTTTTGAGCCATTTTGAAGAGTTAGATCATAATGTGGAACCATCATTGAGGTATTGATGTGTTAGGGAGATAATGAAAATAATTTTTAGGGGATAGGTTGATATATTGATGTTGAGAACGACTTCACAAGGATGATGACTGAGTTCAATACTTTTTCCCAAAAAGATGAAAACACAGTTCCTAGGTGTTTTGATGATATCTTGCAATAGGGGTATAAGGAATTTATTTTCATCATAATGTGTTTGTTTTTATTTTTTCACATAGGATAAATACATTGATAATTTTGGGAGGTATATGAAAAATTTATGGTGGATATTTGAAGGCCTAAATTTACCTACAAAGGCACTAAACCCAGGTAGTAACATTTACATAGTTTGAACCTTAATTGATCTTACACCCCAAAAGATCATATGAGGCATATATGTTGAAGTTGGAGTGGTATTAATTAGGTAAGGAGGATGTAAAATATTCAAAATATCATCAAAATAGTGTGATATACTATGTTATAGACCCTCATATGCACCTTTAGTTCATATAAATGGCCTGAAAAGATGCAACTACAACGAATATAAGGTCTAAGCTTGACAAGTTGCTTCTCTCTTGACATATATGAATGTTAGGAATGTTTAGTAGTTTAGAAATTATGGGGAGATTATAAAAGTTTAAATTTTATTATGAGGCAAATTATGACCTTCTAATCTAATTTATACCTATAGTGTCCACCTACAGCCAGTTGTAGGTGACTGTAGGGTTACCATGAGTAATAAGCCTGATAACTTTGATGATAACCTCAATCTAGACATGAAGAGAACAAAGGAAGATAGAGTATGGTGTATAAATATTAAAATAAGGTTTTTTTCATCATCTTCAAGGCCTATAACTAGAAAACCACCTACAAGATTCACTATTAGAAAAGATAGGGCAAGACATAGTCAGTAGGCAGTGAGCAAAGGGTTGATAAATTGAGTTGGCATTGTAGGTATATGGGGTGAGTATGAAATAAAAATGGAAAAATTAAAATTAACACACAAGGAAGGTATTGTATCATTTTTTTCAATGTCAAAATATGCAAGGTCACCTATAGGCAAGGGGGAACATAGCAAACATGGTTGGATTACCAGGCATGGTCTAACTGAGTGAGGATACTTTCGAAGTGCAAGCATGGGAAATGAGAATTGGTGAACATTATAAACTATCTTAATAGGGTATATTTGACATCTCAATGTCATCATATCAGGATAATATCAATAAATTCTCTCCAAATGTCAATACATAACCATTTTTTAATTGTCATATACACAATCCTTTGCTTAAAAGTCTATTTTTTGGTTTCTAGTGCATGTAAGGGCTCAAATGACTAGAGTTGATTTTTTATGGAGGTAAAATATATTAATTTAGTAATCCCATAAAATATTTACCTTTTATTGAGGAAATAGGGAAGTGACATTTGTTTTGTCTCAAAAAGAGGGCACTTCCCTAGGTGCACTAATTGGCAGTTTTGAAGAATAGTGGCAAAGTGATGAACCAAATGATGTTTAAACATTTAAAAGAAGTATATAAAGTTTTAAAACAATTATAAAAATCATTAAAACCAAGAACATGAATATTAAACTCAAAAATTTACTCCATACTATTAAGGTTATAGTCAAGGATATGAGGAATGGTGAAGCTTAGTGTTAGATGAGGAAGTCATCTTCATTTTTAATATTTGATATGATTTATAGCCTATTGGAGCATGATTATGGGATCATGGTAGAATTTTATAAACTATTTGGAGTCAATTAAAACCATAAAATGTCATTTTAAACTCTAAAGTGCAGTCAAGCTTACGAAGCATGATAAAGCCTAGATTCTAAATGAGAGGCCATTTACACTTATAACATGAGATATGCATTCCAAACTATTGAAACATGTTTATGGGGTTAAATAATATGTTTTAAATATTTTATAGTGGAAAGGAAACCACAAGGATGCCATTTTTGGACCTTAAAATAACTCAAGCATGTAGGAAAGGAGAAAATAAACTCGATAGGAGAGGTTTGATTGCTCACATATTTCAGAAAAATTTGCATGGATGTAGAGGGAGTTTAGGGATTTTAGAAGAGGTCTTAAAAAAAATTTTGTGAAATTTTTTTTCATGTTGGATGTCAGAACTTTATGAATAAATCTTAAGAGTCAAAATAGGCCTAAAACCCTTGAAAACCCTCAATCAAGACCCAATTGGAGAAACCTAGTTGGATAGATAATATAATTAAATATTTTTCTCATGAAATATGTTTTAAATTTCATAGGACTCTCTCAAGATACTCACAATGAATTTTGGTTGTACGAACTTATACATACAGTGTACAAAACATGCTTTTCTTGATAGTTTTATGCATTATGTAGGTTCTAAAATGATTTTGAAGATGAATAAAAATTTGGAAGAAATATTAAGACTTGTGATAACTCCAAATATTCATTTTATTCCTCAAAAAAATTCCTAATTACCTCAACAAGAGATCTCATCTCAGCCAGTCAAAACTTGCATATTAGACAAGCTAGTGAGAAGGGTGGAAAACTTTAAGTGGGGTGATTTTAAGGTGTGCCTAATTATTATAAGGACATTGAGGGTATTTAAAATTTTCACACACTCCATCCCAAGTATTTTTTTGAGAAACTGAAGCCAAATTTGAGGACAAGAGTGCAAGGTGCATGAAAGAGGAGTTTTTTGGACTACAGATCATGATGGCTCCTTTTTAGGTGATTCCAGATGACTAGGCCTAAAAGCAATTCATGGAGAGGAATGTATGAAACCATTACCATTAATAATAATTATAAAACTTGTCCTAATCAGTTTTGGGATGTTTAAATAGGGATAATCATGAAGGCATTTTTTCTGAGCTAGAATGAGGAGTTTTATGACACTTTGCAAAAGTCTGATGACTTGGATGGACACTTGGGCTTCCTAACATTTCATGGTTCATCAAATATCCTATTATCATGAAAAATTAACTTATTTTATTAGATTTACAATTTTTATTGTGGCCCTTGGACTTCTCTCTTCTCACTCTCTCTCAAGTTCTATAAGAACTAGCCATTTTGGCTTTTGTAACTAATGCTCTACTTGAGTATGGAAAATACCTACTCATTTGAATAAAATTTGATAAATAAGACTAATTATTTTTACCTATTTATGACTATTATTAGTGTGTTTCACTTTAATTTTGTATCTTACTTAGTGAAGACTATGGATTCCTTAGCATGTTGTCTCATTCTTGCATCTTATTTGCAGTTGGAAAGCTTCTTTTTTCAGGGCATGTGAAGTGTTTTAAGAAATGTCAAGGATTGAGTGAGTTATTAATTTCATTAGTGCCATTGAAGTACTATTGTCTATTCTTCCTATATTTTCACATTCATCCATAACCTCATAATGTAACATTGATGTGAGAAGATACATATTTGAGAAGTGTATGTTTAGTTTGTCCCTTGATTTCTTGTGTAAAATGATGTTGGTTGGAAGTCATCATATTATTTGGTGAATCATCTCCATTATAATAGTTTTATTTTATTCATCTCTCTCCCTTTTCCCCCCAACATTTATTTATATTTGCAATCCAAAGTGGTACCATCAAGGGAGCTAGCCCTATCTAGAGATTCACTTTATCCTTAGGCTACCCACTAGCCTAGAGGTGTTTTCATTGTTCCATTTGGATGAGGAAAGATTAGGCATATCATAAAAGGGTGAAAATATAAGTGAAAACACATCTTTTTTTATAAGGTGGTGGAAATGTTGACATTGATCAAAGAGCTGAGAGACAAAGTGACGAATGTATTGGAGCTTCCTTTGAAAGTTGCAGAGTTGCTTGAGGTGAGTGGGAGGAGACATTTCAAGGATTGATTTGATTTTTTCAATATCAAATTTTATTCCTCAAATCGAGATAATAAAGCTAAGGATATTTCTTGAAAAAACCCCAAAAATACACTTCTTGGGGTTAAGGAAGACATGGTAATAGATGAGGCACTCAAAGATAATCTTGAGAATGGCTAAATGATCCTTACTATATTTGGATTTTCCAAGAAAGTCATCGACATAGTTTTATACGATTTTATTAATAAGGTCATGAAAGATGTAGGTCAAAGTGTGATAGTGGTTGTACTAGCATTCTTCAGACTAAAAGGCATGACCCTATAGAAGAAAGTTCCTTACAGGGGTGATAAAAGTAGTTTTGTGTTGATCTTCAAGGGACAATTAAGATCTAATTATAACCTGACAACCCATCCATAAGTGATAGCATCTCATGGTTGATTGTAAGATCAACTAGTTGGTCAATACTTAGCAAAGGAAATCCATCCTTTGGGAAATTAAGAGTAAGGTCATGAAAGTCTACATAAATGTGAAGTCTCCCTATTGCTTTGGTGATAGGAATGACATTTGATACCCAATGGGGATAATCAATGGGTTGAATGAAATTTATGGATAGGAGGCACTGAAGTTCTTATTTGATGAGAAGGGATATGTGAGGGTGCATCCAATGGAGCTTTTGCCTAAATGGCTTGGCATCACAGTTGGTGACTATATTATGGGTGGGAATGGAGGGATTGATTTTTGGCATGTCACTATAAGACCAATAAAATGCTATGATGTGGTCTTGTAGGAAGGAGGGGAAATACTAAAGTTCCATAGAATTTAGTGATTAGCCAATTTTGATAATGCATGGATTATCTAGAGTACCCAAGTTGATATCCATGGTGGATTAGTTCAACATGGTTGAAGTCTTAGGAGGAAGGGATCTATGGATAAAATAATCTTATACACCAAAATAAACAAGAATAGAATCGTCATCCTGACATTGAATGGTATTAATGGTAGGAGAGTCATCTCCTACCATCTCAGGATGAGTTAGAGGAATGGTTATGGTCTCTCCATCCTTTTGATAAGTCAGGGGTCTAAGGATGATCATGTTGATGAAAAAAAATTTAAGGGGGATGTTGTCAAAATCTTGAGATGTTAATGGTGGAATGGATGATGAGGATGGGATTTCCACATCAATGATGGAAATGAGATGTGAGTTTACTGGCTCTTTAGGTGGAGTGAAATTGAGACCAAATAGTTCATGAGGATTTTGAATCTTACATGGAGGAAACTCGTGTGATTTATGCTCATAATATCCTAGACTAAATCCCTTCCAAGCACACCTATAGAGGTATGTCTTAGTAAACTCTAGTTTATCCAGGTAGGATAAATCAGAGGTGAATGGTCAAGGAGAAGAGGAGGTCAAGGAGGAAAATAGTGGTTGATTAAGTCCCCCATAGATAAGATTTGTTTTAAGATTGGGGAACCCAAAAGAAATAGTGGTTCCAGTATTAGGTTCATAATTAGGGTTTTGGTCAAGGTTCTTATACTCTTGGGGAGTAGGGAAGGCATCTAAAGCTAAGAGGCAATACTCCCTAAGTGAGAGATGTTGTAATGTGGATTCCAAGGGGTCCGTTATGGGGATTTGGGTAGAAGGAATGGACAAGCTAATTGAGGCTTGGTTGGTAGAAGAAGTGGAATCATCATTGGTTGATGAGGACTTGGCATTGGAAAGGATGATAACATCATTCAGGTGGTACATCATGTTGCATGATGTAAAATGACTTGGGTCAGCTTGTATGGTAACTAATTGACCCTTGTGCTTGAATTTTATGTAGTGACGTAGGGTGGATAGTACATAATTCATGGAATAGATCTAAGGGTGTCAAAGTAGAACATTGTATTAGAACTCACTTTTCACTACATAGAAGAGCTCAAGAAGCATATAAGGTCCTAGATGAATGTAGAGGATGACAATTCATAGAGTTTAGGGTGGTTTTCAACATAATGTTCATTCAATAATTTTAGCTAGTCATATGCATGGGAAGAGATAATGTCGATGTTAGCCCCTCCATCAGTCATGACCCTTTTGATGTGGGTTTGGTTGATATATGTGGTAATGAAGAGAGGAAGATCTAGATCTTAGGATGAATGAAGGGTATTTATAAATATTTAAAGGTAATAAGTGTGGAAAGTTGGAGGGCTCTGATAAAGGCTGCTAGAGGTTGTGGGTCTTTTGGTTGGACCTCTATAAACTAAAAATCTTATATCATTGCTTGGTGGTGGGGCAAGGTATTGATTATTTCATATAAAATCATCTTCACTGATGTTTGGTGAATGTTGCTTGAGAACCACTCTTTGGATTGATTCATGAAAGGGTTGGAGTGAGAGGTACTCAAGATGGATATCTTGGGTTTGGAAGAAGGTATGGGTGTTTGGGTTTGGTTGAGTGATTGAGTGGTACAATAAGGGTATGCCCATAGAATGGACACCTTTGCTTTCCCCTTATCCTTTTTTTAGGCTTGTGATCATGTGACCACATGGATGGTATCAATTTGGGGAAGAGTTAGGTGAGAGGACTGCTTCGATTCCTCCTCACTCTTGGATGAGAGCATAGGAACAAATAGGTTTAGGGTGGTGGCTTGTGGTTCCTAAAATGGCTACAAGGTTATGGGGGATATTTTAACAATAGGTCATCGTCAGCATATATCTAATGGATTAGGACTTGGAGAGCTTTATAGTTCTTCATATAATGTCCTAGCATTCTATGGTATAAGCAAATCAGATTGTCATCAAACTAGGATGGCTTAGGACTATGGGGGTCAAAAGGTTTGATGGGAGGCAAAGTCAATCAAGAAGCTTGTAATAATATCTGTAAGATGGTTGAGTAAGACTTAGGTAAAGGTGTAAGGGATGTTATAATTTTGGTTTTGACTTTTAGGGTGGAAGCCTTTATAGGAGTAGGCTTAGTAGCAAGAGTTTTGGGTGGTGGAGTATTTTTGGTAGTTGGTGGTTTGGAGGTAGAATTATAAAAAGTAGTAGGTTTGATTGTGGGTGATTTAAAAATAGAAGGGTTAGAAGTAGGATGTTTGGTAGTGGAGGGTTTAGAGGTAGAGGGCATGAAAAAAATAGGTAGAGGCATAGATAGAAGAGGAAGTTGGGTTTGGGTTGTCTTTGGAACATGTGTTTTCTTAACAAAAGGATGAGGTCCTAGGATGGAAGAAGGATGTGGTCCCAAAATAGAAGGTAAAGTAGAAATAAGTGGTGAGGTTCTAGATTTTGGGATCTTAGGTGGCTCTTCTTTCTTGGTTGGCTTGAATTGGGGTTTCTTTGGTGGGATAGGTGGTGCTAAATCCAAGTTTAGTGGAGGGTGAGTAAGGCTTTGAGTAAGGAGCACACCTAGGTTTTTGATAGGCTTGGTTGGGATGGTAGAAGGTACATGGGCTATGTTAGGTGGAGTTGGTGTGGTTGGTTCAATGGTGGATTGAAGGGTAGAGGTTTCTAATGGTTTGGTTGGGATGATGGTGGGTTTAATATTATAAGTGGAAGGTTGGGTTAAAAATGGTGTGGTTGAGGGTTCCTACTTAGTTGGGTAAGGAAGCTTAAGGTGGTGCCAAAATTTGGCATGATCCATGTTAGGTTAGGACAGGTACTCCAAGTTTTAAACTAGTCTATATAAAGGATTATATATGGGTTTGTTCCTTTCAGTATTGGTCTCAAAGGATAAACCCATGGATGGAGAGAAGGGAATGGTTACCTTGTCCTTTTGCTTAATCAAAGGATCCAAGGTTTGGGAAGGTGAGTCTCCTATATGAGAGGTAGGTAAGGTGACCTCTTCTTTAGGAGAAATTTTTGAAGGAAGAGTAGATTATTGTATGCTAAAAGAGAAGGATATGGTGGTAATGATTGCATCTTTTGGTATGTCTTCTAAAGGAAGGTTGGTAGCTCCACTACCTTGATAAGTGGAGAAATGGGAATAGTTGTTTCCTATGTTTCAGTTTCCAAAGGACTAGAAGGTGACTCCACTACCTCAATAAGTTGAGGGGAAGGAAAGGTGATTTGGGTAATGGCTTCCTCAACAATGAGTTCACTAAGCACCACATTAATGGTATGGACCTCATGGTTGTGGGAGGATTCCATTCTATTATTTTCATTGTTCACAGAATGGGCATGGTTAGGGAATGAACTGTCTAAAGATGTCAAGTGATTGATTTTGGGGTGTGTTGGGGTTATCCAAAACAAGTTACCCCTTGTCAATTATATTTTGGATAATGTTTATGAAAGTATTGCACCTAATAACATCATGTCCAATGACATGGTAGAAGGCACATAATTCATTCTCCTTTTATCGGCTAGGCACAGGGTGAGAGGAATCAAATTGTTGTGAAGGTTTGATCAGTGGGAGTTGTATGATATTTGATTTTAATAAATTTTCCAAAATCAAAACATATGACTCCCATATTGGATTAAATTGCTTTTTGTTGTTGTAGTTTTGGCTTTTAGTGTTTTTATTAGAGGAATTGGAAGAGTTAGACTGGTTAACAACTGGTGGAGAAGTGGTTTTAAGGACAACCACATTTGCGGTTCCCTTATTTTTGGTTCAAGTGTTAGTTTGAATATTACATTTAGAGGAGGAAGACTCATTTGATTTGAAATTGGAATTATTGTTTCTTAATTTTAACTTCCATTCATCAATGGCCCTATTCTCTAACTTCCATGCCATGGTGAAAGCTTCATCAAAGGTCCTAAAAGTCTAAACCTACAAAGTGGAGGAAATGTGTTTGGCATAAGCCTGAGTAAAGATCTCAATCAACTTAGGTTGGGGCAAAGAGAAAGAGAGTTGGTTTTATCAAATTTCTCCAATAGGCTATGCAGTCAATAATGGACTCATCATCAAATTATTAGATGAATTAAAGATCGGTGATGGAGACTTTCTTAGACATTTTTATAGAAAAGTGATCTAAGAAGGTTTGAGCTATTTGGGCAAAAGAAAAGGAGTGCTTGGAAATAAAACTATACCAATCTAGTTCTAGACTTGATAGAGACATGGGAAAGGTACAAAGAAGGAGAACATAATTATAGGCAATCAAATAGCAAGAGTGTTTAAATGCTCTTAGATATTGTTGAGGGTTTTCCTTGCTCTAAAATTTTAAAAATTTTGGGAGCTCCCATTGAGAAGGATAAGGTCAAATGGGGATAGATGGGTGAATTAGTTCATTAAATATTTGGTCGTATGTTAACAGGTTATGGGCACAAGAAATAAATGACTCTAAAGTGGTCATTTTGTCCATTAACATCTTAAAAAGATTTGTTTGTAGTTATGCACCCCCATAGTTGTAGGGAAAATTATGTTGGGTTTGGGTAGGTGCAACATAAGGATAGCTAGGAGAAGGTGGGATATTGTCACATATTGATGTGTGGACAAGGCTGGTTGAGAGGATGCCATGAATGAGTAGGTGGATATAGGAGGATATGTAGAGGATGGAGCCATATACCCTTATGGGTTAGGGTTGTAGCTAGGGTTTGGTATAATAGGAACTTATTGAAAAATTAGCATGGGATGGGTTGGAGGTATGTTTAAGTTGATAGGTTGAGGATGGGTAGTAATCTTGGTACTAATGGGTAGAAGGGTAAAAGTATGGCAACCACCAGGATCTAAAATGGAGTGGAGGTAGTTGGGTTGGAACCAAGAGGAAGGGTGGTAACACTAGTAGAGGGTACTCCCATGGTAAATAGAGCATCGTTTCCCAAATTTTGGGTTACTCCTATACTCGAAGGGTTGTTGGTTGGGGTGGAAGGTGTTTGGGTGTTGGTTGGTTGGGTGGGTTAGTTTTGGATGGTGGTATTAGTGGGATTATTGGTATAAAAAGATGCTTGGGTGACTAAAGGTTAGGTAGAAATGTTGGAAATAGAGGTACTTATCATAAGGTGGGATGGCATACCATAGGGTGGGTCAATAGAAGGAACCAAAGTAGGGGTACGGTGGGATATGGTGTTAAGGTAATGTTAGAGGACAATGGGGTTATTATCAAAAAAGGTGGCAAAATCTGTATCACCTTGAGCAACTATTTGAAGGATATTAGGACTTTTAGAAGGATGAGGAGAATTCTCTACATCTGAGACATACTCCATGGATGAAGGAGAAGAGGAAGATGAATGATTAGGAGGTAGATCTTGATTTTCTTGGTTTATTAGTTGTTGCCTAGTTAAAACCATGATTATAGGATAAAAAGGAAGATATAAGTGATTTCACAACTCAAAAGAGAAGCAATAAAAATATCTCAAGGAAAATAATGCATACACTAATGTGAATTATAATCCTAGGATACTTTTTTATCTCTCTTCAGGATTATACCTCAATTTTAAAGAAGTTATGAAGACCAACTTGGGCTTGTAGATTGGGCACTAGAAGAAGATATCTAAGGATGGTTCCAAGTAGTTAAAGGCTCTCAAGATCTATAATAGAACTTGGTACGTGGCTTGATATTGGGGCTTACCCCCTCACTTCACACACCACAATGATAAGGGTGTTAGGTGCTTAGCCAAGGTATATCAAGTTTCTAGATATTATAATCAGCTAGCGTACTAAGTTGGTTCTCCCTTTGGTGGTGAAATATAAGTAGTATAACTAAGAAAAGGTGATCATTAGGTGATGAAATACTAATTAGGCCTTATGTCAATATCTTTATGTTTAATTGAATGTGTGGTTTGGTATTGTGTGTATGGCAAGAGTGAGGTTATGATTGATTTACTTGATTTAATTTAAGCTATGTGAGCCAATCAATTAAAGCAAAAAATGTATGTAGTTAATTTTAAGCTCAAAATAAAATTTTGATTTCATTGTATGAGCATAAAACAAGAAGAAAAGCACCTAGATGCAAACTATGAACCTAATAAGAGACTTATGGGTCCCACCAGGCTTGCCAAAATGTTTCAATCAAATTTTTCTCTATTTTATTTAGAAACAAAGTTGTAAAAATTGAAATAAGGGTGAGGTTAGTAGAACCTGATGTGTTGTATGCATGTGAATCAGATGATTGTGGATAATCCTCTTTGTTTGGGGAGGAATTACCTGCAGATAAGAAAACATTAAATAAATAGTTGATTAGTTGGATATTAGGGTGGATTTTCTAGCGTGAGATAGATCCAAGAAGCACAAGCTTACTTAGAGGATATCAATCCACACTTTTAAACAATTAATTTTTGAAAACAAAACATAAATTACTTTTACAAACAACAAAAGATAGTGAAATCAAATACAATAAGTGCTTGAGAAGGAATAAGTGTTTTTGACTAATTATAACAATAAATGATTAGATATCAATGCTAAATAAATAAAACATGGTTTAGAATATTTATTGATCCTCTATGATAAGATAGAAAGTCAAAAAATGGGATTTGTTCAGGGTTTGATAGGTCAAATAGGCTTGTTATTAAAAAAATGATAAACATAGACCATCAACAGTTAGGGTCAGACCATTAGTAGTTAGGAAATCATTGACAATTACTATGGGATCTAGTTTTGGAAGATAAGTTTTGTTGGGAAGGTTATAGGAGGGTGCTGGAAGGTGAGCTTGGGTTGGCTACTGGTTGCAAGATAGAGGGTAGTGTTTAGAGGTGTCTAGTCTAGGTAGAAGGAAAGTGACACAAGGAATGACACACAAAAAATAATTATTGAATCATAATGAGAAGAATATACTTACCTTTGTTTTTGTTGGTTTGAAGAACATTGAGGTTGGCTAAAATCTTGTTATAGATTTTGAAGCAATCTTAGCAGAGTGACAGTACTTTGGCTGTTGACTGATGAGTCATAGCAATACTTTTGCTTTTTATCATGGTTGCTAGAAGTAAGAAGGATACTTGCATAAGAAGCTCTAATCTCTTACCCAAGAAGTTCTCCTAATTTTCCCTTTTCACCTCCTATTCCTCTCTTGATATAGAGGGAAGGGAGTGGTGAAGTAATAGGTTCAACAAGGTGTCTAACAAGCTATCTAATTTTAAGCCTAACATGTGTTGATTATGTTAAATGGTAGACTAAATAGTTTTTAATAGAAAATAAAGCTAGAGTTTTAGTTGAAGTTAACCCTTGAGGTGGTTAAGGGCAAACTGTCGATGGTTTAGCGTCAATCATGGATGATTAGGGTCATAGTTACAAATGACTAAAGTTAGCCATTTCCACTAATGAATTCTAGGGTAAATGGTTTGGAAATGGTCCCAAGAGGCTTCAGGGGTGGTCTAAGGGTCAATGCAACATCTATGACCATAGTTTATGGTTTTATAGTGTCTACACTAAGTTACCCTATACCATTTAAATTTAACCCTAGAAACCCTGTACCATTTACATTAAACCCTAAGCTATAAGCCCTAAAATCCAAACCCTTTAAATTATAGACCCTAAACCTTAAACCAATAAATTTATCCCTAATTAACATCCTTTATATATATAGTAAGAATTAGGTTCACAGGGATTAATCTAGTTAAAATTGCATCACACATTACCATAATTGACTTTGTAGGCTAAATCTATGATGATGTGGTGGATAATTGATCCCAAATTCACATTATTTACTCATAGATATAGGTTAAAGGCTCCCAAAATTTCCCCAATTTTCTACACGATTATATAAATATACCATACAACCTATACCCTAAGCCCTAATCCTTAAAGTTCTTAATCTTTAAACTCTAAACCACAAATATAAACTCTTTAAACCTTGAACCAATCATTTTATCCCAAATTAACATCATTTATAGACTAAGAATTAAGTTTAAATGGATCATTTTGGCCTAAATCACATGACTAATTGACCCATTTGACTAATTCTCTCAATCTACACGATACCCTAAACACTATACCCTAAATTGTAAACCATAAGCTTTCCCTATTTACCAATCTATTTATTCCCAATTAACATATTTTTTAGTAAGAATTAGGTTCACATGGCATAGAATGATTAGAAAAATTAATATACATGTCCTTAAACCTAAAACCCATGCCCTAATCCCCAAAACATAAATTGTAAGCCTGATACCCTAATGCCCACTACATGCCTTATAATATAACTAATTTTATCATGAGATGTCATAAAATTCACTTTTTAATCCTATGGCTAAAGCCTTTGGAACTTACCAATCTAGCTGTTGACCCGATGTACCCTAAACCTAATCCCTAAACACTATACCCTAAATTTTAAACCAAAAACTTTACCGATTTACTAATCAGTTTAGTCCCAATTAACATCCTTTGTAGTAAAACTTACATTTGCACATGGCATATAGAGATTAGACCTTATATACACCCTTAAACCCAAACCCTGCATGCCCTAATCCCTAATCACTAAACTCTAAAACATAAATTGTAACCCCTAATCCCTAAAACATAAATTGTAATCCCTAATCCATAAACCTTATGCACTAATGCCTTAATCCCTAATCCATAATCCCTTATTTATATTAAGCATAATGCGATCACATTATTTAATAATGTGATCACATTGTTTAATAATGTGATCATGTTAGTCTTAACATAGGTAACACTCGGTTCTCATTTCTAATTACCAACCCAAAAGCTTATATTGAAAATAACGTGATCACGTTATTACATAATCCAATCAAATTATTATCATATAAGATTCACAATGGGTTGGATGGGCTATAACCTTATAGAACACATTTGGTCAAACACTTGTGTCAGGGATGCGAAACACCGGAAGCATACAATTGATTACCAAATACCAAGCAACTGTAATATGCGGAAATAACCAGATTCACCAAGTAACTAGAATTCAGAATAACACAGCATATGAGAGATAATACACAACTTGTATTAACACTTTATACAGAAAAGAATACAATAAAGAAGATGCCACTTCTTCTCCACCACCTTACAGAGGTTTCCCACACCTCAAGTGAATAGTAAATCTTCTCCCCAAAGCTCTCCCTCTCACAGGTCCCAACACCCAACTCAAATACAGAGTTGGTGTTCACCTCCCGTGCTCCACGCACACCACAAGTGCTCCATGCACTCCACAAGCACTCCACGTGCTCCACAAGTACTCAAGGTACTTCAAGTAGATCTCCCATGAATTTGCAACAACCTGCAATTCAACAGACCATACTTATGGAAGGAACTCCCTTGCCTTCCTCTCTGCTCTATCTGAGTACACACCTGTACTCCAAGTAGATCCTGCCTGATACTACTCCCTGTTGTGTTGCTGTCTATATGACCTTACACACCTGCAAATCAAACAACGGTTCTGCTCACCTATGAACCTCGACCTTGCACACACATACACCTACAGATCAACGATCTTACTTACCATGTATATCTCCTATATAGGCCATGCAACTGTGACCAAGATCCTACACTCCTGAAGAACCCAGCTGGCTCTCCAATCCAGCACCAACACACCTGGTACTGAGGCACTAGGAGGATCGCACCATTGCTCTACCTCACACATAGAAGGAGCTTATAATTATGCTCTCTTACTCCCTAACACACTTTTCCAATACAACCATGAGTCTATTATATAGATCTCATCCAAACAATAATTAGACATCTAATTACGATAATTAGATCCGCAGCTATGAGTCTAAAATTAGCACTCATCATGCAAACACTTGGTTCATTAGCTAACTGCGCATAATTAGCTCGCAGTCGAACCACACAGGTGACCGACGTCGGTCCCTGTCTGCCTGGAGGTGACCGACGTCGGCCGATATATGACCGACGTCAGTTGCTTCCCTTTGCTATCCTGCTGACATCGACTGATCAGACTGACCCCAACTTCTCTGCAACTTAGCAACCTTCAGCAACCTCCTCTCCTATTTACATCAGTGAAGCTTTTAGCTCCACAATCCTAACAATCTCCCACTTGGAGATAAATAGCTGCACTGTACCTGTACCTGTACTCTGTCTAATCTATTTGCTGGTTTGTATCCCTCTTCAAGCTCCCACCTGAAGACAACCCACCACACATCTCGTGGTGTACCACCTGTCATCCGAGTACCCTGCCACATCCGAACCTACAAACACATGTAGTGAAGTCCTGACCCTGCATAACAACACCTGCTGCCGGTCCCTCTCAAAAAACCTGAGAACCCACTTCCTCAAATTGGCTCCTAACTCTGACAGCTCCCACTACATGGGAATACTCAGGTCTATACCAGACCTCATGTGATTTCGGACACTGTCCCTGTCCAGCCCTTAGTGTGCTCCGACTCTGCATCCCGAATCTCGCCAACACCTGATTCACATTAGCTCCCGCTGGAGACAAAATCAACCTGTGATCTCCATGCCTCCCATGTCAAAGAATTTCGCTGCTCAAAACTCCTCCTGACATGCCACTGAACTAATCTTACCCTTAGCTCAGTAAAACCCTGTATGTACACCCCTGCTAGCTAGCATACTATCCACATACAGCAACAAAATGATGTTGCAATCATCATCCCCTGGTAAGTCAAACCACAGTAGTTACCCTGACATCGACTGAAGCCATGCTTCGTCCTCCACCTATCAAAACCTGTACCACTATCCTGCAGCTTCCTCAAGACCATATGCCTGGTCTTCCATCTCACGTATCCATTCTCTCTATTCTTCTACTAAGGAATCCATTCGTCTCTGTGCTTTCATCCAGCTGGCAAACCTACCAAATCTCTCACTTGGTTCTGCATCATAATCCTGCCTAGCTCCCACCTGTTTCTTAGATCCTTCCTGCTATACAATCAACAACAAGTATGAAGAAGAGGAACACGAATTTGAGGGCCTACTTATGCCTTCAGTCCTCCGTATGGGTGTTTGAGACTCCTTGACAACATGCTGTCCACCCAAAATTCATTACAGTGACCGACCTCGGTCACTCCACAGTCTGCATCCGACCGACGTCGGTTCCATGCGTCTGTACCTGACTACCAACCTGCCAGCGCTGGTGTCCCTGCTGCCAACGTCGGTCTTCTTGACCGACATCGGTCTTAAATACTGCCGACGTCGGTCCCATGATCGACATCGGTCTTACCCTGCCCGACATCGCCGGCTTCGGTCTGCACATGACCGACATCGGCACCTGTCTATTCGACGCCGATTCCTCCTGACTGACGCCGGTGTTTGTGTTCACCTGTGAGTGATGACTTTTTACCCGCGAGCTCCTTTGGATCAAAACCCATGTCCAAACTGCTCTGCTCAGAAGTATCCAGCTCCATCCACTGGGTTCTATCCGCCATCTCCTCCAAGAACACCAAGGCTTTCCAGTTCTTAAGCCTATCAAATATATCTGTCTTCCGCTTAAGAACATGCATCTCCTTCCTACTCATGTGACCAAGCCTACGAAGCCACATCTCTGCAACAGAAGAAGAATCAGTAATATAAACAAGTAGATAAAGTATACCTGTTTTCTTACCACCAGCTAATTCAAGTGCTACCGCTGTGAGAGTTCTTGTGCATCTCTCATCACCCAATCTTTCTGAAGAAATTAGCCATATCTCCAAACCTGGGACTTGCATGACCTTCATCAACACCTGTGTGTTGGCCGCCTGCAATTTCAGCTTCACTTCCCCTTTGCCAATTCTTTGGCAAGGCTTACCAACTCCTCTACCTGGGGCTGCATGGAAAGAGGCAACCGAATCTTTTATCCAAGATTCAACTTTATCCAAGAAACCTGCAAACACATCCTATGCAACAACACTTGCTACATCTGTATCTTCAGTTTCTTCATGCTGATCTGCTACCAACCAACAATATTCTTTTACCTGCTCTTTCTTTCCATAGGACCGTGAGTAACCGTCTGTGCTTTTCAACTCCTCCATTCTTAGCTTACTTTGATCTGCCGTTGCTCTACTCCCACTCAATCAGAAACCCCTGAGAGTGCCCTGTAACCAAAACACAACCTGCTTCCTGCAACCTTAGCTCTGATACCACTTGTCAGGGATGCGAAACACCGGAAGCATACAATTGATTACCAAATACCAAGCAACTATAATATGCAAAAATAACCAGATTCACCAAGTAACTAGAATTCAGAATAACACAGCATATGAGAGACAATACACAACTTGTATTAACACTTTATACAGAAAAAAATACAATAAAGAAGATGCCACTTCTTCTCCACCACCTTACAAAGGTTTCCCACACCTCAAGTGAACAGTAAATCTTCTCCCCAAAGCTCTCCCTCTCACAGGTCCCAACACCCAACTCAAATACAGAGTTGGTGTTCACCTCCCGTGCTCCACGCACACCACAAGTGCTCCACGCACTCCACAAGCACTCCACGTGCTCCACAAGTACTCAAGGTACTTCAAGTAGATCTCCCATGAATCTGCAACAACCTACAATTCAACAGACCATACTTATGGAAGGAACTCCCTTGCCTTCCTCTCTGCTCTATCCGAGTACACACCTGTACTCCAAGTAGATTCTGCCTGATACTGCTCCCTGTTGTGTTGCTGTCTATATGACCTTGCACACCTGCAAATCAAACAACGGTTCTGCTCACCTGTGAACCTCGACCTTGCACACACATACACCTGCAGATCAATGATCTTACTTACCATGTAGATCTCCTATATAGGCCATGTAACTGTGACCAAGATCCTACACTCCTGAAGAACCCAGCTGGGTCTCCAATCCAGCACCAACACACCTGGTACTGAGGCACTAGGAGGAACGCACCATTGCTCTACCTCACACATAGAAGGAGCTTATAATTATGCTCTCTTACTCCCTAGCACACTTTTCCAATACAACCATGAGTCTATTATATAGATCTCATCCAAACAATAATTAGACATCTAATTACAATAATTAGATCCGCAGCTATGAGTCTAAAATTAGCACTCATCATGTAAACACTTGGTTCATTAGCTAACTGCGCGTAATTAGCTCGCAGTCGAACCACACAGGTGACCGACGTCGGTCCCTATCTGCCTGGAGGTGATCGACGTCGGTCGATATATGACCGACGTCGGTTTCTTCCCTTTGCTATCCTGCCGACATCGGCTGATCAGACCGACCCCAACTTCTCTGCAACTCAGCAACCTTCAGCAACCTCCTCTCCTGTTTGCATCAATGAAGCTTTTAGCTCCACAATCCTAACAACTTGCACATCACAATTCAAAAATGCATGTATATTTTATTTGTTGAGCAAAATGCACATTACCACTAGTGTAGAACACATTTTGAGTTTCACCAAGTCTGGCCATGGAAAAGGGAGCAAGATCATGTTGGAACATGTATAAAAAGAGATATTACAAGGGAGGATCTAAAATTTGAAGAGGGTGTTCATTTGACAGATGTATAAATTGTGTTTGAATGGTGTAATGAGAACATGTGTCATGGTGCTCAACTAAATTCTACTATTCATAGATATTTTTGGTTAATGGAGGAAGAACACTTGGCAAAGTATGAGGATTGTATGACTCTAATAGGTTCAAGTGACCTCTACTCATTTTGTATCTCAAATGCAAGTTCTTAGACTATTCCTATAAGACACTTGGCATGTGTATATTCTACAAGTGTGGACTTTGTTTGGAATGAGTGTGAGTCACAAATTTGATTATTGCAATGAATATTCAATTAAAAAAAAATCATGGGAGACCATTAAACATGAAACCATGGAAAGTTCAGGAGTCTGGCCATGAATCTATTCTTGATACTATCAAGGTTAGAGCATATCCTAGTGGTTCATTAGATTGAAATACAGAGGTATGTTGACTTTTCAAAAGTAGATGTAATCAATTTTACCAGATATTTTTTATTTTCTAAGTAGTACATATATAAACTTCATTTTTAATTGCTTACTAACAATTTTTTATAGGCTAGTGGTGTAAGATAAGCTTCCACCTTCACATGGTTGGCATTGTTAGTAAATAATTTTATATTCTTGAAGCTAACAGAAGCTTAGGTTTTATGGGTATTTGAAATTAGGCTAAAAATGCATTTTTATTGTATTGGGAAGGGTGTTATTGAGGTTGAAATGGGCGGTGGGTTTGCTAGTTGGGCCTAACAAGAGCCCAAGAACATAGTACTAGATGTTATCCACCCCTCGAACATGTTGTAGGTGTTATTTTTCACTAAGGAAACATATGAATTAGATTTATGCAACCACAACTTGAACTTTGACAACATTTATTATTAGTGTTTCCACTCTCCAGAATGGTAGTGAAAATGCACTTCTAGGTGGATTCAAACATTGTGGTTGTGTGATAACATGTAATTTACCTATCTGGACATGATCAAAGTGATAGATTCACAGGTGAAGGTCTCGGAGGTAGAAATTCTAGTTGGAGCTCAAGAAATTGCTTGTTCACTGATAAAAACTTACATTTTTGGACCCATCATTACAATTCAAGTTTGAGCAGATATTCCCTTTTTATATACCAAGTCTCCTTACTGACCAAATCAATCTACTCCAAAATGTTGTAAATCACTGCATACATTTTCATAAACTATTTAATTTCTCCTACAATAAATATATTGCATATTGATACATAATATAAGCTATTGTAATAAGATTATTATAATTCATTATAATCCATGTAACTCACTATTTCTAAGTATTTTCCAAAGAAAGAGATCATATAACTTGCTGCGCTACTCACAAGTTAATTTCCTATATAAAATGGATAAGTCACTGCATATTTTGAATAGTCACTATATTTATTTTTACTAGTCTAGGCTAGCAATAGGTAATAAGTATATGAGTATATTTCATAAGTTAAATCTGTTGCATATACCTAACTTAGTGATGTAGTAGATCACCATATGTATAAATTAACCACGTTCATTGTATTTAGAAAATAAGTCATTGTTAAAATGATTATTTTCATAAAACTAAAAATGAACAAGTTGTTATATTTACTATTGTTTATTACTGTTATTAAAATGACTATTTTGTAAAATGACTTATAAAATAGTAATAAAGTATTTATTATAAAGTTGTATTTATTTATTATAAACTATACTTCTACAGTCACTACATGTTAATAAATATATTCTTGTATATAAGTATAACAACAATCTAGATAATAAATATATTCTTGTATGATATTAAATATATTCCTTTACAATGACCTGGATTTTTATTTAGTATAATGACGATACAAGTAATGAGACTCATACTTTAGCGAATTCCAGATTTTTGATATAGTATTTCCTCATTAGTTTATACAATTATTGTATACTATATCTATTATAGTGAACTCCATATTTAAAGTATATTATAGTTTACTCAAATATCTGATTTTAAACTTGTGGTTGTTATAAAACTTATCGCTATAACCACACAAATTGATACTATCTCGTTAATATGTGATTATACGCTATGATATTATGTGAGAAAATCATAATTCACAAAGCTCTCATGACCTCAAATAGCGCGCGCACGCACACACACACACACGTAGATCACAAAATTGAATTTATACAATTTACTAAGATTATTCTAAAAAATTAAATGCATCGCCTACCTCTCAGATGCTGAATTACATTTGCTTGATTCTGAAGAATTCTTTTTTTTAAAACTTATATTCCCTTATTTTTCCATTCCACGCTTTTCTATCATCCATGCACTATGTATCTTCTTTGATATTCCCTCTTTTTTATATTCCATGCTCTAATAATAAGGGTGCAGTTTGCTTTTAATTTTTTTTCTTTCCTTTTTTTTCATTATTTAATGTTTTTATTCATTTTAGTTTTTCCTTTTTTTAGACTAATTTTCTTCTTTTTATTTTTTATCCCTCTTAATAGGAAATTCCTGGATTTTTGTTCATTCTAACATTAATTATAAAAACTAGTAAATTTACTAATTTAATTAGCATCCCCAAATATCATGACAGATTAATTAAATCAACAAATCCAGATTATATCTAATTATACTAATCTCCCAGGATATTAATATGCAAATACCATGCAAGATGATTTCCAAATAACTATTAAACTATGTTAGCAAATCATGAGTAAACAACTATTTCATGCAAGAATAAATAATCACATATGCAAGCTATTTATTATGCATTTAATATGTGCTAGCTATTGTGGTGTGTGTAGAGTTTTAGCTGATTTCTTTATTTTTCTCTGACATCTTGATCTACGCCACCCTCTCCAATGATGCTCTTCCTCTGTCACACTCTGAGGGATGAGTTCTACGTCAATCTCATAAAAATCAGGTAGTTATATCATTAAATCATGATAGACATACATCATAAAATATAGGTAAATTAACAAATCAACATATTTGTAATGTAAACACATACACTATAGCTAAATCATAGAAAAATAATCATGCAACCTAAGAAATATCCTAGTGTCCCATAACATCATATAGCTCATAGCTTAATTAAAAATAACCAAATTAAATTTTCCAACTATAAATATCCACATATAATTAAGTAGGTTATCCTAACGAGGAATCAAGATGTAACAATTTTTACATCAAAACTGATCATCAAAATTTAAAATATTTCTTAAAAAAATAGGTCTCATCATTGCCATAATAGAAATGGGTTAGCAAACTCATGGGCTATGATTATGAGATCACTTACAAGAAGGCTAAAGATAATGGCATGGCAGGTGCTTTCTCACGTACATTCAAAGACCATACTTCCTTTTCTACCATCTCTATGCCCATTCCAAACTAGTTGGAATTTGTACACCAAGGGTATGTAAATGATCCCTCCTTACACCACCTCATTCAATAATTGGCCACTAACCCCTCTGTAGTACCAAATTATTCATGGGATGGTGCTTCTCTATGATACAAGGTTTGTCTATTGATTCTCCATAGCAAAGACCTTCATCAAGCCATATTCTATGAAATCCATGATTTTTCATCAACAGGGCACCTAGGATTTCTCGAAACATATGAACAGGCACGTTGAAATTTCTTTTAAAAGGTTATGAAAGGATAAATTAAATAGATGGTGGCCGAATGTGATACCTTCCAATGCAACACAGGTGAAATAATAGTGATTCATGGTTTGCTCAATCCCTTGCCCATTCCTACTAGGATATGGATATATATTTCCATAAATTTCATTGAGAGGCTCCCTAAATATGGAGGAAAAATAGTGATCATAATCATGGTAGACTACCTCTCCAAATATAGTCATTTTTATGCCCTCAGCCATCCTTATATAACCTCCATGGTCGCACAAGTTTTCTTGGATCATATCTTCCATCTTCATGACATCCCTTCTTCAATTATATTTGATCGTAATATAATTTTCACCATCCATTTTTGGATGTAGATATTCTAATGCATAGGCACATAACTGACAATGAGATCCAGGTATCAGCGCCAAACAAAGGGCCAAAAAAAAATTGTCAATAAATGCTTGAAAACATTCCTTTGTTATTTTGCTTTGGAATAAAAATAATAGTGGGCAAAGTGGCTTCCCCTGGTTTAATGGTGGTACAATACCTCCTACCAGACTTCTACTAAAATGACTCTATGTGAAGTAGTTTATGGTCAAGTGCCCCCAACCCGTCTCCCGTATACCCCTAATAGTTTGCTAATTTAGGGGATCGACACTACTCTCCAACACTAGGACTAGATTCTCAACACCCTGTAGGGCAATCTCCATCTAACACATAATTGAATGAAATAGCAAGATGATCAACACTACTCTTAGTGCATCTTTCAACCTAACAATATGGTTTTTCTTCATTTGTAGCCATACAAGCAATCATCCCTGAAACTAAAAGGGCATCATAAGCTTGCTCTAAATTTTAATGGGATATATAAGGTTCTCCAAAAGATTGGGTTTGTTGCTTACAAGTTAGAGCTTCCACCTTCCTCTTGAGTTCACCCAATCTTTCATGTCTCTTGTTTGAAGAAAGTTCCTAGAACCACCATCAGAGTGCAAACATTTTTACTAGAACTTGATAATGAAAATTCCATCATTCTCAAACTAGAAGCAGTCCTAGATAGATGCACCTTCCAACTTCACTCTTGTTCCATCACTAAAGTCTTAAATCAATGACATGGTATGCAACCAGAAGATGCAACATGGGAACTACTATTCTAAATTCAACAACAATTACCACATCTGAAGCTTTGAGAATAATTTTTTTTTAAGGAGAGAGAATGTTAGGAACTCTTGTCCTACTCTTCTCTTTGCATTATTAGTGTATTAGCTTTTATGGATGCATATGCTTTGTAAGTCATCCCTTGAGTATATTTACATTATCTTACATATATCAAAAGTAGTAGTTGTTAGAATAGATTTAGTATTTAAGTAAGTGCTGAAGCCCAATGAAGGCATCCACGAATATTATTGTATTGAGCTTTATTAAAGGAGATTTCTCCCTCGAAGTGGCCTATGATCTAAAAGTTATTTTGGATTATTTTCTAAAGTTCATTTCATTGTTAATTTATTTTATGTAGTTCATAAATTTATGTAGAAGGATCCTCACAGAATATCTATATGCCCATTCAACTTCTAATGCTCCATTACCCATGTTCATAACTCATTTGAATCACAAGGACCTCAACCCACAAATTTTTTGATCAATCCCTGCTTCATTAAAGCCACCATTTCTTTTTTAATCTTGTTATTTTTAAAGGTGATAATGTGCTCTTCCTTAGCAACTTTAATATACCTTGGTGATTTCATCAAAAGGCTTTTGTTTCTTGCATTATTGGCAAGGACTTTGAGCTATGCCAAAATCCTAGTTTTTTGAGATGGTTGTTTGTCAGAGGTCAAGCATAGGACTGTAGAGAAGGAGGCAATGATTATCAGTTTCAAATCTTCACTCAAATAGTGTGAGCTTACAAGTTCTTACTAGTATCCATCACCCCTGTTGGTCGTAAGCCCTAAATATTGTTGAGTTGTGGAGCTAAAAGCTTCACTAATGAGCTAATGTGGAGGTTGCTGGGCTTACACAGTAACTAGCATCGGTCAGAACCAATCGACATCGGTTAGGGGTTGACTGGCATCAGTCGTCATTGGTCAGAACCAACCGACATCGATTAGGGGTTGGCCGACATCGGTCATCTTCAGACCGACACCAACTTCTATGTGTTTCCAAAATTATTCTATTTTTAGGAGGTTCTATTTTTAGCAGAACATATTTAAGCCTTTGATTTCAGAGGTGGATCTAAGGGTGGCGAATGCATGGCTCATGAAACCCTAGTGTTTTAGTATTCTATATATTAGGGTTAGATCCTCATAGCATGAAGATAATTCAGTAATTGAGTTGATTGTAATTGATTGGGAGAGAGAGAGAACTCTTGAGGGAGAATTACTGTACATCTTCGAGGTGTGAGGAGAGAGATTTTTTCATTGTATTTCCTTCTGGAAGAGTTTAATACAGATTGGTTGTTTCTCGTATCTCCTATTATTTGCTATTTTTGATTTCTAGTTACTTATTACTTCTGGTTTCAATTTCATGTTTAGTTGCTTATACAAAAGTAATCAATTATACTCTAAGATCCTAACAACTGGTATCAGAGTGTGTTAGTGTTTGTTGATTACAGAATTCACTCACAGGGGTTATTGATTGAGTGGGACCAAAGCAATGGCAGAAGAAAGTAAACTAAGAATGGAGAAATTCAATGGCAAGAATTATCAATTATGGAGGATGCAGATTGAAGATTATCTATATCAGAAAAATCTATATTTATCGTTGGGTGGGGTTTTAGATATGGAAGATGAAGAATGGAATCTTGAAGAAACCAGATATTGCCCAAGCAGTGGGAGTTGTCAGCAAGTTTATGGCCAATCCAGGAAAGGAACACTGGAAAGTAGTTCAGTGGATTCTCAGATATCTGAGAGGGACCAGCAGTAGGCATTTATGCTATGGAGGATCAAACACTTCTCTACATGGGTATGTAGATCAGATATGGCAGGTGACTTGGATGGTAGGAGAAGCACCACAGGATATGTGTTCACTGTTGGTGGAATGGTGGTTAGCTGGATTTCAAAGTTGTAGAAGGTTGTTGCCTTGTCTACTACAGAGGCATAATACATTGCAGTCACAGAGGCTAGCAAGAAAATGATTTGGATGACTCGGTTCATGGAAGAGTTGGGAAAGGAGCAAGAGAGTTGTAGATTGTACAGTGATAGTCAAAGTGAAATTCATTTGGCAAAGAATTTAGCCTTTCATTCAAGAACCAAACATATACAACTTAGGTACCACTTCATTAGATAGGTATTGGAGGATGGACAGTTGAAGTTGGAAAAGATCCATATGGATAAGATGTTAACAAAGTCGGTAACAAAGGAGAAGTTGAATCTTCATTCAACTTTTGTTGGTCTTCAAGATTGAACTTGAAGAGGGAGAAACAAGCCAGAGATGTTTAGAGGATGTTGCTATACAGGTACAGGTGCAACTGTTTATCTCCAAGTGGGAGATTGTTGAGTTGTGGAGCTAAAAGCTTCACTAATGAGCTAATGTGGAGGTTGCTGGTCTTACACAGTAACCGGCATCAATCAGAACCAATTGACATCGGTTAAGGGTCAAATGGCATCGGTTGTCATTAGTCAGAACCAACCGACATCGGTTAGGGGTTGGCCGGCATCGGTCATCTTCAGACTGACACCGACTTCTGTGCGTTTCCAGAATTATTCTATTTTTAGGAGGTTCTATTTTTATCAGAATAGATTTGAGCCTTTGATTTCAGAGGTGGATCTAAGGGTGGTGAATGCATGGCTCATGAAACCCTAGTGTTTTAGTATTATATATATTAGGGTTAGATCCTCATAGCATGAAGACAATTCAGTAATTGAGTTGATTGTAATTGATTGGGAGAGAGAGAGAGAACTCTTGAGGGAGAATTATTGTACATCTTCAAGGTGTGAGGAGAGAGAGATTTCTTCATTGTATTTCTTTATGGAAGAGTTTAATACAGATTGGTTGTTTCTCACATCTCCTATTATTTGTTGTTTCTGATTTCTAGTTACTTATTACTTTTGGTTTCAATTCAGTGTTTAGTTGCTTATACAAAAGTAATCAATTGTACCTTAAAATCCTAACAAATAATTCTTGCTTCCATTCAAAACCCTAACACTTTCGTCGCTTTCCTTCCATCACCATATTCAGATGTTGGAATATTTTTCCTTTTACATTATATTCTTCAAATTCTTAATTTAAAATATTTTTAATATAACTTTAAATTCTATAGAAATGTTTATATTTATTTTATATACAATTTAACTTTATTTCTCTTTCTAATAAAATTCTCTCGCGTATAATATATCTTTATAAATAAGAGTGGATCAAATTGTTCTTTATATTGTTGTGACATGATAGAACAAGCCATAATCAAAGCGACTTTTAAATTCAAATCTTTTTTGGATGTCAAGTGGATTGTGGTACAACGATGAGGATGATGGTGTAAAAGGTGTTGTTTAGCCATCCACCAAAGTACAAATACTAGAAGATACCAAAAAAGGGATAAGACCAAGATCGTGCCCCAAGCGAATTTGGAAGAATACCCTTCAATCATCAACACTAAGCTGAAAAAACATTATGTACACCTAATCCATATAAAAACAAGATTTCTATCTTTAAAAAAAAAACAAAAAAATGACTCCATAGAATCATTGAAGGAAGGCCTTCATTATTATTATTCTTTTAATTTAATTTAGTTGAATTTAATTATGAATTGATTTATTATATAATTTTGTAAGATTGCAATATAGTCGAAATACTTTATTTTAATAGGAAAAAATATTAACAAGTATTTACAACGATCATTAAAAAAATGTAAAATAAAAAGAAGAATTTTAGAAGCATGTGATTGAGGACATTGTGAATAAGATGATCATATAATTTTTTTTTTTGTATTATGACAATTTAAGGATGTTTTGTATAATTATGAAATGCTACAATATAGTGTGAATCTAATAAAAGACGAGTTAGAAATCTAAAAAAGTTTAGGATAATAGAACTTGCATATGAGCCATTAAAATTGAACATGTTTCATAAAAGCCACAAGACAAAGTAAACAAAACTTATTTGAAAATTTTGACCTATAAAAGAGAGTTAAAAACCTTAAAAAGCTTAGGGTAAATATTTAGAAACAACAACAACAACAACAACAACAACAACAATAATAATAATAATAATAATAATAATAATAATAAATAATATATATTTTAATATAATTTCAATAATAAAATATTTATAATTTTATAATTTAAAAATATTACATAATAGGGAGTTTAATAACAAAATATAAATAATTGTTTTTAGTAAAAAATAAAAAGTTGGTAATGAGTGAGATAGTGTTATTTAGAAAGTGTAGATGTATTTTTTTTTATATATATTTAAAAATTACATATAGACTATGATAATTACTTAAGAGTGATTTAAAATAGTAAATTAAGAATAGAAACTTATCAATATTGAAAGTGTTATTTACAAAGCACAATTTTTTAAAAATAAATAATAAAATTTCAGTGAATCCAGACTAATAATTATAATGTTAAGAAATCTATATTACTATAGAACACATTAATTTTTAGTTTATTAAATTTAATTAATAAATTATATTACATAATTTGAGGTCTTTTGAAGATAACTACTATTAGGTATAGAAAGGTGATGTCACATTCTTTTTTTGAAAATAAAAAATACAAAAAATATAAAATTTAATAAAAATTTGAAACAATCATTAATAAATATATGAAATATTCCACAATAACATTCCATAAAATATTCTCAAAAATTAATATCAAACTTTAGAATTGCTTCAATAATACATTGATTCCAATATTTTAATTAACTACAACCAAATAATTAATTGCCATTGAAAGCTATAATACCCTGCAAAGAACTAAAAATTATCATCAAAATATTCCAATCAAATTAATAAAATATAATACATTACAATTGTTACACTATACAATAAAATATAAATCCTATTGTATAATATAAATCCTGATCCTCCGCCTCCTGACGCCCACAGTCCAGCACTCTCGGTTGGCATTGCAGAATTCAACCATGTCCTCCTTCCTGCTCCGAAAAAATCTGCAATAAGTCCACGTTTATATAGCACCTACTTGTTTAACGCTTTATTATAAACCAGAATTCAAAACGGCAGCCATTAAAACCAGTTGATACCTATGAAAAAAACATTGACGGCTTTTTCTGACCCACAACCAACATTGTAGCTTCTAAATTCTTGACCTACCTCAAACTAGTACTGATCTTTTTCCCTTCTGTCATCACCACCTCAACCTGAACCCGTATCATCAGGTCGATTAATTCTTTACATTTTTGTTAACCCATTACTCAATATCTTAAACAAGGATTTGTCATGTAGTACATTCCTCTGGACAGTGGACAGTAAGATTTGCAGATGGCTTCCAGTGATTTGACCAAAGAGAATCCTGTCTCTGTTTCTTATTAAATAATACAAATCCTTATAAATTTCAGTAATCTATATCAGATAACAAACTGAGTTGCAAGGAGAGTTCACAAATACTAATTTATTCAAATTTTTAAATTTTTATAAAAAAAACCATCTTTAGCATCATTGAAGCAAAATCTACAAATTAACAAGAATGTTTTTTTATATATTAGCTTGAAATAATCGTTCCACTTCTGTTAAGTAAGGAAGTATATAAGTTTTCTAATATTTAAAATAGATAATCTATAATTGTTAACATGGTAACCAAGGATTTTAACTGTGGTGGGTTTGATCTGAATTTATGGGAACAATTAAGTCCCATCTTTTGTGTGGAGAATTGAAATGAAATCTTTTTATTATTTTTATTTTCTTCAATGCTAAATCTATTTACTTAAATGTTTATAGGCTAATTAAAAGTTTGCTTTAGACTGTTGTGGCTTCATCTTTTACATTATCAATTTTGGAATTGAAAGTTTTTATAGATTTGGAAATAATTTTATCCTTTTTTTTTTTAATATTATTTATGAAATTAATAAAGGGATATTTTTTACAATCACATTAAAGCATAATCGTATACTCTTTTCAAATTTATATACTTCATTGAAATTGTTTAAATACGTTAAATGTTAATGAATTGAATAATATCTCTTTTAATTAGATTGTGTTTTTGATATTTCCCTGGTTTTTATTAATATTTTTTACATATTTTTGTTATACATACTTTGACATACTCTATAATGACACTTCTCTACAAAATCAAAATACAAAGGAAAAATATTGTCCTTAGCTCTAATTTTTTAAACTCTAACATTTTATATATATCTTTAAATGTTAGTCAATCAACTTTTTAACAACTACATCATTAAATACACAATTAATCTCTTTAAAAAAAGATTTTTTTTTTTTATATTATTCTTTATTTTTTTCACTAATTTAATATATATATATATATATATATATATATATATATAAAACAATTATACCAAAATGATAAGTTGTCATATGAATGTTTAATCTGTTATAATGTTAATAAAAATTGTCACCCAATCAAATATCAAGACTATCTACATAACGATTACAATTCCAATAACAATCATTCTATCAAAATTTCATCTACATATATAAACTTATATGATTTTTTTTTTAAAAAATTTATTATAAATACAACCACTTTCATAATAAATCAAGATTAGTGATCCCAAACATCAAGATACACTCTAAAATCATAAAATCTCCAATGATAATCTTATTTTTTTAAATATAAATTCTTTCATTATTAGAATTCATTAATTGTGACAGTTGACCAGCCTGGTGAGGAATAACTGGCGGCATCATCGGCATAAACTAGTAATATGTGTACCAGAAAGTTCATCATTTAACTCATAAATTTTCCTTTTATAATTAAGCATTAAAGCAAAGGATATTCAACTTCAATGTGTTGGTAAATTTTTGTCCTCTTATGGAGATGCTTCTTGAAAGTCATAGCCATCCGTTCAGCAAGGCAAAACGTGGCAAACAACATATTTGGTGTAATTATATTTGTATTGAATTTTCCAATGAAGACGCTGCTGGGTCTGTGATTTGGATTCTCGAGTTCACACATCACTTTCTAATATCAGACTTCGATTAGGACGGTTCGTCGTGGGTTTTAAATAGTCTTGCACTATTCATATTTATAATCATATTAAAAGAGGTATGTGTTTGAATTCATTTTATTAATAAAAGTATAAAGATTTATATAATAATGTAGTTGGTTGGTATTCATGCGTTAAATTTTAAGTCAGAGATAAAGTGTCAATGTAAAGTATGAATTCAAAAAGTAGAAAAGGAAAAATAAAAATGAACAAAACATAATAATTACAAATTATATTATATTAACAAATAATATTTAAAATTATATTACAATCTTAAAAAAAGAGATTTATAATTAATTATGTTAGCGTAAAAAAGTTGATTGTAACTTTAAGAAATTATATTTTACTTTTGTTTATTATTTGAATGCAAGAGCCGATCCAAATGCACCTTGAGCCACCAACTTGTTACCCAACCCTGTGCAAGAGTTCAACACTAATTACACATAAGTATAACACTAATATGTCATAATTTTTTTATGTATTCAGAATCCAAACTATCACCTATGCACCCACCGCCTTTGTGTGCCCCAGAAGATGAATTATTAATTGCCGAATAACACATAAATAAATAATTATGTAATCAAACACTCTTGTAATTGTATACATATGTGTATTCCATGTTGTGAAGGAGTGCTTCTATGTCATTCTCATGGGTTTCACAATTGTTCCACCATTCCAACCACACAAATTAATTAGGATTTTCATCTAGTCAATTATGTAAATGCAAGGGTAACTGGTCCTTTGGGGCCTGGGGGTATTGAACCTAGGTGGGGGCTGGCAAATCACTCAAGCCCCACCACATAGCCTCACCCTTGTGCTTAGGATTCTCATCTTTATTAGTTTCTCATAAGAATTTTCATTCTCAGTCTTCAGGTTTATTGTACACGCATGCATTAGAATTGCTAATGTAAATAAGAAATAGGGGGCCAAGTTAATGGCAATGTTTTTTCACAGTCTAGATTCCACTCACTTTACGATGGACACATCTTAAAACACACCACATTTAAATTTGAGATAAAACACTCTATATTGAATTCAAATTACAATATTATAAAAGATTATACACACACACGCATACTTTGCTTAATGAAATGAAACATGAAGAATATTACATCTTAGACACAGTCCCTCAATGCACCTGATACATAAATAAATCATTAAGCTTATAAATGCTAAATTCATCAAACCTATTGACTATTCAGAATGGGTCTCAAATATTATTCCTGTTCATAAAAAATTCATCATGGTCATTCGCATTTACATCGATTTTCATAACCTCAACCTTGCTTGTCCCAAAGACAACTTCCCTTTACCTTCAATAGATGTCATCATTAATTCCACTGATGGCTATGAAATGTTGTCCCTTATGAATGGTTTTTCAGGTTATAATCAAATTCACATTACCCCCGAAGATCAACATTAGACAACTTTCACCATGGAATGGGGCACCTATTGTTATGTAAAAATACCATTTGGCCTTAAAAATGTCGGAGCTACCTATCGAAAGGCTATGACCCACATTTTCCATGATCTTATCTATAATACTGTGGAAAATTATGTGGATGACCTCATTACCAATTATAAAAGCCACAAAAATCATCTTTCTGATTTTGCTCTCATTTTCGATCGCCTCATCAAATATAAAGTTAGACTAAACCCTTAAAAATGTGTCTTTGGTGTCACATCTGACAAATTTCTAGGGTTCTTAATCTCTCTCTATAGTATTGATGTTGATCCCACTAAAACCAATGATATTGTCAACATGCCTATCCCTCATTCCATTCCAGATATTTGAACTTACCTTGGCAATCTTTGGGTAATAAGATAATTTGTCCCTAAAGTGGCTTATCGTATCTATTCTGTTAATTCTCTTCTAAATAAGGTAATTCTCTCGAATGGATGGATCCTTTTCAAAAAGCATTTGATATTTTTATTTAATATTTGAGCATTCATCCACCCTCCCTTTCACCTTCTAATACTTGTCCTCTAATCCTATATACTTATTCCACACCCATATCAGTTGGGGTAATGCTTTCCCAACAAGATGATACTGGAAGAGAATATGCCATCTATTATATCATTTAAGGTCTCCTTGACTATGAAAGATGTTATAAAAAAGTAGAATGTGATTGCCTCACCATATATTTTGTAGCTGAAAAAGATTCATCATTATATATGCTTTATCAAAAAACTTATGTTATCATTCATTCTGATCCACTCTGTCACTTCTTCTCTAAATCCTTTCTTATTGAAGATAAAATTGGCAAGTGGATGGTCAAACTAATGGAATTTGATCTCTACATTATTACATTAAAAAATATCAAAGGATAAATCATTGATGATCAACTTGTAGTAGTTCCCATATCGGCCACCAACCACCTTCAAGATACTCTACCCGACGATAATATCCTCTATTTTGAAGGTCTTAATCAAGCTATATCTCTTAAAGATTACTTCCATAATTTCACTTCTGATCTTGAAGTGGAAGTAATCTAGAAGAATCCATTATCCTTACCGATACTACTAAATCTAAAGTAGTCATCAAATAACTTCTTAAAATTAATATCAATTTACATGAAGATACTTGGAGCCTTCATTTTGATGGTGTCAAATGCCTTTAAGGAGCTGGGGCAGGGTGTATACTCACTAGTCCTCTTGGTAAAATTGTCCCTTTGGTATTTTACCTCACATTTGATGTCACTAATAACATCACAGGATACAAAGCATTCATCCTAAGCATGAGAGTGACACTCGATTTAGACACTACATATTTGCACACTTTGGGTGACTCCCAACTCATCTGCGTCCAAGTTAATGGTGATTATCAATGCAAAAATGAAAACCTCATTGCTTATCATCAAATCACCACTACCCTTGCCAAAGAATTTGTTTCTTTTACCATCAAATCCATCCCTTGAGATCAAAATTCTTTCAATGATTCAATTGCTTCTTCAGGATCTCTTTTTCATCCACACTTACTAATTCTACCTTCTTATCCAAATAAAAAAGTCCCCATCTTCCATTCAACTAAAAGATTCACTTATCTGCTATATTGAGGTTTTCACCATTTGACAAAGCCCATGGTATAAAGATATTATTCAATTTATTGAGCATCAAACCTATCCTCCCAACACAAATCTTGCGAAAAGACTTGAATTCACAAACAAACTTTCAAATATGTCTTTAGATATAACATCTTTTATTATCACAATGTTGAAGGTACCCTGATCTATTATGTTATGAAAGAAAAGGTTCTTCCTCTTCTTGAAAAAGCAAATGGGGGAATTTATGGTGGTCACTATAGCATACATGCTATAGTCCATAAATGCTTATATATGGGTTATTTTTGGCCTAATCTTGAAAAGGATGCCATCCAGTTTGCTAAAAAGTGTAGTCCATGATAACTTCACAATGATCTAATCCATTCACCTCCAACTGAAATCCAAATAGTGGAGTTCCCCTGACCATTCTCAATGTGGGGATTAGATCTCATAGGCAAACTATCTAGATCACATGATGGGCATGTCTTTATTATCATGACTACCAAGTATTTTATCAAATGGATCGAAGACATGCCTCTCATCAATGCCACCAGAACCACCATTGTTAAATTCATCCTCAATCAAATAATTTGTAACTTCAGTATTCCTCATCCTCTCATTTTTTATAATGATGGTAACTTTTAAAATAAAAATGTCAAACAACTATGTGCTAAATTCAAAATCAAACATAAATTTTCTACACCCTACCATCCACAATACAATAACCAAGCCAAAGCCACTAAAAAAATCCTTAATAAAATTCTCCAAAATATAATTCGTGACACTCACATGGATTGACATCTTCATCTATAACCCACTCTTTGGTCCTATTGCACTAGCATACGCACTACCACTAGGGCAACCCTGTTTTCACTAGTCTATGGTTCTAAATATATCCTCTCATTAGAAGTTGAGCTTCCCACTCTCTGTATCTCTCTTCACATTATCATACCTGATTAAGAATTAAGTGAATCTCAAATTCATGATCTTTATCTTCTTGATGAATACCCTCTTTCTACACTGTAACACAACCACCAATACAAAACCCACATTGCCAAACAACATAACAAAAGAGTTAAAATTTGGACTTTAATGTTGGTGATTTTTCCTTAAATTAGACTACACACATGAAAAAAAGGTAAATACACCCAAAAATGGTGGGGCCCTTAGTCAAAGACATCCTTGGTCCAATCACCTATTGCCTTAAAACCAATGAAGGCATATTTTTAAAGAGCCCACCAATGTGCAATTTTTGAAGATGTATTTTGCCTAGATCCTTCTCTGCTTATCATCTTTTCTATATTCTCTCCTTCTAACACTTTTTGAAAGATATCTACATAGGTCTCACCCTTTGAAACAATTTATCTTTTCATAAAACTTAGTTCTTTATTTTGGTCCTTTGGTTTCCTTTTTTTTTTTTTTGAATTGCATTATAAAATCATAGATAGGACCTGATCTTCCTCATGATTTTCTTTTTGAGCTCATTATTTATTTACCTTCCAATAATTTTTGCATCCTTTGAGTTTTTATTTTATGATTTCAATGTAAGACCATGGATAGGACCAGACCTTCCTCACAAATACCATATTTTTTCCTTTAATTGTCACCTAATTTATACACCTCTTGGGTTTCTCTTTTATGAGCTATAGTGTAGGACCATGGATAGGACTAGGCCTTCCTCATAAAATCACCATATTTAATTCAATGTTCCTTTTCTAGAATGTGTTTGCAATGGGTATAGGTTCATGATCCCTTGTCCTTAGCTTTAGCTTTTGCTTCCATTTTAGATAAAATTTGCACAACAATAAGGTGTTAGCATGTTTTCCTGCACTTCAATTTTATGATAAGGAATCACACTTCACTGTCATTGTATCCTTTTTTTGACATTTGTCACATTTTTTACAATTTAAAGTAATTCAAATTATTTCATGTTTTATTCCTCTTGATTTCCTCTCCTTTCATTCCACATTGGATAAACCAAGGTCAAAGTCAAGATAACACTTCTATTTTATCTAAATTAAAAAAATTCTTAGACACCGTACTCTCTAAGTTATTTTCCTTAGCAACTAAGTCCAAATTTTTCAAATGAGTCATATTTAGCACCCATGTTTGGTTCTCCAAATATATATAGAGGAAGAATAGAAAAATCCATCAAAAAAGTTAAAAGCCAAATAATTTAAAACAAAAGACAATGATACAAAAGGAAACATCCAAAGTCAAAAGTCAAAATCACACAAAAAGATATGATTAATATCACATATCCTATCTCCAATAAAATCTCAAACTCCATAGTTGGCCTCATGATAGAGCCAAGGTCCATTGGGGTGTAGTAGGCCAGTAGATTGGAATAGGAGAATTCAAATAACTCTATGGTGCTACCTACTTTTTCATGCAAGTAATCAATCTTCATAGTAGACTAGAGATTCTATAAGGGGTCTTAAGGAATGGGGAACATGTTGTAGGAACATATGTCCATTTTAATTTTTATGCATATAACCTTCAAGGGCTGATCTTCATACTTCATTTGTTGACCTATGATTTGTTTGGCTAGGAGAAGTTCTTCAGAGTCTTTAATGTCGAAAGTCCTCTTATTTTGAAAAATTTAATATGAGTGTCTTGACTTTGCTAAAGAGCTTATCTACCTTAGTTTTTCCTTCATTTTCCCCTCCACCCATTTCATTTACCCCCTTGATAGACAAGTGTGATTCTAAATATGTTTTCCCATTTCTTTTATATTTCCTCTTCTTCATCCTCTTAAAAATATGCTAGCCCTAAACAAATTAGTTTTTATCTATCTTTAGAACAAAATAAAATTATTGAATGACTAGGGATTACTTTATTTACACCATGGCTTTACATTTATAGAATTGCTTTGTTTTGTTTTATCATTTTTCATTATTGTACCTCCTCTTTTTTTTGGACACCTAAGTTTGCTTCTACTTGCATGTTCTTTTTCCATTGTTGAGTGATGTTGTCTTGTTACTTCTCACTCACCAATGTTGTTTTCTCTTTTATGCACTTTTTTCATTGATGATTGAGTAAGGATTATTATTGATCACTCATCAATGTTTTTTTACCATTTTCTTGCCCATCTTTGTTTAAGTAAGGATTATTACTATTGGGTTCTTATCATTGACTCTGGCTCTGACGCCAAAGTCTATCTCAACAAGCTAGCGCATTGGCCCTATCATGCAAGATTTTGGTCTCATGCGTTCACTTGAAGCAAGCAATGAAAGATTGATTCATTAAGGTTTTGTTACATAGTATTAAATATGTGTTCATGTCTCTTTACATAGTTTCAAACAAGGATTATGTAATAACATGAGTACACTACTTTTATTCTTCTATTTACATAAATAATTATTAACATGGCTACAAATCACATATATTATCTATTACTGTGTATTCTATTAATCAAGATAATAAATTGATAAACTTTGATATCTCCTATTACACTTAATGAACAAAAGGTAAGGTTTCATTATATATTTCTCTCCAAAAGATTGCCATCACAATAGATTACAATAGGGGTATTTATACTTGTTTAACCCTCACCAAGTGTCACAATTATTAATGAGATGAATAGATGGTGTAAAAACTCTCAATAGACTGAGTCATGGCTTTTACAATGAGTTCTTCCTGTAGACTTGGGTCCATACGCCCCTAGATCCTCACTCTATACTATACTTTGGTGGCCATATGTTTCATTCCTTGTGGGCTTGTACAAACCCTTTGGTCAATAAGGTCAAATTTCCCCATGTTAATTGTTCTCCTAACTACTCCTACTTCTCACACACTCTATTTCTTATGCCCTCTACTTCCCATACACTCCCCTAGTCTTCTACTTCCATTTTGAATCCTATGTTCTTAGGTTCCTCATGAATTATTCTCTTTTGACTGGGTCTTCTCATGCTGGTTCTCCTGTACCATTATCCTCTCATGCCCAGCATATTTTTACACCATGATGCTTCTGTGCTTGTCAGCTACACATCATGGTCCTCTTGTGCCATGGTCCTTTCATGCCGTACTAGTCTTGCACCAAAATGGGACAATGGTCCTTCTATGTCATGCTAGTCCTGTGTTCCAAAATGGGACAATACTTAGTCAAAATTTAGGGGCAAACATCACCCCACATTATGCTCGTAGTCCATTTTGTACTAAGCCACACTAACATCTTCCAAAAATTTGGGCACCTTTTGTTCAATTTATTTTTTGAGATTATCCTAATGGTACAATGCTTTAAGGACCTACGTAGTTATTCCTTTAATGGCCTCTTTTGATAATTTCAACTCCTTGGGTTAGGTCAGAGTCTCACTAGTCTTTCTCACCCATTCATCTAGGGATGTGATAGCATTCTTCTAGACGTCTTCTAGTGTCGACACCTCCTTATCAATCTATCCTTGGAGGGATATAAAACTTGCATTTATTTAATGATGATGGTTATTAATATCATCCTCTATCATTTATATATCCCTAAATGCCTTTGCACACTTGGCATGGTATTTTATTAGAAGGGTAGTGTCAGTCAATTGCTACCTCAGTGTTAGGGTGTGGAGCTAAAAACTTCACCAAGGAGCATTCATTATCAGGTTTGGGTCTACACAGACACCGGCGTCGCTCAGGAGCGATCGATGTCGGTCACAGGTAGTTGCAGAGACGCCGACGTCGGTATAAGGTCGGCCGACGGCAGTCACAGACAAGCAACAGGAACCGACGTCGGTTACCTGCGTGTCCAGAAAGCTATTTCCGTGGACAGAAGTGAGTGTTTGCATGATAAGTTTGAGTTGTAGACTCAAGCTCGCATCTCTATTATTGGCATTACTATTTTTAGAGCCCTTGTTCGAGTGGCTTAACTGCTTGTTGGGTGTACATGCTCAAGTCTCCTAATTCTATATGTAGAATTAGATCTTCTTAGCTTTGTAATAGTCTTGTAGTGGATTATCGTAGTTGGGTGAATTATTGTAATTCATTGTGTGTGAAGAACAGTACAGAATTGAATCAATCCAGGCTTGTTGGAGTTGATTGTTCTTGAGAGAGATAGCTCTTGAGGAATAGAGATCTATTGAGAGATCTATACATCTAGGAGAGTTGTGGAAGAAAGAAACTTTCTTCAATTGTATTCCTTTTGTAAAGAGTTTATTAATACAAGTTTTCAGGGTTTTTTTTTGTATCTCTTGTTCTTGCTATTATCATTCTAATTACTTGTCAATCTGATTTAATTCCACATTTATTGCTGTCACAATTGTAATCTATTGTTGGTTTGATCCCCCAACAAGTGGTATCAGAGCCTTGGTTACAGGTTCAGAGCTTGATAATTGGTATCAAAGTTCAGGTTCACTAACAGGTGGTTCAGATCTGTGTAGTGTGTATTGATTACAGGTTCTCACAGGAGTTTCTGCAGGGATTTTTGTTTGAGTGGGAGAAGCAATGGCAGATGAAAGTAAATTGAGAATGGAAAAGTTCAATGGCAAAAATTACCAACACTGGAGAATGCAGATAGAGGACTATCTGTATCAGAAAGATCTCTACTTACCATTAGGAGGTATTGCAAAGAAGCCCAAAGACATGGAGGATGAAGAATGGGAAGTTCTTGACAGAAAGGCTCTGGGTTCTATAAGACTGAGTCTAGCATCCACTGTGATATCCAATTTATCACAGGCAAAGTCTATGGTAGAGTTGATGACTACGTTAGCAAATTTGTATGAAAAACCCTCAGCTTCCAATAAGGTATATCTTATGAAGCAATTATTTAATTTGCATATGAATGAAGGTGGATCTGTTTCTACTCATCTGAATGATTTCAATGGTATTGTGAATCAATTAAGTTCAGTGAATATAGTGTTTGATGATGAGATAAAAGCTCTTTTGATATTATGTTCTTTGCCTGAAAGTTGGCATGGCTTAGTAATGGCAGTAAGTAATACTGCATTTGCATCAAATATTTTGAAAGTAGAGGATGTTGTTAGTGTTATCTTGAATGAGGAAATACGCAGGAAAAGCACAGAAGAGGCATCCGGGAACGCTTTAAGTTTTGAGAGCAGGGGAAGGCAGAAAGAGAAGAGCAAGAAAGGCAGAACAAGATCCAAATCAAAGGGGAAAGGCAGATCTAAATCCAGAAACGGCAAAAGGCCACAATGCTGGAATTGTGGAAAGATGGGGCACATAAGCAGAGATTGTTGGTCAAAGCCTAAGGAGGATAACCAGCACGAAGGAAAGGAAGAAGCCAAGATTGCAGGTATTGCACAGGATGCTTTAATTTTCTCTCTGCATAATAATATAGAATCTTGGGTATTAGATTCTGGTGCATCTTTTCATGCTACTCCTAACAGGGAATATTTCAGTGACTATATCCATGGAGATTTTGGAATAGTGTATCTAGGGGATGATGATCCTTGTAAAATAATTGGCAAAGGTAAAGTGCAGCTGAAGATGCAGAATAACAACACATGGGTGTTGAGAGATGTGATGCATGTACCTAGCTTGAAGAGAAATTTGATCTCTACAGGAAAGTTAGGGGATGAGGGTTGTACAGTAACTCTCACAGTAGAATCTTGGAAGGTGACCAAGGGTGCACTTGTTCTGGCCAGAGGTAAGAGAGAAGGTACTATGTATTTCTGTAATTGTGTTACTAACAAATCTCCTTCTGTATTATCTACTTCAGATGTGGATGCTAAATTGTGGCACTCAAGGCTTGGCCACATGAGTGAGAAGGGGATGTCAATTCTTAAGTCTAAAGGTATGCTTTCAGATTTAAAAGGCATAGATCTAGAGTTTTGTGAGCACTGTGTATTTGGAAAATAGAAAAGGGTTAGTTTTCTCAAAATTGGGTCTACTAAGAAGAGGCACAAGTTGGAGCTTGTTCACACAGATGTGTGGGGACCAGCTCAGGTTGCTTCCATTGGAGGATCACAGTACTATGTATCTTTCATAGATGATGCCACAAGGAAGGTATGGATCTATTGTATTAGAAAGAAATCGGATGTATTTGATACTTTTAAAGTTTGGAAAGCTATGGTTGAGAATGAAATAGGTAAAAGATTAAAGTGCCTGAGATCAGACAATGGCGGTGAGTTCTGCAGTCATAAGTTCAGAGATTATTGTTACATGCATGGAATCCGTAGGCAAAGGACGGTTCCAAGGACACCTCAGCAGAATGGAATTGCTGAAAGAATGAATAGGACAATAATGGAGCATGCAAGATGTATGAGATTGCATGCCAGTTTGCCCTTACAGTTTTGGGCACAAGCTGTTGACACTGTAGTGTACCTGATTAACAGAGGACCCTCTACAGCTCTGGATGGTGGTATTCCAGAAGAGGCATGGACAGGTAAAAAGGTTGATCTCTCATATCTCAAAGTTTTTGGTTGTGAAGCCTTTGTGCATATAGATAAGGAAAATAGAAAGAAGCTTGATGCTAAGTCTATGAGATGCACGTTTATTGGCTATGGCTCAGATGATTTTGGTTATAGATTGTGGAATCTAGAAACTAACAAGGTAATCAGGAGCCGTGATGTTGTTTTCAACAAAAGAGTAATGTATTGTGATCAGCTAAGGAAGTTGAATCAATCTGAGCAGAGTAATGGTGAATTGGATGAGGTGAAAGTCCAATATGAGCTCGCGGGAAAAAGAAATAATCACTTACAGGAAAACACAGAGACCGACGTTGGCAGGTTAGGAACCAGCGTCGGTAGGACAGAAACCGGCATCGGCCATATAGAGACCGACGTCGGCCGTACAGGTACCAAGGTCGGTCAGGCAGAATCGACGTCGGCCATTAACAGGTCTGGAGGTGACCGAGGTCGGTCACTGTCAGAGAATTTGGGTGGACAACGTGTTGTGGACGAGTCTCAGACACCCATCAGGAGGTTAGAAAGGGTGAGTAAGCCTCCAATTAGATATTCTCGTTCTTTATTTTATTTATTACTAACTGATGGTGGAGAACCAGAGAGTTTTGAAGAAGCAATACAGGTGGAGTCCAAGAGTGAGTGGGAGCGTGGCATGGTTGAGGAGTTAGAGTCCTTAAGAGAAAACCAAACATGGGATTTGGTTGAATTGCCAGCTGGTAAGAGAACACTTAAGAACAGATGGACCTACAGGTTGAAGGAAGGTGAGAATGGACAGATGAGATACAAGGCCAAATTAGTGGTAAAAGGATTTGCACAAAAGCCAGGTATTGACTTTGGTGAGATTTTTTTCTCTTGTTGTTAAAATGACTTCAATAAGGGTTGTATTGTCTTTGGTTGCTTTTGAGGATTTGCATCTTGAGCAGCTAGATGTTAAGACAACGTTTCTTCATGGAGATTTGGATGAGGAAATATATATGGAACAGCTAGAAGGATTCGAGGTCAAGGGTAAGGAGAAGTTTGTGTGCAGGTTGAAGAAAAGCTTGTATGGCCTCAAGCAAGCTCCTAGGCAATGGTACTTAAAATTTGACAGGTTTATGACTGAGCATGGCTACAGTAGGTGTCAATCAGACCATTGTGTGTATTTCAAGAGATTTGATAACGGTAGATATATTATTCTATTGTTGTATGTAGATGACATGCTGGTTGCAGGGTCTCACATGCAGGATATCTCAGAGTTTAAGGTAAAATTAGCTCAAACATTTGCTATGAAGGATTTGGGAGCAGCAAAGAAAATCCTTGGCATGAGCATTAAGAGAGACAGGAAAAATCACAGGTTGATATTGTCTCAAGAAGATTATGTGGACAAGGTGTTGAAACGGTTCAATATGCAGGATGCTAAACCGGTAAGCACACCTTTGGCTGGACATTTTAAGTTGAGTAAAGAACAATGTCCTAATTCATATGATGAGGTAGAGTACATGAGTTAGGTTCCATATTCTTCCACAGTAGGGAGTTTGATGTATGTAATGGTGTGTACTAGACCGGATATTGCCCAAGCAGTGGGCGTGGTAAGTAAGTATATGGCCAATCCAGGTAAGGAACATTGGAAAGCAGTTCAGTGGATCCTTAGATATCTGAGAGGAACCAACAGTAAGCACTTATGCTATGGAGGTTCAGATACTTCTCTACATGGCTCTGTAGATTCAGATATGGCAGGTGATTTGGATGGCAGGAGGAGCACTACAGGTTATGTTTTCATTGTAGGTGGAACGGTGGTTAGTTGGATATCTAAGTTGCAGAAGGTTGTTGCCTTGTCAACTACAGAAGCAGAGTATATTGCAGCCACAGAAGGCAAGGAAATGATATGGATGACACGGTTCATGGATGAGCTTGGTAGGGAGCATGAGAGTTGTAGATTGTATAGTGACAGTCAGAGTGCAATCCATTTGGCTAAGAATTCAGCCTTTCATTCAAGAACAAAGCACATACAGCTAAGGTATCACTTCATATGATAGGTATTGGAAGATGGTGAGTTGAAGCTGGAGAAGATCCATACAGATAGGAATCCTGCTGATATGTTAACCAAGCCAGTTACAAAGGAGAAGTTGAATCTTCATTCAACTTCTGTTGGTCTTCATGATTGAGTTGAAGATGGAGGAGCTAGAAGATGTTGCTGTACAGGTACTGGTGCAGCTGTTTATCTCCAAGTGGGAGATTGTTAGGGTGTGGAGCTAAAAACTTCACCAAGGAGCATTCATTATCAGGTTTGGGTCTACACAGACACTGGCGTCAGTCAGGAGTGACCGACGTTGGTCACAGGCAGTTACAGAGACGTCGACGTCGACAAAAGGTCGGCTGATGGCGGTCACAGACAAGCAGCAGGAACCGACGTCGGTTACCTGCATGTCCAGAAAGCTATTTCCGTGGACAGAAGCGAGTGTTTGCATGATAAGTTTGAGTTGTAGACTCAAGCTCGCGTCTCTATTATTGGAATTACTATTTTTAGAGCCCTTGTTCAAGTGGCTTAACTGCTTGTTGGGTGTACATGCTCAAGTCTCCTAATTCTATATGTAGAATTAGATCTTCTTAGCTTTGTAATAGTCTTGTAGTGGATTATCGTAGTTGGGTGAATTATTGTAATTCATTATGTGTGAAGAATAGTACAAAATTGAATCAATCCAGGCTTGTTGGAGTTGATTGTTCTTGAGAGAGATAGCTCTTGAGGAATAGAGATCTATTGAGAGATCTATACATCTAGGAGAGGTGTGGAAGAAAGAAGCTTTCTTCACTTGTACTCCTTTTGTAAAGAGTTTGTTAATACAAGTTTTCAGGGTGTTTTCTTGTATCTCTTGTTCTTGCTATTATCATTCTAATTACTTGCTAATCTGATTTATTTCTGCGTTTATTGCTGTCACAATTGTAATCTATTGTTGGTTTGATCCCCCAACACTCAGGACTTCTTTAGCTTGAAGTTGAGCCTCTAAGACTTTATTTGGGCATGCAAGCCATGAAAAAATGTTATCAAAAATGGAGATAACTTCTCCAAATTTCTCTAGGGCATGCTTGTAGACATCAATGGTTGTGGTCAACTGTTTAGCTATTTCCATCCCCTCATCTCTTGATGTGGATCACTCCTTGTATTTCTTGAGTAGCAGTCCAACCAAGGTCTCTAGTTTTTTGATGGCATCTCCATCTAGTAGTATGCCATATTCAAGTGCTAGATCTTCCTTCAAAATTATTTTACAAAGTGTTGAAACCTTTAATTTTGTTTCTATGGCCTGTTGTAGATTTTATTTTATTGAGGCCACTTTCTCGATGAGTGCTTGTTTCTCAGCAAGCACTTTATTATACATGTTTACAACCTGGGTACGATTTCTTTCTACTGGGTGCACATCAAAATATGACCAAATGTTTTGGCATGTTATTTTGATGCCCAGTTTAAAAAATGCAGTGCTTGCTATTAGTGGGGTGATCATTTGTGGATCAACCCTCATAATTATGGTAGCACTGGAATATTTGGGAATTGAGAGATGCTATCTAGTAGGAACTCAAACTCAATCTCCTCATTTTACATCTCAAGCAAGAAGGACACTTATTTCCTAGTGTCTAAAGTCACGTCCATGGGATGAAAGTGTGGCCAAAGATAGAGGTTGTTGTATTATACACTAAAATGATAATGTTCACATGTAGTGGTCACCCTTCTTTCTTCTTGTTATTTTGACTCGACTGGTCCCTTTCCCCTATTAGGGTTCCATTTAAGTTCAACCTCCTATTGGCTTTTTATGGCCATCTCACTGGTTCTCGCACCATCCTCCTTATTGTATTATATTTTAGTGTCACGTAGGGGATCATTGGATGTAGCCACCTATACTAGGGATGGAGTCCTTTTAGAGTCTGATCCTGAGCTATGGATTTACACCTAAGGGGAATCTTGTTGGGGTGATCACCTTAGAAGCTATTATGGGGTAGATCCTGTGGTATTCCTTGTGGAAGATGGAGGTGGAAAAGGTGGGGGTGAAGGTGGAAGTGGAGAAGGTGGTAGAGAAAGTGGTGGAGTCGGCTGAGGAGATAAAGGGTCAAGGATAGATAAGTGTGGAGGAGTAGAATGAGAAGGGGATGGAGAAGCATGAGGAGATGAAGAAGGATAGTGCAGTGAAGGGCATAATGGGGGTGGACGTGCAAAAGGACAAGAAGAGATGGGTCTAGAGGGTTGTGCCTCTACCATCTTTTACTTCTTTTGCGGGGCTTGATGCCCACTTTAAACTTGTGCTTGGATTCAGTCACTTCTTCCTATGTAGCTATAGTTCTTGGGGGGAGTCTTTCCTTGGGGTCTCCATCTCGAGGGTGCTGGTGGGGGCATAGCATATAAAAAAAATTTCTCCCAAAAAAAATATACTTAACCTTTATATTAGTCAATTGTATCTCTAAGCTCTCCATATAGGCCTTCTTGCCTAGTTATACATAAAGTTTTTGGAAGGTATGAAGATCCACATCTATCCTTTTAGCCTAAAAAATGATAGGTTGCATATCATATATTTGATTAACAGAGTCTATGAAGTACTACACAAAGAAGGTATAGGGAAACTTGAGCCAAGCATAAAGTTCTTTAGATGGATTCATGCAGATCCATACAAGGGATAAATCTTTCTTGACAATGAACTATACCTGATCTACAACTAGGATGGGTAAGTCCTTTGGGATGTGCAACTCATTTTTGAATGCTGACTTCATCCCATCAAACCAATACCTCATCTTTACCTTGTATGAGGGGGTGATATGTTGGGGACAAGTAAATACCTTGTAGCTCTCAGTAGAGTACTTGTGAATAGGAGGGTATACCCACTTTAATGAGATTGAACTATAATTTGGCACTCTGATCTCATTGAAGACCATTAATAAGAGAATTGATCCCTAGGAAAACTAGTACTTGGGCATCTTATGAGCCTTGTTTGCATCTTTAGTTATTTTATGGACAAATTACAACACCTAGTTGTACTTTAATCCTTATGAGACTTGGTGAGAAATGTATAGGTGTGCCATGTCCACCTCCTTTTAGTGATCAGTCCTTCCGATCTTAGTGGAAATGATCCATGCTATGAATCTTAGGGTGAGATTTTTCAAGTTATTAATGTGCATTGCATGTCCTTGCTTCTATTACATTAGCACCATGGTAGTCTTTTATATATCCTCTATGTCAGCTACGTCATTGATCACAATCATCCTTGAGCACTATAGTTTGATGACTTTACTGATCCTCTCAAGGGTGATCTTCATGTTATGCCCAATGAAATAGATATAGTCCTCATAGACATGTGAAAAGAGGAAATGTACTTCCTCCTTAGGTTTACTAAAATATTGTACCTCAAATAGTTGAAAGAGTCCCGTAGTGTCCAAATTGTTCTTGATTGATAAATCATAGACCACTTGATTCCTTATGTTGGTGGTTTAACCTGATAGTATTTTTGGAGCTTGACCTCATTCCCCAACTAGCAATGATTTTAGTTAAAGAATATGGCCATTGAGACTTTGGAGACCTAATTCTCCATGCATAATACTAAATTTGTGTATTGCATCTCTTCTATCAACAAAGAGATAAGTGGAGATATTAGGGCCTTTTGTGCCACTAATGTCTATGCTTGATGTCCTTTCCTCACCATCTTCTCTTCTTCTTTCATGTGCTTTTATACTTCTCCTTTCACACTATGTGCTTATTTTCCCAAACACTATTCTTGTTTTGGAGTCTCCTCCCTAATGGGAACCCTGTCTCCTTGGCTCACCTCTACTTCTTCTAGTATAGTTGGTAATTTTTATAGTCTCTTAGCCTTTTTCTTAGGTTGCATTACCCTTTGAGGATCCTGAAGGTTAATGCATGGTCATCCTACGTTCCCAAATGAATATGTGTCTAAAAATATATTACTTTGGCCTTTTGAGCTTAAGGACTTCACTAATGGTGAACCTACAACCTATAACTTCAAAAATGATCTCTTTCCTCTCCTAGACTAAACCTAACCACTCTCTCCTCAACTGGGTAATAACCTACCTGTCTTGACAAGGGTATACACACTGCTTTGCTCAAGATTCAATTGAGTTGGCTCTAATGTGGATTCTTATTCTTCAAATTTGGTTCATCATTTATTCTTGGCTCTGATAATCAATGTAATGTAAAGGTTAAAATGAATTTAACCTACCTTATATACGCCCCAAGGGGGTTTATCTTGATTAATCCCTTTCTCTTCCATGTCAATTCATAGTCATAAATGTATATCTATTAACTACCATTATATTTCAAACATTATTTTATGTAATTAATACCTTAACAATTTTGTCTCATCACTCTATTCACATGATTTTTACAATAAATAGCCTTGTTGTATTAATGGCACATCCTCATGCCTTTCTTGGATGTGGAAGACAACTGTATCCCACATTTCTAATGTATTGGATGATAACTATTACATTTTATTTTTTTTTAAAATATGGTAGGAACCATTCTTTGAACTACCTTAAATGACTCACATGCCCTTAATAACTTTTGTGCCTTTAGTACTTGCATGCCTACATATCTTACATGCCTGATTTAACTTGCACACTTATTATTATTATTATTATTATTATATAATAATAATAATAATAATAATAATAATAATAATAATTATTATTATTATTATTATTATTATTATTATTATTATTATTATTATTATTATTATTATTTTTTACCACTCATGTATGACTCCTTAACCCACACTAAAATAATTCATGGTCCTCCATGAAAACAAATACAGAAAAACAAAATTACACTAAAGAATAAATGCACACCACAAAGGCAACACCTTTTATTGAAAGTGGTAAATCCTAATCTAATGGCACAAGCATTATTGATTAAAATAGTTTAGTTATATTGAAGTAAAATATGGCCAAATTCAAATTCCATTATAGTGCCCTAGGAGGAATTGACCATATATTCATTTTAGCTAACATGCCCTAGTAAGTTGAATGCTATGTATTATAAACAGACCATCCTAATGGATGCAGAGCTTCTCAGGGTGGTGTGAAAACTTAGAGTCATATAGAAAACCTTCTTGCCTAGAGAAAAGACTTTATTATTTATATGGTGATCATTCCATGCCTTCTATTTGCATTTCTCTACATCTTGGCTCTAATGGGCGAGAAACTAGGTCTCCTCTAGTTTCATTAAATCATCTAATAATGCTATAAAATATGCCTCATCATCCAGTTTTTCCATGCATGATATATGAATGGATGGTATAAATAACTCCACTGGCATAACCACTTCCTTTCTAAATAATATGTTGAATAGTGTGCTTTTATTGAGATGCTTGTATGTAGTTCAGTAGGCCCACAGTACTGTAGATACTCTATCATCCTAATTAGTGCAGCTGATATTGTAGATTTTAGTTAGAGTGGTATCAAGAATATTATTGAAAAATTTAGCATTTCCATAAGCCTATGGGTGGTATGGTTTCATCTTGTGGTGCATGATCATGAACTCGACCAATAAAATGTGAATTGTCTCATTAAAAAAGTGGGTTACATGATCACTAGTGAAACTTAGGGGACATCTAAACTATGTTATAATGTTTTCCCTGATGAATCATGTGGAAATTTCCATATTACAATCTTTTATCGATGATAATTCAACCTAGTACATGAGGTGGTCAATTTCTGTAATGATGTATCGAGGACCTATTCATCATCCTATTGGAGTGATGGGCCCCATAACATTGATAACCCATTTTTTGAATGCTTCTTGAAAAAGGATGGGTCACAAAGGAATAACATCTCTTCTATTAGGTTTATCTACGCACTGGAAGATGTGACATTTCCTAACATACACCTTAACATCTTTGAATAGAGTTGGTGACCAAAGTTTAGCTAGCCACACCTTACGCATGATAGCCTCTCCAACATAATGTCCTCTGATAATACCTTCATGAACTTGTTCTAGTACCTCAAGGTTATCATATAGCATTACACAATGGTGAACCACCTCATGAAAATATATTTTATAAATATCTCCCACTATGAGCTGATAGGGTGCGGTGCAGAACATAAGTTTTTTTCTCTTGCAAGGTGAGAGTGTCAGATATAGAATCGGTGTTTAGAAATGTTGTAATATCTTCTAGTTCTTTAGGTACCCATACAACTCAAAAGAGATGTGTATCAAGAAGATCATCTTATATGGAATGTGGGGGTTCTCTAGCCTCAATTCAAAATAAATGTTTAGGTCCATTGTTAGTCTTCCCTAGTTTCACCACTACAAAAAATTGGAATTCTTGGAACATGACAATCTAGTGGCAAATTCTTCCATGTAGCACTAGTTTGTTAACAAGGTACTTCAAGGCCTCATGATCTATATAAAATTTAAAATGAGTGGATATAATATATTTCCTAAAATTTTATAAAGCATAGATCATAGACAAAGCTTCACGCTCTATGGTGGTATAATTTCTTTCAGCCAATATCAGCTTCCTACTGGCAAAGTAAATTGGGTGATATAAATGAACTTCATCTGGTTGTGAAAGAATCATGCCAAATACCATGACAAATGCATGAACATGGACATGAAAAGTCTTTTCCCAATTAAGGAATTGTAGTATAGGAGTAGTAACCAAATTTTATTTGAGTGTTTCAAAAGCTGCCTTACAAGAATTAGTCCATATAAACTGCTCATTATGATTTAAAATTTCTTCTAAGGGCATGAAAATCTTTGAATAACCATGAATCAAATTTATATAATAACTTATGAGCCCAAAAAGTTTCTCACCTTAAACTAAGTCGTAGGCACTGGAAGACAAAGGATCATAGAGACCTTCACTGGGTCCACTGAGAGTCCTTCCTTACAAATAATATGTCTAAGAAGTACAACAAAAGGTGTCATGAATAGGCACTTCTTCAAATTTAAGGAAATTTGTAACACCCAATAGTGCTCAAGCATGAGTATGAGATTATCCCAATGGTCCTTGAATAACCTATATACCATCCAATCATCCAAGTAGACTTGGAAGAGTTTGTGAATGAAATATTTAAAAGCTTCAACTGTTATGCATGAAAATACTGTTGGGGTATTTTTAAACTTGAAAGGCATAATGATATAGGTAAAATATCCCAATTTTGTAGTGAAATTTATTTTAGATTGGTCTTCCTTAGCTATTTAGATTTTATGGTACCTTGAGAATCCATCCATAAAAGAGTACACTTCACAACCAACAACACCTTCTAAGATTTCCTTCATGAAAGGCATTGGAAATGGGTCTATCACACATGATGAATTTAACATGCGGTAATACATATAGATATAGATAACCCCATCATTTTTGATACTAATTATCATGGGACTGGCCCAATTAGATTCATCAATAGGAGTAATTACTCTAGTGCAGAACATGTTATCAATGTTAGGTTGTGGAGCTAAAAGCTTCACTGATGCAAATGAAGGAGGTTGCTGAGTTGTAGAGTAACTGACATCGGTCAGGCCCATTGATGTTGTTCATATTCAGTGTGCAGAGCAACTAACATCGGTTAGGGGTCGGCTGACATTGGTCAAATAGAAAACGACGTCGGCAACCTGTGTGTGTGTGTGCGTTTACATGCACTTCCAAAATTGGTCTAATTTTAGACGGACACTTAGTTTGCATGTAAAAGACTAATTTTAGTATTGAGTCTGTGTTTCTAATTATTGTAATTAGGAAGTCTAATTATTATTTGTATGGGATCTATTTAAGAGACCCATGGGGCTATATTGTAATCAAGGACAAGGAAGAGATCCTTCCAATTGTAAGATCAATTAATCTGTAGGTTGTGCAAGATTAGGGGAGATCTACATGGTAAGTATGGTTAGTTGATCTATAGGTGTGTGTGTGTGTGTGTGTGCAAGGTCAAAGGAGATCTGCGGGGTAGCAAGGTCAAAGGAGATCTGCAACACAACAAAGAGCAAGATCAGGGAGATCTACTTAGAGTACGTTGAGTACTTGGTGGTACTGGCAGTATTGTTACTGACTGGTGGAAACAACAACTCTGTGTTTGAGTTGATTTTTGTTTGTAATTGATTGTGTGAGAGAGAGAAATCTTGAGGGAGAATTACTAGTACGCCCAAGAGGTGTGGGAAGAGTGAGATTTCTTCATTGTATTTCTTTTTGGAAGAGTGTTAATACAAGATTGTATTGTCTCTCATATTCTATGCTATTTCTGAATTCTAGTTACATTTTACTTCTAGTTTAATTCCATGTTTAGTTGCTTATACAAGGTAATCAATTGTGCTCTTAATCCTGACAAGTGGTATCAGAGCTGTGTTTGCTCCAGATCCTAATAAGTGGTATCAGAGCCTAGTTCAGAGCAGGTTAGTGTTTGTTGATTACAAGTCACTCTCAGGGGTTTCTGATTGAGTGGGAGTAAAGCAATGGCAGAATAAAGTACACTAAGAATGGAGAAATTTAATGGAAAGAATTATCAATTACTGTATTGTGGAAAGAAGGAGCAGGTAAAGAAAGATTGTTGGTTGGTAGAAGATCAGCATGAAGGAAATAAAGAAGCAAATGATGTAGGTATTATTGCATGGGATGCTCTTATATGTTCCTTGGATAAAGTATAATCTTGGGTTTTAGATTCTGCTGCCTCTTTCCATGCAACCCCAAATAGAGTATTTTTCTATGATTATGTCTATGGAGACTTTGGAAAGATTTATTTAGGGGTTGGTGAGCCTTGTCAAATTATTGGCAAAGGGGAAGTGTAGCTGAAATTGTAGATGGGCAACACATGGGTGTTGAAGGATGTCATGCATGTCCCAGTCCTGAAGAGGAGTTTAATTTCTGTAGGAAAGTTGGGTGATGAGGGTTGCACAGTTACTCTCATAGTGGAATCTTGGAAAGTTTCCAAGGGTGCATTTGAATTAACATGTGGTAAGAAAGTAGGCACTCTTTATCTATCTACTTGTATTACTAATTCTCCTTCTAGTTTATCTACTTTAGATGTAGATGCAAAGATGTGGCTCTGTAGGCTTGGTCACATGAGTAAGAAGGGAATGCATGTTCTTAAGAGGAAATTTGATGTCTTTGACAAACTTAAGAACTGGAAAGCCTTGGTTTTCATGGAGAAGATGATGGACAGAGATCAGCTCAAGGGGCTGAATAATTCTAAGCAGGGCAGTTTGGACAAGGTTATGATCCAAAGTGAGCTCATGGGTAAAAGTTATCACTCATAGGAAAACACAGTTATCGATGTTGATTAGGTGAGAACTGACATCAATTAGGTAGGTATCGACGTCGATCATGTGCAAGCTAGAGTCAGTGGTGTCAGGCAGGTGGACACTAACCTTGATCAGGGAACCAATGTTGGTGATTAGGTGGAATCGACATCGGTCAGGTGCAGACCGAGGTCGGCAAGAGGTGACTGAGATCGGTCACTGTTAAAATAGATTTTGGGCAGACAACAAGATGTCAAGGAGTCTCAAATGCCCATGAGGAGGACTGAAAGGGTAAGTAAGCCTCAAATTCATTATTCCCCTTCTTTACACTACTTGTTGCTCACTGATGGTCAAGAACTAAGAAGTTTTTAAGAGGCATTGCAGGTAGAATCTAGGAAACAGTGGGAGCATGGCATGAATGAGTAAATTGATTCCTTAGAAGAGAGCCAAATGAGAGATTTGGTAGAGTTGCCAGCCGGAAAGAAAGCACTGAAAGATGAATGGATTCCTAGGTTAAAGAAAGGAGAGAACGGACATGTGAGACAGAAGGCCAGGTTATATGGTCTTGAGCAGGCTGCAGGACAATGGTTTTTAAGGTTTGACAAGTGTATGACAAAGTATGGCTTTAGTCAATGTCAATGTGACCATTGTGTTTACTTTACTAGGTTGGATAATATTAGCTACATTATCCTATTACTGTATGTAGTGTATATGCTTGTTGCAGGGTCACACATGTAGGGAGTTGTTGGGCTAAGGGTAAAATTAGTTCAGAGGTTTGCCATGAAGGATTTGGAAGCAACAAAGAAATTATTTGGCATGAGTATTTCTAGAGACAGGGAAAGTCACAGGTTGATGTTGTCTCAGGATGATTATGTGAATAAGGTAGTGGAGAGGTTCAATATGTAGGATGCAGAACCGGTTAGCACACCTATGGATGGACAGTTCATAGAATAGTGTCCCAAATCACATGATGAGGTTGAGTACATGAGTACTAGACCTGATATTACCCAAGCGGTGGGAGTTGTTAGCAAGTTTATGGCCAATTTGAGAAAGAGCACTGGAAAGTAGTTTAGTGGATTCTTAGGTATCTGAGAGGGACCAGTAGCAGGGATTCATGCTATGCAGGGTCATGCACTTCTCTACATAGGTATTTAGATTCAGATATGGCAAGTTACTTGGATGATAGGAGAAGCACCACAAGATATGTGGTGGTTGGTCTTCAATATTGAAATTGAAGAGGGATACAAGCTAGAAAACAAAATTAGATGATCTACAGTTATAGGTACAGGTGCATCTGTTTATCTCTAAGTGGGAGATTGTTAGGTTATGGAGCTAAAAGCTTCACTGATGCAAATGAAGGAGGTTGCTGAGTTATAGAGCAATCGACATCGGTCAGGCCAATTGACATTAGTAATATTTAGTGTGCAGAGCAACTGACATCGGTTAGGGGTCGGCTGACTTCGGTCAGACAGGAATCAACATCGGTAACTTGTGTGTGTGTGCATTTGCATGCGCTTTTAGAACTAGTCTAATTTTAGATAGACAGTTAGTTTTCATGTAAAAGACTAATTTTAGTCTTGAGTCTACATTTCTAATTATTGTAATTAGGAAGTTTAATTATTGTCTGTATGTGATCTATTTAAGAGACCCATGGGGCTGTATTGTAATCAAGGACAAGGAAGAGATCCTTCCAATTGTAAGATCAATTGATCTACAAGTTGTACAAGATCATGAGAGATCTACATGGTAAGTAAGGTCAGTTGATCTGCAGGTGTGTGTGTGTACAAGGTCAAATGAGATCTATGGGTTAGAAAGGTCAAAGGAGATCTGCAACACAACAAGGAGCAAGATCAGGGAGATCTACTTGGAGTACATTGAGTACTTGGTGGTACTAGCAGTATTGTTATTGACTGGTGGAAACAACAACTCTGTGTTTGAGTTGATTATTGTTTGTAATTGATTGTGTGTGAGAGAGAACTCTTGATGGAGAATTATTGGTACACCCAAGAGGTGTGGGAAGAGTGAGATTTCTTCATTGTATTTCCTTCTGGAAGAGTGTTAATACAAGATTGTATTGTCTCTCATATTCTGTGCTATTTCTGAATTCTAGTTACATTTTACTTCTGATTTAATTCCGTGTTTAGTTGCTTATACAAGGTAATCAATTATGATCTTAATCCTGACAAGTGGTATCAGAGCTGTGTTTGCTCCAGATCCTAACAATCAATCTCTTCTTTAACACACACCTAGAGATTAGGGTTCATCCTATATGGTCATTTTTTTAATGGGTAAGTGCCATCAATTAGATTGATGTGCATCTTCTCCAATTATGGGTGGATTTCCTTCATTTCATTATAGTTCCTTGGAAACACATCCTAATATTCTTTTAACAACTCAAAGATTTTTAAAATATCTATGTCAGTCTAATAGTTTCTAATTGTAGCCATTTTTGGTTCTTATTCTATGCCAATGTTATGTTGAATAGTTTGAATAGGCCCATTATAAGAGTTTTTCATTTGAGAACTTGTGTCCTAAACTATTCATGAACCAATACTTATAGGAACATCTAGATGGTTGGTCAGGAGGTTGAGCGAAGTAGATCCTTTACCTTCATCTACTTGGAGGATAAGTTTTTACTTTCCCTAGAAAATTTATTCATGTCATTCTTCATCAAGACCTGGTGGTGGTATAGGAACTAGATGGGTGGAAGGATAAGTGAATGAGTGTAAAGGTTCCTCAGGTTCTTGATTAATATGCCATAGATAGTCTTTGATAGGATGTGGGTCTCTAATAACTGCTTCATGCATAGCTTGAAAAGTGAGGCACAATACATTCTTGGTGAAGAATAGGCTAGTACTGACATCACATTCTCCTTTAGTAACTACCAGAACCTGGTACCCATGTGCCTCTCTTCATGAATATACCATGCTCATGTCCAATTATGTAAAGTCCCATAGAATGCATGCACCCAAAGTTACTCTAGTAAATATGTTTCCTTAGCTCACCATATTATCTCACAAGTCTCAATGTGAGGTTTGGGTGCTTACATGCCACTATAACTAAGTGTTCCCCTTACTTTATTATCATAGTGGAATCTATGATGGAGATTAGAATGTACTTGATCCTAATTCAAAAGGTGCTCTTTATGGGTACACCACCATATTAGGTAGTGCCATCAAAAATGAGATCTAATGACCTCATCTGGTCATCTTTAGTGTTGTATAATTCTTCAAGGTGCTAGAAAAAATCATGCACCTCCATTTATCCTTATAACCATGGGGATTTATCAAGTCTTTCTAGTGGTGGTCCTATCAGTGGTCCTCTCATTGATTAACCCATGAGGTGCACAAACTTGTGACATTTAGGAAGTTCTCATGGGAAGTTTTATCTTCTATTAACAGTGATACACATCCTTTTGGTGAGATCATAGTCACTGTGGGCCCAATAGTTACAAGCATTGCTTGTAGTATCCAAAATAGACTGGTTATCAATCCATCGAATAATACCATCTAAGGTTGGATCATGTTATTCATCATTTTGAGTAGTAACATTATAGAAGGGGTTGATGTCTTCATCAACATTGATGAGCTTGATATAATGAGGTCCTTGTGCCTAATCTATTGGTATTACTACATGCTGATTAATGTTTTCAAAACTAATGTATCAATTTTTAAATCTCAATTTTGCATGGTTTTCATAACACCAAGGCCTTCTCAGTAGGGATGGGTAATCATCAACTTTAGCTAACTCTAAAACCTAAAAATTTGCTTTGAAGGGAACTCCAATTATGTCAACTATGGTGTTCTTAAGGACCCCAATAAGATGCGATTGAGTTTTATTTTCCATGAATAAGACATGAGGTGAAGGATGCAGGGCTGGACTAGACATTTTTCACCAAGCATATTTAGTGAGGACATTGACTTCCACATTGATATCTACTAAAATGTCTTAGATTATCCATCTATTGATGGCAACATTAACCAATATTTCTCCAGCTTCTAATGGAGTAGAGTAACTAGGAGTTTCCTAACATTGAGGATTTAAATAGTGGTATTCACTTTGTTGACTAAGGTGAGGGTGGATTCCATTTGGTGATCAGGCTTGAATCTTAAGCCAAGAACTAAGCTAGGGAACAATGTCCTCATCCAACATATGCTTGCATAGCTCCTAAAAGTCATCCTGCACCATTGGTCAAGGTTCAACTTCTCTTTACATCCATATATTTGAGGTATTGAATCTCACCTTGGATCTCTCATATGAGTGCCATCATATCCTGAAGGACATCCTTTTATTATTGAGCATCAGGGTAATTTCTAGCTCATGGATTTTCTCATTGTACCTTCCCAACTAGATTGGCTATTGATTGAGTTTGTCCCCCACTACGAGTGGTAATATTTATTTTTTGAAACATTGGGATGGTTGGGCATGCATGCCATTATGGTTTGTCTATTTGAATCATATCAGTGCCCTTTTAATTATGTTTTTTAGTGATGGTTGCATATAGATTAGGATACTCTTTTAGTCGATGGTCCTTTTTATAAAATGTGTACATCAAGTATTTTGGGAAATCCCATTGATAGTGGTTTGATGACCCACATTTTTAATAAGTCCTAGGTATAAATCATCCACCTCCTTGTACATATCCTCTTCTTCATCCATGGTTATCACCATTGTCTTCATTGTTAGTGACCAAGGCTTGGTGCATGCCACGTAATCGGGCTTCATGAATGTCACTGATCAGATGACAATCACTAATATCATGAGTGCAGGCATCACAAATATTATAATACTCAAACACCTTAGTGTGTGTATCCCATTGAAAAAGTGGATAATAATAAACATGATGTTCCTCATGGCATATTTCACATGATTGTTTAAGTACTATGCATATGCTCTTATATGGGTAGTTTATTTGTGTATGTCCTTCAGTTTCATAGTTGGTACACTAGGAAATATTGTGTGTCTCATACACATTACTTATCATCAATTTTTTCAGTTGTGATGCCATGGATTCTATTTATGCCTTCATAAAGGGACTAATTCTAGTATCAATGTTTCTAACCGCTTCAACATGGAGAGCATCTTCTAAATCCTCACACAAGATAATGAAGGTTTGTTGTGATATGGTCCTTCAAAAAGGTAGAAATAGTCCTCTCACAAACCATTATGAATATTGAAAATCATTTATTTCAAATGATAATTTAGGAATCAAGGTTTTGAGCTGTGTGTCATACTCATGTACACTCTTTGTAAGTCCTTACTTTATGTCCTTCATCACTACTATACTATGCTTCTCAAACTCAAGAATGCCAAATTCCTATAGGAAGGCTACTTTGAGCTAATCATAATCGACCATCAATTTTTGAGGATCAAAATTATAATACCACTTATGCACGTGATCTAAAATCATAGTTATAAACTATGTAGCCTTACATTCAGAAGAGGTGATGCCTCACATTCTCCAAATTAGTTCACACTTATGGACATGCTCAACTGCATTCTCTACCCCTTGGTATTTAAGTAAGTGTAATTTTATTTCATAGTATACCATCATGGATTGTGATGGTTGAATGGGTGGTTGTTGGGAATATCCAACCCTTATTCCTTGAGGAGGGGGTTCACTTCTTCTTGCATCTCCTCCTAATCCTCCTCTACCCCCTCTAGTAGCAATGATCATGGAAAGAGGTGTGGTATTAGGTTGGTTACCCAAGTTTAGGCTGATACTCTATCCTTAAGGACAAGACCCACCAGATATCCCATGCTATGCCATATAATTCCTTTAAAGAGGGAAATATCATGTAAAATATGAATGAGCGTCTAATGGCCTAGTTTTAGTCTCCCTCATCAGTTTAATGTCTAACCCTAAAATATATGTATCCTAATTTTGTATACGTACTATATATAACTCAAAGGCATGAGTACACAATATAGTGGGGGAGCTTGGTTGATTCAGACTTGGTTCATCAAATCTTGCAGTCCAACTCATTTCTCCTTCATAGGATAAAAGTGGTAAAGAATGTGGCTCGAAAGTGATGGATTCCTTGTGCATGTTTACTTCCCTATAGATCCTCATAACACTCCTAGAGGTCTCCCAATATCTTCCACACTGCTAACTCCCATGATCCTTCACTGAGATTCATCATACTTTTATTTCCATAAAGCTCATTGGCTTGCTACCATGTTAAACTCACAATCTTCAATCAACCCCTAGTCTCCCCTTCTAAATATGTGGCTCATGTAAGGAAGAATGTTTCCTTCCATGGGTATAGTTTCCAATCCAAGGTTAATAATTAATTTATTAATTTCAAAGGTAAAAAGTGTGAGATAGTAACCCCTCATCTCTCAAATAAATTATAATTTGGATTCTTTAGGACATGAATATGTGGTCATAATGTTCTCCAAAATGTAGCTGTTCGAAACTCCTCTCCACCAAAAGTTTACTACTCGTATCCATAAAACTCCAAGTCATGCTAAAATCCTCTATCATTTGAGCATCCTAGGTTTGCCTCCTTCCAATATTTCTAGATTGTCCTTGAGAATATGCTATTATCCAATCATGTAAGAGAACTAGGACCTCAGAAAAGAAGGTTTCATATAAGGGACTATAAAGATTCTACCTTACCTACTGTCATGCAGAGATTCCTTGCTTAAAATATATAACTAAAAATTTATCTTCGACATTAGTAACCCATTATTCTATATTCTATAGTGTAATACACTCAAACATTTTCCCATGACTATGATTCAAGTGCTTTAGGTCCCGATATTAGAACCAAAATGTTGGGTTCTTATCATTGATTCTAGATCCAATGCTGGAGTCTATCCCAACAATCTAGTGCATTGGCCCTATCATGCAAGATTTTAGTCTCACATGCTCACCTAAATCATGCATTGAAAGATTGATTCCTAAAGGTTTTGTTACATAGTATTAAATGTGTGTTCATGCCTCTTTACGTAGTTTCAAACAAGGATTATGTAACAACATGAATACATTACTTTTATCCTTCTAATTCCATAAATAGTTATTAACATGGCTACACATCACATACATTATCTATTGCTATGTATTCCATTAATCAAGATAACAAATTGATAAACTTTGATATCTCCTATTACACTTAATGAACAAAAGTAAGGTTTCATCATATATTTCTCTACAAAAGATAATCATCACAATAGATTATAACAAGGGTATTTATACTTTTTTAACCCTGACCAAGTGTCACAGTTATTAATGACATGAATAGATGGGGTAAAAACTCTCAACAAACTGAGATTCATGGCTTTTACAATGAGTCCTTCCTATAGAGTTTGGTCGCTACACCTCCTAGATCCTCTATCTATGTTATATTCTGGTGGCCATGTGTTTTGTTCCTTGTGGGCTAGTGCAAACCCTTTGATCAGTAAGGTTGAAGTGACCCATATGAATTGTTTTCCTAAATATTCTCACTTCTCATGCATTCTAATTCCTATTCCCTCTGCTTCCCATATGCTCCCCTAGTCTTCCACTTCTATTCTGAGTCATATGTTCTAGGGTTCCTCATGACTTGTTCTCTTTTGATTGGGTCCTCTCACGCTAGTTATCCTATGCCATTATCCTCTCGTACCAAACACATTTCCATGCCATGATGCTTCTATGCCTATTAGCTACACACCATGGTTCTCCTATGCCATGGTCCTTCTGCATCATGTTAGTCTTGTGCCAAAATGAGACAATGGTCCTTCCACTTCATGTTAGTCCCATGTGCCAAAATGGGACAATACTTAGTCAAAATTTAGGGGCCAATAGTTACTAATTTCACATTAATATTTGATTACCATTTTTGACATGTATCCTTGGTTTGACTTGGTGAGTTTTCCTTTCTTACTCATGGTTTACTTGTTTTAGTTTTTTGGTCTTTAGTGGCCTTGGCTTTTTAATTACCGATTTACTCAAAATTTTGACTTAGTCATTTGGTCTTAACTTAGCATTTTTCCACCCAGCTTATCAAATTTCTAAGTACATCTCATCTACGTCATGTTAGTTATCTTGCCTTTATTGTATTTATTTATTTTTTCTCTTTAGTTTTGTATCCTTAGGTTTATCAAAAGTAGTTTGTGCCCTCCATGATCAAAACTACAAACACAATAGACAACCATCTAGAGATAAAAGTAAGTCAAGGTACATATACATTAATTTTAGTTTTAATTATTTCCATCTCAATCATTTAATTTTAGTTATTTTATGCTTTAAAATACTACAATTTTTTAGCTTTAATGTTGTGTGTTGCTATGTTCTTTTCTCAAAGCACCATCCCTTGTTACACTTGAGTGACATATGATGAGCTTCAAGTGGGGAATATGTATACGCAATATTTTCAAATTTAATTAATTACTGAGGAACCCATTGTGTCTCAATCTCTCTATCTATACAACCAGATCCTAAAAACACTTTCCTAAGCTTTGCCTCTTCTTTTGTAACCTCCTATATTCATTTTATGCTTTCATTATCCCTTCCCTAGCCTAAGACCTTTTCCAATAGTTTACATTACACTGTCAGCCCCATTGACCTATAATCTAATTGATAAAAATTATTTAGGGTGTAGGTTGGTCCCTGGCCAACCTAGACCAAGACCTAATTTAATTTTATTAATAATGATACATAATCAATTGGGCCAACCCTATTGGATAAACCTTCAAAAAGGTTTAGGGTCAGATCTAGCTATATATAAACATTCATTTAATCATTTCTTAGAGAAATAAAAAGAGTTAATTATTCATTTGTGTTTCTTTACAATATGATTTTTAGCTATTCTACTTGAAGATTTATAGCTTAGGGTTTCTACTTGGAGAATGATCTTGTCTCTTTGAAAATTATTGGATGCTTTGGCCTTTGTTAGTGATACTTACAAACCACAACAACCTCTTGTGAAGCACCTTTGGCTAAGGGAGAGATTAAGTCTCGATGGGTTTATCTTCAATGTACGTATTTCTAATTTTGCTCCTCTCTTTTGGTAGACATAAGTAGCATAAATAATGGATTTTGAATATTGCTCTCTCCATGCATTAGGGTTTTACCTATACATAACTTACTTACGATTCTCTTATGCATGTTTACTTTTGTATTTACTAACCCCCATTTTGTGCCAGAAGTTTTGGTGAGTACTAGATTAGATTTTACTCTCCTTGTCATTTTCTTACTTAGCGAATATGAAAACATATGACCTAGTTAGGGTTATTGCATAGTTTTGATTGAATGGAGGCTTTGGAACTATAATCATAAGAATTTGACAAAGAGAGGAGGTTAGTCTTATGTTAGTCCATAAAAATATGAAGTGAACACACTAACATGCTAACATATCTAGCCTAGATCATAAGGGGAGATTAATGAGCAAAACCAAATGAAAAACACAACTAAAATGTAAAAAGATAAATAATCTCTTACCTTCCTTGAAAGATCCAAATGATTTGTTGTGTGGATTGCTCAGCTTGTGCATAAAAGAGTCTTTATAAATGGAGATTGTGTAAATCTCTCTGTCCTTGGCACCATGGCTTATGTTATGACTTGATGTAGCTTAAGATGTTACCATTATAACACTACTTACAAGGCAATTTTTGCACTATAACGCTACTCTTCTCAAATATTTGAAGTAATTCATACATGATAAATTTTCACCAAAATAGCTTAAAATTCAATAGGAAAGATATTTTATTTATAGGCTTAGGAACTAACCCTAAGCCAAGGTGAGTCAATGTGTAGTTTAAACATGGAATGGGTTCAAACCTAACCTAGGTGAGTCAAACATAATCCTAGTAGAGTTAATAGTTGCCAATTAATAAAAATTTACAATGAATAGGCATGGGTCTCCAAAATGAGATATTTTAGGATATTTTCAAAGAGCTTGACAACTCACAAAGGTCATGATGAAAGGCTAAAATATTTTGAATCTTTGAGTTTCCTTTTTATGATATTCATTAATTGCACATGGATAATTTAACTAGGCTCTTAATTTGATTTAACTTGTTAATTAATTTTGATTAGCCATTTATCTCTTTTAAGATTTGATATTTGTTAATGTGCCCCATTTAATATGTCTATAGGCCAAATTGACTATTTTGATGCTACAAGATGCTTAAAGATGAATTTTTGAGAGGTTATTGTTGCATACAATAGGATACCCCAATTAGGGATGCATCAACATGATTCTAAGATCTAAAAAATGATACACAAAAAAATTTGGGATGTTCAGTGATTTTTATGCTTAATTTCTAATGGTTGGTAGAAATCAGTGTAAATTCTGATTGAAGACTAGTGGTGGTCAATTTTAGGTGTCTATAGTTTCCCCTTGTTTAGGAAGATATTGCAAGTTATAGGCATAATAATGTCTTATCAAAGAATGAAAAGGTCTTGTATGCTTATGACTTCAATGACAATGGATGAAATATAGGTGCCCCCTCAAGGGAGTGGTTGGTAAAGGGGTTCGTAATCAATCCCTCAAAAGAAGGAAATGAATAGACCAAAAATATGAAATGGAGTGGAAAAGACTGATTTGCCCATAGGCAGTTATAATCAGTGGCATGATGAGGAAAAAGAAGAATGAAATTAACTTATGGGTGAGATTAATCCAATCAAAAAAATGCTTGCATGCATTTATTTTAAAAGTTCTAATTTGCCTAAAATTAGTTATAATTAGTAACAAAGGTTGAGACACTGATTTTCCCAAATGTGGTTATAATCAGTGGCATAGGCATATGCCCCAATTAAGGCTGATGAGTCAAAATAATGATTTTGCCGTAGGTGGTTATAATTATTAAGATGACCATGATTGAATAATGATTTAATTGTGCCCCAGTAGGGTATATTGGCAAGCATAAATCAAGGATATAACTTGTGGTATATATTAAAGATGAGCATGTGCAAACATAGATATGATGGTCTAATGACTAAAGAAACCAAAAACAACCAGGAATATGAGGATACACAAAGTGATGAAAGAGATGAATAGAAGAGTAAGAATTGATTAATGGAAATGGTTTAGTTATACCTACCAATGTAGAGATGCTCACCTTTATTAGCATTAATAAAACTAGAATGGTTAAGGATTTGATTTGATCGAGGGTGGGAGGATTTGCCAAGGTTACCAAGGAGAAACTTATGCAACTCCATTACTTGTAAGACTTCTCGAGATGATTTTTTCTATAGCACATGATGGTATGCCTCCTGATAGAATACCATGATAACATTGCCAAAATATGCATAAGGACCCACTCTCGATCCAATAAATAATTAAAAATAATGTACCAATGATAAAAATCATGATGATAATGTTGATGTATAAATATGGATAGATTCAAGAATAATGTGTAAGGAATCACCCAATGAACACATATAGACTGAGTCAAGGCATAGTACTGAAAGCAAACAAATAGGCAAGTAAATAAATAGGCAATTAAACAAATAAACAACTATGCAAAAAAAAACACAAAAAGCCTAAGAGTAAAAGCAAAAGCATCCTAAAAATGGATTTTCCCTAGTAGGGTGGATTGAGGGTGACTAACTAGGCTTAGACAAGACAAATATTTTTGAATTTTAATTTTTTTGAATGTTTTTAGAAGTTTGAGGCATCTTAACTCGTTAAAGATTGACAAGATACCACTTGCATAACAACGAGAGCATTGGCTTAGGTTGGATTATTTTTAATGATCCAAAGTTAGTATAGTTAATATTTAGTTAGTTTTTACTATTATGTTATGTATGCAATAATTTATTGGTTCACGAGAATATCAATTATATTCCATAACCACTCGTGAATTTTTTTAAAAGATTTTCACCTCTCTTTTTAAATATTTTGAAATACTATTTATCTATTTTATATGAAATAATTTCTTCATGATGTAATTTTATTATTATTTCTCCTGCAACCTAGGCCAATAGTGGTATCAGAGCATGGTTTTTGGAGCATGGTGAGTTTGGGGTGAAAGATTCATTCATGTGGAATTCTAGAATTGGTATGCCTGTCAAAAAAAACATTGGTTGGTCTAAAGTTGAAAATTATTAAAATATTTAATTTTTCAAATAGTTTTATAGTAAATTTTTTTGGAAAAAATATCCTGTGTGATGTTTTATATAGCTTGCTCCCTAGTAGTGTATCCAAACTCCATTTAATAATTCAAGATTAAATTTTTAAGCCTTCAAATGATCTAGTCATGATTTTCAAACCCTAAAAGCTAATAAAAAGCCATTTGTATGGATTTTTTGAACTTAAAAATCTCTGAGAATATACAATATGTCTTCCACTTTCATGGAAATTGATCTTCTTGTTTCTTAATCTAAATTTGAGTTCTTGAAAATCACATTTCAATTCCTAAGGCATTTAAGAATTTTTTTCAAGCTGCAAAATTGAGTTGTACAGCCAAAAATTTGATGTAGTATGGATTTCTTGTCCTGAATATGCTTATAAATCAATGAAATGGTTTCCATTTTTTTAAAAAATCTAATATGCTAAGTTTTAGATTTGAATATGAGTTCCTCAAAACCATAAATCAATCCCAAAGATTTCCCATAAGATTTTCAAGCTTAAACATTGATTTGTATGGCCCACATATGTAGAAATATGACCTTTATAACATCTTGCTTCATCAAAAATCAGATTTTCTCAATGAAAATCCTCTCTAAAAGTCTTAAATTGATTCATAAATGAATCTATAGGCCCTAGTCTAGGGGATTAAACATCAAGTTCCAAAAAATTTCTCAGTAGCCATGGTGTTGGAGAGCTTTTGTATGGCATTGAAAGTCTGAACAAAGTTTATTTTTTAATTATGGTTTGTCAAATATTAGGTTTTGGATGGGTCCCACATAAATCTTTAAATATTTGAGTTTTTCACTTGGTAAATTAATTTCACAGAAAAAAAATAAATTTACTCACCCAAATATTTTTTTAACTGTAATTGAGCAAAAAATCAAGTTTATATAGCAATTTCTCTCTTTATAGACTTGTAAATGCTCATAGATCACTTGGAAGGGCTCATTTTGGGTAAAGCTTTGTACCAAGAAGGTCCAGGGTTCAAAACTACTTTTGGGAGGAATATTGTCTTTTGAGATTTTTTTTTGATTCATATGAAGACATAAGGGTGTAAATTATAATTTTTTGTGACACTAGTTGTACATCTTAACATCTGTAAAGGTGGTCATGTGACCAGGTGATCTTCATGGTTTGTGACATTTTGGATACATTGGAATAATCAAATTTTTATTTTGAAGCTTTCTTATATGATTTTTTCAATAAATGTATTCTAAATGATGTATCAAGGTGCATTTTCAGTCAAAATTGACATATTCAAAATGCAAGTCCATCACAAGTCCCAAGATCATTCGTAAAATGGAAGCTATTTCGAAGGTAAAGGCAAAACCTCGATAGCATTCTTTATTTTTTATTTTTCTGCATCATGGCTAAAATTGTGAGCCTCATTTTAGACATTGGATGCCTAACTCTTAAAAATGATAAAGAATGGTCAATGAACATGGAAAACACATTATTTTTTAATGACTTATGGGAAGTAGTTGAAAAGCAACCAACATTGCCCACCGAAGCCACAAAACTTATATAATTTCATAAATGTGACAAGTGTGCCCTTGCTTTATTGAAATCAACTTGTAGTGCTCAAGTTATAATTCACATAGAAGTCATCAAATCTAAAGCTTGGAAAGCATGGAAAGCTCTAAAAGACTTGTATGATAAACAACCTGCTTATAAGAAAATCGACCTTCTTATGTAGTTACTCAACACTGAACTTTCTAATGATGAAGATGTTTTAGAATATGTGTCATGCATTAAGAATTTGAAACAAGAATATGGCACTACTGGTGGGAAAATTGATAATGAAATTCTCATTTCTATTGTTTTGAATGGTCTTAGCCCTAGCTATAAGTTTTTTTGGGAGATGTTATAGCTTAATGATAAGATTGACAAATCTACTTTTGATTCTATTTGTGAGTTTTTCACTCAACATGAGCAATAATTTGCAAAGAATAAATCTACCGAGGAAGCACACTATTCCAAAACATGATATCCATTATATGAACCCAACATAAGACACCAAGAGAAATATAGACACTCTCAGAGGCACACTTCCAAGCATAAACATCATTCTAGTTCTTTCAAGACATAAGCATTATTTTAGACATAGAGATCATTCAGGCTCTCCTAAGCATAGACATCATTCTAGTTCTCTAAAGCATGAACATCACCACAAAAATTCACATGGACACAAGGACAAGCACATGCATTCTTATTCATGAGGATATTCTTCCTCTAGTTCTAGTGGATGTGAGAGAATATGCTATAATTATGGTTGCATAGGACATCTATTTACAAAGTGCCCATGTAAAAGGATGTCCTCTCGACATTGATAAAAGGTAGAAGCAAACATTACTAGTCACTCTCGACATTCTTTTAGTTCCTCTTCTGGCTATTCTTTTGCATATTATTTTGATGGATGGGATGACTATAAATTTACTCCATAGTTAATGACTATATATTCTAAGATGATAACACACCCATCTTGTGCGAGCTGCTAGGCTCAAGATTAGGATTTTATGTAGTAGCATTTTTTAGCTTGTGTACTTTGCTTTCATAGATGTAGTGTTTCTATGACCTTTGATGTGGAGCATTTCAGTGGTTTGTACTTGGTTTATTTTCTACATGGCTTCTCACCTCTCACTTGATAAGGGGGGAAAATATTGCATATTGGCTTTGGATCAATCATTGGTGATTTGCAGTACGAGTCAACATTGTGTTGCTAATATTGTTAGTGTAAGCAAAGGCCTACATGAGATATTGGTAATTTTTGGGCATCAATTTGTGATGTACCATACATAGTATAGGGGGAAGTCACTTGTTAGATGGATTTTGTGTGAGGATCAATGTAGTTGGATAATGCATGATCATGTTCTACTATAGGATGAGGATGATCAAGGTGTGGATCTATCCAGAATGCATAGGGTACTAGTTGTAATTGTGGCAAAGTATACTTGGATAACTCACAGTTCTTTGCTTCAGTATTTTTATACCCCTCTAGATCAAGGGGGAGTTTGTTGAATTATTTTTATTGATCTAAAGTTAGTATAGTTAATGTTTAGTTAATTTTTACTATTATGTTTTGTTTGTAATAATTTGTTGGTTTATAGGAATATCAATTATATTTTGTAACCACCCATGAAATTTTTTTAAAGCTTTTCACCTCTCTTTGTAAATATTCTGAAATAATATTTTATCTATTTTGTGTGAAATAATTTCTTCATGGTGTAATTTTATTATTATTTCTCCTACAACCTGGGCTAACATAAGTTGCTCATAAAATGGTGAGAGTGTATGGAAATGAGGGACTGATCTAACCTCAAAGTGAATTGAGCACAACCTATATTTTCCTAATAGGACCCCAAGTCATAGTATTCTACCAACACAAAAGGCAAGGAAAATTGACTAGGTCACAACAAGTTCTAAAACTAAGGCCAAATGACAATGCAAAAGAGAATAATAATGGTAAGGTGATGCAACAATGCATGGTAAAAGGTGTTGTTCCTAATTTGCCCATAAGTGGTTATAATTAGGAAATAATGGCATAGGTTAGTGATACTAATTTTTCCATAGGTGGTTATAATTAGGAAACAATGGCATAGGTCAGTGATACTAATTTTCCCATAGGTGGTTATAATTAGTAACATAAGGTGGACTACTGATTTGCCCGTGGATGGTTATAATCAATAACATCAATCAAATGTGAATGAAAGATAACTTCCTAGATCAACTATTGCAGTACTTTCATACACTGTCATTTAAACATAGAATTGTAAAACTAATGAAATTGAATTAGAATCCCCTTGTGTAAGGTGTAGGAAAAATTAAAGGAACCAAGATCAAAAAGGGTTGGGTTGGATGATTAAAAATAGGATTTAGTATAATGACATGGTATGGCATTGTTTAGGATGGCATGGTAGAATGACATATGGTATGGCATTGTTTAGGATGATGATGGTATGAAAGTTGGATATAATCATAATTGGGTTGCCCCTAAGTGATAAGTTGATCTAGAGGTCAATTCATAAAAGGTCATGAAGTATATCCAAACTTGCACCATTGCATAGGGCCTGTTAAGACCTTTCCAATGATATGTAGAACGTATAAAATGGAGCTCATATGTTCCTTGTGTAGTCTATCAAAGGTCTAGTAAAATCAGTCAAAGTTGGTCAAAATATAGATATTTACCATTATGAAATGATTCGAGAATAATTCCAATTCATAGATCATCTTGAGAGCTTTCTAGTACAATTTGAATGGGTCAATTTTGAGCCTGTATACACAAAATATCACATGTCAAGATCAAACAAATAAAAAAAATGGGTTTAGATGGAACATATAGTTGGAAATCAATAAGTGGTGAGTGGATGATAAGTGGTGATTGGAGATTGGACCATGTGGTGGGTCCTGAAGCCACCACATGGCTTGCCACCATTTAATTATTTTATCATGGTCCAATTTTGACTATATTGTAATTAATTATACCTAAATATTCCAAACAAACCATATAATTTACCATTTCCATGTGATAGATCCATGTCACCATAGACTATCCACATTCCATACCATACATGCCACGTTCCACCTATTCAACATCCACGTTTCATGCCCCAACATCCATGTGAAACCCAGGAGTCCACCACAATCCTCACAAACCCCACTAAATACATGGTAATGCCAATTACTTGGCATGTTATACCATGAGTTTCATGGTATATCTATATCCAAATGCCTCCCCCACTTACCAATGTGGGATAAATGATATGGCTTGCCAAATATGTTGAGCATGGGTTTAGAACCCCTATCCTCCCCTGTAAAAGAGATAAGGCCCAACCACTTGGGCTACAGGATTAAATGTTATATAAATAGTTGAGACTTTACATTTGTAATACATAAAACAAGCTAAGCAACCATTGTATAAGGCTAGAGCTAGAGAGCTTGGACAAATTGCCGAGGGTGCTAGAGGCAGAATTGGGAAAAAGTACAAAAAGGGACTTATATTATGTTTTCTCAAGGAATAACTTTGGAGTTGATAATTTTTAATTTTGGAGACATTTTTAAGTATTTTTAATCATTTTTCCTAATACATCAGTTGATATAGGACCTAGAGACATAGGCCATCATGCCGAACTTCATTATCAATTATGTGTTGAATTATTCTTGTTAATTTGATGTTTTGTAAGTCAAAATTTTAAATTATTACATAAATTAATATTGTAAAGCAAAATTAAAATATGTAAGCGTATTATTTATTAAGTTTACAAATCAGGTTGGTCTCAGAGTAGTTAGTGTGCTGGGCTAACTTCTATGTAGACATTGCTCTAAAACGTCATGTTTGATATCAAAACTAAGTTTGCAGGTAGATTTTTGATTTTTATTATTTTAGATAAATTCAACTACTATAGAACAATGGATCCAATGTTAGCTTGGATTCATTTATTATTGAATACCATTATCACTACGATAATGCAATACCTAGAATCTCAAGAGTAAAGTTGGCAAACATAAAAGTAACGGTAGGAACAACAAATTGAGAGGATCTAATAGAGCATTGATGAACTAAGAGTAGAAATACAATAGGAACATTGATAGTAAAATATGCATGGAGATTCAAATACTTGTAGACATTGTGCATGGTGGGGTCATATTATCGAGCAATGTTGGATTATACACCCTAGTCATGCTTTGTTATGCTTTAGAAGGTGGAACAAGGAGAGAGGTAAGGAACCAGCCATGTCTATTAGAGGTCAATCAATTCAACCAACATTACCATATCAAGCAAATCTAGAGTCTCTAATGTGATATTTGTTGCTGATGAAAGTGATAGAAATTGTACTATGCTTTGAGGAAAATCAAGAGTAGAACTGCACTACTATTATTAAAGGGAAGTTCATGCAGATCTATTTTAATTGGAGTTTTAGAGCCAATTATATTACTGAAGGTCTCACACAATGTTTTAAAATAAGGAATCTTCCATTACCCCACACTAAGACATTTAGAGGAGCTGATGGCATAGTATGTAGACATGCGAATCATTATGGCATCCTATATTTTGGCATTAGAGGGATATTCTTTGATCAAGTAGCTCTTGACATAATTCTAGGAGAAGCTGAGGAGATCACTTTGGGTAATTATTATCTCACATATTGGCATGCCAGAAACACTACATCAAGAGAAGGAATCCGACTAATGACCAATCATACCTATGAGATTCAATTTGGGACAAGCCAAACTACAAAGGTACATTTTGGTTATAGTAGTGATTCTTTTAATTCATATACTCCTACTAGTCTTCTCAATGAAAATGATGTTGTAAGTTTGGAAGAAATAATGCTCTGATTATTAATGTATATTTTGATGTACATTTTGAAGATGAAAATAGTGAAATCAACTCTTTTGGCTATATTGACAATGTTAGGGATACTAAATGTACTAACCCTACACATTTATCAAGTTCATGTGTTGATACATTTGAAAAACACACAAAGGGAATAGGTTCTAAGCTATTAGCTAAAATGAGAACCGAAGGAAAAGGCCTTAGCATTAATGGCCAAGGGATTGTCCAACCTATCCAAGTGGCAAAGAGACCACTCCATACAAGGTTAGGATATGAAAGTGAAAGACAAATGTCTCAAGAAGCTGAGTTGAAGGATTACTCAAGCAACAAGCTAGAAAATTCTGAAGAGATGGAAGTACTTATGAAGATGCAACAATTACATTGGATGAAGAATATTCAAATAATTCGTCAAGGTATGAAAAGAAGAAATACTCAAATGTATTTTTTGATTATATACAAGAGAGTCCTAAAAAGAAGTCTAGGAAAATTGTAAAAAGAAGTCTAGGAAAATTGTTAAAATGAGGTTGTCTAAAGAAGACATGAAAACTCAGTAAAAACATAAGGTAAAGGTTGTAACTACATCTTCAATCAAGTAGAAGATAGAATCTTGTCAGTTAGAACCTAAGATAACATCAACAAGGGAGACGATAGTCTATGAGAAGCTAATAGTTCAGAGATTGTCATCCTAGAAAGGTAAGCAACACTTCTTCAAAAGAATAATTTTTAAGCATTCTAAGATAGATGCTATTTGTGATAAAAAAATATCAAAAAAATCTAATTTTTAAAGATGTTGTAGAAACCCTAGATTTGGAAAGTAAGCCACATTTCTAACCCTATTATTTGGATAGAATAGATGATGGTAATGGCATACATGTAAGTAAAACATGTAAATTAGGGTTTGCAATTACCTCTAACTTCTTAGATGAAGTTGAATTAGATGTGGTTCCACTTCACTTTAGTGGAATTATCCTAGGTAAACCATATTTGTCTCTGAGAAAGGCAACTTTTTCCAAAAAGGAAAATTAGTATAGCATTGTAAAAGATGAGATAGAATATCTTTTGTGAGCACATCGACAGTAACTGTTATAGGAAAATGGTGTCTTTAGTGTTATTTTACTCATGTATGTTATAGACATGAACATTGCATGGCAACATGAAGATGCCAAGAATAACCCAAAAGATAGGTTGTATATTTTAATTTGTATGTTTTAGTATGTGCAAATATGTATGCATGTTTTTAAGACCTAAATATAGAAATTATTTATAAATTCATAAGACCCAAGTATGGGCAATGTTTGTAATCGTTATGTATAGTTACAATGTTTTTAAAGACCTAAGAAGGGAAACATTTGTAAAATTGTGTTGCTAGGTAAAATCCTAAGAGGGAAATTATAAAATGGTGCTTGTTATAACACTAGGTGACATTTTCATCATCTTAGATCTGAAGACCTAAAACCAAATGACATTCAGAGATCATCTCAGCCAGAGCTAAGAGCCAGAGCCATGAAAACTTTCTCATATGGAGTATCAGGTCCAGTACCAACTTTTTGAGGATAAAAAGCCTTCTTAATGGGGAAGATTGATTTGGAGGTCAATTCAAAAAGGTCTTAAAGTAGATCAAAACTTGCACCATTGTGTAGGGCCCGTTAAGACCTTTCCAATAGTACGTAAAACATAGAAAATGGAGATCATATGCTCCTTATGTAGCTAGTTAAAGGTCCAATAAAATAGGTCAAATCTAGTCAAACTATAGAAATTGACCATTATGGAATGATTTGAGAATAGTTCCAATGTGTAGCGCATCTTGAGAGCTTTTCAGTGCAATTTGAATGGGTCAATTTTGAGCCTATATGTGCAAGATATCATGCATCAAAGATCAAACAAGTAAAAAAATTGTGTTTGGATGGAATACCCAGTTGGACATCGATAAGTGATGAGTGGAGATTGGACCATGTGGTGGGTCATCAGGCCACCATGTAGCTTGCCACCATCAAATTATTTTACCATGGTCCAATTTTGACTATATTGTAATTAATTATCCCTGAATGTTACAAATAAACCATATAACTTACCATTTCCATGTGACACATCCATGTCACCACATACTATCCACATTCCATACCATACATGCCACATTCCAACTATTCAACATCCAAGTTTCATGCCCCAACATCCACGTGAAACCCACGAGTCCACCACAATCCTTATAAACCCCACTAAATACATGGTAATGCCAATTACTTAGCATGTTATACCATGAGTTTCATGGTATATCTATATCCAAATACCTCCCCCACTTACCAATGTGAGATAAATGATATGGCTTGGCACCAAATATGTTGAGCACAGGTTTCAAACCCCTATCCTCCCTTGTAAAAGGGATAAGGCCCAACCACTTGGTCTATGGGATCAAATGATATTTAAAGCATTGATACTTTGAAGTTTTAATACATAAAACAAGCAAGCAACCATTGTATAAGGCTAGAGATAGAGAGCTTGGACAAATTACAGAGGGTGCTAGAGGCAAAATTGGGAAAAAGTCCAAAAAGGGACTTATATTATTTTTTCTCAAGGAACAACTTTCCAGTTGATCACTTTTCATTTTGGAGATGTTTTTAAGTATTTTTCAAGAATTTTTTATAATACATTAGCTGATATAGGACCCAGAGATGTACGCCATCATGCAAAACTCTGTTATCAATTTTGTGTTGAATTATTCTTGTTAATTTGAGTTTTGTAAGTCAAAATTTTAAATTATTCCATAAATTAATATTGTAAAGCAAAATTAAAATATGTAAGCGTATTATTTATTAAGTTTACATATAATAAGGTAAGGTAAATAGTAAGGTATGAAATAAAGATAAGGAGAATGGCAAATGGTAGCTATTCAGAAGAGGTATGGGTTAGCAATTTACATGATTGATTATTTTAATTGTGTCATATGATGATCAGGATGTGTATCTCCACATCAACAAGATAAGGTAAATGATTTTGGCCAAGGAATGGTCTTGCTATTCTTGTTGATGTGGAGATGCACATCCTGATCATCATATGACACAACTAGAATAATCAATCATGTAAATTTCTAACCCATACCTCTTTTGAATAGCTACTCTGTCAAAAACTTGCTACAAATTTGGATGCCAAAAATGTTATTGTGATCTTTGTTGGTCATTGTTTCTAATTCCTTCAAATATTGAGACACGATATCTTTGTAGCATTTACAAAGGAAAGTATGACTAATGATGGTAAATATGGGTAAATGTTAGATGATAGGTTTGATTTGGAAATGTAAAGGTGGATGATAATGGAATATATAATTATTGGGAAATAAATGAAGATCAGGAATTTTAGGCACACACAATGTTATTGATTTTATATTCGAGATAACTTTGGATGTGAAAGGGCCAAAGATTTCTAAATATTCTCTCAATAAGACCATCATTTTTTTTTTTTTTTTGGGTTTGAGAGTAGCTACCATTTTATTAGGATATAGATTGGAAGTTATACTAGTTTCATATTTGATTTTGTCTTCATCAAGTAGTGAAGAAATGTTGTGCTCGCTATTTATGTTGGTTCAAGAATAAAACCTAAATCTAATTCGAATTATTCATTTGGTGTGGATGATACTAAAATGATGTCTTGTTGAATGTTTGGTATTGGACAAGTAATGGCTTGTGATGGAATAATGGGCTTTATAGAGATTGGTTTATCAAAGTGAGACTCATCCATGAGGGGAAAAATGTCAAGAGATAACTCCTCAAAGACTGGCTTGTCAAAGGGAGGCTATATAAAAATAGGCATATGGTCAAGATAATGATTTTTCCAAAGGTGGTTATAATCATTAAGAAGTGACTCATCAAAGATTGGCTTGTTAGAGTGAGACTCTTATATAATAGGTAAAGGATCAAAAGGTGATTCATCATAGGTTGAATTGTCACAAATGGTTATTTCAATAAAAGCATCGTGAATTAGTTGGTTTTTTTGGTCTTGGTTTACAAGTAATTGTAAAATATCAATTTTGAGCACATCTTAGTATTCGATTGATTGACTTGATTGGAGAGGTATTGATTGTATCAATTATGGTTGAACAATTGGTATAGGTTTTATAAAGTGGGGAATGGTTGGAAATGGATGAAGAATGGCTAGTGTTTGGATAATGTTAATCTTAACAATGGTTGGTTTATGGCCTAAGATAGTAACTATGACTTGTTGAGTTGTGATTGGATAACTTTGTTGGTATAATGAGTTACCATATGTGGAATGGCTTGGAATGGTAATAGTAGGGCATTGCGAATCTTGGTTTCTTACACAAGCCAAAGGACAAGGTATTGGTATAGAAATGGTAAGGCATTGTAGAGATTGGTTGCTCACATAAGCCAAAGGATGAGGTTCTAGTAAGGAAATGGTAGGGCATTAAAAATCTTGGTTTCTAACATAAGAAAAAGGAATAGGTCCTTGAATAGAAATGGTAGGGCATTATGGAGCTTGGTTTCTCACACAAGCCAAAGGACAAGGTCCTAGTATATAAATGGTAGTCCATGGATGCTATGGATCTTAGTGGCTCATGCAATCTAAATGAGGGTTAACTGTATAGGTGGGGGATTGGATGTCTTGATCAAGGAGATGGTAAACATCATACATCAATTGACCAAAAGAATGTGTCACCAAATACTACACTTGAGGATCTTGGTTTTGTTCTCTAAATTGAGGATTGTAAGGAGGATAAGAATCTGCCTTACAAACCACTTCTTCAACATTAGGCTCATAAATAAATTCAATTTGTGCAGTTATTATATCATAACTTGGATTGTACCTATTTCCACCATTAGTGTAATGAGACATACCCACATCAATGATGAAAGCTTTGCAAAAGGCCTAGAGTTCTAAAAACTCTAAAAAAAATTGTCCAAAAGACAAAAGGTTTGAACTTGGTTTAACTCAATCAAAATAATGGAGTTGTATGTCCAAAATAGTTTGTGCTAAAACTTGGTATAAAATAGTCTAATGTCATATGTCTAATGTTAAATGTCTTACATAAAAATGTCAAGTGGATGAAAATAAAATTGGGATGCCAAACTCTAGGTCTAAAGTGTTCCAAATAATTATAATCTAAGAAAATAAAAGTTGATAGGTCTTTTGTCCAAATGTGACATTAAAATCTATGCTCTAAATAGGCATGTGCTAAGAATTTTGGTAAAACAAGCACAAAATCTAGACATTAAACAAATGGGAATGATTTAATCTAACGAATTTGAAACACTTTGGCATAAACTAGGCATACAGATTTAAATATGAACTTGGTCAATTGGAATAAGGAATGAAATAAAAGGCACTTGAAGATAGATTATTTTCTCCCAAATAAAGGCGCAACTAATAGTTTTCAAATTTAGGTAAAGAATTAGCCTAAGTTACACAACCCAAAAGAGAGATTAGTATTTAGGCCCAAATTACACAAGGCATAAATAGAAATCAATCAATGTTTGGATTTGAAGTCGAGGTTAATTAAAAACTCAACTTAGGAAAATTAGGATTCTTTGAACAAATAAAAAGCTAGATAAAGGTGAACAACATAACGATACTAGACAAAGATCCAAAAGACACACATGGATTTAATTTTGAAAATTTGAAACTTTAGACATAAGGCAAATAAGTCTATGAAATGATTCGAGCAGTGTAATGATGTTATCATTCTCTAAAGATGTAATCAATGTTTTGTTTCAAGACTCAAAGGTAAAAAAGATTGAAATGAATTGGGCAACGTAATGATACCCTTTTCAATCAAGTGACACACACACAAAGATTTGTAAAAAGACTAAGGCAAAGGCATGGTGTCAAACGGATGGTGTGATGCTTTCTCAAACAATGGAGTGATGTAAAAGCTAAGAGTCATTTTGACATGGCATAAACAAAAAAAATGGTTTTAGCCTAAAAAACCATGAAAGTAAAAGAATAATGATAAAATATAACTAAGTATTTTGTCCAAAGCCTTAAAATTGACAAGGTTGCATCATATTATTGAATTCCATCTATATACGTGCTCATGGGAGGATTTTAAGTTTTAATACAAAAATAAAAGCACATGAAGTAGTAGGATTTTTACACCCCCCTTCTCCCAAGAGATTTTATGATGACATGAAACTTTGGGCTACTTGTCTTGCATCGACAATATGTCCATGACAAATGGGTTTGTTCTAAAACTTAAATTTTAGACTATCTAGATGGTCCCAAGTATGATTAACACTATATATACCTCACATCAATTTATTTCATACAAATTAAATTAATATGCAAGGGTATATTCCTTTACATAGTGATTCCATCTGTGTACTTCTTAGTGGAATCCCCTAGTTGACCAGATCAAACTTAGTTTTTCATTATGATTAGAGAGGTTAGCTACTCAAACACATAACAATCATAGTATACATTCCCTAATTTATATACCCTACCATGGATTAGGGTTGAAATAATGCTTTGAGATGAAACCCCAAGTCAAAGCTTCCTTAAATAACTTGTGAGGAGGATATGACCTCCCACTCACAATCCAAGTTACATAGAACACATGACCAAGTGAAAAGACTTTAGAGGTTATGTTTAGATCATACAAAGCATACAATTTTTGGAGAGAGCCTCAATAAAATTCTTTTCATGCCTTATACAAAGGCATAAATTACAAGGAAATAACACTTTTGGTCACTTGAGTTCCCTAAAGGGGATGGGGGGGAGAGTATACACACATCAATCATTTTGTAAAAATAAATAACTTCTAATCAAATAAGCATAAAATGAAAAAATATTATGAGTTATCTAACTAATGTGAGAATTTATTTTATTTCACCAAGATGAAATATGAATGAAATTTGGGACCCTTATCATGTATTTGAAAACTTTTAAAAACTTTCACAAACAATCCAAACATAAAAACAACTAAATTCCTTTTAAACACCAAACAAAATGTTCAAGACTTAACCACTTTCATTTTTGTGCCCCTTCCTACTTATGTAATGCAATGTTTAGAGGGTTTTTTAGATTTTGTGAAATATTTATACATAGCTTGAAGGTAAACTGATAGCATATTCCAAAAATTTAGGAGAAACACATGGTTTTAAGAAAATGCATCAAAAATAGAGTTTGGATGACCCAAAACAAAGCTTGGAAAGATGGCCTATCAATATTAGGTATACACACAGAACAAAAACATAATTGCAAGTGAAAAATGAAAATTTACAAAACTACAAATGTACTTCAAAATTGTAACTCTGTAAAATTGTAACTATCAGTACAATAACATAATTTGCAAGTAAATAGAGTATAAAATATACAAAATCACTACTCTATCTATAAAAACACAAGTAATAGGGAAAAAATACAACTCCAAGATTCGTTATATTGAAACCTAACTATAAATAGTCAACTTAACCATTAGTGGTTTAGAGGCAATATAGTAACTATTTAGGCGATACAATGATTCATAGAATCATAGTATTACGATATCATGACTGTAGAGTCACGATATTTCAATCTTGTAAATAACTTCAGTAGGAAAAAAAAATTTAGTAACAAAACCAAATTTAAATGTAAAATCATTAAAATAGAGATATAAATGCAACTATATGAGTTGTGATATTATTATCCTGAGAGCAAAATCATGATTACACAGAGCAACCTTGCGACTGGCAGAAAAATGTCCTTTACCTTGAATTTTTCACCTATTTTGGTCAGCAAGATCAAATTTTGACATGAAAATCATTAGGGAAGTGTTATAAAATGCTTTAAGAGAAACTTTTTGGGGTGTATATCGCACTAGACATGCCATTTTTGATCATAAAAATTTGAAAAAGAGAGGAGGTTAGTCTTGTATTAGTCCATAAAATAATGAAGTAAACACACTAACATGCTAACATCTCTAGCCTAGATATAGGGGGAGCTTAATGAATAAAACCAAGTGAAAATCAAAACTAAAATGCAAAAGACAAACAATCTCTTACCTTATTTGAAATATCTAAATGATTTTTTATATGGATTATTCAGTTTGTGCATCAAAGAGTCTTTGGCAATGAAGGTTGTGTAGCTCCCTCTCTCCTTGGCAGCATGGCTTGTGTTGTGTCTTGATGTAGCTTAATATTTTAGCATTATAACACTACTTGCAAGGTAATTTTTGCATTATAACACTAATCTTCTCAAAGCTTTGAAGTCATTTGTGCATGATAACTTTGCACCAAAATAACTTAAAATTCAATAGGTAAGGCATTGTATTTATAGGCTTAAGAACTAACCCCAACCCAAGGTGAGTTAAGGTGTAGTTTAAATATGGAATGGGTTCAAACCTAACCTATATGAGTCAAACATAACCCCATTAGATTTATTAGTTTTCAATTACTAATGATTTGCAATGAATAGGCATGGGTCTCCAAAATGAGATATTTTATTATATTTCCAAAGAGCTTGACAACTCACAAAGGTCACGATGAAAGGCTAGGATATTTTGAATTTTTTTAATTTCATTTTTATGATATTAATTAATTACACATGGATGATTCAAATAGGATATTAATTTGATTTAAATTTTTAATTAATTTTGATTAGCCATTTAGCTGTTTCAAGATTTGATGTTTGTTCATGTGCCCCACTTAATAGGTTCATAGGCCAAATTGACTGTTGTGATGCCGCAGGATGTCTAGGGATGAATTCATGAGAGGTTATTATTGAATATGATAGGATACCCCAATTAGGGATGAGTCAATGTGATTTTGAGATTTGATGAATGATGCACAAGCAAATTTGGGATATTTAGTGATTTTTAGGCTTAATTTGCATTGGTTGGTAGAAATTAGTTTGAAGCCCTTCGAAGGCCAGTGGTGAAAAGTTTTAGGTGTCTACAGGAACCCTCCCTAGTGATATTATTATGGTAAGAGATCCCTTGGCTAGGTCTAGTAGATCCATCTTGGTTATGACCCTGAATATCTAATGTATCAATAATTGGAAGTGTAAGTAGGATTTATCTTCTTTGAGCTAGGATTGATTTATAGATCACTTGCATTTCCCTTTGCATACAATATCTTATTGGTTTTTTTATTATAAAAATTTATAGAGACATATTATTCATTTCATTACATTCAAATCATTTTAAAAAGTTGAGGATGACTTTCATTTAACATAAAATGGATCTTTTATGCTCTATTAATGGAGGGTTGATTCTTTTGCATGCATTTTTGGAAAACATGCAATTTTTTTAGTTTTAATGTTTTTTAAAAATTTTATCATTGAAATTATTTATAATAAAAATAAATCAATTATTTATGTTTTTTAATATTTAAAAAAATTAATAAAATAATAATAACTGCATTGTGGTTGCTTACTCATCTTTGCTTGGATAGAAAATTAATCTCAATTTTGAAAATGAGTTTGAAGTACACTATAAAAATTGAATTTATTAATGACAAAAAAATAAGGGGTGTGCGATATAATTACCAAATTATAATGTGTTTAGAAGATAATATATTCAACATTTTGAAATACTAGCATCCAATTGATTAAAAGAAAAAAAATCAAGCTAGTTGATTCTAATAGTCCTACCTTGGCAATGACTATTCACATATGCCACAACAAATTAATAATAATAGAGAGTATATGATTTCAAAGTTTGTTATTACCTCTGATTTTCACCCTCTATAGGTATTTTGTGTCTCCTCACTCAGTTGACACAATGGTAACACTCCAAGGCTATGGGTCGCCTATAGCTGGAGTGAACCTCTAAAGAGGGCCAACTTCCCTTTGGTGAATCCCCTAAAGATAACACTAAACTAATGAAATTTAAAGGAAAAGGAATAAAGAAAACATAAATTTAAACTAAAACTAATAAATGTGATGCACCAATGATTTATGAACCTTATACTAGCTTCCTAATATCACTATATGACTCAATATTTATTGAAACTCTTTTACACTCTCCTCAAAATATGTTATTCACACATTAATATTTCATATGAGGGTTTTCATTATATGAATAAGATAATAAGATAAAACTAAAATGTCTTAGGATATACACAATCAACTGGTTTCTAAATAGTTCACTAGCCTAGACAATATCAACACAATATACAACTGCACAAATTCAACCTATTAATAACAAAGTGAAAACATAAAGCATACATAAGGAAGAACTTTTATCAAAACTATAGATCAACTAAGCATGAGATTCATGTAATTATATCAACATAAGGAAGGTAACTTCAGTATTTATTAATTTAAGAGGCTTAAGAAGCCAACATTACAAAATGGGTAGAGTCTTGCCATACCCAAGGAGGGATCATAGACATACCAATTTTTACAGAATTTCTATGCTTGAAAGAGTCCCCCTAAAAAAGGTGATTATGCCTATTAAATAGGAAAAAATACAAATCTTGGGATTTTAACTTGGTCTTACCCATTAATGGGGTAGTTACAAATCTGAATCACGACTAAAAAGGTCAACTACAAGTTGGAGCTAGAAGCTAGGCAAAAAGTGTGAAGACATTACATAGCTTCCTTGAATGATTTTTATTATTCTTTAGGAGTGAGGAAAGTATTAAAAAAATGGCCATTGATGGGTTGGGAGGATCTATTAGGAAGAACAATTCCACAGATAAGACCCAACACAACTCTATGTGCTAAAATATCAAATTTCCCATATAAAATCATTATTAATAAATCATTAATATACAAAAGGTTACAAATTAAAACAACTAGTTGGAATTCATGACTTAGACTCCTTGTTGGAGGAGAAAACCAACTTAAAATAGACCAAAACAAGTATCAACACCAATAAAACATGGAAAATAGAGCAACACAAAAGTAACTATGATCCAAAACTCAGGGGTTTTTGTTGAAAGATATTTCAAGAACACAAAAATAACACAATTATCATAATAATTCTATCTCTAGGAAGAGATTTCTTATTGCTCACAATATTGCAGATATAAACATATGCTTATCTCTGGGAAGAGATGTCTGATCCCCTTCTTAGGCTACATCTTTATTTATACATATTTTGAATGTAGGAGGAGGATATGGAAGGTCACCAATCTCAAGGGAGATGAAGTGGTTCGACTTTCATGATTTACAACAACACATAATTCAAGAAATTAATATTTTTAGAAACTTTCTATTTTTAGACATCATTATTAAAATTTAAATATTGGGTTTTCGGGTGCCAAAAACCATCAAGCATAGCTTGTGCTATCTCATCATGTTCTCCTCATTCTTAGCTTTCCAACAATTTGAATAGGGAGTCAAACAGAACTATGGTTCAAAAGTTATGGCTCTTGGAAGTTCTACCACTAATTGAGGTAGAACCATTGCCCGAGTTATCCCCTAAAGTGTTGCCCAAATCAAACTATAACAAGCACATAAAAAATTATGCACATGTTTCCACACCATAAGGAGGAGGCGGAGGATCATCCTTAGATGGTTGAGGATTCCAAGATAAAGGATTAGCTGAGGGAAGATTCAAAGCCACCCAACCATCTATGGGGTCTAGAGGATCCAAATAAATAGTAATGCTCCACTTGGAGGGAGGCTACACCACACTAATAATACAATTAGGACCAATTGGTAATACCCATTGAGAACGAACAATGATGGATTTACCATGTGATGGTGGTAGACTCTATCCCCTCCATTGAGGGGGAGGTGTCGAGAAGTGGTTACAACTATGAGAAGGATTCCTTCAACGTATGGGTACTAGAGGTGGTGAGACTTTTGGTGGATGATCCAGGGGGAAAGACTCATGGCATAGGGATCACTCCCCTAGTGGTCAAGTAACTCATGTAAATGCATTATTTCCATGGAAACTTTATCTACTTGGTATTACATTTGTATGTAGGTTGAATATAATAAAAAAACCTTATCATTAACAGATAAATGACAAGATGATTCCTCATTTTAAAATAAAATAGAGTTTCTCAATTTTTATAATTGAAATATAATATCAACCTTGAAGAAATTCTATAGAAAAACTATATATGCTGGCCAATTATCAGAATCGACAAGGAGGGCCAAACACCATGTGAAAGGCTCAGGATGGTAGGGCTAAAATAGACTGTGTATCCATTATGGACAAGACTATGATTTGGGACATGTCCAAAAGACGTGCTTGAAAGACTTAGTTATAGAACAAGATGGGCACTTGGGTTGAGCAATTCTAAGGTGAAAAATATACACTCAAAGTGGAACACCTTGATGGAATAAATAACAAATGAAATGAGATAGTTTGGGTTCAAGTTTGGCATTCCAAATTTGGCTAATCTAAGTAACCCACGTTGTGGGAAAGGTATTAAGGTTTTATCACCCATTGAGATTAACAATAAATAGAAATAATGGGATCTTGATCTAATAAATGAGATCCAAAGAATAGTTCTTGAAGTGAGTATCACAATTCCACCTCTAATCTCTCCACCATGTGTGTGGAGGTTTAATACCTAGTTTGTGGTGCATGACATCTGGCATTAACTCCTAGATTCAGATAATAATTGGTAAATCATAATTTATTAAAGTAAATTTTACATTTAGAAAGGGCCAAGGGGATTATTCATTATAATAAAAAATCTTTTATAGTTTGAATTCATTTTTTGAAGAGTCTCAAAGCTTTTATACTAGGCATTTCAACCAGCAGGAGACTAGTATTGGTCATGACAGGAGACTACTAAATATTATGGTCATTGAATGAAATCCCATTATGAAATCCATCACCAAACCATTTAAAATGAGGCTTAAACACTTCATAATATTTCCAAATGCTTTTATCCACAAATGAGACTCCAATTTTGACAAGAGCATAAGTGATCAACAAAGTGTAAAGACCAATTTTTCCAACTAGATTTACCATAGGGAGATCCAAATGAAATATAGTGACGTAAGAGGATTTTATAGGATTCATTACCTTTAGTGGTTCTTACAACCCACTTAACACAAGGAAATACTCAATCCATAGATATCAATCATCCCCATACCTCCTTTATCATGAAGAATACAACAAATATCCCAAGAAACGTTTTGGAACCTTTTAGTTTGTTTGGCATTAGACCAAAGAAAATATCTAAGGATCTTGGTGAATTTTTCATAGAAGGATTCAGAGGGGGGATAATAAGAGGAATGTTAAACATGAGTAATATCTAGAATCTTAGTACAAACATGGAATTTCCTTACCAAAGAGAGGGGTTTGGAGATCCATTACTCCACCGTTTTCTCCAATGTGTTTATGACATATTGCCACATCTTAGTAGGGTAACTATCAATGCTCAAGAAATTTATTTTTTCTCCTCTATGAATCCTTTTCCACTTGTAGTGGTCTAACCAATCTGGCATGGGAATAACACTTTGTCTTAAACATTAGGTTTTACTCAACTGCAAGATCAAACTAAAAGGTAGGGAAAAAATGTGAAGACATTGCATAGACTCCTTGAATGGTTTTTATTGATCTTCAAGAGTGAGGAAAGCATCATAAAAAAATGGTCATTGATGAGTTAGGAGGATCTATCAGGAAGAAAAATTCCTCAGATGACCTCACTCAACTTTATGTGCCAAGAAATATCCAAGAGCATCAAAAAATAAAACATATAATGATGGAGTAAAGGGGAAACCTTGACGAATAGATCAAAAGATGAAAAAAATGTTAGATTTGAGGTCATTGATAGTGGGACAGGCTGAGGCATTTGATATGAGGGTTTGGATAGTCAAAATAAATAATTAGCTGAAATCAACAAACTGAAGCATGGTTAGAATGAAAGGCCACTCAATTCTATCATAAAATTTCTCAAAACCAAGCTTGAGAAATAGGGTTCTTTGAAGAGAGAATCTTGCCAATTGCATACCCTCCTACACTATAATAAGCTTGTTTAGGATACACCTATTTTTTTACAGAGCTTGTTTGCTCATGTCTAGTAATATTTGGCAGGTAAGATGAGCTAAAGGCAATTATTAAAATATTTAACAATGATATTGTATGAAACATTGAGTGAGGTGATGGGATACCAATTGGTGATAACTTCTAAGTCTCCATATTTGGGTATGAATTTGATTTTTCCTTAATAAATAAGGAAACCCAATTTTTTTTTCAAAGATTCTTTATCGACTTGGAGCAAATTGGACTCAACAAACTCCCATGTGGATTTATATAATTCAAATATGAATCCATTCATTTTTTGAGCTTTACCATTACTCATGAAATGTAAATCATGAGACAGCTCATGAAGATACGATAACACATCACATAAATTTTAATCAACAAGCTTGAGTTTAAAAGGAACTAAGGCATTCTTGCAAGGTCCGAGTTTGCTCAACAGTTTCCTCCTAGGCTTGAACACTAATTTATAGTGGTCTATAAAAGTAATAGAGAAGTCAGGGAGAGTAGTGAATCTCAATTGGGATGGAATGATGGCCTTGATATAATATCAAGCTTATTTGGCTCTAAGATGTATGAATAATTCTTTGGAATCCTTATCACCAACTTTGAACCAATGAAGGTGAAAATAAATTTGTGATCCTCTGGCTGCATGATTGTTTGCCACTTTGATTTGGTATTTAAGAGAGGCATCCTAGGATTGCATATATAAGTCAAAGGGATTGCATTCAAGGAGAGATGATATCCTCCAATATTCTTTGAGCACAATCCTCTTATCTCTCTTTCAAATTCAAGCAATCCATTTGCCATAATGGAAAAGAAAGGTGGTGGTATGAAGGATGGCCTCATTCCACCATTATATCTAGTTGGAAACATAAGGTGGTCGAGGCATATGATTCCAAACCTAGGAAATGAGATATATGATGCCCTTGTGGTAGAGGAGGGAGGTGTTTAGGATGAATCAATTCCATGGCACTTTGAAGTGGTTGTTACCCCTCTTCCACTCTGCAAGTGATGGGACTACGGTCTAAGATAATATATTTAGAGTGTATGAAGACAAGATGTCCATTAGTATTAGCAAAAGAAAATCCATTTTTATTTGAAAGCATATAATGATCTAATATGTTGAGGACTCTATCAATGTCTATGTGAGAGTCAAACTTCATATATCAAGTAGTGGAAGTCATTGTGTACCATTGAAAGAAAAGGTTTATGTTCTATTATACCGACCATGTTTCATGTTTTCCCACATACCATCTCATCGATAGGGAACCAATCTTGTCCTTAAGACTCTCCACCATATTAAAATTCTTGCACACAAGCCATATGGTGAGGGTTAGGTTGTCAATGAAATACTAACATAAAGTGGATCTATCAAGGCCATTATTAGAGGTGTAAATGTTGAGAATACCTAATGAATGTCCATTAATAGCCAAGCAAAGCCAAATAGTTTAGTGTGACATATCACCCTTGGTGGAAACAATTAATGAAGAAATTATTTTGGAAACCAAGATATTGATGCCGCCACAACTGTCATTGTGTAGGGTGGAGAATTGAGAAGCATCCAACTAGACGCATTTGAGAGCAATTTTTAGAAGGAATCCTTAAATTTTAACTTCTTTTAGACAAACAAAATCTAAATATCCCAATTATTGACTGATAGTTTGCATAAAGAATTTACAAGATGACTTTGTGAGACCTTGAACATTCCAAGAGAAAACATTAATTAGAAAGTATCATCCATAAAGAGCTCCCCATGATCATCTTCCATATTTTCAATAGTTACAAACTATTGTCCAAAAGAGCTCCTTAGTTTGGTTAAACGAAATCCCTAAGAAAAATGGTGTAGCATTTAGTCCCATTGTCCTCTCAGAGTCACCACTACCATGAGGTGGGTTACACAACCAGCTAGAAGTTAGATTACTTGTATAGGATGTCCCAGAAGGAGAAAAGTTTAATTAAAGCTGAAAAGCTTGTGAAACATGGCTCAGTAGGGCTATTAACATACTAAGAGGCTTGGGTGGGGGGTTAAATTTACGTACTTCAAGAGAGGCTTTTGATGCAGGGGGAGTAATAACTAGTTGGGTTATTTTGATACTAACTAACAAAATTTTGTTGGTAATTATCATCTAACTTTTATTATTTTCCACCACCTTGGGCTTCTTAGAGGTCAGTTATTTAGTCAAGGGTTTCAACCATCCCACGAGGGGGCAATATTTAGTCTAGTGGCTTGGTGACTAATAATAGAAACAAGTGTTAGGAATATTGAAGCAAACAAATTTTTGCACCCAATACTTAGTCCTGACGTGAGTATCAATGGATTATTTTAATCCTCAGACAAATTGACTTTGATGTATACATGCTTGTTTGGGCATGATGACAAGATTTTCCTTTTCTCATGACATAAAACACGCTCTATAGGTTTGATAATCTCCTCAAGAAAGGCCCATAAGGGAATTGGGAGGCCAAGGAGTTCAATCTAGACTGACACCTGAAGGGAAGTTTGGGTAGTGACTGTAAAGTCACAACTCCATGGGGACAAAATCAAGAGAGTGTTCCTTAGGAACCAACAACTTGATTTAGTTAGTAGAGCTTGAACTTTAAATGTCTTGTTAAATGAGAAAAGAAAAAACCCCTTTGTAATGTTTTGAAGGCTAATGACATGGACATTTGAGGGTTCCCATCAGTGTCAAAACTAGGCATTGAGGGACTCTTTCAAGGGGATGCGGTCAACAATGTAAGCTATAAGAGAATAATTTTCATGCCACTTGCATACGTTATGTATGGCATCATGGTATAAGCAAACATTAGATTGAGAGGAAGAGTTAGAAGTTATACCTTGTTGTAAACTTTTAGAAATAATTTATTGACTCACTTCGGTGCCATCCTTCCCATTGCTTGCAACTATAGTTGCAACATATAGGGTGGACACAATTATATATCAAATGACTGCTCAAAGGGTTGTGCATTGAGCACAATAAATACATGACTAAATTTGAAACTCTCATAGATGCAATGTGAAAATAAGAAAACACAGGAAATCAAAATAAAGCAAGGCCACATAAAACCCTTATAGAGCACGTTAACACATGATCTCCACAAATTTTTATTTTTATTTCTTATACATCTTTTTTTTTTTTTTGGGGGAGTAAATTGTTCTTTATTTTAGCCATAATCAAGATGACCCTTAAATTCAAATCTCCCTTATATCATTGAAGGAAAATATTATTTGGTATTTTAATTTTAATTTAATTAAGATCAATTCATCAAAAAATTTATATTCAAATTAATAAAATATAATATATTACAACGACTACATTTTGCATTAAAATATAAATCTTAAAAATATTTTTTGTTATATATTTATAAATTAAAAATGAAACAATACTAATTGATTATTGTTATATAAATTTAAAAAAAAATAAAAATGAAAAGATCTTCTCATATATTAGAAATACAAGATGTTATGTAAATTAATCACACCAAAAACCAAAAAAAAAGGGGGTGAACAGATATAATCATTATTGAATAGTCACATCAACTAAAAAGGTGAAATAACAAGATCTAGAACCATATAAAAGCAACAACAGTCCAAGAGAAAATATTATATAATGAGAACAGTAAGTAACAGTGGTAGTGGAGGTGGCGGAGGATCATTTGATTTATGATTCCAACCATTTTCATCCAAAATTTTTTTTACAGAATCATGTTCCCAATTATTCATTTCTTTCTTTTTGTCTTTCACATATATTTAAATCTAATTGTTTCATATTATATATGAAAACTATATATTACTTACTTAACCAACCCACCAAATCTCAAAATTAAAAATATTCACTGTACACATTCATAAATATATTCCTTAATTACCAGAAGTTAAAATCCTATGCCAAAAGCCAGAAATTTTTAACCTCTCTGCTATTGATAATATACCCTCCAATCCTGCTGCTCCTCCTCCTGACGCCCACAGTCAAGCACTCTCCGTTGGCATTGCAGAAGTCAACCATATCCTCCTCTCTGCTCCCAAAAATCCTGCAATAAGTCCACGGTTATAAAGTAGCTACTTGTTTGATACTTCATTATAAACCAGAATTCAAAACTGAAGCCATTAAAACCCAGTTGATACCTATGAAACATTGATGGCTTTTTCTGACCCACAACTAACATTGAAGCTTCTAATTTCTTGACCCACCTCAGAGTGGTACTGATCTTTTTCCCTTCTGCCATCACCACTTCAACTTGAACCTATATTAGAGGTCTATTAACTCATTATACATTTTTAATATGAAAATTGGTTACAATTTTTCATTATCTAACCAATTATTTATTATAGGAAACAAGGGTTTGTCATATACAACGTACCTCCGGACAGTAAGATTTGCAGATGGCTTCCAGTGACTTGATTAAAGAGATTCCTTTATCCCTCTTTTTTACCATGTTTTCATTATTTTTCCAGAATAGATGACCTGCAAAATATCCTGTAAGTAGATTACAGAGAGTAATTAAGTAGAGAAGTTCTTTTTCTCTCTTTTTTGATTGATAAAAGTACTTTCATTAAAATAACAAGATATAATACATCGCTAATTATCTAATCAATTTTTTTTGCTAAACCTAGCCAATATTACCTCTGTATTTATAAAACCAGGTAACGTTTCGGTTGTCAAGAATGTGTAGCAGTGTGAGGGTGTGGGAATTATAGTGGAGGACATGAGAGAGAGCCCACAACAAGGCCACCTTGGCTTCTCTCCCTTCATCCACCACAACCACAACTCTTTTGCTACTGCTGCTACTGCACGGACTGGCTGTCTGATGGTTCTTCCATCTCCCCAGCAAACCTTCATTTGATAGAGAGATGGAATACTCATGAGAATTATTACATACTCCACTTTTGCTACACCCAATAAAAGGGCTGAAGAACAACATTTTCTTGCTTTCAAAAAGATGTTAAAAGTTAAGACAAATCTTTCGCTTTTCCTGGCCGTATTCGCAAGTCCGGAGCAACGCATACCAGTCTCAAAGAAAAGGAAGTCCTTTTTAAGGTTGATGATGTTCGATATTTTCAAGGTTAATTTTTTGGATATTCTGTTTTCAGTCGATATGGTAATTTATAACAGATGAAGTTCTCCATTAATGATCGAAGAAAGCATATTCCCCTTCCCTTCAATGTTTGGTAAAATTTTGTCCTCTAATGGAGATGCTGCTTGAAGGTCACACCAATCCGTTTAACAAAGCAAATCGTGGCGAACAACATTTGAGGTGTCATGTTTGGTGTATTGAATTTTTGAATGAAGTAGCTGCGAGAGGGCAGGATTCTCCTGTTAACACATCACTTTCTAACACGGTGTTGGGTGGTCGGTTGGTGGTGGTTTATATAATCACCACCTGATTCATATTTCTATTTTAAGTGCCATTCTTAACAAACTGGAAGAAAGAGCGGTCATGCTCATCTGCATCATAAGCAATTATGGCGATCATATCATGAAAAATAATTTATCCATCACAAATTTATCTTTGAACACCATGAGTGATTTTAGTGGTAAAGATGTATGTACTTTATATGTGTTGCATGTGGCGTACTATTGTTTTCGTCATGTTATATTATTTTGTATTAAAAAATGTATTTGAGCAATACAATAGAAATTTGTTATTGAGAATATATATAGAAATTTGTTATTATATATATATATATATATATATATATGTATGTATGTATGTATGTATGTATGTATGTATGTATGTATGTATACTCTATAACAAATTGTATATATATAAAACATGGGTATGTTTGAGGATTTTGACGGGAGTTTACAACCCAACAAGAGGAGCTTTTACAGAGATCAAAGCTCCAACCCAGAATTAGGATACAATAGAGAGTCTAGTCTCTAAAAATACAAGTCTAATAGGGAAACATTAAAGCACAAGAACAAGAAAAGATCAAACAAAAATACCAAAAGAAAGTACATATAATAAAAACCAAGGTGAAAAGTTAGCAACATAACTATAATCTTCCAGCAACAAGTATGCGAAGCACCCACAAATCTCATTATCACCTCTTAACCAGCACCCAACAATGTCAATCACAAAGTGAAACAAAAATATCGAGAAGCAAGACAAGGGAAGTCACCCATACATGGGGATCAACCTTCTCCTAGAAGGGAAGTCTTCCAACCTCCTCTCTGACCCATCTCTGATAAGATCTTCCACTTTCTGATGCAACCTTTCAACCTCATATCTATGGCCTTTCTGCTTAGAATAAGTGCCTAAGTTAGCCTTATGGAGCCCGAATGAGGTTCAAATAGTGAAAAAGGGCATTGGAGAAGCAGAATGGTTCTTTAGAACACCGACATCCAATGTCCCTCTTAAAGAGTTGTACAAAATTGCTAAAGGTATGGATTCCTCTCCCAACAAAATGTGGCACTCCTTTTCTACCTCCTTATCAAGAGGAGCTTTCATAGGAATATCAAAGAGAGGAGGGGAAGGGTCAACGTGTTGAGCATAGAAAGCCCCATGGTTGTGCCAAACAAAATCATCATTAAGAGGGCTCTCTTTGTTTTTCCAAACTCTCTGATGACTTGAAGAAACAAGAGAATAACATGAGGTGGCGTGGTGCCCAAATAGGTTTCAATGAAATAATTTGAAGGGGAGGCCTTCAATGATGAGATACTGAGTCCAAGAGCCTCGATAAGATTCCACTTAGAAAAAATGAGGAAGCAGCTTGGATAAGTCTAAGATTGCATAATCTCTTGTTGTTTTGTTACTCCTAAAGCTTTCATCCACTTGACAAAAGATCCCACTAAATTAGTCATTTTGATAAGGTCATTATTACATAGGATAGGTGGGAGATTGTAGAATCTAAGTCAGAAAAGAGTTGTTGAAATGGTTGCCTTGTCCACATTGAAGAAATGAGACCAAATGCAGAAGCTATGAATACCCTAAAACCAAGGTCCGATGACCTAACAAAGTCACACTCCTCAATGTAGCTGAAGTTAACTTGGAAGAAACCTTTACCAAGCATCGATAAGAATGGAAGGGGGGTAGGGGGAAATGGGGCAGGGTTAGTGGACAAAGTTGGGGGACAAAAAGCGGCCTACCCGTGGATATGATTTTCTTAAAATTTTAGAAATTTGAACTTTTGTAGATAATTTGAGATACCTACACTCCAAATTTGGTGATGGTGTAAGAAAATGAAATGTAGCATTTCGAGTCTAGTTTTCAAAAATCTATTTTTTTAAAAAAATGGTTAAGTATAACTAGGTCAAACATCTAAATTTTAAGAGGAACTCCTATTTTTTTAAATTAAACAAAGTAGATAGACGGCCGTGCAACACACCATTATTTGAACAATGTTTAATATTGTTTGAAACCCTGTGATGAATATTTAAATAAGATATTCTAGTTTGTGACCTATGTTTTTTTATATTTTTTCAATGAGTACTTTGTTTTAATGAATTTTTCAAGCAAATAGATCTTGAAAACTGACCAAAAAATGGATAGCTACCTGTGCGACATGCCTAAGTACCTTAAAAAAATGAAAATCATATATTTTTTGAATGTGTGTAGAATTATGCCTAGTTTGTGATCATATAAATTGTTTTGCACTTAGATCAACAAAAATTAGATTACATGAACATGTATAGGCATGTATGTTTGCAGCATGTAATGGTCTAAAAAACGTATAGTTAGAAATCAACATAGTTTGAAACCTTAAATTAGTCAAAAAATTATAAAAATCATATTTTTGGAAAGAGGAGAGCATTCTCATCATGGTGGTATTAAGTTTTTAAATTTTACTGTTTAAATTCATAGTGTATTTGGTGATCAAAATTAAATTTTGTTGATTTTTATCAATACTCTCAAACTTGGTTGAAGATTGATAGGGCCAAGCCTTTGGCTCGAGAATCCAAGCCATTCTCGAGCCAAAAATCTAGGTTTTTGAATTCAAAATAAAATAGTACAATCGTGTCAATAATACGATCATGTTATTTATTTGATCACATTATTAACATGATCACGTTGGTTAATAACGTGATCACATTGATAACACAATCATGTTATATATTCATAACACCCAAAAATGCATGTTTGATCTTGAGCTCAAATTTTATATACATTTTTATATGCTATTAAGCTCCCTAATAGTGGTGTTATTTCATGTGATATGCGAAAGGTCCCTAACCTGGATAGTGAATTAAGGTGTCATGGTATCACATGAGACTTCAAAAAATTTACGAGTATTTTAATATGTTGACTTGACTACTTATAATTACTTTGTTTTAATTTGTAAATAATTATACATTTTACGTTATAGCTAATTTTATCATGAGATGTCATAAAATGCATTTTTTAAACCTATGGCCAAAACTTAGCCTTTGGAGTATCAATCTAGCTGTGTATCCAAAATAAATTGGGGTTATTTCGAGCCCCTTCAACCTAATTTCATGACTACAAAATATGATTCTTGGGGTTGATCAAATCCAATTTCATTATTTTGATTGAAGAAAAGAACATTATTTATTTATAAGCAAGTTTTACATGCATAGAATGTGGTTTTGAGCTCAATAAACTTGAAGTCATCAACTAATGAATGCAAATGTCGATTAGTTCAATTATGGAGGTAATTAGGGTCAAAATGAGCCACATGAACCTATTTTAAATATATATTATGTGATTTAGAGTGAAATTAACCCTAATGTCATGTCATATATAATCAATTAAAGAGTTGATTCATTTAATTGAGGAGGCATTTGAGGCCAATTTTAACCCCTTTAAGAGCAAGATATGATTTGGGAAAATATTAAGTTTGATTCAATCATGAATTGATCCAATTAGTCAGTTTGTGCAATTAGGGGCATGACTTGGACAAAAGTGAGCCCCTAAACCAAATTTATGGCTCAATCGATTGTAAAATGTATGCAACATGTATGGCTTAACTAACCCTACTTTTATTAGAAATGCAAACATGAAGGCAATTGTCACAAATAGGTGAACAAGCAGATCAAATTTTCTTCAATTACCTTAGTGATTGGACCCTATATCTGATATCTTAAACCCTAAACCCTGTACCATTTACCTCAAAACCTAAACCATAAGTCCTAAACCCCAAACCCTCTAAATTATAGACCTTAAACCCTAAACTAATTAATTTAGCCCCAATTAACATCCTTTATATAGTAATAATTACATTCATAGGGATTAACTTGGTCAAAATCACATCACTCATTATTGTAATTGACTTAATTGGCTCAAATTGTGATGATATGGGGGCTAATTGAGCCCAAAATCACATTCTTTACTCTCATATCTAGGTTCAAGGAGCTCAAATTTGCCCCATTTGCCTTCATGATTGTAACTTATATAACCTAAGACCTATACTCTAAGTTGTAATCCCTAAAGTTTCTAGTCCCTCAACTTTAAACCATAAATATAAACTCTTTAAACCCTGAACCAATCATTTTAGCCCAAACTAACATTATTTAAACTAAGAATTAAGTTCATAGGGATCAGTTTAGCCTAAATCACATAAATGATTACCCTATTTGACTAATTCACTCAATCTTCATGATGACATCAGGTGTAATGACAACCCACAAACACATTATATAGTCAAAAACAGGTCTAAGTGATTCAAATTGTCCTCACTTATCTTTACAATTGGACCATGTGTACCCTAAACCATAAAGCTTATAGATATTAAACCCCAAGCCCTAAACCATAAACCATATACCCTATATTTTAAATCCTAAAACAATTGGTATAGAACTAAGTAACACCTTTTAGATTAATAATTAGGTATATACATTATAAGTAATTTGGCCTGAATCACATTATTCATTGTCCCCATTGACTAATTGGCTCAATCTATGATGATGTGGGGGTTAATTGAGCCCAAAAACACTGTGGACCCTATTTACACCCTAAACCATATATAAATTAATCCATAAGCCCTAAACCATAAAACCTAAACACTATACCCTAAATTACAAACCATAAACTTTCCCTATTTACAAATTGATTTATCCCTAATTAACATCCTTTGTAGTAAGAATTAGGTTCACATGGCATAGAGTGATTAGACCTTATATACACCCTTAAACCTAAACCCTATGCCCTAATCCTTGATCCCTAAGTTCCCTAAAACATAAATTGTAATCCCTAATCCTTAAACCCTATGCACTAATGCCCTAATCCCTAATTAGGGTCAAGATAAGTCATATTAACCTATTTTAAATTGTATACATGTGATTTAGAGTGAAATTAACCCTAATGTCATGTCATATATAATTAACCATTTGAAGAGTTGATAGATTTCATCAAGGAGGCATTTGAGGCCAATTTGAACCCCTTCAAGAGCAAGATATGATTTGGGGCAAAATTAAGTTTTATTATGTATGAATTGATCCAATTAATCCATTTGTACAATTAGGGGCATGATTTAGGCAAAATTGAGCCCCTAAAAAAAATTTATGGATTAATCAATTGTATAATGTATGAAACATGTATAGATTAACTAACCCTACTTTTATCAGAAATGAAAACATGAAGCAATTGCCACAAATAGGTGAACAAACACCTCAAAATTTCTTTAATTACCTTAGCAATTCGACCCTATATCCTATACCTTAAACCCTAAATCATGTGCCATTTACCTTAAACTCTAAACCATAAACCCTAAACCCCAAACCCTTTAAATTATACACCCTTTAACTATAAACTGATCAATTTATCCCTAATTAACATCTTTTATAGTAAGAATTAGGTTTAGAATGATCAACTTGGTCAAAATTGCATCACTCATTACCATAATTGACTTAATTGGCTCAATATGTGATGATGTGGGGGCTAATTAAGCCCAAAATCACATTCTTTACTCACAAATATAGGTTAAAGGATCTCAAATTTACCCCAAATTCCTTCATGATTGTATCTTATATACCCTAAAACCTATACCCTAATCCCTAAACTCTAAACCATAAATATAAACTCTTTAAACCTTGAACCAATCATTTATCCTAAATTAAAATCATTTAGACTAAGAATTAAGTTCATAGGGCTCAATTTTGCCTAAATCACCCCATTAATTTCCCCATTTAACTAATTCACTCAATCTACATGATGACATGGGGTATAATGACTACCCAAAAACACATTCTATAGTGACAAATAGGTGGAAGTGATTCAAATTATCCTCAATTATCTTTGTGATTGACCCTATGTACCCTAAACCCTAAACCTTATAGGTCTTAAACTCTAATCCCTAAACCATAAACCCTATGTACCCTATATTTTAAACTTGTTCAATTGGTTCAACACTAATTAACATCATTTAGAGTAATAATTAGGTATATACATTACTTAACTTGGCTTGAATCATATTACTCATTGTCCCAATTGACTAATTGGATAAATATATGATGATGTGGGGGATAATTGAGCCTAAAAACATAGTGGAACTTATGTACATGCTAAGCCATATATACTTAAACCCTAATCCCTAAACCATAAACCCTAAACACTATACCCTAAATTGTAAACCATAAACTTTCCCTATTTACAAATATATTTAGCCCTAATTAACATCCTTTGTAGTAAGAATTAGGTTCACATGGAATAGAGTGATTAGACCTTATATATACCCTTAAACCTAAACCCTAAACCCTAATCCCTAATCCTTAATCCCTAAGTTCCATAAAACATAAATTGTAAGCCCTATACCCTAATGCCCTAATCCTTAATCCCTGATCCCTATATATTAATTCCCTAATCCCTAAACCCTAAACCCTATGCACTAATGCCTAATACCTAATCTATATCAAGTATAATGTGATCACATTATAAAATAATGAAATGAAATTATTAAATAATGTGATTGCGTTATTCTCAATATAGACAAAACTTATTTCTCAAAGCCTATGTTTAACTTGTATCAAGTATTAAGAATAACATGATCACATTATTGAATAACACGATCACATTATTTTATAAATCACATTATTATTAATATAGATAAAACTCACTTGTAAACATCTATTTTTAACCCAAACTGAGAATTATATCACCATAAAAATTCTCTATGTACTTCTACAAGACTTATGATACCTATGTACTTTTGACCCCACCTTTGAAAAGCTATCAATGATCTTTGATGGGTGATGGATCAAATTTGAGGAAGAGGGAAATGTTGAAGAAAAGCATACTATAGAAATTAGAAGAGTTGAGAGAGAAACACAAGATACAAATGCAAAATTTTTGTGGTAGACAAGGTACAAACCCTAATCCTGATGAACCAAATGCCATAGATGATGAGATAATTGAAAATAATGAATTAAATAATGATGAAATTGACCATAAAAAAATGGATAATTATTAAATTTATAATAATGAAATTGACAATAATGAATTAGATAATGTTAGAATTTTACATTCATAGTTCCATCTTTTTGATATTGTTGATGATGAGTCTATGTATGATGTTTTACCCCCCATGAGTGAAGAAAATTTGATGGAAACAAATAATGATGAAATTAAAAATTAATTTTTTTTAGAAACATATAATTAATAAATAAACAATGAATAAAATTTCATCCCACATCTAAACAATGAAATTAATAATGATTTTGAAACACCCTCTCAATAAATTCCACCATTAACAACCCCCCCATGAATTGTGCGCGGAAAAGAAAGTAATTAATTGGAGTCGATGAAAATATTTTAGAACACATGCATAATGAAAATTTTGATCTCCATTCAAGAAGAGGCAAGGGAGGGATATGATAGTTTGCAAAAATGACTTAAGGGTTTCATTTTATGTGTGTTTGAACTTAAGCTAAAAAAGTGCATTTTTTGTGTATTGGGAAGGGCATTATTGAGGCCAAAATGAGTGGTGGGTTTGTCATTTTGGTCCTAATGGGAGGATAATAAACTATTATTGGACATTATACACCATCCATAGATGTGTTGGTAGTGACATTATTTGGTTAAGAAGCATCAAAATGAGAGTTCTACAACCACAACTTAAACTTTGACAACATTTATTGTGAGTGTTTCCATGCTCCTGAATAGTGGTGAAAATGCACTTATAGGTGGATTTGAATGTCATGTTGGTGTGATAATGTGTAATTTTTCTATCCAAACATGATCAAAGTCATATATTCTCAAGTGGAGGTCCTAGAGGTATAAATGACAGTTAGAGCTCAAGAAATTGCCTATTCAATGCCAAAAATTTGCATTTTAGGACCCATCACTGCAACTTATCCAACATATTACTATGGAAAGTTACACCTGAGTGATTTGGGGTGTGATTATATGGATTAAATATGAAATAAATAGATCTGATGGTTGTCATAAATGAATTACATGTTTTTTTATGCATGTTTGAATTTAGGCTAAAAAATTGCACTTTTTTGTATTGGGAAGGGCATTCTTGAGGCTGAAATGGGTGGTGGGTTTATCATTCAGGCCTGATGAGAGGCCATGAACCTGGTATTGGATGTTATATTTACCCTATATGTGTTTTTAGTTTTATTATTCAGTTAATAAGTATTCAAATTAGAGTTATGCAACCACAACTTAAACTTTGACAACATTTGTTTTCAATGTTTTCGTGTTCCTAAATGGTAGTGAAAATGCACTTCTGGGTGGAATTGAACATCATGGTGGTGTGATCATGTGTAATTTACCTATCTAAACATTATTGAATTTATATATTCTCAAGTGGAGGTCTTGGAGGCATAAATGGCAATTGGAGCTCAAGAAGTTGCCTATTGATGCTAAAAAGTTGCATTTTAGGACTTGTCACTCGAACTTGTCAAATGGATTCCTATCGAATTTTACAACTAAGTGATCTTGGGTGATATTAGAGGGATTAATTATAAATTTTAGGGATATGACAATTTATATAAATGATTTACTGGTTTTATTTTATGCTTGTTCAAATTTAGGCTTTAAAACTGCATTTTTCTTGTATTGGGAAAGGTATTCTTGAGGCCAGAATGGTTGGTGGCTTTGTCGATTGAGCCTGATGGGAGTCCAAGATCCTATTCCTATATGTTATCCAGCCCTCATATGTTTTTTAAGTCCCAATTTTTGGTCAAGATGAGGTCTTTGCATATTGACACTTTACTTGGAACTAATATTTTTTGCTTGCACTTATTATTAAATGTTTTGTATGGTTGAATGGAAATTAATTAATTTTTTGAATGATGCAAGGAATATATGGGTAGCATATTAAATTTTATAGTTGTAAGAGTTTATAAAAATTTTAAATTCCAACAACTCCATCAAACTCATTCCATAGGAGTGCAGTAAATTGTATCTCCATGATATCTATTTTTGAAACCACCTTTACTTGAGGGTGAAACTACCCATCTGTCTACCTACAACCACTCAATCCTCCACATAGTTTTCCATTTTATTTCTCCATATATCCCTCTTTTTATAACCTCCTACCTACTCTAATGACTCATAAAACTTCCCCCTACTCTCCTAAACCACACCCCCCCCATGAAACTCTTTCTCTCTCTCTTTTCTCACCCACTTTTGCATGAAAGTGTATTTTAAGTGTTCAAGGTGATCTGGAGGATAGAATAGGTTTGTGATATTATCAAATATTAGTTGTCAAAGATCAGTTTTAGGAAGCCTAAAAAACTTAAGGGACATGAATAGAAAGTAATAGAACTATTAATGGGCATTTACTTGGTTTTAAAGGCCTCAATGGGGAGTTGAAGTACATTAGGAGTGAGGTGTTGAAGGGTCATAAACTAGTCTCAAGAAAGTGGATTAGGATTATTAGGCCAAATATCCCTTGAAGAGAAAAAGTGAAATAAAGTGTAGATGAGTGTGGAGGCCTTTGAAAGTAGATTGAGTGGGTTGAATGAAGGTTGGATGGGTGGATATAAGAGATATATGTAGTGTTATTTAAAGTATTAAAGAAGAGGAAGGAATCTAGGCATAGCCAATCCTAGGAAATGTATAGTGAGAGAGTGTGAAGAGTGAATGACAAAAGGGGTAGTTTGGAGGATAGTGAAGGTGATGCAAGAACATCACAAAATAAATATAGAATCTATGTTGATAATAGTCTTAGGTAATTATTAAGACCTATAAACTAGGTCAGTTTAGTAACTTTAATTTGAACGAGTAAGAGAGAATCTGAGCAAGTTTAGAAAATTAATAATATTGGTTTATAATATAACAAAGTTATAATCCTCACTCTTAATGAGGATGAACTTTAAAAAACCAACCAAAGAGCTTAAAAGGACAAAAATATCATTTTTGAAGAGGTTAGATCATATGCTATAAGTTTGTCTCAATGGAGAAGGACCATGTAAATGCTTTCTTATTGCACATAATAAATATTTATGAGTCTTATTTCATGTTTTACATTGTATTATCCTTTTATAATATGATTATAATCCTTTCATATTGACTTCAAGCTTAAATTTTAGTTATATTCATGAAACCCTTAAGAATTTTATATTTTTACTATTACAATCATTTTTAGAGGTTTATTTACACATTGAAAGTATTATATGAAATCAATTAAAGTATTGGAATAGTTTAAGATGGTTTTTAAGACAAATATACATGTGTTATATCTGATAAAATCCCAACGATCTCTATGAACTATCAATAATTAGCTCTCAACATATAGAAATTTGGAGTAAATCCGAAGTAAGGGTTTCATGGTTAAAACACCTATAAAAATCAAATGATTAAAAAATAAGGTATGAAAATTTGTGATCATATGGGTAGTGGATATTATAACTTATTCCAAGTATCATTGGGTTTACAAGATGTTTGAAATTTAAGGTACATAGGACTATTTTTCTTTACACCAGTAGAAGACCAATTTTGAGAAAGTTGTGCATAAGGTAAGATGAGTTTTTGGTTGATTTGAGTTATATAAACTTGGGTAAGGTTTTTAAGAGGTTAAAATTTCTAAAATAATACTATAAATATAATTTTTAATAGCTACAAACTCTATTTTGAGAAATTGACCTATTGGAGCAACAACTAGGTCTAAAGACCTAGAAACTTAAAAAGATAGAATTTGAAAATGAAAGATTAATCTCTTAGATACCTATATTTAGTTGATTTATTGTAAGTTTTAATTTTTTTACATAAATCCTCAAGTTTTAATAATACCTATTCAAATTATCCTAAAGAATATTTTTTCAAAGGAAGGAGAGTAGATCTAAGAGATTGGTGACTAGTTAAGAGCAGACCTAATAAGTAATTAACAAGTTTAAAAGAAGATTGTTTGAGAGTGGATTTTGAATTGAGTTGAGAAAGAGAGTGGATATGTGAGGTCAGAATTATTCATGATCTTAGGTCATATGAATAGGACTTTCATATCCTTATTAAACATAAAAGATCAAATTATGAATTAGGTGGTATTAGGGGATGAAAAAGGGTTTTGGCCAAAGATGGATCATTGTTTCATGAGTGAATATTCTATTTCAAATCAAGAAAGTTGAATTTTATCAGAATAAAGAGATTATTGTCAAGGTTAAAATTTCATCTCTACATTATACAAGTATGAACATGATTGTGTATGGGCCTTAAGTGAAATCAAATTGCATGCTAATGATCAATTGAAAAGTTGTAAATGGGTGATGACAAATGAAAAATAGATAAGAGTGTCATTAGTTATTTCCACTACACATAATCAAATAAAAAAATTAATTTAAAAAAAATATAGGAGATCAAAGATTTATAACATTGAAAAGAATAATATTTTAATCCTCATTTGTGTACAACATTAAATATGAGATATGATAGATAATAGTTTGGAAGATCAAAACAATACTATACGATAAAATTTTAAATTAAAACTAAATTAAATTAGATAGATTAACATAATTCATATGAAAACTCCAAAATAATCATATAGGAACGTGTACAATGTCAGTAATACATAAATTGCCATGATAGACATATAAAAAATTACATTTACCAACATAGTATCTAATGTCAGGTGAATATAATATACACATATACAATGCAAAAAATGTGTACATTGCCATATAGGCATAAAAAATGTACATCACATGTTTGACATCCTAATCATAAAATAGCCTCCCTCTCTTTGCCTTCCTTGAAGAAGACTCTCCCTAGGATGTCCTGCTAGTAGATGGATATCCCTCTAATGTCTTGGATTATTCTAGGATCTGACTACGGGTCCTACACTCATAGCTCACTTATAGCTGAACCTGTTCAAATAAAAGTATTATTAAAAAATTAGAATAAAATACATTCGACCGCTTGTTAAGAAATTAATTTTAAACTAGAATAACAAAATATTTAAATATGCACTTACTACAAGATCAAGGTCCTGCTCAATCTATTTTTGATGCTCTAATCAGTTAGTGGAAGGATCATTTATTCGAATAGGAATCTAAAATAGGGAATAAACATGAGAAATTTCTCTACTAATCATCTGATTAGGACTATCATATGTCATGGGATAACCCTACATACATAATGCATTCACATAAGTTATATTTTTCCCAAGTATGTAGTAAAATTATTATAGCAAGTCTATTTCTACAATCCAAAATTACAAGTTAATATATACATCTGTCAGCACCCATGCAGATGACATTATAGTAGCAATGCCTATGTTTTTTTCAGCTCATAGTGATGGAGGAGTGTCTATTTGAGACATTAAATGAATTTAAACAAGGTATCACTTAATTTTATATAAAGTATCAAAGATATATATGGAAAGTTTTTCTCCTTTATTAAACTAAGAGTATATTTAGTAGAATTGTACTTTAATTTTGAGATCATTGATAGATAAATTTAACTTAAACTTATAAGGCAAATATACATATACTAAATGTACATAGATCATAAGATTAACTCAAAATTTTACATTTATATAAGTAAAAGGTGTCATACTAACAGAGATAGATGTAGTAGTGGATGGACCAATAGCTAGATCCAAAAATGTAAACAATGGCTATGTCAAATTAAATGTTGTAAATATTGACTGTGATGATGAAGGCACCATCACCTCTTAAGACAAAAAATGACATATATATTATCAAATTTATATATAAATTAATTATTAGCTAAATTAAATTTAAAAGTACAACTTAAATCTAAAATGAAATTTATATAAAATATACCTACATCTGTGTAGTGGCTAATGTCTGCACACCAAATGTGTGTGCTAAAAAATCATCACTCATAAGTATAATATCCAAGCCCTCTAAACCACCAGAACCATTGTCATCATAATGTCTAGTGTATATAGCTCCATAATATTTGGAAGGGTGGGGTTAGGTATACAAAATAGGTGGTGTATCTATAACATCAGTCTATGAGAGCCTACTTGTATATTGAATGAGTGTATCAGTGAAGAAACTAAGTGCATGCAGAGTGTCAATATTCACAACCTATTAAACTATAGAGGGGATATTGAATTCAAGTGGATTTTGGATATGGATTCTGGTAGGTAGATTATGCACATGATGTTCATCTAGTCGATCCTTTGCAGAGCCTTTCCCTTGGCCCAGAAACTCATTAAAATTAAAATAGTTTAGAATGTCATTGAAGACAAACTCATAGTAGAGTTTCTTCAAAAAATACAATGGGACCTCATGATTGTTACATGGTGGATAATCAAATACCATCCACTATTAGTCCTAAAAAATTATTGTGATTAAATTGTGTTGGTAGTGATAGATTGAAAAATGTTTTCCAGTTATTAAAAATGGTGATTTGGTGGTTGGATAATGAATAAGGCACAAATGGAGGCCTTTGATATGTCTTTGTTCTTAACCTCATGTACTGATAATTTTCAACATAATAAGCCTAAAACTATATCAATAGGAAGCCCATATGTTAATTTAACTTATTTTAGAGTTAATTTGACTTAATAATGTCTCTAGGCAATTGTCTAGATAGGTGTGCTAGGTGTTGGTGGAAATGGGTTACCTCATTCTCCCAATTAATTCTTAAGTCTTAATTTTATTTTATACAATGTGGTCAACTAGACTCTACTGACTGCTTGGGGGATTTTATGGAACTATAGTAGGGTTAGGTTGAGGAATAAGAGGGTTAGGAGAAGGGTTAGGTTGAGGAACATGAGGGTTAGGAGGGTTAGGTGGAGGTTTATGAGGGTTAGTGATTTAACAATTTTGGGAATATTGGTGTATTATTCCTAATTTAGTTAAAGGATATAAGTAGTAAAATTAGTAAATAAATAAATAATAATCAAGTTAATAATTTACGTAAATTAATTTCAATTCAAAATTTTCTAAAAATAGTAATAAGGAGAAGAAAAACAAAACTTAGCTAGAAACTGATTGATCTGACTGAGATAGAGGTAGAATTCACTATGTAGTATTGAGACACTATCAGAAACTAAGACCTAAACTTCATTTTGTGATTGGACAAGAGCACTAAAACTAGATAGTAGTGGCACCAGTACTATAGTCCACCTTTGACACTATTGTCCTAAGGATCTGAGCTTTCTAAATTTTGTTTTCTATGTTTGTGTGACCCTATCTACGAATTTTTAGTAGCTAAAAGTTTGTATAGCTCCCTGTAAAGCAAATTATTTCTTCAAACCCTATCTTCCATTATTATTTGAATAATTTTGAGCAAGAGGGAGGGGGTTAGTGTGTGTAAGATGCACTGAACATGCTTCACATCCTATGTGTGGGCATGCTACCTACATACCAATACTCCAAAGAGGGATCAATCCATATATAGTCCTCCCACTTGATGTGCTTTGTGAAATTGTATATGAAGATGAATAATGATAAACTAGTGTGCCTAAAGTGGCTAGGGATTGGTGTAAATATTTGAATAAGTTTGTAAGTGTATTGGCTAGCTGTATATAGAGAGTAAGGAAGATTGCTTGAATAATATTGCTTATATTCTTGCTTGCTTAGTGATATTTACCAACTCCCTTTCCAAATGATCTTTGAATGGGTTTTTACAGGGATCTATTGGTCATGGGTTGAATGTACTCATGTTAGGTTGATAAGGATAAGGATGGAAAATTAGAAAAAATTAACCATTGGGGCCAAAAATGGATTTGGACAAAAGCATCGAAAGTGGACAGGAGTGGCATCAGTGTTATAGTCCTAGTGTGGTGCTATTATCTTGAGTAGACAAGGCCTAGGGTGATTGACCTATCATAAAAAGAGGAGTCTGTCTTAATTGGGATTAAGTTTGGAAGGCTATAGATGACTAGGGATTAGTGAAAAGATGCCTATGTGGGTCATGAGAGTAAGCAAGAGGGACCTATGGGTTGGGTGTCATTAGCCACACTCAAATTATCAATTTTCAAATTTTATATGACTACATTTACCCCACCTTTATTCTAGTGATGTAACAAACAAAAATAATATGAAAAAAGAAAAATAGAAAGTGTACTTGAGCTTACCTACAAGGGTGAAACTCATGAAGCTATGTGATGCTGGGTGTGCATAGAGAGCATTTTTTGAAGTGTGAATCTATAAGAAAAATAAAGAGTAGATCAATTCTTACTAGATACATTATATCTAAAATAATAATGTACAAAGCTAGGTAAGAGAGAGAGGAAGAGAAAGGAATGAATATACCTCACTAAGTATGTAAAACAATAAAAAATCTATTGTAATGCTAAGTGATGCTAAGTAATGTTGAGTAATGTTGGATGATGTTGTACCAAGAGTACTATCATGAATGAAGTTGAGTGCTCAATTCCTTGAGAGTGGCTCAAGAATGTAAAGGCTGGCCCTTTGGCTCCATCATTTCCCACTAAGTGAAGCTAGGTGATCATTCATGTGTTGATCAATGTTTGGACTATGTGTCCAATCCCTTTGAATAGGTGGCTTTAGAATACAAAGGATAGTTAGTCCTTTTGCTCCATTATTTCCATTTGAAGCGAAGCTATGAACTGATACCAATATGAAATGTGTGTCGTATGAGATGGCTTCTAAATCCAATGAATGTACTATGATATGATAATGTTGGCATGGATAGCTAAATCTATGTTGGAAACTAGGCCACTCTTGGCCACTCTAAAAGATGGATATTCAGCTTGTATTAAAGCCACTCTGAATTGGTGCACTAGGCTTGTATGAAAGCCACTCAGGAACTTGGGAAATCAGGAATGTGAAAGTTAGGATTGTATGAAATCCATTTCAAAATGATGCCAACCATCTGAAGATGGAATAAGACATGCAACTACTGAGAATGCTTGGGTAATATTGAACTTAGAAAGAAACAAAAATAAATGTGCTATGCACATTACCCCTAGCCACTCATGTCTAAAACATGGATTTTGATTTGGAAGTTATATCAACTACCATATCTAAAATTGGAAGTGAGAGCCATCATACCGTGCATGATTCATCTTATATCTAGATTCTTTGAGTGAAAGTGTACTAAAAATTGCTAATTCTAAACTAGTTTGGCTGTGCAAAACTATGGTTGAACCTAATTTTCTACTTGCTTCTGGAAAGTCTATTTTTTTTGTTATTTGGATAGGACTACCAAAAGTGGACACTAGTGGCATCAAAATTATTGTCCAACTTGGGAGCTTTTGTCCAGGGATAAATCTAGTAATTGTTTTAGATTCTTGACTGTCTACCTAGTTTGTTCTGATTGGTTTGATGTTTGGTTGTTGGTCTAGGTTTTCTAAAAACTATTGTTTTGACCATTAAGAGCTCTGATCTCTGAGACAAAACCCCTATTTGTTTCCCCCTCTTCTAAGGGTAGAAATGAAGACCCTGCAATGACTAACCTTAGAAGAAATATCCCTATAAGTGTTTTATGATACAAAGATACATGCTATAGTAATGATAATCGACAAGATATCTCAAGATATAACATGATTTGTATTGAGATATTGTTAGATCAACATGGGTATGCCTAGATGGATATAACAATGTAATAACATGTGAAATGTATGAAACTAGAAATGAAAGTTTGGTTAGTTGTTAGTTTTTAGTTGGAGGGATGGGGTATGATGTCCATCATGACATCCAAAAAATCAAGATAAGTGCATGATGTGAATCATGACATTACAAATGATGAAAATAAAAAAAGCAACAAACACACAAGGCAAGAAACAATAAGCATATAAGGGTGTTCAAGGGGCCAAGCAAACAAGGGACATAGGCACATGTCACTAAAACTAAAAATCAAGCATACAAGGCATGTTCAAATGCCACATACACATACAATTGAAACAAGCAAAGTTGATGTAGAAGACACAATCATATAGACGAGTACATATAAATGATATTGAAAAATGTCCTAAGGCACACACATGGATAAAAGCTAAGGACATTGGCAAATGTCCTAAGGCACATAGAAGAGATAAACAAGAACTAAGAAATGTAAACAATCTATCTACATTAAGAAAGAAAAGAAAGCATGTAAAGAACTGGAAGTACAATCACATCTAACTAATCAAAGCAAGAGGGAAAGTATGAAAGACATGTTAGTACAAGACTAGGTATATGCTAAGAAATACATAAGTGCTATATACTATTGAGTGTCAATAGAGTAATCTATGTAAGCTAGTAAGTAATGTATATCAACATGATAACTAGAGTGTGTGGTGTAGGAATGACATAACTTGGATAGTGTAGTCATGTAGAAGATGCCCCAAATGGGTATATGTATCGATGTATGTCTTGATGTAGAAGTAGGATGCCCCCTTAATGGGTAAAGTGAAGCAATCAAAGATCTAGATGTCACTATACACACTCAAAGAAGATCAAGTGAAACATGGTAATGTAGATACATCGATAAATTATAGCATAGAATAGTAAATGTAAGTCTAGAATTTTATTAGAAATGTAAATCATAGATAATGCATAAAATCAAAGTGTTTTTAGAGTTATTTGTATGTTTTTGTATTTTGAAATATTTAAATGTTTTTTTTTGAATTTTTGATATATTTAAGCTATGTATAAACAATCATAAGAAATTATGTACAACTAAGTAGAAAAAGGATGATACTAACCGATGAGTCTCATGAGAGACTCCCTATCATGGTCTCCTATATCAAGGAGAGGAATCATGCGTGGTAATGAAACATGATGGAAATGATGAGACTATGGCTCTAAAAACTGTATATGCTATAACTGCTCTAAAATATTTGAAGTAAAAACCAACTGTGGGGTCCTCATGTAACTCTGAGAAGTGGATGCAACTATAGGGATCTTAGGGACCCATCTAGTAGTTAGAAAAGTTCTTTTAACATATGTTCTTTGAGTAGATGAATTAGATCTCAATGATACTGCCCTAGGTGTGAACACTATAGCTAAAAGCTGTCTAGAATCATAAATCTATGGAGGTGTATGGACTCTTTATGCTGGTGATGGATGTCTCAACTATGTTTGAATCAGAACTAGAGGAGGAACTATAACTGGTGGTAAAATTAAAATTGGTGACAATAATGTAGAAGATGGCTTTGAAGTTGGGAGTGATAACTTGTATGGAACTCCACCAACTATAACAAACTAATTAACATGAATGAATTTCATAGAACTATGAACTATAGAAAGTACTTTTCAAAGTTTTTGGATTAATGGTTGACCAAGTAACATATAAAAAGCTCCTACACTAGGAGCTATAGTGAATGATGTGGCCACGTGTGTTGTGCCAACCTATAAAATAAGTATGATCTCACCTAATGAACTCTATATGTGCCCATTGAATCTACTAATAACTATGTCCATCAAGGTAATATCCTGCATTGAATATCCCAAATGCTGCAGTAATGTCATAATGCACATGTTAAAACTAGATCCATTGTCTATGAGAGCACTATGAATAGGATGATTATGAATATAAGCTTTGATAAAGAGTGCATAATAATCTGAATCATCATCGACAATCTACTACTCTAAGAAGGAGATGGAAGGTCTAGTTAGAACTCTAGAATTATATACACCAATCATGTTGCTCAAAGGATGTGTCTCAACTAAAGGTGACCTATATGTATCTAGTGAGGGATGTGCATGATATGCATGGTGAACCTCTGATGTGTCCCCTTCTCCTATTTGGAATGCTGTAGAAAAGGATCTAATTTTTTTTCAAAGCTTTATCTTGTGTTTGCTTTTTTTGAGGAGGCTCAACTAAAGTGCCAAGATCAATATGATTTCCATCTATTAAATCTTGTATCTTATGTCTCAAACTGATTCATCTATTTGTTGTATGGCCTGGCGCCCTATGAAACTTGTAAAATGCATGTTGATCATATCCCCATGGAAGAGGATTTATTGGGTCAACTTCCAAAATAGGAGGGAGAGATATGATGTTAAATTCTAATAGCTATTGTAAAACTCTAGCTAGAGAAATTGGTAAATTGGTGAAGGTTCATCGAGGAGGTGATGATAAAACCACTTTTTGAGGGGGCTCAAAAGCCACATTAAATATCGATTGATTCTAACTCTTGTTATCATTGACCTTGACTTTCTATGGGACTTTATTGTTACTCTTGTTTGTTGTATTTGAGATACTTGTGTACTTGAGTTTGCCCATTGAAATTAGTTTAACTTCTCATTATTTTAGTGTGTGACACAATTTAGTGAAGGAAGAGGATATTTTGAATATGATTGATTCATGCAAAGCTGGTAGAAGACTCTATTTTAAGAGATCTTGTAACTCTTGATCGGCCATGGGGCTAGTCAACCTAGCCAAAATAGTCTTATATCGAAGAACATAATCTATGAGATGCTCATTTGACCTTTGTTTCTATTGTGTAACTTGAGCAAATAAAACATTATCACAAATGTTAATGCTAAAATGAGCTAAGAACATGTCAGATAAAGGATTAAATACATTGACTAACTGATTTGGTAGACAATAGAAGCATTGTAAAGCATATTACTTTAGGCTTCATGAAAATAGCTTGGTAAGTAGCCAATTATTTGGTACATAGTTCAAGCATGCTATGTGAAAGGATATCAAATGTGTCTCTGGATCACCCTTGTCATCATATAAAATAGGCTTAAGTTTAACAAAACCTTATGGTAAGGGTATCAAAGTAATGTGATGTGCTAATGATGTCTGTAGAAAAGCAAAAGATTCCAAAGCCTATGTAGGTCTAGAGGCACCTTGATCAAGATGTAGCAACTTAGATTGAAAAGATTTTTTCTCTTCCATAAGAGCTATCACATCAAGGGATAAAGATGTACTAGCTAGAGTTGGTAGTAAAGAATAAGTTTGAGCTGTTATAGGGGGTTGTTGAGACATAGTTACCTCTATAGTGTTATTTGTAACTAGTTGCTTTGAAGGAATGGAAGATGCAACTTGCTTATCCTTTTTAATTTCCATGATAGATTTCAAGATAAGAGTATGATCTTGAGGTTGGTCCTAGATTATTTCTTAAAAACTTTATAGGATCAAATATTTTTTAAGGACAACTTCATTATCAACAACTGGTGGAAGTGGATTAGTAGTCCAATGTGGTGGAGCATGAGCATCGATGTGTACATTATCATTGTTATTTCCATACTGCTCATTATCAAAGTTATCTTTATTGAAATTAGTGTAATCTAGATATGTAGAATCTATAACAAGAACCTGAGTTGGTTGTTTATCCATAGTATATGGTCAAGTTACAGGAATCTAGGTAAATTCAGGAGGATTGCCACTAAGTCTTACACTTCATCTCGAAGGAAGAGATGCAAGGAACTTAAGTGGCATAAGGAAAATAAATTAGATGATAGTAGAAAAGATTAAATGGATATAATCTAAACAAGGAACTAGAATATGCATAAAAAGGATACGAAGTTTGCACACATGTAAGGTGATACTTCAATAAGCAAATAGGAACTAGTAAATGCAACTAGGGTTTGAAAATAAATGATATTTTTGAAAAATACTATGGAATTTTGAAATTGAAAGATAATTTTTGAGATATATATTCAAGTAAAAAATCAAAAAAATTATTGGAAAATTAGTGATTTAACAAGACCTAGTAGATGAAACTAGGGTTTTGAAAAATACATATTTTTCAAAATTACTATTGAATTTTGAAATTCGAATGGATTTTTTGATTTAATTATGCTATTAAAAATTCAAAAAATGATTGAAAAATTACTATAAAAATACTGGGACCTAGTATGGGCAACTAGAGTTTTGAAAAATAAATATTTTTGAAAATTACTATTGAATTTTGAAATTTGAATGGATTTTTAGATTTAAATATGCTAGTAAAAATTCAGAAAATGATTGAAAAATTACTGGGACCTAGTATGGGCAACTAGGGTTTGAAATAAAATTATTTTTAAAATTACTAAAAAATTTTAATTCTAATTTTTTATTTTATTATGTAGGTAAAAAATAAAAAAAATGAAAGTCAATAGGAAAATTACCGTAGGGGTTTTTGGGTTTTTGTGTGCAAATAATGTAAGTCGAGTTCACCAAATGATTTAACAAATTTGAGAATATCGATGTATTATTCTTAATTTAGTTAAATGGTCTATGTAGTAAAATTAGTAAAAAAATAATTAAGCTACTGATTTGTGTAAATAAATTTTAATTTAAACTTTTCTAAAAATAGTAATAAGGAGAAGAAAAATAAAACTTAGCTAAAAGCTAATTGGTCCGACTAATGTAAAACATGGAATTCACTATGCATAACTAAGACACTATCATGAACTAAGATATAAACTTTATTTTATAATTGGATAGGAACGTCAAAACCAAATAGTACTATCACCAGTGCTATAGTCCACCTCTATCTCTATTATCTTGAGGATCTAAGCTTTCTAGGTTTAGTTTGCGATGTTTGTGTGACTATGTCTATGAAGTTTTGACAGTTAGAAGTCTATATAGCTCCTTGTAAATTATATTCTTTTTTAAAATCCTATCTTCCATTGTGATTTAACCAATTTTGAGCAAGAGGGAGGGGTTTATTGTGTGTGAGATGCACTGGACGTGCTTTACACCCTATGTGTGGGCATGTTGCCTACATACCAATACTTTGAAGAGGGATGAATCCATATTTAGTTCTCCCACTTGATGTGATTTGTGAAATTTTATATAAAGATGTAGAATGATAAATTGGATATGCTTGAGGTGTCTAGGGATTGGTGTAAATATTTGAATAAACTTGTAAGTATGTTGGCTAGATGTATGTAGAGAACATGAAAGATTGCTTGAATAGTCTTGCTTGTATTCTTGCTTATTTAGTGATATTTGCCAACCCTCTTTCTAAATGATCTTTGAATGGGATTTTATAGGTATCTATTGGTCATGGGTTGAATATAATCATATTAAGCCGATAAGAATAAGGATGAGGAATCAAAATAAATTGACCATTAGGGTCAAAAATGAAATTGGACAATAGTGCCAAAAGTAGACAAGAGTGGCACCGGTTCTATAATCCTAGTGTGGTTCTATTGTCTTAAGTAGATAGGACCTACGGGGATTGATATGTCATGAAAAAAGGAGTCTAACTCAGTTGGGATCAAGTCTGGAAGGCTACAGATGATTGGAAATTAGTGAAAAGATGTCTATGAGGGTCATGAGAGCAAGAAAGTGGGACCTATGGGTTGGGTGTCATTAGCCAGAGTCAAGTTACTAATGTTCATATTTTATATGACTATAGTTAGGTAGAGGAACATGAGCGTTAACAAGATAGGTTGTTTAAAACAAATAAATTACTAATTAAATAATGAAAATAACAAAAAAAGTTAAAAATAATAAGTAATGAATAAATTTTTAGCACTTACCTCTTCTACATGGTAGCATCATCAATTAGTGGATTTATAATATGAATTGTGGCAAGGATTGGCCTAACTAGGGCAAAACACAATTACAGAGTGGAGGAGAGTGAGGAAAAAGATAGAACACAAATGCAAAAAGAGGAGATTTTGCATTCAATTCATTTTTTTGACATAGGGAATATGATCACATTATTAATGTGATCACGTTCCCTATTTTAAAATAACATGATCATGGTATTTGTTTTAAATAATGTGATCATGTTATTTATTTTAAATGACACGATCATGTATTTGTTTTAAATAACATGATCATGTTATTTGTTTTAAATAACGTGACTGCATTATTTAGTAACGTGATCACATCATGGCTCTATCCATCGAGCCATAATTCAAATAATGTAATTACATTATTTAATTAATGTAATTGCATTATGGGAAATGTCCATAGAATTATCCCCCAAATCCGTGCACATACCTAGAGGATAAAATTCCACTCATTACATGGAGACCTATCTTTCAAAGGAGATAACTTCCTTCATGATGAGTTTTAAAAGCTTTCCATATGAGTGGATCATGAAGAAATATAAAAATAGATGGTCATAAGGTATATAAATGGATTGAAGTTTTCTATTCAAGATGAATTGAGAATGCATATAATAGTTTTCGTGGAGGAGGATTATTGATTAGATTTGAAGGAAGAAGAAAAAAAATAGATAAAATTTCAGAAGATGAATTGGGACAAAAAGAGAACAGTCCCTTCCAATAAGGGGAAGAGGTGGGTTGGATCTCCTCAGGGTGTAGAAAATCAAGAATATAATAGACAAGGGTTTCAATACCAACACAGAGAAAGAGAATTTTAGAGGATGAGAATATGGTGGTGCTAAAGGGTGGTTTCAAAATAAATGCATGTCTTATGTTTATCACGTATTTGGAGGACACATCATGTTTGAGTGTACATACTATCATGAACAAGAAAGCAGGTAAGAGGACCATCCAAGAGTGAATTTAGTTGATGCTGAGACAAAAGAGAAAAATACATAAGTTACAATAATAAACATTGTATAAAATCTCATGATGAGGAGAACAATGAATACTCCGAAGAAAGAACATATGTAAAATGAGGAAGGTGATGATGCATGGATATGAACAAACATTTTTCAAACAAGATGTTACTTCAGGAGGTAAAATATGCAAAGTAATTATAGATGGTGGTAGTTGAAAAAAATATGGTTTCTAAATAAATATTAGAGAAACTAAGTTTGCAATGTGAAAAACATATTTATCTTTAATAGATTTCATGGTTTAAGAAAGGGAATAATGTTACAATAGATAAAATATGTTTAATTAAGTTTCTTATAGGAAAAAATTATAGAGATGAATTATGATGTGATGTTATTCTAATAGATGCATTCCATGTGTTTTTGGGAAGGCCATGAAAATATGACATCAAATCAATTCATGATGGAGAAAATAATACATATACTTTCTATAAAAGTGGTGCAAATGTAGTTTTATTACCTCTTAAATAAGAAGGGTAGATAGAAAGCATGTTTTCCACAAAATAATTTATCAAATATACAGAGATAACATGTTGTTATGTATTAATAGCAAAGAAAGAAGACATAAAAGTGGTGCAAATACCATCATAAACAATAAAAGTGCTGAATAATTATGCATATGTTATACCTGATGAGTTACTAGATGGTTTACCACTAAATAGAAACACTCATCATTATATTGATTTGATTTAAGGATAATTATATCTAATCAATTTGATTATAGGATTATTCCAATAGATCATGCATCATTGAAGAAATAGGTCACTAAATTAGTGAGAAAAATTGTAGTAAGGGAGAACATGAGTCTAGGTGAAACACCAACATTTCTAACTCCAAAGAAATATGGAACATGGAGGATGTGTGTAGATAGTAGAGAAATACATAAAATAACTATCAAATACATATTCCCTATACCTCGTTTAGATGATATGATATATGTGATTGCATGAGACAAATACTTTACCTTAGATTTATCTAAGGAGTGGATAGAGTTGTCCCTGAAAAGTGATTCTTCATTTTTTAGACAACATAGGATTATTTTGGTCCTGCATGACCAAAATTGTTCATCCCCTTTCCAAAAATTTGTTTCGCAACTTTCAAATTCGTCATTTTCTCAACTTTTTGGTAAAGGGATTAGCAGGTTCAACAGGTTCAAAGGCTTCTATAGGTGAGTTCAATCAAAAGGGACTCGTTTCTCGCACTTGGACACTTTTGGGACAGGTTCAAAGCTTTGGTTCAACTGAAAAAGGGTCAGCTGTAATCTTCTGATCAAATGAACCAATGAACCAGTGAAATGTTGAACCTTGAACCACTTTGGTTCAAAGTTCAACGGGTTCAAGGTTCAATATCGGTGGCAAGCTTCAAATGAATCTCAAAAGCTTAAACCATTGAACCATTTTGGTTCAATCAGTTCAACGGGTTCAACATTCAATCGGTTCAATGCACCGGGTTCAAAGGTTCAAAGATTGCCTCAGTTATGAAGAGAAATGCATGCAAAAGAAAGAAGTGGTGGAAGGTGCCATGTGTCCCTTTTTGAAAAATCATTGAAAGCCTCCACGTGTCTGCATCTATGCAAGTGCTAGAAATATGTAGACCATGTCACGTGCCCCTTTGTGACTCAGCAGAATGTGACAAGTGTTAGCGTTCGCTTCTCAAAGTTTTTTATAAGCTACAAGGCTTATTTTGATAAAGATTCTTTCAGAGTTCCATGGAGGGTGACAAGTGGAAACTATGGAAGGCCCCAATGTATTTATCTAAAAGTGGCAGAACGTGCCATGTGTCCCTCCAAAACTCGGCAAAAATTGACAAGTGTCAATATCCACAGTCTCTCCCCTTTTGCTTCACTATTTCGAGCAAAGACCATGGCGGGCCTGAGGATGAGTGACTAAATGAAGTGGAATGTGCCAAGTGTCTGCATCTATGTGACTAACAAGAGCAATAGACCGTGCCACGTGTCCCATATAGAGATCAGTGGAGGCTGACAAGTGTCATCATCTACGAGAGCTCGACTGAGCCCTAAACATTTCTACGATGTCGCAAATGCTCGAGGAGGCGAATGCTACCGAGTGTCAACAACAAAAGATGCCATGTGTCCTCACCTGTTCTCATGGAAGATGACACTTGGCACTTGTTCGAAGAGCGGAAGGTGCCACATGTCAAAAGAAAGGGGCACTTATGATACAAAGGCGCATATGGAGCCAAGGAAATAAAAGGGATGACAACCCACCGCAAGATCAAAGATTGAAGTCCACTTAGAAGACCCTGAAGGGAAAGTTCCCTTCAAGAAATATTTGAGCCTCAAAGAGTAGCAGATGATGCTAGGTGTCACAAGCTGAGACACAGTTTCAAATGAAACCCCAAAGCGTGGAACTCACCACGTGTCCCATCCCAGTGCAACAAAAGATGCCAAGTGTCTGCATCCGTGCCTCCAGCCTCTAACAAGTTTCAAAGCTTATTCCAATAAGCTTATTTCAAAATAGCAGATGCTACCATGTGTCCTCACCCACATCATGGCATGATGATAGGCCCGTGGACATCAAATTTAAAGTGACTAGCTAGCTATTAACCTTTAATAAGGAAAAGACCCGTGAATGCCAAATCAACTGCATTCAAGTGTCTATTGATTTTTGCGGACTCAAAAGATGAACCCAGATGAATTCAAAAAGCCTAAGGCCAAGATCAAGAGAAGGAAGAGATAGAGAGGGAAACTCAGTAGGAGTTACTGCCGGTAGGTGAAGCAGTTCATCGGGTAGATATTTGGGGAGCCGATAACATTGAGAATGCCATCTACTTATCCCCTTAGAGGTGAAGATAGAGTAGACAGTTGCATGGCTAAGCAGGTGAATGAATGAGTGATTCAGGCTAAGGAGGAGGCACTAAGAGAGGAATTGACATGCCACATTTAAGGTAGTCACCCTTCTCTATTAGGGCCCCCCTGACAAAACCAAGAATGCATCCAAGGCATTGAGTGCACCGAATAGGTCACTTCGTTGGGAGAAAGTGCCAAGTTGCTCCTAGCCTCTATATAATGAAAACTCTTTCATTGTTATAGGGAGACCTTTTTGATTATCAAAATCAAAACTCTACCCAAATTGAAAGGCATTACTAAGACTTTGAGCTCAGATTGTAATTCATATTATTTTATTTGAATGAGAAAACAAGTTACTTGTAGACTTTGTGCTGTTATAGCTTGTGATATCTTAGGAGATTGTTTGTATGTCTATTTCCTAGGATCTTTCTTGTCCATTTGATTTAACAAGCAAAACTAGTGGAGGTGATCAGGAAGGTGTCCTAAAGGCCAACTGTGGGATGATGTTGTACCCCCATAAGTACCTTCAGTGTGTTTACATTTTCCTTTCCTGTGTAAAGAGCCTTGGGACGATGTGGTGCCCCCATTGTTATTCATTTTTCTCTCTCGGGTTACTGGTCACTCAGCACCCCCATTACCGGTTACTTGCTACCTGAAAGATTCCTGCTACCTACCGAAGAATACTTCCAAAAGAAGAGAAGTGCCTTCTGTCATTGCACCAAGATTTCTACTATTTAGGAAGGAATCTGGCTCTTGGCTAAAAGTTGCTTCTAAAAGAAGAGAAGCACCTTCCCCATTGCTTGGGATTTCTCCTCTATCTGTCAGCATCATCTCTAAAAGAAGAGAGATGGATGGTTTATCCCATGCCTATGTCTTACTTTTTACATATATATATATATTGTATATAGCCTCCATATATTTAATAAGGAACCTCCCCTTGATGAGAGGAGAGATTTGTCCCCTTGTGATGCAGTAAACCTGCACATCTGGATGACCAATCTCCCTATTCTATGGCGATAAGAACTATTTTGAATGCCAGTTAACTGGTTGATAAAACATTCACCCAACAGTTTTTGGCGACTCCGTTGGGGATGAACATGTAGTCTAAAGCCTCAAGTTTTAGATTAAAGCAGTTCCTTCCCTTATCCATTGTATTACATAGTCTGGTGACTCCATTCCATGTCTTACCTAGTATCATTATAGCCTTACCGTTTTCATCCATCTCCATTATATTATCTAGTCTGTAAAACTAGAGCTGCTGGGAAAGAAAGCGCAATTTGAAGCCTCAAGCTTTAAGCTGAAGCAGGGCCAGTTTCTTTTCCATTTTTGTCCTATAATCTGGAAACTCCACTCAAATGTGTTATCCCTAGTTTTCATAATCCAATCATGGCAGTTTGAGGCCCCTAGGGTAACTCATTTGGCCCACTTAATCTAACTCCACCCCTGCATGAGCTACCACTCAGTTAAAGGAAGAATTTCCCCAAATTCTTTAGTGATGGAAGAGTCTACCCTGATGAACACATCGCAGTCTTCACCATAGCCTGTGGTGTGATAGGGGTGAAATTTGAAGACGTGGCAGTCAGGCTTTTCATGGAGACACTACAAGGTGCTGCTATAGACTGGTTTTACCATCTGCAGACTGGATCAATGACTGGATAGGACACTATCAAAGCCAAGTTTGAAGCAAGGTTAAAACCTACAGAAGATGCTCATGCTTTACTAGCCCAACTTACGCAGATGAAGAAGGAACCTCATGAGCCCATGAGGGATTTTATTGCAAAATTTGATAAGCTGAGAAACATGATTCCTACAGTTTCTTAGCCCACACCCGAGAACATCAAATGCTTCTTCATAAACTCACAGCTACTTGAAGTGAGTTTTCTGTTAAGACATGCTGGCCACATAGATCTTGAAGCTGCTCAAGACTTAGCCACTGAGTTAGAAGATGATCTTATCTTGGCTGGAAAGATAAGAAGGGATTCAAACAGAGGTGCATCTTCCTCATCTTCTGATAACTCACCTGCAGCCACCACTGATCCAATGGTGTAGAAGCTAACAAATGAAGTGCTAGCCCTCAGAAGACAAATGGCACAAGGGATGTCATTTGCTCCTTCATACAGAGATGTACCAAGGAGGACATTCCCTAATCAGGCACATCAAGGGTAGCCAAATCGTCTGCCTCCCCCATAGAGGAACCTTGCCATTAAAGCACCTCCAACCAACTCAACAGTTGGATATTTGGAAACACAGCATGATTTCTCTTTCCAACCTAAGTTTGATCTAGAAAATAATGCTGGTCTCTTCACGGAGGATCAAGAAGAGTCAGCTGGTGACTCCCACATCAGTTTCCTAGATTACCAGGATGAACCCAAAAGTAAAGGTGAAGCATCTAAGGGATCATATGCTGTGGTCACCCAGTCCTAGAATCATTTAGCTCAACAAGCTGATAAAGGAGAAATAGAGGAGTGACCTCAATCTACAATTTTGATTGCTAAGCATGGGGCCACTCTGCCTATCCAGCTGAAGGACCCAGTGATTGCTGAGAAAGTAAGCATCCCAAACATCTCTGCACCTTCTACTTCAACTTCACAGATCAGTCCTCCCACCCCTCCCATAAATGAAAAGGAAGAACTCCCATCCCCTGTGCCCAGTCCAATCTAGCCATTTGACATAATTGATCATGTCAAATGTGTCAAGACCCAAACGGTGGCCCCTGCAGCCCAAATTTTGTTTGAGTCTTCAGGCAGGGATGAAATAGAAAAAGAATTGGTGGAGTACAACATAAGTGTAGAAGAACCCTCCCCTCCAAATGAAGAAGAATATGAGATATCTGAGGGGGAAAATCAAGACATGTACTGGGCTAAGCTATCAGAACAACAAATTATGGTACTAGGCCATGCTGTTGCCCATCAAAATTAGGAAAAGGAACTCTTTGCCAAGAGAGCAAAGATTCATGGTTTTTGGACCAAAATTCAAGTCTTGCTTTAGGGAAATAAGAAGAGAAAACCAAGGGGAAGACATAGAAAAGTGGTTTCCTGGTGGAGAGTTCCATTCACCCGTCACCGATTCTGGGGACAAAATGGTTTCCTACTAGTTTATCAGGATGGGACGCCATTATCATTGTCTCAAAATGGGTGGCATCTGAAGCACTTCAAATCTTAAGGCATCAGATAAGTTCATCTGTACATATGTATATTTGTATAGTCTTTAGTTCTATTTTGTGTTTTTCATTTTCATTTTTTGGAGCCTTTCTTTTTGGGTAGCATGAATCTATAGCCCAATGACACACTTCAAAGCACTAGAGATTCTAGTTTATACTCCCCTCAGCTATTCCGAGTTGTCATCTGAAGGAAGTTCCCCAACAGGAGCCAGCTGTTGTCCCTGAAAAGTGATTCTTCATTTTTTAGACAACATAGGACTATTTTGGTCCTGCATGACCAAAATTGTTTGTCCCCTTTCCAAAAATTTGTTTTACAACTTTCAAATTCATCATTTTCTCAAATTTTTGGTAAAGGGATTAGCAGGTTCAACAGGTTCAAAGGCTTATGCAGGTGAGTTCAATCAAAAGGGAATCGTTTCTCACACTTGGACACTTTCAGGACAAGTTCAAAACTTTGGTTCAACCGAAAAAGGGTCATCCATAATCTTCTGATCAAATGAACCAATGAACTAATGAATTGTTGAACCTTGAACAACTTTGGTTCAAAGTTCAACAAGTTCAAGGTTCAATATCGGTGGCAAGCTTCAAACGAGTCTCAAAAGCTTGAACTGTTGAACTGTTGAACCATTTTGGTTCAATTGGTTCAATGGGTTCAACGTTCAATCGGTTCAATGCACCGAGTTCAAAGGTTCAAAGACTGCCTCAATTATGAAGAGAAATGTGCACAAAAGAAAGAAGTGGCAGAAGGTGCCATGTGTCCCTTTTTGAAAAATTGTCAAAAGCTGCCAGGTGTCTACATCCGTGCAAATGATAGAAATATGCGGACCATGCCATGTGCCCCTCTATGACTCAGTGGAATGCGACAAGTGTCAAAATTCACTTCTCAAAGTTTTTTATAATCTGCAAGGCTTCTTTCGATAAAGCTTCTTTTAGAGTTTTGCGAAGGGAGACAAGTGGAAACTGTGGAAGGCCCCAATGTATTCATCTAAGAGTGGCGAAACATGCCACATGTCCCTCTAAAACTTGGAAAAAACTAACAAGTGTCAATATTCATAGTCTCTCCCCTTTTGCATCACTATTTTGAGCAAAGACCATGGCGGGCCTAGGGACGAGTGACTAAATGAAGCAAAATGTGCCAAGTGTCTGCATCCATGTGACTAACAAGAGCAACGGACCGTGCCACATGTCCCATACAGAGATCGATGGAGGCTGATAAGTGTCATCATCTGTGAGAGCCTGACTAAGCCTCAAACATTTCTATGATGTCGTAAAGGCTCGAGGAGGCAGATGCTGTTGAGTGTCGATAGCGAAAGATGCCACGTGTCCTCACCTATTCCCATGGAAGATGACACTTGGCACTTGTTCAAAGAGCGAAAGGTGCCATGTGTCAAAAGAAATGGGCACTCACGATACAAAGGCGCATATGGAGCCAAGGAAATAAAAGGGATGACAAAACACTGCAGGATCAAAGCCCGAAGGCCACTTAGAAGACCCTGAAGGGCAAGTTCCCTTCAGGAAAGATTTGAGCCTCAAAGAGAAATGGATGATGCCAGGTGTCACAAGCTGAGACACAATTTCAAATGAAGCCCCAAAGCATGAAACTCGCCACGTGTCTTGTCCCAGTGCAATGGAAGCTACCAAGTGTCTGTGTCTGTGCCTCCAACCTCTAACAAGTTTCAAAGATTATTCCAATAAGATTATTTCAAAATAGCAGATGTCACCACGTGTCCTCACCTACATCATGGCATGATGACAGGCCTGCAGACATCAAATTTAAAGCGATCGGCTAGCTGTTAACCTTCAATAAGGAAAAGACCCGTGAATGCCAAATCAACTGCATTTAGGTGTTTGTTGATTTTTGCAGACTTAAAATATGAACCTAGATGCATTCAAAAAGCCTAAGGCTAGGATCAAGAGAAGGAAGAGATAGAGAGGGAAACTCAGCAGGAGTTACTGCTAGTAGGTGAAGCAATTCACCAGGTAGATATTTGGGGAGCTGATAACATTGAGAGCGCCATCTGCTTGTCCCCTTAGAGGTGAAGACAGAGTGGACAGTTGCATGGCTAAGTAGGTGAATGAATGAGTGATTTAGGCTAAACATGAGGCACTAAGAGAGGAATTGACATGCCACATTTAAGGCAGCTACCCTGTTCCAGTAAGGCCCCCCTGACAAAACCAAGAATGCATCCAAGGAATTGAGTGTGCCGAATAGGTCACTTCATTGGGAGAAAGTGCCAAGTCTCTCCTAGCCTCTATATAATGAAAACTCTTTCATTGTTATAGGGAGACCTTTTTGATTATCAAAAGCAAAACTCTGCCCAAATTGAAAGGCATTACTGAGACTTTGAGCTCAGATTGTAATTCATATTATTTTATCTGAATGAGAAAACAAGTTACTTGCAGACTTTGTGTTGTTATAGCTTGTGTTATCTTAGGAGATTGTTCATATGTCTATTTCCTAGGAGCTTTCTTGTCCATTTGATTTAACAAGCAAAACTAGTGGAGGTGATTAGGAAGGTATCCTGAAGGCCAACTATGGGACGATGTTGTGCCCCCATAATTACCTTCAGTGTGTTTACATTTTCCTTTCCTATGTAAAGAGCCTTGGGACGATGTGGTGCCCCCATTGTTCTTCATTTTTCTCTCTCGGGTTGTTGGTCACTCAGCACCCTCGTTACCAGTTACTTGCTACTTGAAAGATTCCTGATGCCTACCGAAGAACACTTCTGAAAGAAGAGAAGTGCCTTATGTCATTGCACCAGGATTTCTACTATTTAGGAAGGAATCTGGCTCTTGGCTGAAAGTTGCTTCTGAAAGAAGAGAAGCACCTTCCCCATCACCCAGGATTCAGCATCATCTCTAAAAGAAGAGAGATGGATGGTTTATCCCACCCCTGTGTCTTACTTTCTGCATATATATATTGTATATAGCCTCTGTATATTTAATAGGGAACCTCCCCTTGATGAGAGGAGAGATTTGTTCCCTTGTGATGCAGTAAACCTGCACATCTAGATGACCAATCTCCCTATGCTGTGGTGATAGGAACTATTTTGAACCCCAGTTAGCTGGTCGACAAAATATTCACCCAACATATATCATCAAATTTGTATTCATGATGGAGATGAATGGAAAACATAATTCAAGACTAGGGATGAATTATATGAGTGGATGGTGATCTTATTTGTATTATCTAATGCACCTAACATGTTTATGAGGGTGATGAACACAATGCTACATTATTACATTGGTAAGTTTATAGTAGTTTATTTTGATGTCATTTTGATATTTAGTAAGAATGAAGAAGAGAGCATAAGCCGTTTGAGAATGGTATTAGAATTGTTGAGAAATGATAAAATTTATGTAAATCTTAAAAAGTGCAAGTTTACGCAAAATACTTTGGTATTTTAGTTTTTGTAGCTTCAATATATAGTCTCAGAATTGATGAATAAAAGGTAAAGGTAATTATTGAGTGGCCTATTCCAAACAACATCGATACATTGAATTTTACCCCTCCCATACTTTTAACAAGGTTAGTTAATGAAAAAAGTAAAAAAAATTCTCTATATAATCACATCAAAGCATCTCCAAACACATCTAACAATCATTTGGAAATTCTACTACATATTAAGCAAAATAACACTATTATTTCAAATTTCAATTATGATGCATTCTAATAGTCATAGGGCAAGTCTGAAGTCATTTTATTGTAGCTTAAGAGAATTAATTTCAAAACATTAAAATTAATCTATCTAGTTGCATTCATATATCAAATTCAAGATTTACACACTCACTCTAAGAGTAAGAACTACATTGGTTTGAGACCCTTTTGAGCTATGTAGGCAATACTCAAATTACATGAAATTTTATAAGGATAACTCAAATATTCTCCTAACCTTAATCACTCTTTTTGGTATATGATTTTTATTTAATTTATTGTGTAGTAACTCTATTTTTTTAATTTTTCACATCTTACATATGAAAAATCTTGATTCTTGATCAAATAGTAAACCCTCATAACAAAATCACACATCCAGATCAAAAATTTATTCACACAGTCAAACAAGATGCAACAATAGTCAATAGACAAGGCCATATTGTGGCCATATTCTCCTAGTGTCACTTTGTCCCAACATATTTTGAATTCCTTCTTCTAGTTGTGACACATATCATGGGTCCTTATAGTCAGTTTATAACAAAATATAGTCAACATGCATTTAGTTTGGGCTAGGTTTGCATATATGTTTGTCAATTTACTATTTTTAATTCATTTCAATTTTTGTAAATTTTGTACTTCACATTCACATCTATATATTTATATAGAAATAAATTAGTTTTCAATAGTTTATTTATTTTTAGCATTTTACTATTAAATAAAAAATAACATTAAATATTATAGGGAATCCATAATTTTTTTAGAATACTGCATGTTTATTTTCTTTATTTTTATGCTTTCATGGTCTAGGGTTTTTGCTAAATTTTTCCTTTCAAAATAAAATAAAATAATTAATTCTTTACACAAAAATATTTCAAATTTTATCTTTTATTTGCTTCTTTATTTTTATTATAACTATGTTCTGATAGTTGTACAACTACTTAGTAATTGTTGCTATGGGCTAATACCCTCAAAGATAAGATAATGGGTTATAGGAATAGTTTAGTCTCTGTAGTTAGTGCTATGAAATATTAAGCCAACATTAATATGTGAATAAGAAATTATATTTGAGAGCCTAGCTAATAATTCAAACCCTTGCCTAGATTACCCTTTATATCTTGATTTTTGCTTATATTTTATTCATAATGGGATCAATGAGTGAATGTTTCTTTCATATGCTACAGAGCATTATACAATTCATTATTACATCTTATATTACTATTCAAAATGCTATTAATTATGTTTTTAAATGGGTTCAATGTTAAATTAATAGAGAAGTTATGCTTAACAAGGAACAATCTCATGGGCTTCCTATTTCACATGGTTGAACTACTTTATCATGTCATTATTCTTCTCTAATAGATTTTGTCAAATTTGAAATGATTTAGGAATAAGAGGGAGCATATGTTTTACATCGAGAGACAAAATAAAGGTGTTTATATACACCTATAATAGTCTGTATTATTAGTGTGTTGTTTAAATCACACACTAACATAGGATAATGAGAGTTTTTAGGATATGTTACTTGTTATAACAACTAACCTAGAATCAAGGAAAGGAGTTATAGAGTAACTCCTATATATATGTATTGTTACATTGAATTAAATGAAAAAATGTGATTGACCAAAAATGTGCTTATACACATTTGAGCTTTGGATTTTCCTTATTAATGGGTTAAAACCTATCAGTGGTATTAGATCAGGTTGTCCATGCCTCTTTGAACATAGTGTTTCATTTGTTCATATTTGTTTTCAACACAACACAATGACCAAATAATGCAAACCACTTGCTAATGTCATTACTCTATTCATTCACCATTCTTGTATGATGTCATCAGTCTATCGATGTAGACAACATGAAAAACCACTTACATTCACCATCCACCTACATCTCACTCCTCTTTCCATACTTTTTATTCTCTACGTAGTTTTTTTTTCCTTCTTGTTCATAGTTTTCATCCAAAATCAGAAAAATAAAAAAATAGATTAGTTTATGGTTTTATTTATTTTTGTAGTTTTTTGGAGCGGATATTTGCATGGAAAAGAAGAAAATAGCAGAAGAAAAAAATATTCGCATTGGAATCTGGGAGGCATTCAAGGAGAATTTCTTAAAAAAACCATAAAAATAGTTTGAAAGAGCCTCAAAAACATCATCATATATTTTTCATCTCATAACAAAATTTGATGATTCAAATTGCTTTGGAAAGCTTAACATAAAGAGAAGAAAGCACAAAAACTTATTCAGAGAAATGTTTGGAAGCATAAAATCTATTTGAGATAGAAAATAGATGTTTCATGTTTTCTGTACGTGAGTAAGCTAACTACATTTGGATTTCTTTCTGCAATGGTGATATGATTTTACTCGAGGCAAGTGTGTCTGTGCTTCAAAACCATGTGTGAACTCAGATCCAGTGGCTTCTCTTCTATCTACCTGAGTGTAGTGGTAGACCCACGAATTGCATTTCCACACCTTGGTTGCATTGAACGGCATTATCCATCTCTCGATGCCCTCTTCACAAAAGGATTTAAGATCATATATAAGCTCCTAAAAAATATAATGATCCGCTATGGCATTAATCTCTAAAGTCATCTAAAAATGCGGTGAGATGTATCCCTCTGCAGTCTCCACTCGTTGACAGGGCTCGACCTGAAGTCTTTTTGTTTTTAGGTTAAGTATAAAGGTTTTTTTAAAGTTTTATGTTGTAGTTTGTTGATTACAATATTTTTTAAGTCCGTTTTTATTTCCATTATAAGTGGTATTTAGTTTATAGTTTTATGCATTTAAGATTGGTTATTAAGTTTTTAAGTTAGTTTTTGAAGTTATGATTTTTGGTTTTTAATTCGGTCATAGTCTTTAGTGATTTTAATTGTTGTTAATTTGTGTTTCATCTTAAATAAGTTTTTAGTGTTAGATAATATATGACTTAAGTCATAGAGAGTGCCTTAATAATTTTTTATTATATTATGTTTTTACTCTTTATGATTTCATATATTTTTTAAGTTGTGTTAAAATTAAAAGAAAAAATATATATTTTATTTTCACTTATTATGTTTAGAATTTAATTTAATAGGTATTGAATAATATGTATTTGTGAAGTATGGGTGTTAATTCATGTTTAAATTTATATTTATGTCATTGTTTAAAAGGTTGTTCATAGTGTATTAAAGTGTCAATTGGTTGTCAATTATTTATCATCTCTTGTTGTAAAAGAGTTAAATAAGCCTACGCATTTTTTTTTAATAAAATAGAATTTTCAATGTAAGTAATCACATATTATGTAATGGATGCATTTTCAGGTGACCCTGACATCCTTGAGTCCAAATTCTCGTGGAGTCTGTTTACTTCTATTTTCACACTAAAGGAGGGAATATTGGGAATACTTAGTGTGAACAGATATTGTGTGAGCATAAATATAGGTTAGAAATATATTATTGTTGAGAGACAAACTAAAGGTGTTAATATGCACCTAAAATAGTTGTATTATTAGTGTTTTGTATAAATAATGCACTAATATAGGATAATAAATTTTTTTAGGATATGGTACTTGTTAGTTGTTAGAACAACTAACCTAGAATTGAGGGAAGGAGTTATAGATTAGTTCCTATATAGATGTATTGTTATATTGAATTAAATGAATGAATGTGATTGACCAAAATCATGCTTATGATATTTTTATCTTCTCCATTAATGGGTTAAGGCTTATTAATTACCTATATCATACCCTCTTAAAGGTTTCACTATGGATCTTATTTTAGAACCCAATACTAAGGAAACATTTGGTGAAACTGATGAGAAAATATTTATGCAATCTCTCTATGAATATCTAGAAATGTTGACTCCCTCTTATATGTTACTATGGGGAAAAAATAAAGGTTCCCATGGTATCTCTTTTAATATTTTCATTTCCACTATTACATCTATTCTTATTTCTACACCTCCAATTACTAACATCTTATCATCCATTGGTTTGGGTAAATAACTTTGTTTCTAATAGATATCCATGCATATATATACACACTCTAATTATACTCACCCAATCACCTCTACAAATGCTACTCTAAATCATACCATTCTTGTCTTACAATCCAATCTATTTCAAATCGAGTAAACCGTTTTTCATGCTAGCCCTTTTATAGACTCATGTTTCTTATTGCATAACCCTTTGGCACCCTAAATTTCATCCTATACTTTACTAGCTGGCTTTGTGGATCCTAATATTCCTTTATATGAAGGCAAAGGTGATCTTAAATAGTATTTATATGCATTCCATATAGCTTTTATAGACTATGTAAATAATGATAAATTACTGACAAAGCTCTTTCTAAGAAGTCTCAAAGAATATGCTCTTATATGATCTTATGATCTTCATATTCAATCAAAAAAATATTTAAATCCTTTGACAAATCATTCTTTAACACACTTTCCTTTCAAAATTACTGAAAATATATCATATGTTCAAATTGTAAATCTCAAATAGTAGTCTAATGAAATAATCAATGACTATGTTCTAGGGTATAAGACTATGCTATCAAAAATGGTAAATTAAATTATTTATAATAAACTCCAAGATATTTTCTCTCAATTTTTTTTAATATTCACTTTCAAAGTCAATTATGTTTGATAAGCTCAAATATTTTAATGAGTTGTGTTATACAATCAAAGCATGTGGGGCCAAATTGATTACTTTGATCAAGTTGAAATGAAATTACTTAGATGTTTACACAAAATTATTTTATAATGAAAAGAATAAGAAAATATGAGAGATCACACAACAATAATTGAAAATAGAGCAGAATACTAGATAATATAGCAAAGCCACTTTGAGGGGAAAACCTCTAAAAAAATGTACTAAGAGAAAAATACTTAACATGATGATCAAAGAATAACCACTACCTCTTATATATAGTCTACTACTTAGCCATGGTTATTCCATAGGTTGACCTAACTAAGAAAATAGAGAAATGTAACAAAAATATAAAAGAGGTATGTAAGTCACTAGTCAAACACACATATCCCAAGACACACCAAAGGTTAAGGGTGTAGTATGCCCCTCCCCTTTAAAACAACATTGTCCTAAACATTGAGTCAACTCTGGATGTTACTGTATAAAAGATTCATCCTCCCTAGTAGTATATTTATAGGGTAAACTTCCATTTGATCAAGTACTCCTTAATCACTCGAGACCACAATTTCTTAGTGCACATTTGAAGGATCACCTTAGGATCAATAACAAATCTTCCTTTCTCATCTAATTCTCGTAATTCAATTTGGGTAACTCCTTTGTGTCTAATGACTTTCTTTAAACATGATATATGAAATACTAGATGTATGCAAGTGGAGGAAGGAAACTCTAACTTGTAGGCCACACTACCAATTTTTTTCAAGATCTGATAAGGCTCATAATACTTAAGGGATAGATTGTTATCCTTTTTCTATTTCTTCAAGGACATTTGATTACATGACTGTAAGTGAACAAAAACCCAATCACTAATGCCAAAGTGCCTCTCACTCCTATGTTGATTTGCTTGTTGTTTCATGCAATTTTGGGCCATGGCTAAATTTTCATGCAAACTAAAAAGGGCCTCCTATTGATGGTGAATATGTTCTTCAACTACATGAACCTTATGAAAGGATGAGCAGGAGATACATAGGATCCACAGGATCAATCTAGGAGAAAGAACCCACAACAAATAACCTGCAAATAATAGTAGAGAATACAATAAATTTCTCACACCTAAAAAATAGGTGATAATCCTATAAATTCTCTGTATTCTCTCATTATTTTCTCATAGATTGTAAAGTATTTATAATATAAATAGTTTGTTTTATGATAACAAACTATTTGTTGTGATTAAAAAATAGAGAAAAAAAACTATTTGTTTTCACATACTATGAAAAAATATATTGTTAAGAGATTCTCAACAATAAAACAAATTAACCTAGGTAAATAAAATTAACCCTAGGTAATAAATAACTTACCCTATTAACCTTAGGTAAGCTCAAATATTCATTATTCTAACACCCTCCCTTAAGCGAAACATAGGGAGAATGACAAACAAATATGGGTCCTAGCTACTAGGCCTGATAAGGTACCCATGTACAAACCAATCAAAATATGTGAAAAATAAAGTAAGGAAGGACTTCATGGGAAATCCCCCCCAAGGACAACTTCCTTCACCCCAATCATCGCTTGCAACTAAAGATAATGAGGAGAAGCCAAAGGTTTAGTGAAGATGTCTGCAATCTGCTTAGCTATAGCACAAACTCCAAAGAAAGAACTTCATCCTAAATAAGATGTCGAATGAAATACATGTGAATCTCAATGTGTTTTGTCTACTGATGCTCAAAAAGATTGTAGGAAATAGCAATTGAACTTTGGTTGTCACACCAAAGAGTAGTAGGACCCTACTGTGTGAAGCCAAACTCTCCAAGCAACTATCAAGGACAAAGTGTCTCCTGACTAGCTTTGACAGCACCTCGATACTCAGCCTCAGTAGAGGACAATGCAATAGTAGTCTACCTTTTTCATGCCCAAGCAACTGGACCTAAACCAAGTGTGAAAGCAAATCCGCAAGTGGACTTGTGAGTGTCAACATCACCAGCCCAATCAGAGTTAGTGTATCGAACAAGTTGTGTAGAACTCTGTGGTCTGTAATGTATACCAAAGTGAGTGGTGCCTCGAATGTAGCACAAAATACACTTGGCTACTTTCCAATGACTCTCATGAGGCTCATGTGAGAACCGAGAGACAAGGTTCACTGCAAATGTGATGTCAAGATGGGTATGAGTCAAGTACAATAGATTACCTACAAGTTGCCTATACAAAGTTGGATCAACAAGAGGAGTCATACAAGTGGTAGAAAACATAATACCTGATTGATATGGAGTGGGGGCAGGCTTACAATCAACCATGCCAAATCGATGAAGAAGATCTATCACATACTTCTGTTGTCCAATAGAGATGCCCTCAAAAGACTGAAAAACTTGAAGACCAAGAAAATAATGTAGAAGTCCTAGATCTGTCATATCAAACCTATCTACCAACTTGTCCTTAATGTCATTTATCAAGGAATCTGAACTACCAATGAGGATGAGATCATCAACATACAAAACCAATATGACAAGTTCCTCACCTTGCTTCAGGATGTATACATTGTGATCTGACTCACAATGAATAAAACTAGAACTCAAAAGAAAACTATCCATCTTCTCATACCAAGCTCTAAGATCTTGTTTGAGGCCATAAAGAGAATGATGGAGTCTACAAAATAGTGATGAGTCCTACACAAATCCTAGAGGCTACTCCAAATAGATATCCTCTTGGAGATCACCATGCAAGAAAGCACTCTTCACATCCATTTGAAAAACTAACCAAGAATGTGAAGCAACAAGAGAGAGTATAAGCTGAATAGAATCCATCTTAGCTACAGGGGCAAAGGTCTCAGAGTAATCAACCCCTTCAACCTGTGAAAAACACTTAGCTACTAATCTAGCTTTATGCTTATCTACTGATCCATCTGTAACGTATTTGGTCCTATAAACCCATTTGTATTTTACAAGTTTTCTTCCCTTAGGAAGAGGGACAAGATCCCAACTATCATTCTTCATCAACGAAGAATACTCATCATACATAGCAACATCCCACTCGAGTATACCAATGGCCTCAAAAAATAACACTGGATCATCTGTACAAGCTTGTCCCAAATGAGCAACACTAGATGTCTGTGAGCGAGTGCGACAAGAATCAGATGGATCACCAATGAAAGAACCAGCTGCCTATAGAGTGCTCTTTTCCCACTTGGGAAAAGGTGGTGAAGAAGATGGCTATGGTGGCTAAACAAGTGCAACATCATCATCATCATCAACAATAGAAAGCAAATCCTCACTATCCTCAATAGAAGGAGGGGGAGAAGAAGAACTAGATGCACACTCCTATGGAATGGGTAGCTCATCAACCTGAACATCTTGTCAAAACAACACATCATGTGTGATAGGATCAAAAAGATGGTAGGCTTTTACATCTTCATAATAACCAAAAAAAATGAGTGGTTGGCTTTTCTTCTCCAGTGCTTTAAGTTTGTCATCAGGAACAAACACCCATGCTTGACTCCCAAAGATGTGAAAATATGAAATATTAGGCTTGATCCTAGACCAAGCTTCTTCTGGTGTCATATTTTGCACAACTTTGTGAGGCATATGGTTTTGAATGTAGTTTGCACAATTTACAGCTTTAGCCCAATATTGTGGACCCAAATTTTTAGAGTGAATCATACAATTAGCCATCTCTTTCAATGTTTGATTCTTCCTCTCTGCTACACCATTTTGTTGAGGAGTGTGTGGTACAGTGAACTGCTGTTGTATCCCATGGTCAATACAAAAATCATAAAAATCATTACTGTCATATTCCCTCCCATTTTCAATGCGTATCTTCTTAATAGGAAGAGATGATTGTTTTTCAACAAAGGTTTTGAAAGCCTTAAACGTCTCAAAAACTTCACTTTTCAACTTGAGAAAATATACCCAAGTTTTATGAGTGAAATCATCAATGAATTTGAGTGCATATTTATCCCCTAAAAAAATGAGTTGGAAAGGTCATCAAATCACTATGAACCAACCCTAAGGGTGCATTTGCATGTGTGGCCTTGCCAACTGGAAATGGATCCTAGTGCTGTTTACCAACTAGACAACCAGGACACACCCCATCAATACATGAGACCTTAAGAAGGCCTTTTACAAGATTTTTTGTACTCATTTGTTGCATATATCCATAACTCAAGTGTCCTAATCTCTCATGCCATAATTTTCTGAGATTATTACCATGTCTAATAAGTGAAGAACTAGAAGACATAAAAGACTCAAACTTATCAAAAGTATAGAGTCTTACAGTATGGTCTACTGTACCTGTAGCAACTATCTCACTAGGATCATTACATTCTCTTATTAGAACATCATGTGAAGTAAACTCCATAGTTTTACCAGTACCAAAATTACATATTTGATATACAGAGAGAAGATTAGAAGAGATTTGAGGTACAAGCAATACATTGTTAAAACATCCATCCTGTTTGTCAACAGTACCAGATCCCAAAACTTCAATTTATGAGGAGTTACCCATAACAATATGTGATGTACTACAATCTGTAAGAGAAGACAATAGATCCTTAGAATGTGTAAGATGGTGAGAAGCACTTGAGTCAAAAATCCACTGATCATGACATGAAGATATAGCCCTGGCTGAAAGTGCTTTCCCTTTTCCTGCAGGAGAAGTAGAAGGAGATGGAGATGGAATGGAAATTTTGTGTTGTCTGACTGCTACCTCTAATACTTCCATCTTCTTAAAACATCTACTTTCATCATGATTAGGACCACCACAAAAATTACATGGACAAAATGTTTTATTCTTTTTCTTAAAGGACTTTTTGGTCTTAGTAGATTTAGAATGATGAGGTGTTTGGGTGGTGGGCTCTAGAGGGTTATTTGAAGGTGCTTGCTTTTGTTTAGACTTAGGTAAAGGTTTTCCTTTAGAAGAATTAGAAACTAGATAATGACTAAGACTAGGTAGAGCATCTAAGGCCATTAATTTTGTTTGCTCCCTAGTCAATCTTTCACAAAAAACTTCAAAGGAAGGCCATTTGAATTCATCACCGAATGTATCCATCATAGTATAAAAAGTAGAGGAAAAAACACTATATGGTCCTTTCAACTTTGAAAAAATCATGAAAATGCACTCCTGATCACTTTTATCCTTGTCACCAGCTTTCAACTGTGACCTTATAAATTTGAATTTTGCCAAGAATTCATCTATTGAAGGGAAATTTGATGGAGAGAGAGTACTCAATTTTGCATCTAATTGCAAAATTTTAAACTCATTAACTTTTCCAAATAGGTTTTTAAATTTTTCCCATACCTCTTTTGGCATAGTAGCATCTACAATGTGAAATTGAAGATTATCTGAGACATTGAGGCAAATCAAACCAAGAGCCTCATCCTGCTTACAACCATATGCATATTTGTCTTTTTCAGTGGTGAATGTTGCAGGTGTTGTTTTAGAAAAAATTCTCCATAAGCCCTTTGATTGAAGGAGTTGTTGCATTTTTAGCTTCCAAACATGGTAATTTATAGAATTTAGGGGTTCAAACAATCGAGATTCCATTCCCAAGGAAGATGATGAAGTTGACAAGAACAACCTGGACATTCATTTTTCCTCAAAACACCCCTCCCGTTACAATTTAACGTCTCCTAACGATTTTTTTTTTAGCCTTAGATTATACAAAAGTAAAAAAAATGGCTTTATGTAAAAACAAATGTAGGGGGATTTGACCCCAAGACTTCCTCCCTACAATTTTTTAACAAAATACCTCTAGCCACTTTAGCAAAGTCAAATTTGTACTTTTAGAGCTAGAGACTTGCATTTAAACCACTAAGATTAAGAAATTAATAAAAAATAATCCAAAATGACTCACACATGTGAGATAAATGCTGAATAATCTTTGGATTTATCATAATTAATCTCTTGTTCTAGCAAGGTGTGGTGATTAGGGAAATTTTTGAGAAATTTGTAAACACAGGCCAAGGAAAACACCTCTCAGCAAATGCAGAATTGGCTCCACTACATCTGCTCAAAGGACTATATGGCTTGGTGCAAATCCATCCTTCTCAGCTGGAAATGAAATATTGAGAAGTTTTCTAACACATAAAATTATCATATTTTGATTTTATGCAGTATAAGGCATTCAAAATGGATGAAACTGTACGGCTATGCTGCAGACTAAAAATAGTTTTTTAAATTCCTATTGTAACCTTCCAAAACACTATATGACCTAGTTCAAATATATACTAATTTATATGGAATGAAAGCTAGCATAGTTATATTTCAAAAATAGGTCTCAAATTTTGAAAAAGTTGAACGTACGATCTGCCACATCAAAAAATGTACAGGCACTGCAGTCTGCCAAAAGGAACTAGTCAGCCAGTTTTTGAATAAAAGAGCTATAGGCCAGGATGAAATGAAAAAATTCAAGTTGAAATGGATTCATAACTTTATTTTCTATGCCCCTGTGAAAAAAATTTTGATTTTGGAAATCTGTACGGTCATTAATGAGCATAAAGTACAAAATTTTCCAAAAAAAACTTGTAAACAAGAACTAGAATTTGAGAGAATAACAAATATCTGTAACACATCAATAAAATAATGTTTTTGAATGTGTTAATAGATGAAATTTTTTTAGGGAAGAGGATCTTCAACTGGAACTCCAAGCTCTGATACCATGAAAGAATGAGCAGGAGATACACAAGATCCACAGGATTAATCCAGGAGAAAGAGCCCACAATAAATAAGCTGCAAATAATATCAAAGAATAAAATAAATTTCTCACACCTAAAAAATAGGTGATAATCCTATAAATTCTCTGTATTCTCTCATTAATCTCTCATTATTTTCTCATAGATTGTAAAGTATTTATAATACAAATAGTTTGTTTTATGACAACAAACTATTTGTTTTCACATACTATGAACAAATATATTGTTGAGGGATTCTCAACAATAAAACAAATTAACCTAGGTAAATAAAATTAACCCTAGGTAATAAATAACTTACCCTATTAACCTTAGGTAAGCTTAAATATTCATTATTCTAACACCTTAGGGTGGATCTTCAAGGTTGAATTGATGGATGGCAGGTGGTATCCATATAATGCCAAAAAAAGAGATATTTTAGAATAACTATGAATAAAAGTATTATACCACCATTCAACAAGTGGCAACCAATTAACCCATTTATCTTATTTATTAGAAACAAAACAATGGAGATATCCTTCCATACATTTATTTACTACCTTAGTTTATCCATTAGATTGAGGATGATAGGATGAACTATGAGCCAAATAGGTGCCCAAACATGCAAATAACTTAGTCTAAAAATTAATAGTAAAGATGGGATCTTGATCACTAAAAATGATCTTAGGGGTACTATGCAATTTTTGAACTATATTGAAAAAAATAGAAGCTACTATACTAAAAAAAATGGCTATGATAAAGAATAAAAATGAACATACTTATTGAGATGATCTACTACAACCATGATAAAATTTTGACCATCAAATCTTGATATCCCTTTAATGAAATCCATAAACACCTCTTCCTAACGTTGGCTCGAGATGGATAAATGATGTAAAAGACCTAGGTTTTTGATGATTTATCCTTTATTTTTTTGATAGATCATACATTCAGCTACACATTTCTGGACATCCCCCTTCAATCCTCAAAAAAAATCTTGCTTGATTCTATGATAGGTTTTCAAAAATATTGAATGAACCCTAATTGGAGTTGCATGAAGTTCCTAAAGGATTTTTTTTTAAGAAGAGAATTCTTACCTAGGTATAATCTATCTTTATACCATAATACATCACCCTTCCATGTGAATTTTTCAAATCCACCCAAACCTTGCTGAAGATTCTAAATCAAATTATAGGTGGCACTATCCTTGTCTTATTCTGGTCATACTTCCTCTAGCCAATCTACTTTTAGAATGGTCATAGCATATAACAAGGCCTCAACTAATTCATCCTTCCTAGATAGTGCATCTTCCACTACATTATCCTTGCCTTTCTTATAAACTATTTAAAAATCATAGCCTAACATCTTAGTTACCCATTTCCATTGTTCTTCAGATGATAACCTTTGTTCCAAAAGATATCTGAGACTATCATGATCAATCTTTACCTGAAAGTAATGACCCATAAAATAAAGCCTCCATTGTTTTACCGCATGCAAAATAACCATCATTTCTTTCTCATAAATGGGCTTGTGCTGATTTTTACCCTTCAATTGATGTCTTTCAAATGCAAGTGGTCTACCTTATTGCATGAGTACAACATCCATACCATACCTAGATGCATCACATTCAACGACAAAAGTCTTGGAAAAATTAGGAATAACTAACACTGGAGTGGTGCACATTACCAATTTCAACTACTAAAATACCCTGGTAGCTATATCAGTCCACTAAAAGGAGTATTTATTCAACAAATATGTGAGTGAGGCTAAAAATATACCATAATTTTTTACAAACCTATGATAGTAACCAGTTAGCCCCAAAAATCCCCTTACTTCCTTGAGTGTCTTAGGAATCGACCAGTCCACCATTGCTTGGATTTTTTTAGGATCCACTTTTTCTCCTATATGTGAAACTAGATGACCTAAATATTCAACCTCACAAGCTTCAAATGTACATTTGGAAGGTTTGGCATACAACTATTTTTTTCTAAAATTGAGAGCCTATTTCACATGGTGCAAATGGTCTTCCTAATTTTTACTATAAATGAGGATATCATTAAAAAATACCAGAACAAATTTCCTAAAAAATGACCTAAAAACAATATTCATTAAACTCTGAAAGGTAGATGGTGCATCTTTTATCTCAAAAGGAATAACCAAAAACTCATAATGGCCCTCATGAGTCTTGAAATCAATTTTGGGTATGTCTTCATCACAAATCCAGATTTGATGATACCTAGAATGTAGATATAACTTGGTAAAATAAAGATCACCATTTAATTCATCTAGAAAATCATTAATGATAGAATAGGAAAATTATCTTTGATAGTGTACTTGTTGAGTTCCCTATAGTCAGGGCACATCCTCCAAGTGTCATCTTTCTTTCACACCATGACAACTAGTGAAGAATATTTGCTTTGACTATGGAAAATGATTCCTACATCCAACATTTCTTCTACCATATTTTCAATTTCATTTTTTTGGGCATAGGGATACATGTATGGCTTGATGTTAGGTGGTGTACTACTAAGAATAAGTTTGATAGAATGATCATGTGTGCGGCTAGGTGGAAGTCCTTTTGGTATGTCACCAAAAATAACTGAATGGACATTCATCACTTGTAGATTAGGAGGCGTAGATGGCTGAGTTGGATGAACTTCCATGGAAAATAAGTGAGCTAAAAATCCTTTAACACCCTTTTAGAGAATATTTGTCATTTAATGGGAGCTAAAAAGCTATGGATATTTATCCCTTAATCCCTTTAGCTTAAATGTCCTTCCCTTAGGATGAAAATGCATGAATAATTCCTAGAAATTCATCTCAATAGTGCACAAAGTGGTGAGCCAATGTACTTCTAGAATAATGTCAGCTCCCCCCATGGGAATAGAAAACTTAGGAGAATCCGACAAGTAGTTTCCCATATCTAGCTTAATAATATAGCATTTTATTAAGCAACTAATAGTACCACCATTTGCAATCATGACCTAAAATTTTGGAGTGGGATAAATGAAATAGTTTAAACGAGCACCCAACTTATTGTTGATGAAGTTGTGTGTGCTTCCAAAATCAATTAGAATAGTGACCTATTTTTTTAGGAAATGCACCACTTTAAGATCTTGAGGAGTACTAATACTTGAAAGGGCATGATAGGAAATAGTAGGTTGAGAGTCTTTAGATTTCTCCTTAGGACCTTCTCATTCTTTACCAAGTGCCTCCTCATCATTGTCACCTTCAATGTAAAACAACTCATTTTCATCACAAAAATGGTCTTAGCTCCATTTGATGTCACAACCATAACACAAGTATTTGGCTCTCTTCTCCTTAATTTATCGAGGTGTCAGTCTGGTGGGTTAAGGATTTGATGGTGCTAGAAAGGTGTGATCATGACTAGTAGTGAATGTTTTTTGTTTAACCACCTATTTTTCCTCTATCATGCATGCCTGTGGGATAGCTTCTGATACAAATGCTAGGTTAAACATTCAAACCACCAATTGGATGCTATCTTTGAGACCACCCAAAATTAGACCAGTCAAATTTTCCTTAGTGATGTCTTCCACCTGTAAGGATAGATTTTAAAACTAATGAATCTAATCCTTCATAGTTCCCTTTTGACATATTTTGGATAATTGGATAAAGTAGTTATCATAGACATTATTTTGATAATGAGCCAATAATTCATCAGTGAAAATAGACCATGTAATAGGAGCACCATTCTTTTTTTAGCACATAACCAACGATACCAAATGGATTACTCAGGTTCTAGATATAAAGATCCCACTATCACCTTTTGAGAACTAGGAGTTTGATGTAGATCAAACAAATTTTTAAGTTGGGTAATTCAAGTGAGAAGATATTTACCATTAAGCTTACGCATGTCCACTTTGGGTAACATCAGTTTCATACCAAAATTGGAATTGTTAGTGTTGAGAGGAGGCCTTGAATGATGAAGTGAAGGGTTGTTTGACTATAATTGAGATGAAAGATCAGCCAATGAAGTAGTGATCTAATTAAATTTATTATTAACCCCATTAATCTATTTATGTATCCCTAAAACATTAGTTTGAACTAAAACAAATTCATCACGTCGCACTGAGCCCATTATGTCAACCTAAAGTTGAGAAATCAATGAATTTGAAGTTATAGATTCCATGTCATATTCAAAAGGAGTCTTAAGAGTTTGTTATCCCCCTTTTAATCCTCGTTTAAAAGGACCAACCATATACAAACCCTAGGAAGATTTTCCCCCCAAAAAAATGTGTACCAAGGGATGGTACCATTGTCATCACCTAGCCAAGATGAATCTAATGACTACCTTTGCATACTAGGGTAAAAAATTTCAGCACAAAAAAGTATACTAGTAGAATATACCTTTACGATCGTCTCATTGAGATGAATCCAATGACTGAAATTGTGAAATATGAAAAAATAATTCTAGACTTAAATTTTTTTTTTCAAAAAAGCATTTCAAACAATACTGTGCTGACAAAAAAAAAAATCTTCCTAGTTTTTTCACTCCTTCCCCTCACAGAAGTCATACCTTTCTAGATCTAAAAATAATGCCATAGGAAACTTAACCAAATTGAAGCTTTGATACCACTTGTAATGAAATTACTTATATGTTCACACATAATTATTTTATATCACACATAATAAGCAAATATGAGAGATCACACAACAATAATTAACAACATAGTGAATTACTAGATAATATAGCAAGCCACTTCAAGGGGGAAACCTCCAAAATAATGCACTAGGAGTAGAATACTTAACATGATGATCAAAGACTAACCACTACCTCTTATATATAGTCTACTTAACCATAGTTATTCCATAGGCTGACCTAACTAAGAACATAGAGAAATGTAACAAGAATATAAAAGAGGTGTGTAAGCCACAAGTCAACCACACATATCCCAAGACACAACAAAGATTAAGGCCATAACATTATTGTGATGAGTTGTATTATACAATAAAAGCATACGGGGCCAAACTGATTACTTTGATTAAGCTCAAATATACTTCAAATGCTCCTCCTACTTAAAATTTCAAATTTCAAGTTACATACTTGTTTGTCAATTTATTTTTTTAGCTCATTTTAAATTATGTATATTCTATATATCTAAATAAATTTTTAGTGGTTTATTTTTTATTAACATTTCATTGCTAAATCAAAACTAATATTAAATAGTTGGTCACCATATATGCCTTCCTCTAACAATAGTGCCTAAGGGACCTTAATTGATATTATTCAAACTAAGAACTCTTCATTAGGTTAGCCTAAGCATGATTCATTTTTTGGTCATAGTGAGAAATTAACGAAGTGTCACTTATATATACAAATCACCCCTAATGTTATTATTCACTTGAACGTCATGAGTAAAATTCCTAGCACTCTTATAATATTAGACAAAAAGTATATACACATGTCAAATATTCAAGGATTTACTATAAAATAATTCACAAAGCCAAATCTTAATATAAAAGGCCAAAGTTTCATAGTTCTACGTATAAAAGATCAAAATATGAAACTAAATTTTAGATTCTTTATGATGTTGCACGCACACACATTAGTGTGAGAGTTACATGTGGTTTAATCCTTCATCATAGTATTATAATATAAATAATGTTCCACCATTGAGGGGGGTATGGTTGGTGTCAGTCTAACCTAAAGTAGTAATCTCATTTTAAGGGCATCTTGTAGATAATCAAGCATAATCAGGGTTTAGATGAAAGAGACAAAAAATAGGTCCTCATCACACAAGAGTTTACATACACATAAATGGATTGTATACCTAGGTGCATGTATCTCAAAAATTATATACCCCTATTATGCATAAAAACACTATGTATAAACACTAATAGTGTAAGTTTCCATAAGCATCCAACTTTATTGATAGCTATAAGGCAAGGTTTTATCCCCTATTTTAGATTAGAGTAGTTCATGAAACACTTCCTAAGCATTTAAAAATCATATGACATATTCTATATAGTTAAAATAAACTAATTACATCATCTTTACTTTGTATTGTCATTTTTAAATCAAGTAGTTCCAATATCTATTAGTCTATTTCAAAATTCATAGTATTTTTCTATTGCCATATTTTATAGAATCCATGATACTAACATTATTGTTTTATTATTTTTGGGAAACTAGTGTTTAGTTCCTAAATAATAAGGGTTCTAGATTAAGGGAACAAATCTAGTTTAATATGGTAAAATATATATTTTTATCAAGGAAATTACATGAGGGAGAGAAATAAACTTATCTAGAAAAAGGCTGAAACAGATGATTCAGGAGCTAAAAATTGAGATGCAAGACTAAGATAGTCTTTGAAATCTAGATCTGGCCTTCATTCTATGATTGGACAAGAGTGATAAAAGTGGATAAGAGAGGAACTAGTGCTATAGTCCACATCTTCCACTATTATCATACAAATCTAAGATTATTTGGTTTAATTTGCTAGGTCAGTGTGAACCTATGTACCAAATTTCAAAGGCTAAAAGTCAATAGAGCTTGCTATATGTCTATTTCAATCTCTAAACCCTATATCTATCTATATAAATGCATATAACAAATGCATCAAAAGTAAAAGTGGGGAAAAATAGGTTAGGGGAAGAATAATCACATGATATAGAACCCCTACTGTCCTAATCATTGCCTACATTAACCCTCAATCTAGGGTCTCAAAACAAATGTAGTTCTCCCTTAAGGAACATGCATAATCAATGCACATGACAGAATCAATAATGACTTTCACCTAGGCCCCTCCTTGACCAAGCATGCAAGTTTCTGTGTGATGTAATATGCTGAGCTATACTATTGACTAATTTTTATTATGTCTAATGTGCATAAGTAGTAAGTGCTAGATATAAAATGCTTTGTGTAGTCTTTTATATAGAAGACTCTTTATTTGCATTTGGTCAACATTAGGAAACTTAAATATGAATATAAGAAGGGGTTTGGACCCATTAAATGAAGGAAATTGACCATTGAAACTCAAAATGGCTCTAGACAAGAGTGCTAGAAATGGACACTAGTGGCACTGACACTATAGTCCAACCCCAACGCTCTTATCCTAAAGTCCCTGGACCTAGGGGGATTAATAGAGGATAAAAAACCTAACTTGGCTAAGGTGAAATGACTATTTTAAAGGATTTAGATGACTAGGAATAGGTAAAAAGGTGTTTAGATCATGTAACAAGATCGAGATGACAAAACAAAAGACATGGTTAAATGTGAACAAAGCTCATATTCTCCAATCAGAATCTCCTATGAAAGGACTGTGAAAAGACAAGATATGTCTGGTTGCTTGACCAATTTAGGGTATATACATTTTCCCCATTTTAATCTAGTGATGTAATGAAATGAAGTACTAGAGTAAAAGAAGGAAAATAAAATGTGTACCTAGACCTACCTATGTGGAGATAAGTGTGATGAAAAAGAGTCCAACTCACTTCCTAGCCAGGGAAGTGGATGGAGATTCGAATAGTTCCTAGAGGAAGAGGGAATCCATAGAATGGATGCCACCTATACTGAATCTAGAAGTATAATCTATATAACATGGAGAAGGAGGGCACTGCTTACCCACTGTGTTAAATCTGACTAGAATGAGAAATGCTCAAAAGTCCAAAACCAATGTTTACCCTCTATCCCAAATAAAATCATGTAATTTGGAATGTGTGTATACAATCCATATGTTGTGAAGAGAAAACATATCATGCACCCATTATGAATAATCTGAACTGGAACTAAGAAGTGCTCAGAGGTCCAAAACCAATGTCTACCCTCTATCCTACACAAACTCGTGTAGTCTAGGTCTGGGTAATGCTATGGACCAACCACTATAGATGATTGTATGATCTAACTTGGTGATAACTTGGGTATAATATAAAACTTTGGTAAATATGCAAGAAAAGAATGGCATGTATTGCCATTCTAATTTGTATAATCCTACATGGTGAAGAACATGAACATCTATACCATGCCCCCAAATTTGGTATGTGAGTGATGAGTATGTATAGTTTGGAAATCTATATAACTACATGTGAAATGACATATTGTGCCATGCCCCATATGAAAAATTAGAGATCAAAACAATGTGCTCTGCACTATGCATATAATATCCTATCTGGTCATGTAACTATGTCATATTGTATGAAGTTGTACATGTGAGATGTGTAGTAATGTACATGCCCCTAAATATTGTATTTGAGTCTAAATTTGTATTGAAGTTACTATGAATCCATATAATCTAAACCACTATATCTAACTAATCTATGTATCTATAAATTGAAGGTATGTCCCTTTGAATGTCTTGAGTAATGTTGAGTGACCCATATAATCTGAATCATTATTTATTTCAACCATTCTAAGATGAATTTGATAATATGAATACTAGAGGTGTAAGTACCATGCTGAGTGACCCATGTAGCCTGAATCACTATATATTTCAACTAATCTAAGTTTAACCTGATGATTTGACTGTTAGAGGTGTAAGAACCATGGTGTATCCACTTATGAGAGTGGATAGGCATACTGGATAAGTGTAGGAATAGAAATAGTAAGAAAGATGCCCCCCTTTTGGGGAGAGGGATGAGATCTATGATAGAGGAGTTTGAGTAAAAAGTGATGACTAGTGGCATAAGTAGGAACAATGTTGGCTTGCTGTGAGGAGATTGAAAAGTTTGTTTGATTGATTAGGCTGAGTTATTTGATAGCTGAATGACTCTTTGATTGGTTAGGACCAAGTTGTATGTCTAGATATAAAATAAGTATAGAGATATGTGTGTCATAGTAGGTAGATGATGTAATAGAGATCAAGGATGACATGATGTTTAAGGTATCATTATTATGATTTTGTGGAATAAAATGGTTTGTAAAATTGAGCTATAGGGTTCTAGTTATGGGAAAAATGGTATGTTGCTTTGAATGAAAAAGTTCTTTGATAGAAGAATTGGATTAATTCTTGATTCATTTGTGCATTGACTAGGTTTAGATTTAGAGATCTAGAGTGAGAGATATATCAAGGATATGAGCACCTGTTGAGACCCATTTTAAATAGTTGGCATCCTAAGTGGAGGCCAATGGGGAGGTTACCCTAATAAGTAGCTAAAATGTATTATTTTTGCTCATTTAGAAGCTTATTTTTGAGGTGTTCTAAATATCCTAGGAAATGTTTAACTAGTTTCAGTTCTCCTAGCCCTCATCCAACATTACTATCTAGGCTCCAATGCTATTTTTGAGGTTGAAGTGGTCTTATCTAACATTGTTGTGCTATTATCTTGGAGGCTAGATTTTTTGAGCTATTGCTTACTGTAGTTGCTATGTTTTTTCTTGGTTGTTGATTTAGCATGGTTAACTGATGTATATGCTATTTTTTGGTGTTATTTAGGGTGAGGTATAGATGAGAGAGTTTCATAGAGGTTAGGTTATGGAGACATTATGATTATTACCTTTATCAGCTGATGAGAGAGCTATGATGGATAAAGCAAGGTTGGGTCAAGTATGTAACCTAGGCCCTATATAGCGGGATATGTATCTTATTACTACCTTATGTGAGAGGTGAAATGTAGATACTTGAAATTTATAGCTTCTTACTAGGGAGATTATGATTATTATAGAGGGTGTGTACCATATTTTACATTTTCTAGTTTGTGGACATCGGGTGACATTAAATAATGACATGGGTGTAGATTCTATTGACTGTGCATCCTTGTATTTTAGTGGTGTGCCCTTAGGCATACATTAGAAAGTTAGTGATAGTGATGTGTTACTATCAATTATAATACAATATAGTGTTATGTGCCTATAGAAGTGGTTATTTATGTTGTTAGCCTCATTTGTTGCTATGAATGGGAGTGAGGTATCAATTACATATAGGATGCATAGGATCATGTGTAGTGTAGAGGTGTATGGCACTATGTTATCATGGGTAGGACTATGTTTACCCATATATATAAATATCTTTATTAGTTTACTTAGTAGGCATTCAGTGGTGGTGTGAGTGTAACTAATTTATTGCATTATTAGGCTTATGAGCACATAGTGGTTGTGTAGCCAATAAGATTATCGAGGGAGAGGTGGGAACTTCTATAGCCATTTGGAGAGTGGTGGATGAGTACCTTAGCTATCTATTCTCTTGAGATAGATCACTATAGATGAGTTTTAGATAGATTGGTGGCCCAGGATATCATATGGAGGCCCTATAGAGGATTTTTTGGGTGGCCTAAGGATGGAATATAGCTATGATATATGAGGGTTAGTTGTTAGTTACATGACCACTGGGTTGGAGTGTATGAGTGCTTTCAGTATGAGCACATGAATAGATAGTTTTGGGTACCACAAGATGCATCCCCTATAATATGGGTGTGGGTGAGGATTACATAGGCACCAGCAAGGATATGAGCTCATAGGAGGCCTACTACTGTTGAATTGGCACCATTATCATAGATGTGTGAGACACAATTATAGATATTCTTGATGTAGATGATGTTGGATGCACAGAGGCATATACCACATTATGGATGAGGCATTTATGGGATCTATTATATCCTATTGATGAAGGGGATACCCTTGAGTATGAAGATCCTGATTTGATCTAGATGATGCAAGGTAAGCATTTATTATAATTGAATTATTTAAAAGTTTATGCTTATATTAGTTTGTTTGGAAATTGCATATATAATGTAGTATTATAATTTTTCATGTAGGTGGAGTGGGAGGTGTTCAGGATGAAACACCTATTGGGGGAAGAGGTGGAGATGATGGGTTCTATGATACCATCATTAAATTGACACTCTGAGAGCTCACATAGCATGTTCCTAATGATGTAGTGGAGGAGGGTTTGATAGAGTGAGCAAAAGTTACAACCAGTGTTTATGATCATTTATTTATTAGAGTTGGTATAGTGACAAATGCATATGTTAGAGTATCACAAGAGAGATATGAGATGAGGGCTAAGCTAGATAGGCATAGGATACCTCTACATGATTATAGATGAGTACATGGATCTTTAGAGGTGGTATGTAGATTTGCATGAGGAGCATGGGTAGTTACTAGAGAAAGAGAAATAATGTAAGAGGCCTTAAAGAGCTCAAGGAGGTGTGGGATCATAGAGTGCTAGAGTGGATTATGGGACTAGTACAGGAGGAGAGAGCAAGATTGAGAGTGAGGGCATGATGCCTATTCATGATTGATTGTATCTTGATATGATGTATATATTTTAAAAACTTCATTACATATATATGGATACTAAGTTGACTTTGATTTAGACATATTGTGTTATGGATTGTGGAATAGACTAGTATTACAATGTGTTGATTTAAAAATAGTTGGTCTGGTATTGATGTTTTAAGGTTATATATGTTTGGTAAAAATGGTATTTGGGATATGTGATTTGATTGTTTTGATAAGTGTGATGCTAGGTTTTATTTCTATTTATATGTAAGTAAATAACTTTCTTTGGTTTTTAATTATCAGTGAGCTAAAAAAATTTATTGGTTTTGTAATTGGGAAATTATTGGGATAAATTGAGTTGGTTTGAGGTTGGTAAATTATTTGGATAAGTTGCATTAGTTTAATGTTGGTAAAATAGGATTTCATAAGATCTAAATTTTTGATAAGATGGTTTTTTTGTTATGGATAGTTATTGGGAGTTAGGAATGTTATTTGTTAGTGTGTGGGGATGTAAAATAGCACACTGTGCATATTATTTCCCTAAAAGTGGCTCAAAAATACAAAGTCTAGCTAGACCTTTGGCTCCATTGTTACCCTACTAAGTGAAACTATGAAATGATGCTAGTATGAATGTGTGTCATATCACTCTATGCTATATCACTATCTAAACCCTAATGACCAATTGAAAAAGTGCCCATACTACTTATGCTGTGTAGGAATATGCTCTGTATCTGATACTGTCTATTGTGTACTAACTATAGTTGTGTGTGGAGACTTTGTAAAATGTAACTTGATTAGACGTGCAAATGGAAATATGTGCTATGAATAAGGATTTTATATCTATAATTACATACCATGTGGCCTCTATTGTGATGTGTCTGACTGAGCCATAGAGTGAGCTGGAGCTAAAACATGTGATGGGGTCTCATTTAGTCTTAATCATAGCTCATTGTTGTGTGAGATAAGACCCAATAAATCTAATTGTAGTTAATATTTCTCATGAGTAGTACTCTATGATGTGGGTTCATTTAATCTTAACCATAGAAAATTGCTATGTTGTAGACACCACAAATGTGTCTACACCTTGGTTCTCCCCCCTTGTCCACCTCAAACCCATGACCTAACCCTTGGCCTTAGTCCCCTCCACTCATTTGATTAAAATAACTTAAATATTTCAATTAAGTGGCCCCCTTTCCACCTCACCCTTGCCACCTTGGATCCTCCCTTGGATCCCTCCACCTCCCTCTTAGCCTTTATTATGCCAAATCTTCTCATTATCTTCCTCCCACGCCCATTTAAGTGTCCTCATGACCGTTCTTCCCACAATCCCTCGCCCGATGGCGTGCAAGAATGGGCAGAGGCTATTTTTAGTCTCTGTCCCCATTCTACCACTGCCGACGTCGGCGACCCTTCGGCCGACGTCGACGATACTGCCAACGTCGGCAGCCTTTAAGACTCCTTTCTGCATCCATTCCAGCCCCCGGCCCCTTGAGCTCGCAAATTGAATTCTCTTGGTGTTTTGGCATTCATTTCTTCTCCCTCTGGACCTCATGTAATAGTAGCAACAGGTGCAGGGATTCTTGAGCAGAGATTTCCTCTTGCAAAGTCTTCTGTGGTCTCAACAACAGCTCTCCCACTCTTCATTCAGCAAGCTAAAAGGTAAGCACAGTCTGTTATTTCATTTCATTTCTTTTCTTTAGTGTTCAGTTGTTTGGTATCTGCTGTCTCCCACTCCCTCTGTCCTACCCCCTGAGAGGCTGAAAAGCCTTCTCAGGGCCTATCCTCTGTCCACCTTCCTTTCACTCTTTCATCCTTTCAGTGTGATCCCGATAACTCCCTCATCCCTCCTGCCAACAAAGACCCTGTACAGGGCACCTAATCAAAACCTGACCATTCCCCAGTCCATTCAAATTCATCCCTGAGCTCTGCCTCGACCCTGTTCACAAACCAGACCCATCCACAGTCCAAAAACTTGACCAGACCTGACTACAGGCCACTGCCATGACCGACGCCGGTTACTTCCCCGACCGACGTCGGCAGGATAATCGAAGTCGGCAGACCAAGAAACTGACGCCGGCAACATTCCCGACCTCGGCGACTGTCATCAGCCTGACAACTCCTTTCAGGTAACTATTGATCTTTTCTTTCATTTCTAATTTGTTTATCACTCTTATATTCTGGCATTCTATATTTCCTTAGTCTTTTATCTATCTGTTATCAGTGGGTTGACCTCCCTTGAGGAAGTTTTCACACTTTCGGGAACAAGCTTTCTCTTGGCGACCCACTGCCTATCCATCTAACATTTTCTTGTCCAAGTTTTCTTTTTCCTTGCAGGTGTCATTCCTCCACAGCCAAAGAGGGGTGCCCACAAACGTCTGGATTACGGTGTGCAATCTTTATCCAGGTACTTCTAGCCTTGTCCATTTCTTTAGTTTCTTTATTCATCTTTTGAATGTAGAAAGCGAATTAGCGATAGAAACATGTGATGGGGTCTCATTTAGTCTTAATCATAGCTCATTGTTGTGTGAGATAAGACCCAATAAATCTAATTGTAGTTAATATTTCTCATGAGTAGTACTCTATGATGTGGGTTCATTTAATCTTAACCATAGAAAATTGCTATGTGAGATAGGACCCATAAAATATGGTCATAGTGAATATTTCTTGTGAGTAGTTCTTTGTTGTAATGCATGTGACTCTACTAGATATGTATATGTAACTGCACCATGTACTCCATAGACTATAGTGTTATATGTAGGTTGTTCTCATTGTATTAGTTTCTAAACCTTCTAAATAAGTGGAATAAAATATCTCCTATGAGGCTCTATCTTAAAACTTACATTACTCTCACGATGAGTGACTGATGATTCCTATGAAAGAATGTCTTGGGATGACTCAATTATGGATGAATGAGGTTTATGGTTCCATGGTGGAGGAGATATTAGTGCCCCCTATGTAAATGCTATGATGCCATTATAAACACATATAGTAATGCAATATTTGAGTCCATAATAATTATTATCTCTATGTCCACAGATATGATGATAGTTACAAAAGGGTCGATGTGGTTGTCTATGTAAGATATGTGGATCTCATCGATGAGTAGAAGGTAATGTGATTAACCTCCTATCTAGTAGTGTTGATAATATGATAGATGGGCTATCCTACTCTAAATCAAACTATAATTATGCCTTGATGTTATTATTTGTAGTGCATATTATAGGTTATGTTTTGGAGACTGGCTCTTTATTCTTAACTGGTTATTTTTTTGGTTATGGTATCCTATCTTGTTTAGAACATGGTGGATGCTATATGCTCGAGTAGAGGTTAATGAGGCCCCTTAGTAAAGATATATTGAATTTCTAAATTTATTGGTTTGTAAATCAATCTTAACATGTGATTATTGAATCATAAGATATAATCACTAACTAGCTTTGAAGTATTTTGATGTAAAGTTGTGAGTTTCTCATATGTGACACGGGGGCCCTTGTTTTCTATGTAATATCTAAGAAATGCCTCTTCTAAGTCATCATATGTGTGTAAGGAAAAAATGAGGAGTAGATGAAATAACACATTCTGTGCTCCCCACACTAGTGTTTGTTGGAATAATTTTAGTAGAATCAAAGGACTTGCATGAGATGGCAAAGCCTTCTGAATGGCCTGAAGGTGTACGAATGGATCTTTAGTTCCATCAAAGTGAGGCAATGATGGTATCTAGAAATTCTTAGGAAATGAAGCTTTTATAAATGTATTCAAAATTGGGTTACCATGTAAATCATTGGCATCCATCCAAGACTTATAGGCCTTATTTTATAAGGTAAGGATATGTAGTTGGTGTTGTAATTCACAAACTACATGCATTAAAGACATAATCTCATGGGATAATACATTAACATCTTGAAGTGGTTCATTTAATCATTGAATTTGATTATCAATTTTATCCATGGAGATGATACATTTAGAAATTAGATCATACAGAGGGGGTGTTCTCACTTGAACCTTGGGATTAATGGTAGCTTGGACCTTACTAGAGGGATGTGGGATACCATTATCTTTAGGTGAAGAGAGTGAGAACTGGGTTTTATTGTAGTGAGGGGTGGTTTTAGAGATTCATTGGTATCTTTATGTTTGAGTATATCACATTCTAATTGAATAGAATATGTGATAATAACATGAACATGTGCATTATTTGAAATAGAATCATGCATAAAATTAGAAACAACATTTAGAAGTGCATTATGTTTGAGAGGAGTGAGAGAAGAGTTAGAAACATGAGATGCATATTATTCTTCACTATGTGCATAATAATCATCATTGTTCCATGCATTGTCATCATTGAAATATTATTCATAATCACTCTCATTTTCATATTCATTTGTATGTTCACTATCATATTCATTATCGCTTCCATCATTGTTAAGGAGAGATGTAAGAGAAGAATTTAATTATTTTATAATATGCAATAAAGTATCATTTGAATTTGGAATATCATGTGCATCTATGTTATCCATGGATGGAATACATGCATTATTTTCATGAGAAGTAAGAGAAACAAATTTATCATTTAGATATTCTTTTGACAAAGTAGAGTTAAGAACATGAGATGTATCAATTGAACTATGCATTGGAAATTTAATTCTATTGTGTTTATATTGTTGTAATTTGAACATTGAAGTAGAGAGAGAGAGAGAGAGAGAGAGAGAGAGAGAGAGAGAGAGAGAGAGAGAGAGAGAGAGAGAGAGAGAGAGAGAGAGAGAGAGAGAGAGAGAGAGAGAGAGAGAGAGAGAGAGAGAGAGAGAGAGAGAGAGAGAGAGAGAGAGAGAGAGAGAGTTCACATGGAAGAAAATTTTCACCAACTAGAGATTCACTTGGAAGTGCATGACTAATTTATTCATTTGGTGCATTGTGTATAGGAGAATGAGGTGAAAAGTATCTTTCCCATTTATCAAAATTATTTTCTTTAGAATAAGGAATGAAAGAGATAGGTTTGAGATAATAAGATGCATCCATTTGTGCTTCAATTTCATGTATATCATCATATTTCTCATTACAATAATAGTAATTATTTTCATTGTAAATAAAATCATTTTCCACATTTTTAGCTAATGTGCAATTTTGTATATTTCTCCATTCATTGTCATAATTATGATAAAATTTTAAAAATTGATCTATGGGATAAGAGGGAAGAAGTGCCTTAGTGGCCATTTTATTTATTTCACCAAAGAGAATATTGAAAAAAACTATTAAGAAAATAAATGAAAAAATAACTATGAACATAGAGATTTTGAAATTATGTTTGACAAAGTAAACAATTTGCAAAAATTTCAAACTATTTATCTAAAAATTGTAATGGAAGAAAACTTGGGGTTTGAGGACCTAGTTTGGAAATCTATGGTTTTGATCTAGAGTTTTATAATTTTTGAAAATTATGCCAATAATTTAAATTCTAAAAATAATTTTGAATAGAATAAATGCACAAAAAATTATACAAAAAATCATACATTTGAAATTAAATTTTTGCACAAGAAAACTACTAGTATTGAAAATTTGAAATTATTTTTGACAAAGTAAACAATTTGCAAAAATTTTGAAATATTTTTTAAAAATTTGCAAGGAAGGCTTGGGGTTTGAGGACCTAGTTTGAAAATATAGGGTTTTGAGCTAGGGTTTTATAATTTTTGAAAATTATGCCAATAATCTAAATTCTAAAAATAATTTTGAATAGAATAAATGCACAATTTTTTTTACAAAAAGTCATAAATTTGAAATAAATTTTTGCACAAAATATGAAAGAAAAACCCTAAGGGTACCTAGGGTTTTATATTCTTTTGAAGTAAGTTAGGTTCACCAAATGTTTTATTATTTTTTGGAAACTAGTATTTAGTCCCTAAATAATAAGGGGTCTAGAGTAAGGGGAAAAATTTAGTTTAATATGGTAAAATATAGAATTTTATCAAGTAAATTACACGAGGGAGAGAAACAAACTTATCTAGAAAATGACTAAAATAGATGATTTAGGAATTAAAAATTGAGATGTAGGGCTAAGACGCTATCTAAAATTTAGATCTAGCCTTCATTATATAATTGGATAGGAGTGTTGAAAGTGGATAAGAGTGACATCGATGCTATAGTCCACATCTACCATTGTTGTCCTAAGGATATGATCTTTTTGGGTTTTATTCACTAGGTCAGTGTGAACTTACATACCAAATTTTAGAGGTTGGAAGTCAATAGAGCTCACTGTAGATCCATTTCAATATCCAAACCTTATATCTATCTACACACGTGAAAACAACAAATGCATCAAAATCAAAAGGGGGAAAAACTAGGTTAGGGGAAGAATGATCACACGATCTAGAACCCATGTTGTCTTGATCACTACCTACATTAACCCTCAATATAAGGTCTTAGATACAATGTAGTTATTCCTTAGGAAACATGCATAATCAATGAACATAATAGATGTAAGAATGACTTTCACCTAGACGCTTTCTTGATCAAGCATGCAAGTCTATGTGTGATGTATAATTCTTAGCTATACTATTGACTAGATTTTATTATGTCTAATGTGACAAAGTAGTAAGTGCTAGATATAAAATGCCTTGTGTAGTCCTTTATATAAGAGACTCTTTATTTAAAATTTGGGATATTTATTTGCATTTAGATAACATTAAGAAACTTAAATATAAAGCTAAGAAAGGGGATGAGACCCATTAAGTGAAGGAAACTAACCATTGGAACTCAAAATGGCCCTAGACAAGAGAACTAGTAATAGACACTAGTGACACTGGCATGGTAGTCCAACTCTTGTGTTCCTATCCTATAGTCCCAATACCTAAGGGATGGAAAAATGATAGAAAATCTAACCTGGCTAAGGTGGAATGACTATTTGAAAGGCTTCAGATGACTGGGAATAGTAAAAAAGGTGTTTAGAGCATGTAACAAGACCGAGATGACTAAAATAAAAGACATGGCTAAATATGAACAATGTTCATATTCTCCAATCAGAATCTCCTATGAAAGGACCATGAAAAGACAAGATATGTGTGGTTGCTTGACCAATTTAGGGTTTATATAATCATTATTGAAATGGGCTACATAGATGAGGTGATGATGGATGCATCTAAATTATAAAATGATAAAATGATGTTTTTCTTTTATTCTAAAAAGGATACCAACATTAAATACCTTATTGTAAATATTTCTGATCTTCATAGGTATTACAAGGCCTATCTATATTATTGTAGCTAGAGAAGACTAATTCCATGGCAAATTCAAACTCCTCACCTACACTGTCTATTTATTTAGCATCTAATAGATCCATATCATCATTATCCAAAGACATCTATTCAATTTCTACCAAATTATTCATACAAAACAAATGTTATGAATGAATTTAGAAAAAGAAAATTGCATTATGTATTTATTCATAAGATTCTTCAAAATAATTTTTGTGCATTATGTTGTGGATATGACTAGTGTTTGAGTAGGATGAACTAGTAATAATTGGAAAAATAATCCAAACATGGCTAATCAAATATTCAACCTAGTAAGCATATCTACAACCAAATAAATATTGCATATTTGTATCAACCACTTCCTCTATATTAGACCCTTCAATTAAACTCTATAGAGGAATTGTTTTTATCACTTTGAACACTCCACTCAAACATTGGCCACTTGGATTTAATAAATATTTCATGGGATTTAATAAATATAAAACCTTAAGAATATCCCACACATTGACCACCCATTTGAAATTGACTCGCCAATGATTCAAAATTTAGGTAGCATAAGTTTAAAAAACATGAAAAGTGAGAAATTTTTATATCTCACATGCCAATGTGACACAAATGTGGTGTTTCTTGTGCTAGATTAACATCACAATTTTACATAAAATTTGGGTCACAATTTTAAGCAATCAAATAAAAAATAAGAATTTTTGTAAAAATGTAAAATTGATCGAATCTATGGTACTAATTGCACTTCATGTAAGAGTGTTAGATATCAATACTTAAACAATAATTTCTACTATTATCCTCCATAACAAGGGATAGAGTCCTCAGTCACATGGAAATGTTTTTATTTTTTCATCACTTTAATTATCTCTGGTGCAAAGAGGTGATCAAATTGGTATTATGTTTCTTCCACTACTTACATGGAGTATTATGGTTTCTTTGGCTCACTCAAATAGTGATCAAGATGTTTGGGTGGATCGAGATCTACTTACATGGCATCCCTCTTCTTTGATAGTTCTCCTTCTTAAGGACTATCCTCCACCACCTCCCTCTGATAGTGTTTCTTATGCTTGATATTTACACTTGTACTTGTTTTTTGATTTTCTATCTTCAGAATCTTACTGTATATTTGTGTTTAGATGAATTTATTTTTAATATACTTTATGATTTTAAATTGCTTTTTTGGCATGAATTTCAAGTCATTAATATTATTTGGCCACCTTTTTATCATAACCATAATTTTACATTATCCTTTTTTAATAATCAATATATCAATGTGTTCCAATAAAAATCAATTAATTAAACATTATTATTTATTAAAATATATTTTTGTGAAATAAATTGCATCGATATTATATAACCATTGATGTTTTGGATGATAATATGTGATCCATAATTAATATGTAGTATAATATTGACTTGATGATGGATGACATGTTGTCATTTTAAATGTTTATGGTTATATAATATATATGCACTTTTTTCATTAAAAACTTCTAATATTGTTTTGGAATACAAAATCCTCAATTCATTAACATTATTACTAGTAGTTGCCCCAAAGGTGCAAGTTATGTCAGAAGGAGTGTGAGGTGATGTTTTCATAAAGTAGGGTTTTCTAAAGAAAAAGAGTGTAGGTCACTAGGTACAACTCAATTGAAACCATAACCATAGTCTTGTGTAACCTTATGTGTAGACAATGTTAAATAAATTATACATTAATGTATAAGAGAGTTTGTGTGGTTGTGTTATGTTTTATAATACATAATTAAGTTAAAGATTTCAAGATTTAAGACAACTGTGTGCATTTATTTCAATCATGTGTAGCAACTTCCTATTTTACTTAATGTATTTTATTTCAATTGTTTGAAACAAAAGATGTGAAGCATGTCAACAATATTAATCCAATGGTGGGGTAAGTTTTAACATTTAGGGTCAAATTTGTATCATTTAGGTCCATAACCTATAAATTTTAAGAGCATAAGTTTGGCTACTTGGTAATATGTGATGAGATAAACATGATATCCTATCCATATTAATCTAGTAGGATTAATTATGAATGTTAGGCACTATATTTATTGCATATATGGGTGAAATTATGTTGGTTGGCAAATTAATATGTTGTTGTCACTTAGTTGGGTTTTTAATTTATCACTTGAACTCATGCCCTTGTGACTTGCATTGGAAATATATTGTTATTGTGTGAAAATATTTTACGTATTTTTAAACTATGAACATAATTAAATACAGAAAATATATTGAGTAATATTATTTATTAATATATTTAGTGTCCCCAACCCAAATGTGACTATTGTTACATGTATTAATATTCAAACTATCTTTTAGTGCTCCCAATAGACACAAAAATTCCTTTTAAAATTAAAATCCATATCTTCCTCATGCATTTTGGTAAAGATGACATGTAAAAAAAGTTATTACTTCACAAGGCACCAGGCTGTATACGCTAAAGTGAAACAATAGATTATGTGATATATATGTGTTTTAGAGTGTTGATTTAATGAAAATGGTCATACAAATAATTTATATGTCTAAATTATTATCAAATATCTAAGTGGATATTTACTCATATATATATAATATTTTGAATTTCAAGAAACTTTTGATGAAGTTTTTATGGGACCATAATCCACAAGTTTTTAGAGAGAAATGAGGCATGCAATTAGATAAATCACTAAGGAAACACCACTAGTTTACATATATTATTATGTTACAAGTAATGATATTGTGTAAGTACTATGCCATTATAGCACATTGGTGTCAAATATGATGGTGTGTATATTGAACAATGGGCTCAAATGCTTTATGTAAGGGAAATTAATTTTAAAATATATTTTTTTTTACTTGGTTTAGGGAAAACACATGACAATGCTACACATTGATATTGGTTGATGAAACCAATTGATATATTTATTATTATGGGAACTCAAGTAGTGTATAACAATCATTGTAAACACATTTTCATAATTATATTAACCAAATATGATTTGGGACTCAATTTCCCCTTGAGTGTAAATACTTAATATGATTTGGCCTAATTACCATAATCTAAAACTAATAACAATAACCAAATGTGCTTTAGAATTAAATGTGCCCTTAAAAAAACCTAATTTGATATCTTGTTGTCTCAAATTACTAATTATGCATTTATTATACTATTGTCATTCTAAAATATGGTCTTGAGAAACACATACATAATTTTAAATCTATGAAATAACACATTTGGATTAAAATATTCTAAATATGATAAAAGCCTTGTATTAAAACATAGAAGGGACAACTCATAATAAATACAAGCAACTGTAGGGATTTACATGGTGACTTTTTACTCACTACAAATGTTGTGAAATACTCATCCGATGAACATGAAATAGAGGTTTGAGGTTTTACATAGTTTAAGACCAAGTGTAAGAGGATTTGAGTTTTGGGAGACTTCTAAGTTAAGTGTTTCTAGAAGTGTGTTTTTTTCTATGAAAATGGGGGCATGTTGGCCACAAAAATGGTGTATTTATAAGGAAAATGTTGCCTCAACATTTAGAATTCAAAATGTGGACCTCCATTATAGAACTATGAGTTACGTAGTTTAAACTTCATTAGATCAACTTAGAGAAAAAAGAGAGTACTTAATTATGCTTCATCAAATAACATATTAGGCTCTAACTTTCTTCAAGAGACATTTTGTGAAAAGTGATTCATTCTCTTATATTACTCTAAATCAACTGGGAAAGCTTAGGCACCTCTCAGGTACTTTGAGCTCCTTAAAAGGTAATTATTAATAAAATTTAGCTAAGGAAAGGAGGGCTCAAGCATTGATCTATTCCCATCCAAGTATTTATAGCCCTGATAAATATTCCTTTGGTCCCACTTTAGGACCTACTCCACTACTAATTAGGTGGTAAAGCCTATGATGAAGATTACCCAAATCACCCTTTATTAGGAAGAACATGAATTTTACATAAGCTTTATAAATATTTTTATTTTGATTTTTTTTGGGTTCAATCTAGGAGGGTAGGGGACTAATGTAGCCAAGGTTGAGGAATGGTTTAATGAGCTCTTTGCACCAAGGTTATTATTCACTTACTCAAATATTTTTCCTTAATTTATATGTTACATTTAAATGGTGTGATGATCTTTGTTAAAATAAATATTTTCTCAATTTACTTGATCAATTATAAATAAGTGATTCTTAATCTCCTCCATGTATCAAGGTAGGTTCTTTTGATTACCACATTATTCAGTAATAGGATCTTACCTTTTGTCTTCCAATTTCAGAACTACATTTTCAGAGCATTATCAATTTTAGAGTGATCAGACTCGACTATAGGAGGATTAATGCTTGATTTAACTTTTGTTTTATATAACTAGTTACCACTCAGTTCTACATAGGAACTAGGATAAACCATTGCAATACTATCAAGGGTGAACATGGGAAAAACAAAAGAAATAAAAATGAATAAAGTGTAGGAATAAGAAACAAAAAAAAATAAAACAAAATCAAACACACAACAAAGGTAAACTAAATACAATCTAAAATAATATATAAATTACCATTTCCTTACTTGGAGAGCTAATCTAAGATTGCATTGGAAGGAATAACTAAGAAGTAGTGATTCATGAATTGTCCTTTCATAGGCATTAAGATATCATTTCCTTAAATGTCTTTCAATCTAAATACATTCTTCCCCATTAATTCAAAGATTTGATATGGGCCAATCTAGAGTGGGTCAAGTTTATAATGTTGCCCCTTTTTCTCATGTGATTTTTCCCACAATAGGACTAGTTATGATATTTGAAAGGATTTGGACAATTACATTTTATTAAACCATATTTTGATATTTTCTTGATGTCTACTAAAGTTTTAAAGATCTTATTCTCATATATCCTCTAATTGGATGATGTCCAATATCCTCAAATTTGCCTTCTTAGTGTCTATAATGTATTTTTACATAAACTTGTAGGTTGGAAACTTGAGGGTCATCGGGAAGATAAGACCAATCCATAAACTAAAATAAAAGGTGATATTTTGAGATATTACTTATATTTGGTATGATCAGCCCAAAGAATGTAATTCAATAGTGAATGCCAACCCTATGCTTTTTTTTCTAGACTTCTTGAATGCTTCAATTAGGTTCTTGTTGGTTGATTCACCCATACCATTCACTTGCAGGTAGTAGTTATAGTATAACCTCAAGGTAATTCCATTATCATAAGCCTATTTAGTGAGCTCAAATGATTATAATGTGTTGTGCCCTAACACACACACACCCCCCATTTTCAAAATTAAAATAGTGACCCATTTGATGATTGAATATTATTATTTGGGTTCTTCTAAACTAGAATTTTATGACATAGAGTTAAAAAATTGAAAACTTAAGGAATTAATCCGACTCTATAATTAATTTATGTGCCTCTCTTGATCTCTATTGTTTGCTTGACTTGATTGATAGGATTTAATTCAAATTTTGTAGAGGGTTTTTAAATTTATGGAAGAATCAAAGTTGTGTATAATCCATAAAAAATGATTTAATTTTTACCTTTAGTTTTACTATAACTTATGCTTATATGTACACTTGATTTATGACTTAAAGGGTAAACTAGGATGACATGTTATGCTTTTAGTGTGTTCTTTTTATATGTCTATCTTGAAAAATATATTTCATATTTGGGTGTTTTATGAGCCTTGTCAAATTTCATTTACCCGTAGCACACAAAATCAATTTGCTAACTCATAGCCTAAGTAAATAATTCAAGTCACTCAAAGGTGACATTAATAAATCCCTTCATATGGAACATCCAAGGAAAGTGAAACATCAATATCTATCCATGTGTCATCATCCTACTATACTTGAGGTGATGTAAGCATATCCATTTATAAATAAAGCCATAGGGAAGTAGAGAAATAAATCCACATGTCATCATCCTGCCATTCCAATGGTGACTTCATCATAACATTTTATATGAAAGTCCTGGTCAATCAGAGTAGTGGGAGCTATCCACGCATCATCATTCTACTAACCTGTGACCAAATAGACAAAGCACAACAAGCCATAACTTAGCTACAAGTGAAGTAATGATACATAGATATGTGTCTTTAATAGCCACAAGAGAATAACAAAGACACAAATATGAATATTGAAGGATAAAAAATGAGACATTTATCACATATAGATGACTAAATATCTGGGATAATGTAGAAGAAGCCACCTGGTAGTAAAAGCCACAAAAGTTATTATTATGAAATTTAAATACATGAATAAATTGGGAATATAGTGAAGTCCATTGATGCAATTAATTCAAATGAATTAATGAATTAATACATTTAATTCTCAAATCTAAACCAACTAAATCAATATAGTTTTAATTTCCATTTCTAGTCTAATCACATTGCTTTCAAATAATTAGTTGCAAACTACAAATTTAGAGCTCTCTTGAGACTAATAAATTATATATTTTTCATAGAGAAAAGCATTTTTAGACAATAAATTCAATGGATTCATCATCTCATATCCTAGTTCCCTCTTCATACTCAATTACATGATCAACTGAATATACACTGATATTATTTTTGGTTCAATGACTTTAAACCATGAGTTCAAACATTATTCTACCATGTGGGATTTGGACGATGTAGTCCATCCATATAGGGTTGAGGATCAACTTTCCATTTTCAAATGTAGATACAAGGATGACCTATTAGCTATTAAAGTAGTTGGTATTCACAATGCAATGACCAAATAATAGGTAATAACCTTCATTAACCTATTATTTTATTTATTTATGAATGAAAAGGTTAATAGGAAGATATTAAATTTTAAGCTTAGGAAAACACTAGTTGCATATATGATTGGAAATGACTTTAAAAGGTATTACAGACAACCTATGCTAAAAATTATTTATGGGTAGCATATGGTGAATTGATGGCTTATAACAACAACATCAGTAATAAGTTATAATAATGGATTGGTAATCGAAGCATCTTTACAATGTAGGGCCCTAGCTCATTTATCCTCATTTATATCTTTAGGCTAGAGGTGAGAATTTCCATGGACCTGCAAAACATAATTTACAACTTCTCAACCATTACTTATGTTAAGGAGGTATGGATCCCTTTTCTAGACATAATTTTGACTTTCAACAATATCATAAGCTTAGGAGATATTATCAACTCCAACTTGATTTTGAGAATCACAAATTTGAGAAGTTTACCTAATGGTAAATTCTACATTATGTCCTATGTGGTAAATACAATGAATGTAAATATGCATTCATCATATGAGAAACCCTAATAACCATCTCTAAACTACCCCAAGAGAAGGATATGTGATGAGTTTAATATTCTCCACGTGAATAGATTTAAAAAGACATGAAAAGGATAACTAATACCTTATACCTTATGGTATATCAATAAAGATATGAAAATAACATGCCCAAGTTTTCTAATCTCATAAATAAAACTATTTGAAATATGGGTGATTACTTGTTGTAGCTTGACTGCACTATAATCATGATTGAAGGTAGTAGGGCATGCCCTTTGTACATACCAAGGATTTTTCCTAATAAAGTAGTTAAGCAAGAAATTTATACTCAATTGGATGATAACATTGACACTGAACTGATAAGGGACAAACAATCATTTTTACATCAAACCCCTCTCAATATTAGTAGAATTCAATACACAAGGTTGGAACACCTCCAAGATGTTAGAAAGATTAGAACACACTATGGGTTTAAATAGACACCCTTCAGACATTAGAACCCTAGGAAAAATGTAAGAGAACATATCAAAAGATATGAAATAAAAGTGAGAATCAATTGTGGACATAAATATTATGATCATGATAGTGTGTTCATGAATGCAAAAAATAATATTGAAATATCTATAGGATGCACAGGGTCAAAATGTCCATGATTATGGAACATAGGATCCATTGTGATCCTAATATCACTAAAGAAGATTCTAAGAGAATTGATAAGTAAGAATGGGTTTTTATACCTATTCATGACCCCCATATTTAGGCATAAGTAGAAACAAAAGAGCCAGCTAGCTAATCTAGGGAAGCTTATGTTGAAAAAAAATGAAACACCTCCAACTTCCCATGCATACATAGTTATTGCTGCTTCTCCCCAATGTATAACTGAGGAGCAGAGACCTATAAGTCCTAGCACATTAGCTCAATTTTTCCCTAGACTTCCTTTACTTCCATTGACCATAGTATAATAGGTAATTTAACTTGATTTGTTATCACATGTTTCTTTTATTGCTCCCCCTAGGTCACCACCTAATATGAAAACAACACCACCATTGGTAGCACATGAATACATTAGATTTCCATATTCACCACCAATCATTCCTCTAATGGACATTAGTCATCCCAATCCCTCACCATCTACTACCACTACAACCCTTCATATCCCATTCCACTTATATAGGGCCAACCTCTATTGCACCCAAACTAATAATGACATATACAAGGAATCATAAGACCCCTCCTATTTCAACTTAAAATGTGGAAGTGGAGGACAAATAAGAAATTAGTCCCAAGGAAAGGGAATAAATAAGAAAGGGTGAACTAGAGTCAGACCCTATTCAAATTTATGATAATGAGGAAGAAGATAAAAGATGGGGAGATGAAGAAGAATGGGTGTCTAAGACTGACACAAAATAAATAGAATAATTTGATGAGACTAAATAAACATCTGAAGGAGATGAATGTATGACTAAGGAAAGTACCTAGTCAGGAGGAATAAAATTACTAAAAGAGTTTGAAGAAGTCAACTAGGGAGATGGTAGCTTGATGGCTACTAAATTATTATCAGATAGAGAAGGAGATTTATAAGGATATTTAGAATCAAAATTTCAAATTAAAACATAGGGTCCATCCCCAAATACACCTCTAAACTCTCCATCTCAAGCCACTATAATGACAACTACAAAAACTAGTGCCATAGTTATTTCTCCCTAGGTTGTAATTCCTCTAAGTCCTCACTATTTATAAAATCCCTCAATTACAACAACTAAAATTAGTGTAGTATATTATTTGCATTATTTCCATTATTTGGTTCAAATAAACCAGCCTCAAACAATTGTAATGCCAATTTTTCCTACCACATCCCAACTTACTTCTATGGGCCCTACCACTACTAATATGACTACTGGGGATGCATACACTTCTTTCACTAATTATTTTTAAAACCTATTGAGTGCCCCCAATGACCTATTCATTTAGTATAACTAGTCCTCAATCCCATAAGATATGAAAAAGGTTACATATTAAGAGCATGGTGTCCACCTCAAGTCTTGTTACACTAACCACCCCTCCTAAGTTGACCAAACAATTAGATATGCCTTTTGACCAAACATCTCATGTATTATCACCTATGTTTTTAGTTCAAAAAGTATCACAATAGGCCAAATATCTAATTGATACACTATTAAAAAGGTAGGTTACTAGATGGAGTAAAGTTATTCCTCCTTTCTCTACAATAGGAACATCTTATCTTATGACCATTATTCCTATATGGAAGGCCACATAAACTAATCCTAAAGGACAATCACATCAAATAGGGAAAATAGAGAAATAAGGTTCACTAAACATTTCTTCATGGATTCAAAACTTGTAACATGAATAAGTAGGAAGATAGGATTTAGTTATTACCAAGCAACCCATATTTAAGTTTCATTTTGATAGATAAACTAACACCTTGAGAAAGGTTAAGAGAAATACTATGGTTATTGAAGGTTAACAAGTTGAGTTGGAACAAAGAGAAGACATATTCTCTTTGACAAAGTGGAGAAAAGTAAATCCCTCAGACTTGAACAAATATAGAAAGGATCCCTACACTTTTATAGATAATGCTAGAGGGTTATAAAAGAAATGTTCAAATTTTTTGATCAGCCTATTTAGAGGCCACCAAAAAGGAGAATCATCTAGGATCTTAAGAAAATTTTGAAAAACCTATAGGGGATGGCTAAGAAGCTATTGGATACTATTGGTTTAATAATGTATGTAAAGGCCATATACCAACCCAACTGGGGAGATATTCTTTAATTATTTAATAAAATAAAATAAATTGATGGAAAATTTCACTTCATAATACAAGAACTAGGAATAAAACTTATGCCCATTTGAATTTAATAATAGCATCTAAGGCTACATGGGCACAAAAATACATTACTACCAAAAGGTACAACTTACTTGAATGTAATCAAGAGATGTAAACTCTAGTTCAATAATTTGAAAATAAAGAAAGAGAAGCAATCTCTATCCAGATAGATCTACAAATCACTCAAGAAAACAATCTATAGGGTCAGTTAGTCTTTAAACCCATTTTTGAAAATCTCCTACAATCACCACTTGATAGCTTTTGAGTTGAGATTGATGGTACTGTTTGTAGAACCAATTATGAAATAATACAACTCATGAATTTTGAAAGAGATAAAATCATAAGAACTAAGGCATTACATATTGAGGTCAGAATTGCATTAGGCACACATAATAAATTTATGGACAATCTCCCATAGTTATTCAAGAGATCTTTGATTGATTTTGAAACCATAGACATTGACTTCTAGGAAATCCATGCACTATATCTAAAAATCAAAGCCACCAAGCAAACAAATTTAGTAGTAGGGGTCATGCCTAATCCACCTCATGGTACCTAACTTCATAGATACACATTAGTGTAGACACAAACTGTGCGCACTTACATGACACTTATAATAATTACTAACATGACTAATTTAGTATCCATTTTTGGTTTAGATACAATTTCAGTGCCCATTCCAATTGTAACTCAAGTTATAACTCCATTTTCATGCTCTTTAAATTCTACAATGGCTATTGTATAATATTATTCTTCCATTGGTGACATATCCTCACCTTTCTAAATATGCATATGTATTTGCATGTTTTAGTTGAGATGGAAATATTAATTCCTCATTTATTTAGCATGTATATATAGTATTTTAGATAAAGAATTCTATTTTGAGAAATCATTATTGTACATGCATACTTTGCATGAGAGTAGACATAGTTCTATTTTTAGACATGTATTTTAGACTTCACTGGAGAGATGAGTCCTTTCCTATCCTAGGCATATATATACTTTTATCCTCCTACTTCAAAAAAGAGGAGGATTTTAGAAATTGAAATTAATAGGAAATTATGAAGAAAGATATGCAATTGATATCGATGTGAAAATCTTGATTCTTCTCCAAACTTGTGGATTTTTTAACGAGTTCTATCATTTCATTTTCTTCATATTCTAGTTGTGAAAGAGTTATCTCTTTTAATTACAATTATTGATATTGAGTTATTGATAATTTGAATGTCTTTTCCATATTAGTCATAATGCCCCTTGTAGACATGTTAACACAATCTTACAAACATGAAAACCTTTTATTTTATGTGATTAATTTTGTTATATTCTAATTTCATTTGAATATAACTATATTTTATTATTAGTGTGTTATAGTATCATATAACAGGCATTAGTCCTTGATTCCTTATCAAACCTTCAGTTCAAGTGCTAACCTAAAAAGTTTTCATCTTATGTCATCCACATGCCTCATTTTCTAGCTTACCTTTCCTTCTTTTTTGAGTTTATTTTGTTCTTACCCACCTTAGTTTAGATCTATAATCACTCCATCCATCTCAATTAGATTTAGATTCATCAAAATTTGACCCATCCATGGTAAAAAACTACTTCGCTTGTCATTATTCTACCGAAAGGTTGTTTATAAAATTGAATACCTTGTAACTCATGCCTTGAAGTGAATTTCATTCATAAATCCTAAAACATTAGATATTACCTCATAAAGTTTCTAGGGTGTGCATATAACCCATATCAAAAGGAAATAATCTAGTTCTAGAAGGATGGCCCCAAACCTTTGCCTTTATTTCTTTGAAAATAAATAACTTGAGTTTCATTGGAAGCACTAAAAATATTAATAAGGTATACCTTAGACACTAACTTCCTGTACCCACATTTGGAAATCTACAAAAAAGTTAGGTCTAGTAAGGGAGTTAGGAAAGGACCCTAGGATCAATCATTTTCTCTAGGTAGACAACCCCATCTTCCACTATTCCTAATGGTCCAACCTCCAACATGGATAGCTAGTTCTAATATCAACATCATTGGGGTTGTGCATGATTTACCTAAAAACTTTGAGAAGTATTTTCCTTCCTTTTCTCCCTTAGGAGGTAGGATTGCTGAAGAACATGTTATGCCTATTTTTCACACCCCTACATTTTTTTTGAAATCTATAATTTTCTTCCATAGTGATCAAGGACCCTAAATCAATTAGTGTTATTTATGAATATTCATGATTTCAATTGAATAATCTAGTAATTATCATATTTATGAATTCATGATTGCGTTATAGTGGCTTCAAAAAAGAATTTGTGGATAGATGAATAAAATTGGCATATATATGATCAAATGAATGTTATATTTTTAGTTACAAATGAATCGACAACCAAATTATAAGATTTTAAAGCAGTTTTAGTTGACACTATGAACAGTTTGTGATGACTATTGTGTTATTTTCATTTTACAACAATATATAGCTTTGGTTATATCAGATAGTTTGGTACAAAAATTGGTTATAATGGTCATGCTATCACTTCATTTTCAAATTGTGAAAATATAGATGAATCTGGTGTAAATTTTGCATTTGAAGAATCAATGCCAATTCATTTTGAAAAAAAATTATAATTTTTTTATAAATTATATTAAGGGCTCACTTTCATTTCCTTTGATATGATGGTCTTTTGAGATTATTGATGCATTAAAGTTGGTTTGATTTAAACATCAAAATATCTTAAATCTATAAATGATTAATCCTAAGTTCAAATTTGATGAAAGTTCCTAAATCAATGTTGTCTAGCCTAAGTTCTCAAAGAATATCAATTTACATATTCTAAAGATCGTAACGTATCAATATATATCCTAAGGTTTTGAAATGATAGTAATAGTAACTATCAAGATAGTGGTTTTGAATGTTTTCAAACCTATGTCTATGGAATTATTTTTAAGGCATACGGATTTGCTTGGAAAGCTGAGGTATTTAAATACTAAACCTATATTAGGACATATAGTTTCATGGCATATTGAGACATGGTTTGGGCTGGTAGATGTGGCACCAACTGGCAAGTAAATTTAATATAGAGAAACATCATGAAGCTTTTGTATATGCCAAAGATTTGGCGGTAAAGGGGAAATTAATGTTGAATAGACATGCCTCAAAAGGTGGAAGTTAGTGAAAAAGATAGTAGGAAGGTTAGTAATAGTTAAATTTGATAATACTATTGATTTGTTTGGCTGAGCCAAAAAGTACATCCTTGATTAAGAAGAAACAATAGAATTTGAGCACATTATCAAGTTGGTTATGGTAGAGGTTGGTGGAAATAAGTGTGATAATTTTCTCATTTTGTGTTCATTTGGAAAGCTTCTTACAGAAGCAAAGCTCTGGTCAGTTAAAATTTTGAAATTGCAGGAAATGATTTTGAGCAAAGAAGCATTTTACAGGTATGTCACAAATAAATTTGATGATCTTTTGAAAGATTTCATCAGTTGTTTGGACAATTATAAAAGAATTTTGGATGGTCTAATGATTTAAATTTTTCAATTTTTTTTTTGATATTTAACAAGATAAATGATTTTAGATTTGCAGATGTCCTATTTGCATGATGGAGGTAGAGAAAGTTGTGATTTCTGGTTATTATTTACATGCATGCAAATGGTATTATTGATTCTTGGTTAAGTTTTGTTTCAAAGGGTTTTAGTTGAAATATTATGGTGCATATGTATCCATTTTTAAATATTGACACAGTGATCACATACATATTATGTGGAACAAATATTATCAAGTTGAAACAAAGTAGGTTTTCTAGTTTTTTTCTAGATTTGGTGGGTTCTTTGAAATTTTGGAAATAAATTATGTGTGATGATTTTATGGATATCCAATCATGGTTTGACATGAATATTTAATGTTTTTTTTGAAATAGCTTCAAATGGTTTTCTGTATGAGTGTTCCCATGAGTGTGTTGGAAGTTTTGGAAATTATGGACATATTTTTAAGATGATTGAGACTGCACTTTTGAATATATTTTGAGATTCTATCAAAATATATAAATGGTATATCTCTGAACATCTGTGATTAAAGGTTTTTTTTAGGATCTTAGTTTTATGGATAAATTCTATTCATTTTTAAAATATATTTAGAATATTCAAATAAACTACAGTGCATGCATATTATGGAAATTATGGGCAGAAATATTTGAAGATAAAATTAAGAACACAAATTTTTCTTGGTTATTCAGAAAGTTAAATTTTGATAATAAGTACGAGATAAAAAATGGGTTTTTATTTGATTTTGAAAATTTGGTGAAATTCATCCTTTTATACAAAATTTTTAAAATCAGCATCTATAGAAATTTTCATGATGTTAAATTTGACGACCAAATGACTGTCACCACAAACCAGAAATTATGTAGTTTGATGATCATTTGGACATCAAATTTAAGCTGAATATAAAACATAGTAAAATGATCATTTTTATCAAAGTGAAAGTTGTTTCATGGAGAGTTTAGGTTCATCTTTCACATGATATAGTCAAAATATTTTTACTATCAAGATATTTCGTAAAAATAATTGTTTTTGAAAGCATGATGTTGCACATAGGATAAAGAACAATGAAATAAGTTTTTAAGGATTTGGTATATTATTTGGTAGTGGATTTTTTTTAACTAAAACAGGGTAAAAATTTATTCAAAAACAGAGGAAGCCAGAGACATTACACAACCTTGTCCTGCTCTAACAGAAGACTCAGCTTCTGGGAAAAGGTCAAAGGCAGCAGGTTATAATCAAAAATCTCCCATTGGGGCCCTTGCTCTGAGGCCCATTTGGCCAAACAGTCAGCAACCCCATTCCATTCATGAGGAATATGCTTGAAACTCACCGAATCTAGCCTAGGACCTGTTGAACAACCACCACCAAGCGCCACTCAGCACTATCAAAGTTACGGTTATTTAACAAATCAATGACTACCTGGGAGTCTGACTCACAAATAATATTCCGCCAGCCCTGTTGACAACATTGTTGCATCTCTTGAAGGATGGCGAGCGCCTCCATATAATTATTGGAATGCCATCCCTTATACACAGAAAAAATGAATTGAGGATTTCCAGAGCTATCCCGACCAACGCCTCCAATACCAGCTTCACCTGGGTTCCCTCTCGAGGAGCCATCTGTGTTAATTTTCAAAATTCCAGGTAAAGGGGGAGTCCATCTACCCCATCTACAAATAGGCTTGTGCAATTGTCTATTTCTATTCAGAGTGCGTATAGAATTAGCGATGGGGGGAGTGATCAACAACTCACCGGCAAAGTGGATTAATTATATGTGTGTGTGTGTGTGTGTGTGTGTGTGTGTGTGTGTGTGTGTGTGTGTGTGTGTGTGTGTGTGTGTGAGAGTGTGTGTGTGTGTGTGTGTGTGTGTGTGTGTGTGTGTGTGTGTGTGTGTGTGTGTGTGTGTGTGTGTGTGTGTGTGTGTGTGTGTGTGTGTGTGTGTGTGTGTGTGTGTGTTATTGAGTAAATTAAAATGCAAAATGGAATTAATGTAAAAATGAATTTCATTCAATATGATGTATTATTTGATTATTTATTTATTAATTGATATTTTAAATATTCTTAGTTGGCTAAAAGGGTCCCCACCTGGTAGGAATACCTGGTCTAATTTCAAATATTTGATCTCTTGAGATTTTTTTTTAAAGTCTTATAATAATTTTAATTTGTAACTGCCAAATTAATTAACTTAAAAAGTCAATTAAGTTAACAAATAACTAATTAAAGTTAGTTATAACTTCTTTTTCAACCAAATTTGGAAATTTAAAAGGAGATTAAGGATTTATTTGAAAGGGAGGAACAACATAGGTATTGAAGACTTCTACACTTGTGAACTCAATCCTTTATCTCTTTCTCTTCTCTATAATTTCTCTGAGATAGCATAACTTTTGTAGATAGACCAATGGTACTTTCTCTAACGATTGAGTACACTCTTAGATAACGTAGTTATATTCAATTTTATACTATCATTTATTTTTAATATCTTTTGATGATTGCAACTTGCAGTCCTATGTGCATAATATGAGTATTCAACCCAAATAATGATGAAAACATCACTTTTATGACAGATTGTTGATCTAATTAATTGTAAAAGTTATCTTTTGAGAATATTTTGTATGAAGGATATTGATTTCATAAATAAAATTGATATGATTTGCTAAGATGACTCTTTTCTATTAAGACTCACAAATTTTTTATTTTATAATGTATTTTATTTATTTGAGTTTGATTTCTAGTTTAGTTTTCATTAACATTAGTTTGCTTTCTTCAATAGTTTCTATTTATTTCTGATTTCTTTCTTTAATTTGTATTAGTGTTAGTAGTAGATAAATTTTTTAGTGTAAGTTGTTAGTTTAGTTTTTTAGTCATGTTGTTTGTCATTATCTCTTTAGGTTGTTGATTTATGTTGATCTTTTATGCTTTATTATTTTTTGTCTTAGATGATCATTTGTGAACATGAAGATAAGATACATCTTTTCAACAATTTGAATTTTTTATCCTTCAAAATATTGTCTAATTTATAGAGTTTATTCTATCAGATAGGTCAGATGACAAATTATAATATATTTGAGATTGAATCATATAATATCAAAAGAATGATTAACTTCTTGGATCAAAACATTGTATAGAGTATTCGTCTTGAAATAATTGATTTTCATGTTGTGTTTGATCAACTTAGTGAATGTGTATACACTTGGTTTAAATTTATTATTGAACATATTAAACCCCTAGAACTTTAAAACACCCTTATATGTGCCTTGCACTGATTTTTTAGTCATAGGATTCCCACAATTAAACTGGTGCAATTCCATCTTGACCTTTGTGATAGATGAATGGGTTGATTCAATGGCGTGACATTTTTCACTATCAACAGAACACATAAAGGCCTTCAATATGTCCCTAGGAATATTTAATATAACCCACAAAGACATGACATGCAAACTTTCTACCTTCACATTGAAAGATGTTTCCTATGACTAGTTTCTTCAATCCCAAAAGGATCACTTACATCTTGGGATCATTTTCAAAACATCTATTTAGCATAATTTGTCTAAGTCACCAACACAAATGTTGTTTACTAACACTTTGTAAGCATGAGAAGAGAACCAAATGAGCCAATTTGAGCCTTCAATGCTAGGTTCCAAAATATGTATGCCCATCTTGAAATTGCCTAAAAACCTATTGAGACTTAGGCACTGGAAATGTACAAAAACACCTTGGACCTGATGACTATTATTTTTATACATATAATTGTTGGTGTTGATACACTACCTTTGACTTATGATGAAGCCATCAACATGGATAAATAATTGAACCCCCAGATGGAATCATTGGCCTCACTTAGTCTTGGTCATGTTTTTTTATCCTTTAACCTAATCCTGAATGCAAATCAAAATACTATGGCCGAAAACCAAAACCATTTTTACTCTCATGTGCCTTTAACCCATGCTCCAATGAATCATCACCTTAGCTTATTGAATAATTATGTGCATAATAAATAAAAATAAAACTAGTCCTTGAGATTGGTCAATACTACTAATACACAAGGTACTAATTCTAGTTCCATAAAAATAGAAGTGGAATCTATTCAAAGGATAGAAAATAAATTAAGCAGTTAGTTTATAAACATGTAGAAATGCATGGGTAACACTGGAGTATAAATAACCATAAGACATTTGGATTCCAAAGTTACAATAGGCCTTTTAACAAGCCTATAAATAATCCATAAAAATAACCATTTAACATGATTTTATAAATAAATATCATGGAAGTATCCATTCCTAATTGGTGCTGAGTTCACAACACAACTCAACATGGTGAGTTAGAATGCATAGAGTTTTGCATTAATTTCAAGATCTTTCAAAAAGAGATGAATAGGTATGAAGGTTTTGTCAATTAGACAAAACCATCTTCCTTTATTGACCTAAGATAGTCTAATATAGAAATTATCTTTGAGGCATATGATCTCCCATTCCTAGTAAATAACAAGAATCAACCAAGGGATAACACAAATGAGATCCATGCGTTCTATTAGTTCCAAAGGAACAATTATAATCTAAGGAACAAGAAGGCTTTTATGAATTTAAATCTTCTATTATAGAAAGGGAGGGGGTCAATTCATCAATCCATCAAGTTAGGTGCTCATTTAGTTACCCAAGTTAGTTCTGGACTCATTACAACTAGGCACAAACATAATATATTATCGTATCACTCAACATTTATCACTTGACTATGTTGGCATCAATTCACATAAGGTAAAAACCTTATGTACTCACTTGAAGCACAATAAATAAAGAATCAAGGCCTATGTTGGGCTAGTTGTGCCATGGCATAAGATTTCACTTATATAACTTTGTCATTTCAACATAGGCTTTTGGTCGATTCCTCAGCGCAAGCCTTGTCTGAACTAATCCTGATGGTCTATAGGCACAAGCCCATGTAGGGACTAGTTCTAAACATAAGGGCATAAACCTTTATTATAATATGTCTAATTTCATATAGGTGGTAGATAGGTCAAGGGGATGCTTTAGATCAATAGTTCATGTCTAGGCTATCACTTATTAACAAGGGTATCAAAGCTTAAGAACATGACTCCCCTTATACTTAGGATTTTTCACAGAGTATGATGACATAATTTCTTAGCACAAAGACACCATTAACATCGTAAACTAGAATCTTGAATATATATTACTTAACATAACTTAAGTGAACTTATATCATTACATATATAGTTATATAACATTATCACAAACACATAAACTAGGTCAAACTCAACTTGTAGAAACATTCATCTTCATTAAATAAAGTCCAAATAAATAGAGTACATGATAATTGAAATATAGTAACACTTTGTTTAAAATATTTAACTACCTAAAGGCTCATATGTGAGTTTGGAAATATACAATAGGAGATTTAGTGTCATCCATGCTATTAATAACACTATTGGAGGCCATTATATGAAGAACCATTTCTTAAGAGCTTCATTGCATCAATATCACATCCTTCTACTCACTAGTTCAATCTCCTTTTTATAGAAAATAGAAGCATCTCTTTTCTAGAGTGGAAGCACACGTTGAGTGCTAAGATATATCCTTTGTTGATCATTCTACTAGTTCTATCACCTTGCACCCTTCATATTGTAGTCACCACATGTTACCACTTAAAGAGGATGCCCTAAAGTTATAGGTGCCAATTACACACCTTCCAACTAGTGCTAGATGTGCATTGATTCCTCTAGTTTGTGTCAAGATACAAAAATAGTAATCATGCTAAGTGATTGTCTCATGTTGAGATGCTTGCCATGCTGGCATGGATCTCATACTTAATGAATTAGGGGCTCAACATTACCCCATACAAAACTGCTAGTTAGGATAAATTAAAACCTAAATTTATCCCCAAATCACATACAAGAGAAACTATGAAATGAATTATTCAAACATTTAGAAAATAAACAAAAACATACACATAATAGGAGATAACAATTTTAATGTGGTTTACCCAAAATGGGCTACATCCACCAAACTTGTCATGTATATAGTTTCCAATAATACAAGAGAGAAATAAAATCTTGTAACAAACCTTGTTACACCTCTCTCCCCTTGTTTGCCTCAACTCTATGTTAATATTTATTTACTCACATCTCAGCTAGATCTCAATATATTTTAGGGTGAAAAACATCTAAACATCACCTCTATCGTCAGATCTAGAAATCTATAATCAATGGCCTAGATTGACTACATAATTAAAATTTTACAAGGTAATTTTAATAAAAAAAATTCTTCAAGGGCACTACCCCTAAAACCCCACAGGGGCACATAGCCCCTAGACCCCCAACAAGGGGGTCATCACCCCCAGACCCACAAGGGGGGTTCACCCCCTTGCAACTCCCCATGCCAATAGGGATAAAAAGAATGAGATCTAAACTTGATTGAATTAATAATCAAAATTTTAACCTTTGATCTTGGAAGACAATCAGGGTCCACACTTAACACTAGTCCACCCCTAAACTAGTCTGTCAAAGCCTTTGGTGCATATAATTTAGGTATGCTCTCCCTAAGATCAATGCTTAAGTCCTCAATGCCATTTATAATGAGCTTGATTTCCTTAGTAGTGTTGTATATTTCTATGGAGGCAGTGTTAAGCATGAGTACATCTATCTTCTCCAACTCTTTCCTAAAGGCCTCAATATATTCCTTAGCTTTTATCACTCTTCTATCTAAGATTATTGCTTATTCATAGACCTTGGTTTGCAAGGTATGAAAGAGTGCTTCCAATTTCTACTCTTGGTCCTTTATCTATGTTCTTAGTGTATTGACTTTGCCTATTATCTATGCATACTCCACCCTTCTCATAGAGTATACTTGCATCATCAGCTCCTCCTTCTCCCCCTTTGCCTAATTTTGGTGCATGTCTATGACTAACACTTGGTTATAAAAGTTCATGAAGATGGAGTTAGCTGCATCCATGCCTTCTTGAATTTTTGTGAAGAGTTCCTCCACCTCTTCGAGCCTAGTAGCTAGCTCCCTTTATAGCATGGTGTATGGGTATTCTTCTTCTTTTGGTGTCAACTCTAGTTTCATCCTTGGGAGCATCTACTTCATTAGCATACATACTTTATCAACCTTTTAAAGGTTTGATGTATCAATGTCAATAAAAAAGGATGGTCATCTATATTTATGTGCTCATGTAGATATTATAGTTTAAACTTCATGGCTTGTGGTTCATCTTCAACATCCTTACAAATTTTCTTCCATTTCTTTGCTCTACCATCATTGATGATGTTATTTTTCACAAACTCTATTGCCATTGAGATAAGTGCATTCCTAGACCAGATTGGGTTCATGGTGTGGGGGTTTATAATGAGGGAGTCATGCCCTCCCAAGGAGTCATGACCCTCCTCAGGTTCATTCACACTTAATATGGCCATCTGAGGCACCTTAAAGTGAGATTCATCCATGTAGCTATCAAATTTAAATGCAAGCTATTTGAACATACTGTCTGTGGTGGATTAATGGATCATGAATTAAAACATATAGAAATCTTCCTTTTTCCACCCCTTCTACACTTTTTCTCTGATGTTCAAATTTTTGCCTTATTTTTTGGTAATGGTTAGCTTTATTTTTTCTTTATCCTTCTCAATGGCACCATTTCTTTCTTCGACACTTTCCTCTAAGGACTCTTCTTCTTATTCTGTGAGGAGTTCTTCCTCAAACTTTTCCCCTTTGTCTGTTTCTTCTTCTTGGGGATTATCAGTGATAACATTTAGGTGTACTCCCTTGGTGCCAACTTTGCCTTGTTCCTATTTCTATTGGGGTTCCTCAATACTCTCTATTTGTTGTTTTTTTAAGGCACCAACATTGCCTTTCTTTTCTTTAGGTGCCCCTTCACTACTTGAGCATGCTTATTGTGTAGCTTCAACTATTATCCTATTGGGGCTGCTAGGTTATTTATTTACATACTTAATGGATAGTCCCAAACTTGAGGGAACCTTCTTTTTCTCCCTATCTCTATCATGTCCTTCTCCTCCTCATCCTTTTCCTCTTCAACCTCAGCCTTCTCAATATTTACCTAAGTCATATCAGCTTCCTTCCATGCCTTCTTCCTCTTCTTTAATGCCAAGGCCATCTCAATTTCTTCTTTGTTGTGTCCTATTTTATTTCATAACCTTATATTTTACTACTTAGTTTGTAGAGGCTATGTGGAGGTCTCTTTGGATGGGGCTTTGGTTGACTTCTTTACTTCATCAAGTGTAGTCGTAGTGCCATATTGGAGGGCTTTCTAAACATCCTTAGCACTGGGATCCTCTCCCCCTTCTTCTTATACAATGTACACTTTTTTCCCTCTTATTATACCTCTTCCTCTGAGTCTTCCTCCCTTCCCTACACATAGGCCTATTTTGCCTCCATATCTGCTAGGGTTATTTTCAGGAGTGCAATGGGTCCCTTAGACTCTTTCTTTTTCTAGTTGTTAATGGAGGAAGTAGTTTCTAGTATAAAGGCCACACATTTCTTCTTTGGAGATAAAAGAGTTTCTTCTTCATTATAGTTAACCCTCAACCTAATGCACTCCTAAATTTCTTTAAGTGTCTCTCCCTTCTTTTTTGGGAGAGACTTTTACTGCATTTATGGCATTGGCTTCCCTTCATCGCCGATCTTGAGGGAGAGGTCATCATCTTTCTTAGGGTCTATGCCCTTATTTCATAGATTCAAATCATAGTACAACATGAAGATGTGACCATTTAATACATCCCTCTAGATGGGATGGAGGTCCATTTTATTAAAGTTATCCTCCTCATCCTTTGTTGATTTCCCTCCTAGGTGCACATGCTATCACCTCAACCTACTTCTTTCCATATCTATGACCTTCACTAGGATGTCTAACTATTGCACATTGGTAATCCTCCTTGTCACCTCCTTAAAATATTTTATGGAAAATGTGTAAGGGATTTTGAGATATCTAGATAGGTTACTATCTTTGAGTGTTAGGTGCACTACATAGAAATGTTGCATGATGACAAAGGTCACCATGCCAAACATGTGTTGAGGGATCTCCTATGGGATGCACCATTATATCCTGAATGCCTCAATGTATTGAGTACATCACCCTAACACTGATGCCTTATATTTTTGGGAGGAGGGTGGGAAGGTGAAGTCATGGTACTTTAGTGCTGGGGAATCTTTTTACATTGGGAAGACTTAAAGATTATTTTTATCACCATCAGGGATGTCAATCTCCTCTATAACTATAAATATCAACATTGACCCCCACCTAAAGGTCTCTTGCTCCTTGTGACATTCCAGTGTGTTTTTCACCATTTCTTCAAAAATTAATTTAGTAATGTTAAACTTGACCCATTACATCATGTGGTTGATAATGCATAAGTAGGTCTTGTTGATATATATCCATCTTCCATCGGTGTAAAGTTTAGATCTTACGAGGCACATCATGACCTTTATGATAGGGTATTTTATGTATTTGATAGGGAAAATATAGCTTGACTTGTAATAACCAAGTAGTTTCTCAACCCTCTCCACTTTTGCATCATCTTCCATCATTAGGCAAATGTTTGCACCTAAGCCTAGGATCCTAGTGATTCTACTAATGAGATGCACTAATATCTACATGCACCTCCATAAAAAATATAAGTGATATCCATAGATGCATGAGAGGTGGAATTATACTGGTTCTTCTAGATTACAAAAAAATGGAAACTCATATAACTAAGTTGTGCTCGTGGTCATGAGCCTATCTTGGATGGAGACATAAAAGAGACTACACCTGACTCCATCTTTGATCTTATGTCAACCACCCAATCTTGGTTGAACTCTTACACATTACTTAATGTGTGGTGGTTGTATTATTTTAGCCTCAAAGTATGTGCAAAAGACACACAAGTCTCTCCCACTAAAACCTCATGGGGATACTACATTTCTTTGTATGATATCTTGGTGAGTACCTAGGGGTCAACTCAGTGATAGTAAATCCTTTAATTTATTATTTCTTCTTCTTCACAATGTCTATTTATTCTATCATCTATTCCATCTTAACATCCTTTTGCACTTTTGATGGACTAGAACTCATTAGTTTTTTTCCCATTCTAAACCAACTAGTTTTGAAGCACAATCTATTTATCTTCCTAAATCTTGTAATGTTTATCGGTGCTTCTTCACAGTTGTATGGTCTATAATTATAGACACCTAAAACTAGCCATTGATAACCTCCAATTGGGCTTTTGGCTTTTTTCCATTTAAAATGATCAATTTGGCCTAAAAACACTAAAACATGCAAAATTATGTGAAAATGACATATTCAAATGCTAATTTTGGCTAGGGTATCCGTAAATGGGGCAATGCAATTTATGGGCTAGCTAACTTTGATTAGTTTATTTCAAGTCAAAATGCCAAATTTATACCTGCATACTATGTAGTACTCTTTTCTATCAAATCTTTTGCATAACACTTGTGCCTTTGTTATTTATTATTGGAAACATCTTAAATGGGAATACACATCCAACACATCTAACATGGACTTCCAATTCTAATCTAGTCAAATTTAGGACCAATAACAAGGCATTCTAATCAATTTGGGTGATTTGTGCATAATGTGCTTAATCATGCCTAATATCTAATTAATCCAAATCAAGGCCTAATCAAAAATTCCATGAAATCTTGTTGAATAATTTGTTCTAGAAATGATATTGAATATCTACATCATCAAGTGACCTCATTTTTTGGGAAGACATCCATAGACCATAAATGCCACAAATATCAAGATTCATGCCCTCCATGCCTCATCAATTCCTTCCATGATGCCCTTTATGCCTCTTAATTTCCCCTTCTTTCAATGCCATGATGAGGATAATTACAAATTTTAATTAAAAAATTGAATTAATCTTCAACCACACATCTCAATCTTGAGATGGATGGTTGAGGTTGATTCTGATCAAATCCAAAAATATATAAATAGAAGGCCTCACAACATCATTTCTAAGATTAATTAGTGAAAAGTTATAATGCAGGATTGGTTCCAAAAGCTTTAAGCAACTAGTGTTATAATGCCAAATTGATTCCAAGCTAAGCCAAACCAAAGCCACAAGGTGCCAAGAGGAGATGAAGGTAGCCACACTCCATTGAAGAAGACCTATTGAAGCACAACTACAAAGGAATTTAGAGCATCCAAGGAAGGTGAAGGAACTTTTGTATTTAATTCCTTGGATTTTAGTTGTGTTTGTCATTTGTTTTTGTTAACTACGCTTTCCCTAGTGTCTAGGCCTAGAGATGTTATGCTATTAGTGTGTTTATTTCATCTTGTTTTCATTTTATAACTAACACCATACTAACCATCCCCTCTTGAGTCAAATTCCTAGGTCACATAATGGCATGCCTAGTGGGACTAGATGCATCCTAAACTTAAATAAGATCCTTTTGTAACCTTAAAAAACTTATTTGAGATTTTAAGGCTCTTGCACATTGGTTTTATAGCTTTTTTTGTTGTTTTTGGTTGCCATAATTTTTACACAATAATGGATGTCAGCAAAAATATCGACATTAGTTACTTGGTTTAATCAACATCGGGTCAGCAGAACCGACATCGATTAGATCTTGGTTGGCTGTAACCAAAATCGGTGGTATTGACTGACGTTGGTCACTATGTTTTTCAAAAAACATAGACCTAAGACCTACTTTTCCAAAGTTGCTTGTTTCAAACTCAATAGAGCTTCAAAGCTAAAAGACATGTTAATAATTTTATTATAGGACCAAGTGGGATATTTGCTTAAAACATGTTTAAATCACTTTTGCAGGCTTAAAGCTGGATTAGGAACTTTGTTTTGGTGCTTAACAAAAAAAATTAAATGTTTTTCAAAGTTTGCAACTAAGACCAAGGGGTCAAAAATAACATCACCAAACATTTCATTTGGGTTTAAAATTGAACTCACTTGTCAATTTTTACTTGCAATAGTTTTTTAATTAGATTTTATTTTGAAAAAAGAGGTATGTTGCATGTATGCTCTTCCATTTATCCCCTATAGGGAAACCTTAGAATCAAAAGCGCCATTCCTATTGCAAGCAGCCTAGTCCAAGGCTTAGAAAGAAAGTCATCTAAAACACTCCCCAAAAACTTGCTAAAGTTTGGGTGACCTTAAAAATGACCCTAAAGTCTTTCTACTTTCATGATTTATTTATTTATGCATCTTGGATTACGAGGGGGACTTCATCACCTCCCAAAAGTTCTTTAGGGAAGCTTTGACCTAGGGTTTCATCTCCTGGTATTGAATTCATTTGAATTTTTTAGAGTTACACATGGGGCATAGTGGCACTTTGGACATCATACTACCTTGAGCAAACAATAGGATGTTGTGGTTGTGAAAAGGACTAGACCTTTTTGGAAAAAGCCAAGTGATACAGACCCAAAATCCATGCTTGTATTTTGCATTGTTTGGTATGAAAGTCATTGTGCAATTGATTCCCCTAGAATGTTTGAAACTTTATAGTGTATTCAACCCCACATGTCATACCCTTTCTAGTATTTGGATGATTATACTTAGTGTATTTTGGTCTTTTTTGCTTGGTATGCTTTGAGACTAAAACTTGTTTGTTTATTCATAAAGCCATGTTAAAACCAATTTGTCTATACATCACTCTTTTATCTAAAGAAGCATTATGCTGGCTATTTTATACCACATTTTTGCCTAGAAATATTTTTCTAAAATTATTTGTGTATGTGTCATTTGAGTTGCAAAGGGTAGCATTATGCTACCCAAATCATGTCAAACCATTTTGCATTTGAGTCTTTAAAACATAGTATCAACCACATTATTTGAGTATGTTTACACTATTAGGCTGCTCAATTTATTTCAAGACTTGTTTACCATTGTATCAAAACCATTTGTTTCAAACCATTTTGTGTATACCATTTAGGCCTCTGTTTTGTGCTATCATGCTATCCAATCTTGTCTAGCTTGTTTGGTTAAAACCTAGTTTTCATCATTGAGTTTTTAATTAGCCTTATCAAGTTTGGATCCAAACATTTACTTATTTATGTTTAGGCCTCAATTCATGTGGTTGATACATAGATATTTCTCTTTTGGGTTGTATAACTTCAGTTAATTGATTACCTAAATTTGAAGATTATTAATGGTTTATTTTTTTAATGCCTATCCTCATCATTGTTTGTGCCTTTATTTGGGAGAAAATGACCTTTTTCAAAGAGCCTTTTATCTTATGCCTTATGCCAATTGATCATGTTTATGTTTGATTCCATGTGTCGGGTCTATGTCAAAGTTGTTTCCAAACTTTTTAGATTAAATCAAATCACATCAACCTTTGTTTCAAGTCTAGCTTTTGATGCTATTTGGCCAAAAGTCCTAGCATGCCTATTTGTTTGAGCCTAGATTTTGAATCTATGTTTGGACAAAAGACCTAAAAACTCAACATTTTCCTTTCCCAATTTAGACCTTGTTTGGAATTCTTTGACCTAAAACTTTGACATGCCAATTTTTATTCAAATGCTTGACCTTTTGTGCATGTGAAATTTGACGTTAGATCTTTGACATTAGGCTCTTTTATGCCAAGTCTTAACACAAACCATTTTATAGATACAACTCTACTTTTAGACCATATTGGAGATACAAATCCACCCCTTTGACCAATTTGTACCAAACTTATACCATTTTTCCTTTGGACATAGTTTTTCAAAGTTTGTAGAACCCTAAGTCTTTTTATGATCGAAGCTTTCATCATTTACATAGACATGTCTCACTACACTTATGGTGGAGTCACTTACAATCTAGATTATGATAGAATGGCTGTACAAAATAGCTTTTATGGCTTTTGTCAAGACCCCAATGATGCTAATATGGTTTATGAGATAGATTTCTATATACCTCATATTAATTATTCATGGGAACAAAGTCATGAATCAACTTACAATCTAAATCAAGACCTTGATTGGTATGAAGAGGCTTATGGAAAGGACTTTAAAGACCCAAATAAAGATAATGTTTTTTGAGATATGAATCCATATCCTCTTTGCACTAATCAGTACATGGAACACAATCAAGAACCAACTTATGAGACAACTCATGATTGGGATGATATGGTTTATGAGGAAGACTTAGATGCTTTTGCTTGTGTAAGCAATCAAGTTTCATGACATCTTTTTGTTATCCAATCATCAACTACCCCTAACCCTCCTCTAGATTATACAAGCTATCAAGCTCTGCAATATCCAAAGAATACCATTACCATTCTTAGACCTAGTCCTTTGGCTTGTATGAGTAATCAAGCTCCACAACACCCCTTTATCATTCCAAGACCTCATACTTTGGCTTGTTCAAGAAATCATGCTCCCTACCACCCTATCATTACCATCTTAGGACTTTATCCTTTAGCTCATGTGAATAATCATACTCCCCAAGGCCCTAACATTATCCAACCATAAGTCATTCCTTGTCCAGTACCAATCCCATCCAAAACTCAATCGATCCAATCCTTCAAAGACTGACCTATGTTCAAAATTAGTATTTTTCAACTCATTGAAAACCAAGGGCAAGAAAACCAACCAATCTGAGATGTTTTTATTGAATCAACCACTTGTGATAAGTCAACTTGTGATGAATTGACTATTAATTATATACTAGTTGTCAAGGAGTCTCACTCTAATAAGTCAGTCTTTATTGAGTCACTTCTTAATGATTATAACTTCCTTTGGAAAAATCATTACCTTGACCATGTGCCTATTTTTAAAGAGCCTCCTATTGAAAAGCTAGTCTCTGAGGAGTTGTCTCTTGACCTATTTCCCATACTAGAGGAGTATCACTTTGACAAACCAATTTTTGTGGATCCCATCATACCATTACATGTTATTACTTATCCAAAACCAATAATTCAATAAGACATCATTATAAAAAATTACCCATTAGATGAAGAATCAAATTTAGAGTTAGGTTCTATTCTTGAACCGACATTAGATTTAGCATTAGAATCAGAATCAACATCAGTTGTGACATCAAATTTAGAGTCTTTTGACTCAAAATTAAATTCAAAATAAGAATATATTCATGGCTATTACAACATTGGTTATGGATACCTCATAGATCAATTTGAATACATTTGTGATCCTTCTACAATTTTAAGGATGAGTACTTCAGCTTCAACACAAGTTCTCCTAGTATTTTTATGAGGATTGTGCAACCTCTCCCCATTCTATAGGCCATTACCATCAACCAAGATAGCCATATTGTTGACATTCCATCTCCCACAAGTGTTGATTGGGACTAACAAAATCACACTTTGTTAAACTACATCCATGGTGACATAGTAGTTGAAGAAGAGTAAGGAGGCCAAGACCACATTCATATAACAGAAGAACACTCTAATAGTGAGACCTTTTTGAAGGTGGTAGGGGATAATCCAAGTTAGAACTCAACATATTCTAGAGAGACTTTTTGGAATCAATAGAATAAAATCAAAGTTGAAAGCCAATGTTCGTTAGTGAAACCTTCTCAAAGGTGCTATGGGACAATCAAGACAACTTCATTGGTGAAAACCTCAATGAGGCACCAATAACTAAGCACAAAAGTTATTCACTATTGGATGAAGATAAAATCAAACATAAAATCAAAATAAAGTCCAATCTATAGCCTAATCAAATGGTAGCTACTCTCAAGATCAAATAATAGAAAAATTTAGTGGTCTTATTGAGATAAAAATTCTTTGGCCCTGCCACAACCAAAATTATGTTGAATTCAACATCAACAACATTATGTGTGACTAAAATTACTGGTCTTCATTTATTTCCCCACCATTATACATTCTATTATCATCTACCATTCCATTTCATAGTCAACCCTACCATCCATTATCTATCTTTGTTTACCATCCATGGTTACACTTTCCTTTGCAGAGGCTATAAAGATACCTTATCTCGATGTTTTAAGGAATCATAATCAATGACCAATGAAGATCATGAAAGCATTCTTGGAAACCAAATCTATAGGCCATTCTTGATAGAATAGCTATTTAGATTAGGTGTAGGCTAGTAATTAACATGATCAAGTATTTTGTTCATATAATTTCTTGATTAAGATGTGCATCTCCATCTCAACAAGAACAATAGAATCAAAAACCACACCTAGGCAAAAAACATGTACCATACCATTTCACATTATCATGCCATTGCCATTGTTACATCTCCATTTGCCATTGTCAAAGTACCTAGCCATTTACCCCATCACCTGGGGGCAACCCTCCTACCATTTTAACCTAATTATCTATCCAAAACCATCATTGTCCTAAGAAATACCATACCATCCTATCATTCTATTCCTATTTAGACCAAAGCCAATTTTTAGTCATCCTACCCAATATTATTTTAATCTTGGTTCATTTGGTTCTTCCCACACCTTTTGTGAGATTTTTATGATCAAGTTTCAAAAATCAATCCAATCTGTGTTTTAATAATAGTCCATGAAAGTAGTGTGATAGTTGATCTGGAAAGATATCTTTCATCCTATATCCACATTTGTTTATGTGAACTTGATTATAACTGCCTATGGGCAAATCAATGTTTCACCAATCTTGCTACTAATTATAACTACCTATGAGAAAATTAGTATCATTGACATATGTCATTATATGCTAGTTATAACCACCTATGGACAAACTAGGGGAAACACTTATTTGTCATTCATTACTGCATCACCATGCCATCACTATTTTCATTTGACTTGTTATTTATCAAATTTGAGAACTTGTTGGAACCTAGTTGGTTTTTTTCCCCACCTTTTGTGTAGATGGAATTACTATGACTTGAGGTCATTTGAGGACTATATGGGTCATGCTCAATTCATGTTGAGGTCACCTTAGTCCCCTTTTCCATACACTCTTATTATTTTGTGAGAAACCTAAGACAAATGCTCTCATCATTTTGCGAGTAGGTATCTTGTCATTCTCTAATGAGTTAAGATACCCTCAAAATTCTAAAAACATTCATAATAATTCAAAAATACCAAAAATATTTATCTTATCTAAGCTTAGTCAGTTATCCTCAATCTACCTTATTAGGGCATTATCATTGTTAGGATGCTTTATTTTGCTTTTATTTTTAGGGTTTCTATTTGTTTATTTATTTTAGTTTGTTTATTTGTTTGTTTTTCTATTTTTTTGTTTGTTTATTCGCTTTCTTGTTTGTTTGTTTTCAGCACTATTGCCTTAACTCAGTCTATATATGTTCATTGGGTGATTCCTTGTACACATTATTCTTGAGTCCATCCATATTCATGCGTCAACATTATCATCATGGTTTTTATCATTGGTGCATTGTTTTCTATTGAGTATTGGATTACGAGAGTCAATCCTCATGCATATTTCAGCCAAAGTCCTCATGATGTTATATCATGATGCCTACTGACACATGATACAATAAACTTTAGCTTTAATAAGTATATTTAGTAATAGTGGAATCTTTTCGACATTGACTTCCTGATTCACTCCCAATCATATCCGAAAGAGTAATTAACCATGAAAGAATTTCAACCTTTATTAGTTCAGATGAGCAACTCCCTACTAATAGATTGTTCTAATTAATGATTACCCTCTGTGTTAAGTTATCATCATCCTCGACCAATTTTATCATGTTTTCCATAAATAGGGTTCAATGATTATAACCACCTATGGGAAAATCATTGCACACCATCCCACCTATATTTCTCAATGATTATAACCACCTTTGGGAAAATCATTGTGTTGTTACCACTTTACTTTTTCTACCTATATAGGAGCATGTTATTATCTTATTTGTCTATCCTAACTAGGGTAGATCCATCTTTTCAATGATTATAACTACCTTTGGGCAAATTATTTTATTATCATACCATGTTGCCACTATCAGGGTATAATACTTATAACCACCTTTAGGCAAACCATTGTGCACCATTCTACTTGCATTCTCAATTATTTTGACTACTTTTTCAATATCATTATGTTTTCACCCCATCATCTTTCCTTTCTTTAGTCCCCTTATTTCACTTCTTTCTTTTTGAGGGACCATTTTCCAGCCTCTTTATGCCAACTGTTCCCTTGAGGGGGCATCATAAAATTAGTATATCATCATTGTAGTTGTAGGCATACATGACCTTTTCATTCTTTGAGAAGATGTTACTATGCTTATATCTTGTAATGCTTTCCCAAATAGGGCAAACTATAGACACCTAAAATTGGCCATTGATAACCTCCAATCAAGTTTTTGGCTAGTTTCTATTTAAAATGCACAGTTTGGCCTAAAAATACTAAAAAACACAAAATGATGTGAAAATGACATATTAAAATGTTGATTTTGGCCAGGGTATCCCTAAATGGGGAAATAAAATTTATAGGCCAACTAACTTTGATCAATTTATTTTGAGTCAAAACGCCAAATTTGCACCTACATGCTCTGTACTACTCTTTCCTATCAAATGTTTTACACAAGACTCATGTCTTTGTTATTTATTATTGGAAACATCCTAAATGGGAATATGCATCTAACACATCTGACATGGACTTCCAATTCTAATCCAATCAAATTTAGGACCAATAACAAGGCATTATGATCAATTTGGGTAATTTATGCACAATGTGCTTAATCATGCCTAAGAGCTAACTAATCCAAATCAAAGCCTAATAAAAAATTCCATGGAAACTTGTTGAATAATTTGTTTTGGAAATGAATATTAAATATATACATCATTAAGTGACCTCATTTCTTGGGAAAAAATCCCTAGGCCATAAATGCCACAAATATCAAGATTCATGCCCTCCATGCCTCATCAATACCTTCCATGATGCCCTCCATGCCTATTAATTGCCCCTTATTTCAATGCCATGATAAGGATAATTATAAATTTTAATTGAAAAATTGAATTAATCCTCAACCACACATCTCAATTTTGAGATGGATGGTTGAGGTTGATTATGATCAAATCCAAAAATCTATAAATAAGAGGCCTCACAACAGCATTTCTAAGCTTAATTAGTGCAAAGTTATAATGCAAGATTGGTTCCAAAAGCTTCAAGTAACTAGTGTTATAATGCCAAATTGATTCCAAGATAAGCCAATCCAAAGCCACAAGGTGCCAAGAGGAGATGATGGTAGCCACACTCCATTGAAGAAGACCTATTGAAGCATAAGCTGAGTAAGCCACTACTTCAAAGGCATTTGGAGCATCTAAGGAAGGTGAAGGAACTCCATATTTGATTCCTTGATTTTTAGTTGTATATATCATTTATTTTTGTTAACTAAGCTCTCCCTAGTGTCTAAGCCTAGATATGTTATGTTATTAGTGTGTTTATTTCATCTTGTTTTCATTTTATAACTAACACCATACTAACCATCATCTCTTGAGTCAAATTCCTAGGTCATAGTAATCACAACTTTGGGTCTTGAGCTTCATTCACCATTAATGGTGGCCTCGGTGTCACTCTGAATCTCTTATATTCTATTCTTTCCCAATTCTTGCCCCACATGTCTCTATTATAGTCTTAGTAAAAACACAATTTATTTCCTTATTTAGTTTTTCTTGTTTGGCATTCATGTGTGTTTAGGTTTATCTATGGTAGCATTTTATTAGTTCAACCTGGGTTAGCTCTAGTTCTGATCTACATTTTAGGTTCAAAAATTTTCAAGGTTTATAACATAAACTAGCATGTAATTAGCCTATTTATACCTTAATGATAAATTTGGTCACAAAAAGTGTAAAAGTTTGGCCAAAATGACCAAGGTTAAGGTTATTTGGTTGGTTTTTTGGTGGAGAATAAGTTGTCCTCTGATGGGTACATCACTATGGTAATGTGGTTGTGCTAAAAAGAGCTTTGTTAGGTGGTGTTTAAATTGGGATGGCATACACCTTCTAAAGTGGTCATGAATGTAGAAGAATGCTAAATGCTCCAATTTAAAAATACCATGATGGAAATATGAGTGGGCACATGCACATAAACCCCTTTCATGCTTTGTATTATTGTTAGTTCATTGGTTAAAATAAGTAACTTGATCACATAGTGTTAAGTAAGCTCAAAATCCCTTGATTTGGAAGGTAAAAAAGGAGGTGGATGAAATAGGTGGATGGATGATAGTGTAACCTTCTTGTGGGGGTATCTTGACCCTTTTGTAGGTGAACCATGAACCATTATAGACAAGTCCATTCCTTTAATTGGTGTAGATTGATCAATGTGAGAAGTCTACTTTTTGACTTTTTTGAAAGCTGATTGTAGCTTTCTATGGGGTTGTTTTTGTCTTTTAACTTTTGACTTTGGGTATTTTAGGTGGTGGGTTAAGGAAATTGATTGATGTGAAAAAATTCCAAGTGATTTTATCTTTGACAAAATTTTGACTTATCCATCCTTCAAGGGAGTGGTCTAAGATTTAGATTTGTTTATGTTTGATAGATGTCCTTTAGTGGGGACTCTACCTTTTGATGAGTGCCATTTAGCTAGTCATTTAATCAATATTCAATTGATGTCTTATCAGCTAGGGCTAGTGTCCAAAGCTATTTGTAGTAAGGTATAGGATGGTAGATCTAGGAGTCTACTTATGGGGGTGTTGTGATGGTCCTAAAATACTTGATTCACTCTTTTGATAAAAAGGAAGAAATAAAATAAATCCACTCTTTTGCTTGAAAGTAAAAATCACACTCTTATTTATGCTTACATGAAAAGTAAATTCACACTCCTATTTAACAAAAATAAATTTGCTTCACACGTCTGTTGTAAAAGAAAACACACTTTTGCTTAGAAAGGAAATTATTTTGGAATAAAAAAATGCTTTTAAAAAATCATGAATTTGTTTTGATGCTTTTATAAATAAATGTAAATATTAAAAAGATTCTAACTAGTTATAATAATGAATTAATAGAACATAACATAAATTTTGTACACAGTTCCTGGTTCTAAGGAGAGGGGGCCCTTGCTCCTCTCAAACTTAGGAACAAAGATTAATCAATGCTAAAAACTAAAGTGATAATTCTTAAAATTGAAATGATTACAATTTGTCTAAAACTTGTAATATGCTCATACAAATATTTTTTCTCTATTTCTAGCTCTCTATCATCTGTTATTTATATCTCTAATTATTTTTTTAGTGACAAAAGTCTTACATTTTATACTAATATAATCAACTCAAAATAAGATGCAAATAAATAGGATTCCTTGGTCAATCCATTCATCCAAAGATAGGAGATTAGATTTCCAAGAGATCCAATTATTCTAATGAAATAGATATCCTATCCTTTAATAGTCTTAAGATCCAATTATATACAATTTTATCAAAAACAAATCCTACAAAATAACAGGCAGGTATTTTCCTTATTTGACTCCATCTGGAATGATTCTCTCTTATCCTATTTAGTTTCTAGCTTCCCCATTTATATCTTCATCCTTACAAAATTCTTAGAATTGACCCTACAGTATCGGGAGGAACAAACTTGTAGAGTCTGTAGAAACAAACCTGCAGAGTTCGTAGAAACAAGCTTATGGAGTCCATAGACATGATCCTATAAAGTCCATAGAAACAATCCTATAAAGTCTATAGAAACAAGCCTATAGAGTCCATAGAAACAAGCCTATAGAGTCCATAGTTTTGCTGGATGGAGATCAAAATTACACGTTCACTATACATTGCCTGTGTCTTTTTCCTGAGCATTCTTCACAACAAAAATCACTAAAACATGCTATGTATTAGACATTAATGACAAAGTAAAGGTTTAATCTTTGGTTTAATATAAATAAGATAAATATCTATTTTTCATGTAATAACTATCTAAAAATCTAAGATTTGCATAAGATAATATCCTCCAAGAGATGAATTGAGGGAAATAACATGTCAATAATGAGCCATATTTTGAGCTCATCATCTCCCCCAAGCTTTACCTTTTGCAAGTCCCATTGCAAATATTTATTGATGTTCATAGCTCTAGCTTCTACTTTCCACACTCTAACTCAAATCATATTCATCTTTTATATGCTTATCTAAATTGCTTGTAAATCCTTGATGTGCTTGAATCATTTGTTTCCATATATTAAATTACTCCTCTGATTGTTGGGCCCAACTCTGCCATCCTCAAAGAGGTATGATCAGTAAAGAGGGTCTATATCTCATGCCAATCCATTTATATTTTTCCATAGAGTTTCTTACCTTTATTAATATTTTCAAAATTGAGGATGCTCTCCTCATACTCCATATTAAGTTATTTGGGGATATGACCTCTCATATTTTTAGAGGCACTAAAAGTTGGTCCCATTTGTTTACACTTGCAGCCACCACTGAATCCAAACTTTGTCTTGAAAACAAATCAAAAGAAATAGCACAATCATATAAATTCTATAAATAATGAGTTTTAACCTCATCATCTAACAAAGCATAGTTAAAATTCTATTTAATCAATCTGGAAATAAGAAAGGCTAGTTTGACACATAATCTCATAGTCTTAAAATGATTTGTATAGTCCTCAAATCTACTTTTCCATGCTATTTGATTTTTGAATGTAGAATGTAATGCCCTCAGTTGAACTTCTCCTACATGAAAGTTTATAAAAAAGTTATTATGTTCATAGTCTCCTAGAATCAAATCATGTAAATAAAATTGACAAAGTAAATCCTACTGATCAGGTTCAACACTATAGAAAATTTTCAAAAATATTGTTAGATATAAAATTTTGTAAGGAAGATGACAAGAGATCCACAGAAGCTATCATTTATAAAATTATTCAAATAAAAATAAACTGTATGCATGAGAAGGATTCCTACATGCCAAAAGAGATTCCCCTAATTTGCATGCATCCTACAAATTTTCTTCTAAATCTTGGACTTTAGCTTGTAATTCTTTCTTTTCATTTTCTAAGAGTTTGTTTGAAGAAGTTGCATCTTTGTTTTTTTGTTTAAGTATAGAATATTCTTCTTTAATTTTATGTAGTATTTGCAAGGCAGAAATACCTGAATCACTTATTTGACAACCATGGTCAACAAATACCTTAGGAGGAGAAGGTGAAACATCAAGTGCTTCAAAAGAGTTTACCAAACTCTAGAATATCCTATTTTCATTCTTCATATTTTTTACATATATCTAAAGATCCATTTTTTCACTTTCATTTTCCTTTATTGTTTCCTCTAATCTATGGATTTCTGCTACATGATCAGTAGATGCTGTATCTAATTTCTACATGAAAAATAAGTTGAGATGATCCTTGTTTAGCAATTGACTGATCAAGTCAATAATGTCATCTATTTTTTATTGTTCAAGAGATTGAGCTTGATAAAACTATAAAGTTAACTGCATAATAAGATCATTTAGATTAGATGATTCACCTTTCTCATTGGTACATATAGTTTTCCTTTTATCCATTACAATTTTAGCTAGAACATGTGGTTGTTCTAACATACTTGATTCCTTTGCTATGTGTGGCTCTTCCTCTGGATTTGGCTCCTCCATTATGATTAGAGAGTTCCTTTTAGAAGGAATTTCTTCAATATCTGTAGGTGCAAGGATATTTTGATGTATGGGGGAATGAGATACCATTTTAAGGCTTTCTTGAATGTATGCAGCCTCTTGTTCATCTTCATTTGTCAAAATGAGCTTTCTCCTTCTTTTAGTCACTCTCTGAGCTATACTCAGTTGGCTTTCCTTCTCAACCATCAAAGCCTTAGTCTTCTCAGGTTCTGTAGCAACCTTTCATCTCAGTTTTCCTCTTCTTGATAAGGGAATTAATTGTACTATAGATTCATGAGGTTCTTGTGGAGACCTTGAAACTTTAGAGATTTGAGACCTTGTGATTCTTCTTGAAGAAGAAGAAGGGATTTTTTTGGAGACCACAGTCTGTGATGTCTTCCTTGGTGTTGTTTTCTTAGCTGATGTAGTAGGTGGAGATGAGTGTTCCTATGGTAAATTTAGGGTTTTTTGTGTAGAAAAATTTAAAATTTGTTGTGTTATACTATTCTAAAATTCCTCCCAGACCTCTTGTCCTTGCTAAAGGAAGTGATGTTGGATAATGAGATGAATAAGGTCATGATGCCTAAGAGTAGCATTAGGGGTTGTAGACATAATTTGTAGAGCACCATATAAGAAGGATGAGAGGTTAATTTTGTACTAAGGGTTTTATCTCCCATGCTTAAGGTGTATTAACATTTTCATGGTGTCTCCCCCCTAAAAGACTATGTTGCCCCTCACAAATGATATACTTGAGTACCCACTTGGCTATAGATTTCTAGGGTTTAGGAAGTGAATTTATACTAATCCCTTTTGATTTTCCTTGGAATCTACTAGACATGAAGTCTCAGTCTGTTCATTATCATTAAACTAACTAATTAAATCACTAAATGAAATTTTACCTGTAGCTCTCATTCTCTCTTCTAGAACTTGTATAATTTGGCTTATAATTTGAGTTGTAATAGGAATAATAATGCCTTTCACAATTAAAAATTAAGGGTGAGATTGGTGATGAATTCACTTATCATTGTTTCATCAAAACCCTAGAACTTTTCAATGAAAGGTAGCCAGCCATTGGCTCTAAACACTACCACAAAATCTTTGTCTTTATGAAGCTTTGTTGCATTCTTCAGCTCTAATCTTGTTTTCTATCCCATTTTTATGAGGTTTTACAAACAACTCTATTCTTTTAACTCTGATTGAGGTGTAGACTAGTCTTTTATTGAAATCGGTAGGCAACATTCACTGAAAATTGGTAGGCAAAAATCATGGAGGATTTATAGACCAGATTCTAATGAAATTTTTAGAAATGAAATGGTTCATATGAAATTCTACAGCTGCATGAGTTCGTAGTTTGATATGATGACTTGATACAGTTAGGTACCACATGTTTCTATGGAGTGTGCCAACTGTTTTGTCTATTATTAAAAGTTAGGTGAAATGATGATGTGTCATGTTGATGGTGATAGAAATTCATTAATTCATTTAAAACCCCTTTTTATAACATCCCATAATTATGATAATTGATGACTTAATTGATTATATCAGATATACACACTTATCCATACACCTTTGGTAGGTTGTTTACATGCTTCTTCATTGTGTCATGTCATTCCATTTTGGAAGATTCAAATTTGGGTCATATCCATAGAATAAGTCTTAATTAAATCAAAGATAATCAGTTAACTAAACATAGATAAATAAAATATATGTCTTAATTACTTTGACCTTAGATGTATCCTTTTCTCACCATTTGTCCTACACAAATACATTTGCATGGATTATTTTATTACATAGAGATGACCAATCATAGTGATATGATGAGATTTTATTATAAACTTTGTTTTTTTTCCCTTTGGCTAACCATTTCTAGTTTTCTATCTAAAGCCCTTTTTGCAATGCATAGCCAACCAAGAAGCTGGTTTTCTAGCCATGCATTGTCAATAGTGTCCATGGAAGGATTTTCACTATTGATATATTATTTATTTATTTAATGCTGGACTACAAGATTATCAAGGAACATGTTCTCTAGAAGAAGCAAAGGTCTCTAAAACAACTACTTAATCCTTTACCTTTTTAATAAATTCTTCTTTATTGAGAGGTTTTTGATAAAGTTTTAATTAATGTCCATTGGCTAACAGAGCTCTTCTACTATCATCAATAGGTATTAGCTGAATAGAACCATTTTCATAGACCTCCTCAATCTGATAAGGTCCTAACCACCTTATTTTTAGTTTTCCTTTAAACTATTGAAATTTAGAATCAAACAATAGTGCCCAATCTCCTTTCTAAAACTTTCATTGCTTGATTTATGAATCATACCAAATTTTTCTTTGATGTTGTACTAATTTAGTTCTTTGTAGTGATTCCATCCTCATCTCATCAAGTTGATTAACCTATAGGAGTCTTTCTTTCTATATTTCTTCTAATTCAATTCCTATTTTTACACTATTTTCAAAGTTTTTAATTCAAATTTAACAGAGAATAAAATTACTTCTTACCATAAACCAATTCATAAGGTAAAAATCTAGTTGTTGTTTTCCAAGTAGTATTATAGGCCCAAACTACTTTTGGTACCTTATCTACCCAATCCTTTATTTTGGAATTAACAACCTTAGTTAAAATGGTTTCTAGTTCTTTGTTGGTGACTTCAATTTGCCCATTAGCATGTGGATGGTATGGAGTTGTTTTTTTGTATTGAGTTTGATATACTTGCATGAAGTGCTTTATCATGTTTGACATGAACTGTGGTCCTTGATCTAAGACTATCTCCCTTGTAGCACCAAATCTTTGCATGACTTTGAAATATGAAAAATTAGTTACCATTTCTTCTCTAGCATGAGTTAATGCTTCTACTTCTGCCCACTTGGTCACATAGTCTGTACATACTAGGAGATATTCTTTTTCTCTAGAAGGAAGATCTATAGGACTTATAAAATTAATTCTCCATTTTTCAAATGGTTTTAAAACCAATTGAAGATGAGGGTGCAAAGGCATCTTTGTTGAAAGAGTAGGTTGTCCAAATCTCTAACAAGTATCACAGTGTCTAACATATCTTTTTACTTACTGATAAAGATGAGGCCAATAGTATCCTACTCCTAATATTTTATGTATGGTTCTTTGAGATGAGTGATGACCTCCTTTTGGTTCATCATGACAAGCTCTGATGATATCATAAGCTTCACCATTTGTCACACACCTAAGAAACACATGGTCAGGTCCAAGTTTAAATAACATTCCATTAATCCATTTAAAAGAACTTTCTTTGATTAAACATTTATTTTATTTTTGTGAAAATTGCAGAGAAAACTTCCATGTTGTAAGGTAATTGGCTATATCAGCAAACCATGGAGATTTTGATGAAATAGAAAATAGTTATTCATTTGGAAAGTCATCTTCCACTTATTTTTCTACACCTGTAGTGTTCATTCTTGACAAGAAATCAACAACCACGTTAGACTTCCCTAGTTTATCTATAATAGTAACATCAAATTCTTGTAAGATTAACAACCATCTAATAATCCTACCTTGCACAATTGGTTTGTTGGTAAGATATCTAATAGCTAAATGGTCTGTATAGACAAATACCTTGTAGCCTATTATGTAGTGTCTGAAATTGTTAATTGCATAGACTACAAGTAGGAATTCCCTTTCATTTATAGTGTAATTTCTTTCAACAAGTGTTATGTTTTTGCTAATATAATATATAGCATACATGTTACCCTCTTTATCCTTTTGTCCAAGAACTACTCCTAGTACTATATTAGAAGCATCTATATATATATGGAATGGCTTAGTCCAATCTGGTCCTCTCAATACTAGAGTAGTAATAAGTTTAGCTTTGATGGTCTCAAAGGCTTGCTAGCAACTCTCACTCCATTCAAATGTACTATATTTTATAAGAAAAACAAACATAGGGGTAGCTATTTGGCTAAAATTATCTATGAAGCATCTGTAGTAACCAGCTTATCCAAAAAAAATCTTAATTTTAGTTTGTGTTTGTGGGATGGGTAAGTTAGAGATTATTTCAACTTTCTTTGGGTCTATTTGAATGCCTTTAGTAGAAATATGGTGTCCCAAGACTATTCCTTCATCCATCATCAACAAACATTTCTCATGGCTCAATGATAATTGATGTTCTTCACATCTGATCAATACTCTTTCCAAGTTGGTAAGAGCCTCTTCATAAGTTTCACCATAAATAGTGAAATCATCCATATATACTTCAACACAATCATTTGTAAGGTTAGAGAATATTGCTAGAACTACTCTTTGGAAGGTTGTTGGAGCATTATAGAGTCTAAATGGAAGTACTCGATAAGCAAAAGTTCCCCAAGTGTAGGTAAATATGGTTTTATCTTGATCTTCAACTGCTACCATTATCTGGTTATACCCACTAAACCCATCTAAGAAAGAAAAATATCTCTTTTCTACCAAGTTGTTAAAAACTTGATCAATGAAAGGTAAAGGAAAGTAATCTCTGAGTGTTGCTTTGTTCAATTCTCTATAATCTACACATACCCTTAATTTTACATTTTTCTTAAACACAATTACTCGAGGTGAAACCCACTGGCTATCTAAGATGGGGTAAATAAACCCAACTTCTAGCAACTTTTAGATTTCTATTTTGACTATTTCCTTTAATGTTGGGTTTATTCTTCTTTGTGGTTGTCTGACTAGTTTGATAGATTCTATGTTAATGTGATGAGTAAATATGCTAGGGTGAATTACCTTCATGTCGATATAATCCCAAGCAAAAGCCTTGGTATGTCTTTGCATTACTTTAAAGAGTTGATCTTCCTCTTCATTTGTTAACCAACTATTGATATTCAAAATCTTTCCAGGTAATACCATAATTGGTTTTGTACCTGGGTAGTTGGATTGTATTTGCTTAAACTCACTAATCAATGAGTTAAAAGGACATGAATGAGGAAGTAGCTTATGAAACATAATTAAATTATCAACAAACTCTTTTCCAGGAGGAATCAGTCTTTCTAAAGAATAATAGAATGCATCTAAGAAATGAGTTTGTTGTTGTTCTACCAATTTCCACACACTTTCTTGAATCACTCCATGATCATATGATGAAGAAATAATAGAAGAAGTAGAAGTGGAGGTTTTTGAATATTCTATCTGACCCAAGAATCCTAAACTAAGGCAGTCCATAGTTTCTAGACTAGCAGAGTCCATAACTTTTGGACTGGTAGAGTTTATAGATTTCAGACTGAAAGAGTCCATAGATTCTAGGTACATGTCTCCAATCAATTATTCCAAGTGTTTTTTAACTGTGATCATAGCTAATGAGGAAATTTTGTTTAATGTGTTGTTTGATTCATCCACCCAAAGTTCTTGTATGCAATTTGTTGATGGTTTTGCAGGAGGATACAAAGAGATGCATTTAGATTTTAACCCATTATAAATGGTCATGTCTCTTGACCTACAATCAATTAATGCTGCTACAGTAGCCAACCATGGTCTACCTAGGATTATGGGATACCCTAAACTCTTTGTTTTTAGTTACAAGACCATGAAATCTACTGGATATTCCCAAGACTCGATTAGTACTTCAACATTTTCTATAGTCCCTTCTGGTTTAGTTACAGACTGGTCCACCATTTGAAGAATGGTAGTTGTGAGTTACATTCTCATAAGAGATAATGCATTGAGAGTATCAATTGTCATAACATTAGTTGTTGCTCCCAAATATACTAAGATGTTAAGAATTTCTTTACCTCTGATTGTGACTGTGATCATTGGGCTTCTTAGATCTACATATTTTGGAACTAATAGTTTTCTTACTAATAAATCATCAACTTTTCTATCAACATGAATGGTTCCTGGATATTTTGCTTTTCACCTAGGTGTTTTGATGCAAAGGTTTTTGATGATCTTGTTCAATTCAGGTATATCCCTAATAGCTTGTAGTAGGGGTACCTAAATATTGATCTTTTGTAACTCATGGACCAAGTTTGATTCTGATTTAATACTAATTTATTTTAATCTTTCAAGAAAAGGAACTACTAGGGTAGTATTTTTTACTTTATTTGCTTTAGGGCTCATTTTAATTTCAGCTTCTCCAGTGTTTAATTGAGATGATTCTATTTTTTATTTTTCATCAAGTATCTCATAAATGAGAATTGAAGGTTTTCGTATAGTTTTCCTTGATGTTAAATGTATGTCTGAACACTCAATAGCTCTAACATTGATTGTCTCTTCCTATTCATTAACATAAATAAGTGCTAGTTGTTTATTTTTTAGATTTGTTATTGGTTATGCAGGCATTGAGGGTTGATTGATTTGTCCATGTTTCTAAATAATTAGGGGTGCCATAATAGTTTGTTGTTGAATTAGTCTTCTTGGTTGGGTGAATTGTTGTTGTGGGTTCCATGGCTAATTCCATTATTGATATGGTTGTGGTATCCATTACTGTTGTGGCACCCATTGTTGCTATGGCTGTGGCACCATCCATGGGGGTGTTGGCATCCAATATTGTCATGTCCATAGATTTTGAATTGATGGAATTTTGGGTTGATTCCAAAATGGTGAAGGAACTGTAACATTTTATGGTGATATCTATGGATTAACTAGATTTCTTGCATTAAACTATCTTTGAGCTTAGTTTTATGGGGCAATGTTTTGTCTTTGGATATAATTTACTTCTTTAATGGACTGGGCTTGTGTTTTCATTTGATTCTTTAAAATAGGTAGAAGGGTGTAATGTTTGGTATCATGATATGTTGCATCATAGATCCCACATGATGAAACATTGGTTCTATCTAGGGGGTAGTCTCTAATGGCATGTTTCTATCTGCACTTAGGACAATAGATTGCTAAGAATTCTATTGCACTTGCCTTGGCTTGAAGGCCATCTAATGTATTATTTAGTGTAACCAGGATATCTATATTTAGATTAGAAAATTCTTCCATTAGCTTATCCACTTCATTAGATTTCCCAAATGTTCCTTTCCTAATTCCAAGTTTTGTTTGAGATTAGTTGGTACAAAGCTCAAAATTTTGATAAAAAGCAAACTTATTTATATCTCTACCTCCCATCAGATTTAAGGCATCTCTAGTATCTTCATCCAACCCTTTCAAGAAAACTAATTTTTGAATGTCTACAGTGAGTGGATAATTACTTCTTTTATGAGTAAACATAAATCTATCCAAATAATCCTCTAAAGATTCATCCTCATTCTTTTTGATTTTGAAGAAATCCTCTTTTATTTCTCACACTTGGTAGTAATCTTGGTATTTGTTCAAGAATTCTATCTCCATGTCATTCCATGTTCTAATAGAATCATCAAGTAAACCCATGAACCATCTCATAGCTACATCTTTAAGTGTAGAGGGAAATAGTTTTAATTTCTAGCCATCTGTTGTGTAATCATAGGTTTGACATAGCACCTCAAACTCAAATAGGAATTGATCAAGATCTTCTATAGATCTTCCCCATATATTTGGTAGATTAGCTGGTGAAATATTTTTCATGGAGGTTTGATCATTAGGATCTGCAATAATAGTAAAAAAAAGTCCTTGGTTGTGTAAGTTGTTGATTTTATTAGAGAGTCATTTCTTCTTTTGATGATGTTTCAAAGTTGAGATGATCTTCCCACTGAATATTTGTGGTATTAGTTATGGGTTGTTCAAAATTCTCAAAAATTTCTTCAATTATGGATTTATGAAATGCTTCTTCTAAATCCTTGGCAAATTCTAAATAGTGTCTTCCTACAAAAAATTGATCTTGAGGAATTTGTTCTATGGGGCTTGCTTATGGCAATGGCTTGGTTTCTATCAAAGTTTCAGAAGATTCTTGCAAATAGGTTTCACTTGTAACTTCTGGTGCACTACTCAGAGATGTTGAAGGAGTTTCAACTTGTGTTCTTGGTGGAAACTCTGGGATGAATCATCCTTTAGAATCTCTAGAATGGTACATCAATTTATTGATTTTTTATGGAATTTTATGAGCTTTTACAATGTTTTCTATTTTTCACTCTAGACCAATAATTATTACCTTAATAACACTTTGTGTCCCCAATAATGACATCAAAAATGATGAGTGTCATTTAACTCCTCATTTAATCAATATTCAATTGATGTCTTATCAACCATGGCTGGTGTCTAAAGCTTATCTGTAGTAAGGTATAGGATGGTAGATTTAGGAGTCTACTTATGGGGGTGTTGTGATGGTCCTAAACTACTTGATTTACTCTTTTACTAAAAAGGAATAAATTAAATAAATCCATTCTTTTGCTTGAAAGTAAAAATCACACTTATATTTATACTTGTGTGGAAAGTAAATTCACACTCCTATTTAACAAAAGGAAATTTGCTTCACACGTCTGCTATAAAAGAAAACACACTTTTTCTTAGAAAGAAAATAATTTTGGAATAAGAAAATGCTTTTAAAACTGTGAATTTTTTTTGATGCTTTTATGAATACATGTAAATATTAACAAGATTCTAATTATTTATAACAATGAATTAATAGAACATAACATAAATACTATACACAATTCCTAGTTCCAAGGAGAGTGGGCCCTTGCTCCTCTCAGACTCAAGAACAAAGATTAATCAATGCTAGAAACTTAAGTGATAATTTATAAAATTAAAATGATTATAATCTATATAAAACTTATAATATGCTCGTACAAATCTTTTTTCTCTATTATCTATTCTCTATCATTTGATATCTATATCTCTAATTATTCTTTCAATGATGAAAGTCTTACATTTTATACTAATATAATCAACTCAAACTAGGATGAAAAGAAATAGGATTCCTTGGTCGATCCATTCATCCAAAGATAGGAGATTGGATTTCCACTAGATCCAATTATTCTGATGAAATAGATATCCTATCCTATAATAGTCCTAAGATCCAATTGTATACAATTTTATCAAAAATAGATCCTACAAAATAGTAGGTGGGTATTTTCCTTATTTGAATTCAATTAGAATGATTTTCTCTTATTATATCTAGCTGCCAACTTCCCCATTTGTAGCTTTGTCCTTATAAAATTATTAGAATTGACCCTATAGTGTCAAGAGGAACAAACTTACAGAGTCTATAGAAATAAGCCTATGGAGTCCATAAAAATAATCTTGTAGAGTACGTATAAATGAGCCTGTAGAGTCCATAGAAACAATCCTATAGAGTTTATAGAAATAATCCTATAGAGTCCTTAGAAACAATTCTACAGAGTCCGTAGTTCTGCTAGATGGAGATCAAAATTACACATTCACTATACATCACTTGTGTCTTTTCCCTGAGCATTATTCACAAAAAAATCACTAAAACATGCTATGTATTAGACATTAATGACAAAGTAAAGGTTTAATCTTTGGTTCATATAAACAAGACAAATATCTATTTTCTATGTAATAGCTATCTAACAATCTAAGATTTACATTAGATAATATCCTTTGAGAGATGAATTGAGGGAAATAACATGTCAATAATGAGCCATATTCTGAGCTCAACACCTTTTAAAGCAACTATTGATAGTTTTTGATAGTTGTCCTTCAAGGGAACAGTCTGCATGTTAGATATTTTTGGCTCAAGTGATATTTTGGTATCCCAAATTTATTTTATGCTAGCTTAAGCATGAACTAGTCTATATAACCTTAAAGGTTTCCTTTATGGAGGAAAAACCATAGCACAAGAAGGTAAATGATTTAAGTGACAATGACCATGGGTATCCATCCTATAAGGGATGAAAGATATCCATGAGAATCATGTCATGAGTAGAGCTATGGTATCCATGTTTAGGATTAGGCTAAGGTTATGACAAATAATCACATGATCTAGGTATAATTAGTTATCCTTAAAATAAGGAAATGAAGGTGGATTAAAATAAGGGATGAGCTTAAGTTAGACACAAGATGAGTAAGAACTTGGTTTAATAAAAGAATGAATGTGAATGTAAAGCATTGAGGGATTCAAGTTCGGATATGCCCTAGATCTAAATTTACGTGTAATTGGTTTGATGATAATTAGGAGTGAATAGGCCCCCCATTTAATTTATACCACTTGATTAGATGTGGAAATATTTTGGATTTATAAAGGCAAGAGGCAAGGTTGGTTAGGTGATGGTATTAAGGCTTGCCTAGCTGTAATGATACTTGGTTACATTTGGTTAGGTTGAAGAAGGGTGAAAAGGTGAGGCTCAAGTGAGGCCTTGGTTATGACAATGGCTGACAATGGTTAGGGTTTGATCAATGTTAGTTCACCAAAGATTAGTGTTAGTTAAGGTTTAAGGGTAGAAGAGGTTTAAAGGCATGGTTTGAAGTTGAAGATTTTGATTTGGTTGGTTAAAGGTTGGGTAAGCTCATGATTAGCTTACGGTTGGTTGGGTTCTAAGATAGGTTGAGGTATAAGTGATAAGGGTTAGTTTAGGCATAAGTTAAAGTTTTTGGGCGTAAGTGTTGGCTAGGCAATGTGAGGCTGGGTTAAGGGGATGGTCAAAGTGTTTTAAAAAGAGAATTACTTTAGTTAGTTTTTCCATGTATGTTGAAGTGGGAAAAGACTCCCAGGTGAAGATGTTGGTTATTAAAGAGGGTTTATGAAGGATTAATATGATTTCATTTACCTCACAAGGGTTGTTAGTTATTAGTTGTTAGTTGGAGTTCAAGTTGTAGGTGGTGGTTTAGGCGAGATTTTCTCTATGATGCTAAAATGAGGAAAATAATGTTGGGTCAGATTTATGTAGGTTTGAGGTCTAGTAGTGATGTTTGTAACACCATCTTAGAACAAATATAGGTTTTACAAGAATGTTTGATTATCCTAATGAATGAGTTTAGGTATGGTGTGGGTAGCTTGGATAAAAGGGGAGCTAATATTTTTATCCAAGAGATCTCTAATGAAGGGTTGATTTTGGTGTTGGTTGATAGATAATTTGATTATGGTTGGGTTAAAAATTGTGTTGATTTTGGTTGATTTATTTGGTTTACATATTGGTTTTAATTATTTAGGGAGGTAATATAAGTGGTTGATTTGATTTTCTTATTTGTTTGGTTTTATTAGTGAGGTAAGATGAAAAAGATTTGACCCTATTCTAAAGGGAATCAAATCAAATAAATGGTATTAGGTAGATGAAAATGAGTAGGTTATAGAGTAATTGGATTGAATTAGTTTTGGTTGAGGTTGGGTTGGCTATAGGTGAGGTTGGGTTGGCTTTTATTGAGGTAGTTTGAGTTAGGGTTTGCTCCACTAAAAGGGTAGGTGGAAGAGGTGGTTGGTTTGGGTTAAGGTTTGCTTCACTAAAATAGGATGTAGAAAGGGTGAGTTGGTTGGATGTTGATCTATTAAAATAAGAAGTGAAAGAGGTAGGTTGGTTTCCTTAATTGTGGTTTTGAAGAAAAGTTGAAAAGGTTCAACTTGTTCAACAAGTAGATTGATTAAGGTTGATTCTTCCTTAGTGATGATGGAAAAAGTAAGTTAGGAAGGTTGAGCTTGGTTAAAAATTAGATTTGTTGGGTTTTTTTTATTATTGTTTCCTTATTTATAGGTTCACTAAGGACCAAATCTAATGAAGGGACCTCATTGTGTTGAGGGCTTTATTTATGGGTTTCCATAAAAATGGGTGCAAGAAGAGGTTCAAGGATGGATTTCCTGAAGATATTTAAGGTTAGGTTGGGGAGAACATCAAGAATACCTTTGGAACCTCCTTTTGATCGATAAGGTTTTGGAAAAACATGTTAAAATTCCCACATCTTTAGAGAAACATGTGGTAATTAATGGTTCTCTATAAACCAAATGGGTTTTGGAAGAGAACCATTAATGGGTTTGATTTGAGTAAGTCTAATGATAGAATCCTCCAAGAGTTTGTCAGAGATTTAGGCATATGATTCCCCAAATGGGGTGTACTTCCTAGGAAGAAGGTTCACCAATGGCTCTGAAGGTTGTGAGCTAGTTGGTTGGTTTGATGAAGTTGGTTGGTTAAACAGGTTTGATAAGGTTGATAAGGTAGGTTGGTTTGGTAAGATTGATAAGGTTGATGAGTTGGGTTGGTTTGATAGGTTGGGTAAGGTTGATAAGATGGGTTGGTCTGATAGGTTGGGTAAGGTTCATAAGGTGGGTTGGTTTGATAGATTGGGTAAGGTTGATAAGGTGGGTTGATATTTGTTGGTTGGATAATTAAGGGGATAGACCAAGTCTTTGTTTTGAGATAAAGAAGGTTTCCACAAAGGGGGTTTAAGTAATTGATATGATGGTTGAGGTAGGTAATCAAAAGTTTGATAAGGTTGAGGTAGTTGATATGATGGTTCAGAAAGGTAATCCAAGGATTGGTGAGGTTGAGATAGTCATAATTTAGGTGAGATATGAAAATGGTCAAATAGGTATTGGGAGGTTGTTGGTTGGTGTTAGTTGAGATTTTATTGGTTATAGGTGAGGTTAGTTTGGTTATAATCAAGGTTTTGTTGACCATAGATAAGGTTAGGTTAGTTTTAGGTGAGGTTGGGAGCATAAGTAGCTCAAGATGCAAGGTAAAACTCCAAGGAAAGAGGGTTATCCTCCAAGAGTTTAAAAAAGTTAGGATCTCTAATAAAAAATATAAGAGGAATACTCATTGAAAAAGGCAATGAAGATGAGGTCGATGAAGGAAACATGGTGGAAGGTTTCCATGGGGATTTATATTCCTCACAACTCAAACAAAGAGAAGACAAGAAAAATGCAAAGAAGATAAAACACAAACTAAATTGTGTTAAATCTTAAGATTCTTTTTGTCTCACTTGTGGCTTATGCCTCAAATTAAAATTATGTGACTCAACTTAGTTTTGTAGATTGGGTACTAGAAAATAAGTCTATGATTGGTTTGTGTTGGAAATGATACATGTATTAATATTGGGGCCTACCCCCTTACTCTACACACCACAAAGATAAAGGCTTTGGGTGCTTAGCCAAGATATACCGAATGCTAGAGATTATACTCAATTAGAGAACCAAGTCTTGGTTTGTCCCCTTGGTAATGATGTCCAAGTGGGATAGCCAATGGGTGAAGGCTTACCACTAAGAGATAAAACCCTAGTTGAGCCTTATGCCAAGTGTTTGATGTTTGATTTGGTGTAGGTGGTTTGGACTTGTGTGTGCAAAGAAGTGAGGCTATGGTTGATTTACTTGATTAATTAAGCTATGTAAGCTACTTATGCAAGAAAACAATGTATGAAAGGTTAAATTTATACCCAAAATAAATTTTGATTTCATTTAAATGAGTATAAAATAAGAAGAACAATACCTAAATGCAAAATATGAACCCAAGAAAACTCCTAGGTCCCATTCGGCGTGCCATAATGTTTCACTATTTTTTTCACTTATTTTACTTTTAAAGAGAGTAAAAAATTAAAAGAAGGGTGAGGTAGAAGAACGTGGATGTGGTTTTCATTATGTGATCTAAATAGTTGTAGATACTCGTCTTTGGCTTGGGAGGATGACTTGAAAATAAGAGATAAACTAAAGATGGGATTCATTAATAAGGTAGGTGGGTGGATTTCCTAGCAAGAGCTAGATCTACGAAGTACATGGCTTCTTTGGAGACTGTCAATCCACCTTTTAGACAAGTTAATATTATAAAAAATATTGATAAGAAAGGTTGCATAAAATAATGAAAGTATCTGATCATAAATGAAATAAATGATTTTAAAAAGAAATGTTTGTTTTAACAAAATAACATTAAAGATAAATGCTAAACTATTAAGGTATGGTCTAAGTTATTAATGTTTAGTCTATGTAGTGATAGAGGTTAAGAAATAAGGTTTTTTGTTGAGGTGAATAGGTGTTTTCAAATTTCTAGTTTTGTTGAAATAAGTTACATAGTGACCATTGGTAGTCAGGGCTAACCATTGCCAATTGACAAGTGACCACTATTGATCAAAAATGACTTCTGCTAGTCACTAAGGGTTTTCATAGATTGGCCTTGGGTGAAGAAGGGATTGTGGGTTGTGATCTAAGAATTTGACTTAAGAGAGGATGGTTGGTATGATGTTAGTTCTAAAATGAAAATGAAATGAAATAAACACACTAATAACATAACATATCTAGGACTAGATACTAAGGAGAGCTTATTTAACAAAATCAAATGAAAAACACAAATAAAAATCAAGGGATCAAATACAAGAATTATTTCACCTTCCTTGGATGCTCCAAATGCCTTTGTAGTGGTAGCTTTCTCGGCTTGTGCTCATGAAGTTCTTAGCAATGGAAGTTTGGCTACCTTCATCTCTCCTTGGCATCTTTGGCTTGGAATCAATTTGTCATGGTAACACTAGTTGCATGAAGCTTTTGGAACCAATCTTGCATTATAAATTTACACAAATTAAGATTAGAAATGATGTTCTGAGGCCTCTTATTTATAAATTTTTAGATCTGATCAGAATCAATCTCAACCATCCATATCAAGATTGAGATGTGTGGTTGAAGATTAATTCAATTTTTGGAATTAAGTTTGCAATTATCCTCATCATGGCATTGGAATAATGGGTAATTAAGAGGCATGTAAGGCATCATGGAAGGCATTGATGAGGCATGGAGGGCATGAATCCTGATATTAGTGGCATTTATGGCCTAAAAATGTCTTCCTAAGAAATGAGGTCACTTGATGATGTAGATATTAAATATTCATTTTCAAAAATAAGTATTCAAAAAAATTTCATGGAATTTTTTATTAGGCCTTGATATGGGTTAATTAGCTCTTAAACATGATTAAGCACTTTGTGCACAAATTACTCAAATTGATCAGAATGTCTTATTATTGGTCCTAAATTTGATTAGATTAGAATTGGAAGTCATTAGTAGATGAATTGGATGTGTATTCCCATTTAGGATGTTACCAATAATAGATAACAAAGGAATGCATCTCGTACATAAGATTTGATAGGAAATAACAATCTAGAGCACGTGGGTGTAAAATTGACATTTTGACTCAAAATGAACTAATCAAAGTTAGTTGGCCTATAAATTACATTACCCTATTTAGGGATAACTTGGCTAAAATCAGCACTTAAATATGTTAGTTTCACATAATTTAGTGTGTTTTAGTGTTTTTAGGCCAAATTGTGCATTTTGAGTGGAAATTGGCCAAAAGCTTGATTGGAGGTTATCGGTGGCCAGTTTTAGGTGTCTACAGGTTGCCCCTATTTGGGAAGGCATTGCAAGCTATAAGCATAGTAATGTCTTCTCAATGAATGAAATGCTCCTGTATGCCTACAACTGTAATGATGATAAACTAACTATATGATGCCCCTTGAGGGAATAGTTGGCATAAGCAAGTCAACAAATGGTCCCTCGAAAAGAAATAAGTGTAATGAGGGGACAAAAGAAAGGAAAGATGGGGAGAAAACATAATGATACTAAAAAAGTAGTTAAAAATCATTGAAAATGCAAGTGGAATGGTGTGCAATGGTTTGCCCAAAGGTGGTTATAAGCATTATACCCCAATAGTGGCAACGTGGTATGATAACACAATGATTTTTCTAAAGGCAGTTATAATCATTGAGAAGATGGAGCTACCCTAATTAAGATAGAAAAACAAGGTAACATTCCCTTGTATAGATAGAAAAAGTAAAGTGGTGACAACATAATGATTTGCCAAAAGGTGGTTATAATCATTGAGAAATGTAGGTGGGATAGTATGTTATGATTTTCCCATAGGTGGTTATAAGCATTGGACCCTGATTATGGAAAACATGATAAACTTGGTTGAGGATGATGATAGCTTGACACAAATGGTAATGATGAATTGGAACAACCTACTAGTAGGGAGATGCTCATCCAAAATAATAAAGGTTAAATTTTTTTCATGGTCAATTACTCTATTAGGGATATGATTGGGAGTGGAATCAGGATGTCAGTGCCAAAGAGATGTCACCATTACTGAATAAACTTCTTGAAGCTAAGGTTTGTTTTAGCATGTGATGGTAAGCTTTATGATAGAACACCATAAAGAATTGGCCAAAATATGCATAAGGACTGATTTTTGCAATCCAATAGTCAATAGAAAACAATGCACTAATGATAGAAACCATGATGACAATGTAAACATATGGATATGGATGGATTCAAGTGTAAGTGTGGGCAAATAATCACCCAATGAACACACATAAAATGAATCAAGGAAACAATGCTAAAGTCAAATAAATAAATAGACAAATAAATAAAATAAGTAGAAATAAACAAATAAACAACACAATAAAAACCCTATGAACATTGCCCTTAGAAAATAGGTGAAAAATTAATAAAGGAACAAAAGGGGGAATAAAAAAAAAGAAGGGGGTGGTCAAGCTGTCTCCATATGCACTAGGAAATTAGACACTGTTTACATAGTTCCATGGATGTAATATCCAATATAAAAATTTAGGCCAAATGTAGTTCTCCCAGGGAATGGGAAGAATGTGATAACTAATTTAAAACAAATAGAATTGATGTGATATAAGAAGAGGAATGGTCTTGAAAAATGAAAAATGCATGAGAGAAAAGACCAAAAAGGATGGGGAAAATAAATGACAAGTGATTTGCTTAGAACTTAGTAAGGGTTCCCAGAATCCTTAAGGAAAAGAAAGTGGTCAATATTTTTGATCTTTTATAATGATTTTTTGAAATGTTTTTGGAAGTGTTTTGGAGTGTCACAACTCAATTGAGAATGATGAGACACTAAATGGTTCAAACTTGAAAAATGGTGAGAGTGTTCATACTTAGGTTGTTTGTAAAATGGTGAGAGCATGGCTTAGGTTGCTCACAAAATAGCGAGAGCATGGGTAAAAGGGTGATTGAGTTGACCTCAACAAGTATTGAGCACTACCTACATAGTCCTAGATTAGGACCTTAAGTCAATATAGTTATACCCTTACAATAGAGGAATTCAACTAGTGTAGCAGTCAATTCAAATAAAATAGGCACAATTGGTAAAAAGACACAGTATGGCATAGGAAGTGGCAAGTTGGTACATCAAGGCTTAGTGTTTCCCCTAGTTTTCCCATAGGTGGTTATAACTAGGACACAATGACATTGATCAATGGTACTAATTTGCTCAAAGGTGGTTATAATTAGTAGCAAGACTAGTGGTAAGAAATGACTAACAAATGAAAGATGCAACTACCAAAACTTCTATCACATTATCCCAAAATATGATCTATATATGAAGTGCTTGAACCGACTAATGAAACTAATCAAATACCTCGATGCTAAAATTATGTAATGAATGTAAAAAAACCAAGGTAAAATGGGTTAGGATTTAGAACACACTGGGTTGATAGGTCAGAAATAGAAAGTGGATATGGTAAAGAGGGTGGATAAGAATAGTATGTGTATAAAGAATAATAGTGACTAAAAGGCATAACTCAAATGGTCCTTATAAACATTATACTTTATCATTCAAGCATAGTACCACTTGAGATGAATAATATTCATTGGCTCTAAAAGTTCATCACCATCTAGTGTGGCAAGTCTGTATGCTCCTGATCCATAATCTATAGTGATGACGAAAGGCCCTATCCAATTTGGTTTGAACTTACCTTTATGTTTCTTCTCAGTCATGGTATTATTTTGGTTTTGTTTATGAACAAGATCACCAAGTTCAAATGTTCTATAATTCACATGTCAATTATAGTGACCTTTGAGTCAATTATGATATGCTTGAAGATTATTGAGCACGGCTATGTGTTTTTCATCAAGTAGATCTAGCTCTTATAGGTGAGCTACTTGATAGTCATGATCATCTAGGACATGGTTGAAAGAGATGCATAGTGAAGGTAACTTGACCTCAATGGGAATGATGGATTTAGTACCATAAACAAGTGAGTATGGAGTGGGTCATGTGGGGGTATGATGATTGGTATGGTATGCCTAAAGGGTAGGGAATATCTGGAGGTGCCAATCATGATCAACATCATTGACATTCTTTTTAATAATGTTGACAATGGTTTTGTTAGATGCCTCAACTTGGCCATTACCTTAAGGGTAATATGCTATAAAAAAATGTTGGGTGATGTTGTATTCATTACATAACTGGTCTACATCTTTATTCTTGAATGATCCTCCATTATCAGATATAATGTCAGAGGGGATACCATATCAATAGATGAGATGGTTGAAGATGAATTTAGAAATTTTATTTCCAATCATGTAAGTGAGGGGTATAGCTTCAACCCACTTAGTGAAATATTTGGTAGTGGTAAGGATATGTTTATGGCCATCAAATGAAGTGGGGTTAATCTTCCCAATGAGGTCAAGTCCCCATGTAGAAAATGGCCATGGTGTCAACATCAGTTTTAGAGTTTTTGCTTGGGCATGAATCAAATTAGCATGCCATTGACATTTATCACATTTCTTTATATATGCAATGGCATCTACATATAATATGGGACAATAATAATTAATATGCAAGAGATTTTTGGATAGGACTACCCCAATAGAATGGGCTCCACATACTCCTTCATGAACTTCTCTTAACACTAGTGTAGACTCTGTCGAAGTTAAATAATGAATTAGAGTTTCATCCAAACTATGATGGTAAAGAGTGGATCCAAGTAAAGTATAATGATTGGAATGATGAATGAATGATTTGGTTTGTTTTTGAGATAGGTTAGGTGGTATAATTTGGTCATGAAGGTAGTTGTAAAGGTCTGAGTACTATATAAAATTAGGACCAATAATATCACAAATCATGGTGATGATTGACAGTTCATGAGCTGGTGCTGATAAATTCTTGATGAGGAACTGATACTCTCTAGATTTATCTATTTGTATAATCAAAGAACCAATAGTAGCCATGGCATTTGTAGTATTGGTACTAGCCCTAGGTATATGCTCAAATTGAATGTTGGCAATTTGATTTCTAAGAGTGTCAACCATGGCTTTATATGGAACCAATGTATCATATTTGGTCTAAAAATAATTTATGCCCTAATTGATGATTAACTAAGAATCACCCTAAACTTGAAGATGATATATATTTTAATACACTATTTATCAAAGTCCTGCAATAAGTGCTTCATACTCAACCATGTTGTTTGTACAAGGAAAGCTGAATTTGAAAGATTTAAGGATTAGATCCCCTTGTGGTGTAATAAACATTAGGCTTGCCCTTGATCCATGTGCAATTAATGAACCATAAAATTATAGCTTCCAAAGGTAATCCTCAAGGGGTGTATCAAGAACAGTCATGATAGATTCATCAAGAAATTGAAACTTAAGTGGTTGTGTGTTCATGAGAGGTGCTTTAGCAAGTTGATCTATAAGAACTTGTCCTTTGATTGCTTTTTGATTTACATACTCTATGTCAAACTCACTAAGAAGTATGATCCATTTAGCCATTCTACCTTTCAAATTTGTTTTAGATAGTAGATACTAGAGTGGATCTACCTTTGAAATGACCATAGTTTTATTATTTAACATGCAATGACACAATTTTTGAGTTTAAAAAACTATGGCTAGACAAGCTTTTTCAATAGGCACAAAGTTATGTTCATATGTAACCAAGTACAAATTAAGTAGTATATAGCATGCTCCTTTCCATTGTCATCATGTTGAGCCAAGAGTGCCCCCAGAACATGGTCAGGAGATGATAAGTATAATATGAATGGATTTCCTAGCATAGGAGGTAATAAAATAGGCAGATTGACAAGATAATCTTTGAGCTATTGAAAAGCTATTTGGCAGTGATCATCCCAGTGGAATGCAACTCCTTTCTTTAAAATGTGTGTAAATAGATGGCACTTATCTACTAATTGAGAGATGAAACATCAAATTGACTTGATCTTACCTTATAAACTATTAAGTTGTTTTAAATTGGTTGGTGGTGACATCTTAGTTATAACGTGGACTTTAGTTGGATTGACTTCCATACCTCTTTGAGACACGATGAAGCCAAGTAATTTTCTTGAGGTTACACCTGTTGGTTGAATATTTTGTCAATCAGTGTACTGATAAACAAAATAGGTTTGATCAACTAAAGTAGGAAGATTAGTCATCCAAATGCGTAGATTTACAACATCATAAGGGGACTGATTTCTCCTCTTATCAAGGGAAGGTTCCCTATAGATAATATATAATAATAATAATAATAATAATAATAATAATAATAATAATAATAATAATAATAATAATAATAATAATAATAATAATAATAATAATAATAATCAAGGGTAGGACAAACCATCCATCTCTCTTTCTTCAGAGATGATGTGTGCAAATAAAGGAAAAACTCAAGGGAAATGACAGACATCACTCCTCTTCTTTCAGAAGTACTATTCAACAAACCACAAGAATACTCCTGATAGTAACAACAAAATGTAACAAAGGATGTAATAACTAGCAAATCGAGATGCATCACAAAGTCTCCACCTGAATTGCTCAAGAGTAAGATACGAAGGAAAATGAGGGCACAAAGTCACCCCAAGGTCCTTTACACAGAAATGAAAAGAAAACACACTAAAGGCAATTATGGGGGCACAAAGTCTCTCCACACTTGACTCTTTAAGACACCTTCTTGACTGTTGTCACTAATTCTGCTTGTTGAATTAAAGGAACATAAGATATATTAAGGAAAAAGACATAAGAACAATTTCCTTAACAATAAAGATATTACAGCACAAAGTCTGAAAAACTACTTACTTTCTTATTCCAATAACAAAATATGATAAACAAATTGAGCTCAAAATCTCAAAAGTGTCTTTCAATTTGGGCAAAGTTTCATTCTAATTGTCAAAAAGAAGATCCATTTACAATAGAAGAGAGTCCCTTATATAGCCTCTTCAAGAAGGACTCAGTAATAGTAACACATCATGTTGCATTGGAATCTATTAAGAAGACAAGCTGGAACTTAGGGGCATTTACCCATTTGATTTTATCAATGCAGAGAAACAAGTCATGTTATTGAAAGTTTGCAACTTTCAATGTCCACCTGGCGATCTGATCATACCTTCATCATTCCTCCTTTTCTAGTTAATTGAATCATGTCCTAGATTCAATTTGTTGTTCTATTCCTTCCTCACTTTCTGTTGGTCTTGGCCTTGAAGTCTGTGAATGCATTTGGGTATGTAGATTCAAAGGATCAATGGCTAGTTTGTTGTCTTGAATTTGACATCTTCAGGCACGTCACCCCTTGGTCTTTCTTCGGCTTTTCTATTTGGCACTTTCTTGGATTGAACTTGCCCTTTCAAGCCTTAAGAAATGACCTGCTTTAGGTCAGGAAGAGCCCCCCACAAGGGTATCTACCCTTTGGGTCAGTCTTCAGATGGCCTTCAGGCTTCTTTATTCTAGCGGATCGTTAGAGTTCTTCCTTCAGATGGCCTTCAGGCTTCTTTATTCTAGCGGATCGTTAGAGTTCTTCCTTCAGATTTCTTGTTTCATGTGTTCTCAAAGGGAAAATGACCCTTCAGCTTCAGGGAAGTATCCTTTAATTTGGCAGCTGAGAGTCCCCCGCAAGGGCACCTTCCCTTCGGGGTCCTTCGGCAGCCTTTTCCTTAAGAGTCTCTCATGGCTTTTTTCTTTATCAGGGATTTTCCCTGGGATTTCTCCGTAGACAAATTCCTGTGGACAAAAAGTCTGCAAAAATTTCCCACCTTTGTAAAATCCTTCAGGTTTTCCTGTGCCTATAGCTGGTTCTTGAATTCTTTTAGACTTTTGTTTGAGGGAATTTCTTTAAACAAAAATCTTGAAGGAATTTATGCCTTTATCTGCCTTAGTATTTTTTGAATTTTGAAAGAATTACCTTTGCGGCCTTTTTTGAAAATGACCCTTCCAAAGGGTACTTTCATTGACCAAGTGCCCTCCACAAGGGCACTTGTACTTTAGGAGGATCTTTGAAATTTTACATTAGATCACTCCTTTGAACCAAGCTATTGAACCACTCTGTTGAACCAAGGTGTTGAACCGCTTGGTTGAACCAAACATTGAACCAAGCCGATGAACGAAGCTTTGAACCAAAATGGTTCAAGCTGATGGTTTAATTGAATGAACCAAGTCGATGAACCACTCCATTAAACCACAAGATGTTGAACCTCTTCATTGAACCAAGATGTTGAACCTCTTCTTTGAACCAAGGCTTGGTTCAACGGTTCAAACGAAGCCTTTGAACCGGTTGATGAACCGTTTGATTGAACCAAAGGATGAATCAAAGTGTTAAAACAAAGTGGATGAACCAAATGAGTGAAACAAAGCATTGAACCACTTGATTGAACCCACCTTTGAACCATTTGACATTGAACCAAAGGATGAACCAAACATTGAACCTGCTACTGATGCTTGCCAATGGAGATTTTTGTTTGAAATAAGGTACTGTAGAGTCTGTAGAAACCAAGTCTGTAGTTTTCTCTTATCCTTTAAAGAGTTCATAGAAATCAACCTATGAAGCTCGTTAAACTTGGCCTACAGAGTCCATAGATTTCTCTTCTTACTGAGTCCATAGATTCAAACCTGCAAAGTTCGTAGATTTCTCTTCTTATTGAGTCTGTAGATTCAAGCTTGCAGAGTCTATAGATTTAAGCCTGCAGAGTCCGTAGATTTAAGCCTGCAGAGTCTATAGATTTTTGAGAAGCTTGAAAATTTCAAAATTTGAATGTCTAAGACAAATTTTGAAAAGGGAAGAGACAATTTTGGTCTGTAGGACCAAAATATTTTAAATGTTGTCCCAAAAATGAGTGATATTTTTGGGGGACAACAGTTGGCTCTAGTTGGGGAACTTCTGTCAATTGTAAAAAGAATTGAAAGGAATAAAATCTAGAATCTCTAGTGTCTTCATGTGTACCATTGGGTTACAGAGTCATGCTACCTAGAAATTAAAGGCATCAAAGAAAGAAACAAAGAAAGAAAAATAAAATTAAAAACTGTACAAATATACATATATAGAGATGCAATGATCTGATACTTCAAGAGTTGAAGTGTTTCAGATGCTACCCATTGTGAGGCAGAGAAAAGAGTGTGCCATTTTGATATTTTAGAAGAAATTTGTTTTCACTAATGTGCTAATGAATTATAAATGGGCCTCTCCAAAGGAAGTCAAACTTTCCATGCATCCCCTTTCGTTCTCTCCTTTTGTCCCATAGCAAGACTTGATCCCCAATCGGGAAATCACAATTTCTAGCCTTCTGGTCAAATAGTTTCTTTACTAGACTTTAATGAGTAGGGATTCTATCCACCACCATGGTTCTCTATTCCTCTAGCTCAGTTAGGCACATGATTCTTTTGTCAAGAGAATTTTCATATGTCTGATCTTCAATTGCCTTTGCCAACTTCAAGGCTGGCAATTCTAAGGTGATAGGTATCTCAGCATTGATACCATAAAGAAGTTGAAAAGGAGACATACCAATTGCCCTCTTTGGTGTGATTATGTCTACCCATAGAGCATCAACCAATGCTTTGTGCCATGTCCTTTGATTGTCATCTGCTAGCTTTTTTATGATAGTTACCAGGTTCTTATTGTTGGATTCAGCTTGTCCATTCCCTTGTGAAAAATAATTAGAAGAGTGAGAGAGTATAATTCCATAATGGAAATAGAATTGTGTAATCTCTTGAGAGGTGAAACAAGCTACATTATCATTAACAATCTTGATTGGAACTCCAAACCTGAAAATGATATTCTCTTTGAGGAAGTTGCATATAACTTCTGAAGTAACATGCTTAGTTGGGATTGCTTCTACCCACTTAGTGAAATAGTCAGTTGTTGTAAGGACATAATCATGTCTAGAACTTGAAAATGGGTTTATTGTCCCAATAAAATCAATCCCCCATTACTGAAAAGGTTCTTCTATGATCACTGGCTTGAGAGGCATAACAACTAACTTGGGTCTTCCAACAAATTGCTAACAGAGTTCACATTTTCTCACCCACTTATGTGCATCTTAGAAAAGAGTTGGCCAATAATACTTAGCTCGTAGAATCTTGTGAGCAGTCACAGGAGCAAAAAAAGTCCTCCACAAGCTAGATTGTGGAAAGATTTCAAAAGTTGGCTTTGTTGCTCTTTATTTACACAGCGAAGGAATACTCCATCTATGCTTCTCTTGTAAAAGCTGTTGTCCCAAAGGACAGAATTGGTAGCCTTCAACTTAATAGTCCTCCTTTCTTTGTAAGACAAATGAGCAAGACATTCACCATAAGTAAGAAAATGAGTGATACTCGAATACCACTCATTGGTAGTGGAGACAAAAAGGACTGTTGGTGTCTCTTCCACTTTGATTTCTTCACGCTGTGTCTTCTGGACTTTACCCCTGACCAGCTTTGTCGACTTGATGTCTAGATCAAACTCTTGGATTTTTGCAATCTAATTACCCTTTTTTGTGCCAAACTCCTACTGAGTTAATATAGACTTGACTGTAGTGTTAGGCACTAAGGTAATAGTGTGTGAATTTAGACTATAGAAACATAAATATTTGACTGCTTTCACTAATGCATAAGCATGCTTCTCTATATTTGAATACTTCATCTCATGGGTTTTGAGAGGGCAACTCATGAAAGAGATAGGAGATTCCATGCCTTCCTTGTCCAGTTGAACAAGAATTGTTGAAAGAGTGTGTTCAGACACATAGCTGTATATGATGAAATCTTTGTTGTAATCTAGACAAATCAAAGTAGGGGCATGAGCAATGGCAGTTTTGATATCTTGAAATGCTGATTTACCTTCTTTAGTCTAACTGAAGATGGTCTTCCCTTTCATCATGTTCATAATGTTTCTAGTCTTCTCAGCATATTTATGGATAAATCTTCGTAATAAATTCACCTTTCTAAAGAAATAATGAACAACGTTCTTACTTGTAGGCAAATTAAGTTCTTGAATAAACTTGACTCTATCAGAGTCAACCTTTATGCCTTCTTTGGACACAATGTGTCCAAGGAGTTTCCCTTCTATTACTAAAAAAATAGACTTTTTAGGATTTAAAGAAATACCATTCTAGTGGTAATGCTCCAACACTTGTTGTAAGTGGCATACATGATCAGACACATAGCTGTATATGATGAAATCTTTGTTGTAATCTAGACAAATCAAAGTAGGGGCATGAGCAATGGCAGTTTTGATATCTTGAAATGCTGATTTACCTTCTTTAGTCTAGCTGAAGATGGTCTTCCCTTTCATCATGTTCATAATGTTTCTAGTCTTCTCAGCATATTTATGGATAAATCTTCGTAATAAATTCACCTTTCTAAAGAAATAATGAACAACGTTCTTACTTGTAGGCAAATTAAGTTCTTGAATAAACTTGACTCTATCAGAGTCAACCTTTATGCCTTCTTTGGACACAATGTGTCCAAGGAGTTTCCCTTCTATTACTAAAAAAATAGACTTTTTAGGATTTAAAGAAATACCATTCTAGTGGTAATGCTCCAACACTTGTTGTAAGTGGCATACATGATCAGATCGACGCTTTGAAAAGATAATCAAGTCATCAAGATATACCACTATGAATTTACCAATTTCATTTTTGAAAGCCAGATCCATAGCTCTCTAAAAGGTAGCACCAACATTTATTAAACCAAAAGGCATTCTCCTATATGCAAATGTACCCCAAGGTATGGTGAATGTAGTCTTGTGATAGTCTGCTTCACCAACTTCAACTTGATTATATCCTGAGAAGCCATCTAGCATTGATAACATCTCTAAACCTATCACTGTTTGAAGCACTTAGTCCATAATTGGCAAAGGATAATTATCCTTCAAAGATGCTTGATTCAAATTTTTGAAATCTACACAAATGCAAATTTTGCCATTCTTCTTCCTTATAGGCACTATGTTTGCAATCCATGTAGAATGATGGATTGGGAAGATGATTATAGCATTTAACATTTTTTGTATCTTATATAGAATAGTACCTGATATATTTGGATTATACTATTTGGATTTTTGCTTATAGGGCATTGAGTCAACCTTGAGAGGAATGTCATGGTGGATTTCATCAGGTCTGAGAGACTTCAGGTCTTTATAAGAATATGCTAAGACATCCATGTATTGACAGAGTAAAGAAGTGAACTTGAATATTTTTTTAGGGGTGTAGCACTTACCAATATTGACCATCTTGGGATTTTCTTCAGTAGTCAGATTCACTTGATTGAATCCTTGAGAGAAACTCAAGTCTATTTACTGTTGTTTGATGAATCTATCATGGTTGTCAAACAACTTTTCAAGAGAAACCAAGCCTTTGGGAATTTTATTTCTTTTCAGCTGTAAAAATTCTTCATTAATATTTGAACTAGATTTAGAGGTTGATTTATTCTTCTAAGATTCACTACTTTCAAAATGTAGTTGTTCAAAATTGTCTTTTCATCTAGGAAAGTAATGATTTGATGATCATCATTGAATACTTGCCAATGATTAGCATTGTCAAGAACACTTGGTCTATAGACCAACTCAATAGTATATCTATCTTCTTTAAAATCTAAATGAGGAACTAAGAGAGTTCCTGAAATAACAAGTGCATTAGCTCTATCATTAGATTCTCTAGGTATAGCACAAATGTTGAAAGCATCAAAGCTTTCAATTTGGTCCCAAACCAAGTTACAGTAGTGGAAAAATATTTCATTCTTGGTTTGGTGTAAGTTCCTCACTTGACAAACCACTAATTCACCATCACTTTTGGCATGAAGAAACTTGATGCCTTTGTCTTGAGCACCCTTCATGCCAAGCAACAAAGATTCGTATTCAGCTGTATTGTTAGTGTTGCTAAACTATAATTTATAAGATAAAGGAAACATATCTCCTTGAGAAGATATCAAAACAATCCCAGCTCTTGAATCGGTAGAGGAACAACTACCATCAAATTCCAAAGTCCATATCTCATTTGATATTGATTTTTCTTTAGACTTTCCTTCATCAGAGATGGAGGATCCTTCTTGGTCTGTACTACAACCTACTAGTTTTTTTGCTATTCTTGTTGAATTGATTTCTGAGTTAACACTTTCAAGAATTATATCAAGTGTTTCATGCACTTCATTTATAGATAGAAAATAGTTACCCATACCTGTGGATTCAAAAAGAATTTGAGCTTCAGGGGCTGATGTTTGGGTGACCACATACTTTGCTTCCTTTTCAGGGAGCAACCTCTTCATTACACCTTGGACAGGGATCCTTGCCTTAGATAGATCCATGCTTAGTTCTCCTCCCATGTCTTTGCAAAAGTTTCATCTAAGCAAAATGCCATAAGATGTTGGGAGATGAGCCACCAATATAGTCATCTTGATTTTCTTATTTGGAAAGGCTACAAATGCAAATTAGGCATCTTTGATTTGCCCCAGCAATGGTACTTTCTTGTTCTCTATGGAGAAACATCTTCCAAATGTCTTTGTGTGAGACCAAGAGACTCAACTACTTTAGCTGGCATGACATTGTTAGATGCACTTGAGTCTATAATATGATTACTCAGCTTGTGGCCATTAATTAACAGAGAAACATAAAAAGGTTCTATTTTTCTAGGAGCAGCTAGGGGAGTAATGACTAAATTATTTGGAATAGGCATGTTCTTTGAAGAATTAGGAGTTACCTTTTTAGCCTTTTGTCTTACAGGGATAGTTTGTTTCTTGACATATTGGACCAGTTTATTCAATTGATCAGGATTGGACTGCAAATATTTGAACTCAGACATTTGTATTTTTGTCTTTTTAACATGATTGATTATGTCAAATGGCTGAATTGAGCTAGGTACAGAGAAAGATACTTCAACTTTTTGAATTTTAGGAGGGATGGGAGGTGAGCTGGTTTGCAAATTTGAAATAGAAGGGGAAGACAAAATTGATGTATTTGCTTTTTAGGTGATTACTGGATCCTTTGACTGAAAAGGTAGAATGGTTCCATGCTTAGCAATCATGACTATTGGCTGCAGTTGCTCTTTTGTCTTCTCTTTATTAGCCTATTGGATTGATTGGTTTTTGGACCTGGTAAATACTACATATGATCTATCAAAAGCTTCTCCTTTGCTTCTGGGTTCATCCTAATAGTTCAAGAAACCAATGTGGGAGTCACCAGCTAATTCTTCTTGATTGTCTTTAAGGAGATCAACATCATTTTCTTGATTTAATTCAAGCTGGAAAGAGAATTTTGATTCTACTTCAAGATATCCCATTGCTGAATTAGTTGGAGTAGCTTCTAGGGCAAATTTCCCTTGTGGGGGAGGAAGGTGATTCTATTGCCCTTTATTCATGGCATCATTGCCCTGATATGACTAATTTGGGAATGTCCTTCTGTATGAAGGAGCATAAGACATTCCTTGATCCATTTGCTTTTTGAGAGCAAGCAACTCATTTGCCAATTTCTGCACCATTGGATCTGTAATGCCTATAGATGCATATTCAGAAGATGATGAAGCTCTATTTCTATTTAGATCTCTTCTTATCTTCCCTGCTAAGATGAGATCATTTTCTACCTCAGTGGCCAAAATTTGAGCTATAGCAAGATCTATTTGAGCAGCATGTCTTAAGAGAAAAATTACTTTAGGTAGCTAAGAATTAATGAAAAAACATTTGAGATTCTCAGCTGTAGGTTGAGCAATTGCAAGGATTTTGTTTCTCAATTTGTCAAATTTGGATATAAAGTCCCTCATTGGTTCATGAGGCTCTTTCTTCATCTGTGTAAGTTGAGCCAGAAGTGTATGTGCATCTTTTGCAAGTTTGAATCTGGCTTCAAACATAGCTTTGAGAGTATTCCAATCAGTCACCGACCGAGCCTGTAAATGATAAAACCAATTTGTAGTAGCTCCTTGTAATGTTTTTACAAAAAGCTTGACTGCTACATCTTCAAATTCTACTATGATTACTCCACAAGCTATGCTAAAGGCTGCAATGTGTTCATCAGGATAAACTTTCCCATCACCATATAATTTAGGAAAATTCTTCTTTGAACTATGTGGAAGCTCATGTAGAGGTGGAGTAAGATTGAGAGGACCAAAAGCATTACCCCAGGGGCCTTGAACTACCATTGTAGGATTATGAAAAGGAGGGATAAAAAATCTCAGAGGGGTAATTATTGGTAAAGCTTTATCAACAATAGAAGTAGATACTTTGTCTGGCAATGGAGATCTGACTTTAGTAGGAGGAAAGCTCTTGGTTCATTGGAGATGAGATAATGAAGGAAACAAATCAAAATCACTTTTCTGTACCAACTCGAATATAGGGTCAATGATACCTTTAGCCCTTTGGCTTCATGTATACCTTAAATCTGCCAAATTGTGAAACGAAAATGGAAAAGAATTGACCTTGCTTCAGTTAAAGCTTGAGGCTTTAAACTGTGCATTCTTTCTCGATTAGTGTGGAGGTGAATGGATAGATTATAAATAGATAATGGATTTTATATCCCCAGTAGAGTTGCTAAAAACTATTGATTGAATATTTTGTTGATCAGCATACTGATAAACAAAATAGGTTTGATCAACCAAAGTAGGAAGATTAGTCATCCAAATGTGTAGATTTACCACATCAGAAGGGGACTGAGCTCTCCTCTCATCAAGGGGAGGTTCCCTATATATATATATATTTATATATAAACAAAAAATAATACTCAAGGGTAGGACAAACCATCCTTCTCTCTTTATTTAGAGATGATGTGTGCAATAAAAGGAAAAACTCAAGGGAAATGATAGATAACACTCCTCTTCTATCAGAAGTACTATTCAACAAACCACAAGAATACTCCTGGTAGTAACAACAAAAAGTAATAAAGGATGTAATAACTAGCAAATCGAGATGCAACATAAAGTCTACCTAAATTGCTCAAGAGTAAGATACAAAGGACAATGAGGGAACAAAGTCACCCCTAGGTCCTTTACACAGAAATGAAAAGAAAACACACTAAAGGCAATTATGGGAGCATAAAGTCTCTCCACACTTGACTCTTTAGGACACCTTCCTGACTGCTGTCACTAATTCTACTTGTTGAATTAAAGGAATATAAGATATATTAAGGAAAAAGACATAAGAATAGTTTCCTTAACAACAAAGATATTACAACACAAAGTCTAAAAAACCACTTGCTTTCTTATTCCAATAACAAAATATGATAAACAAATTGACCTCAAAGTCTCAGAAGTGTCTTTCAATTTGGGCAGAGTTTTGTTCTGATTGTCAAAAAGAAGATCCATTTACAATAGAAGAGAGTCCCTTATATAGCCTCTTCAAGAAGGACTCGAGAATAGTAACACATCATGTTGCATTGGAATGTATTAAGAAGATAGGCTAGAACTTAGGGGCATTTAGCCATTTGATTTTATCAATGCAGAGAAACAAGTCACGTTATTGAAAGTTTGCAACTTTCAATGTCCACCTAGCGATTTGATCCTACCTTCATCATGCCTCCTTTTTTGGTTAATTGAATCAGGTCCTAGATTCAATTTGCTATTTTATTCCTTCCTCGCTTTTTGTTGGTATTGGCCTTGAAGTTTGTGAATGCATTCGGGTCTGTAGATTCAAAGGATCAATGACTAGTTCATTGTCTTGAATTTGATGTCTTTAGGCGCATCACCCCTTGGTATTTCTTTGGCTTTTCTATTTATCACTTTCTTAGATTGAACTTGCCCTTTTGGGCCTAAAGAAATGACCTACTTTGGGTCAGGAAGATCCCCCCACAAGGGTATCTACCCTTCAGGTCGGTCTTCAGATGGCCTTCGAGCTTCTTTATTCTAGCGGGTCACTAGAGTTCTTCCTTTGGATTTCTAGTTTCATGTATTCTCAAAGGGAAGGTGACCCTTCAGCTTCAGGGAAGTATCCTTTAATTTGATAGCTAAGAGTCCCCCACAAGGGCACTTGCCCTTCGAGGTCCTTCGATGGCCTTTTCATTAATAGTCTCTCACATCTTTTTTCTTTATCAAGTATTTTCCTCAGGCTTTCTTCATGGACAAATTCCTGCAGATAAAAAGTCTGGGGACAAATTCCCATGGACAAAAAGTCCATGGAAATTTCCCACCTTTGTAAAATCCTTTGGGTTTTCCTGCGCCCGTGGCCAGTTCTTGAATTCTTTCAGACTTTTTGTCTGAAGGAATTTCTTCGAACAAAAAGTTTGAAGGAATTTATGCCTTTATCTGCCTTAGTCTTTTTTGAATTCTGAAAGAATTACCTTTGCAGCCTTTTTTGAAAATGAACCTTCTAAAGGGTACTTTCATTGACCAAGTGCCCTCCGCAAGGGCACTTGTCCTTCGGGAGGCTCTTTGAACTTTTACATTGGATCGCTCCTTTGAACCAAGTTGTTGAACCACTCTATTGAACCAAGGCATTGAACCGCTTGGTTGAACCAAACGTTGAACCAAGCTGATGAACCAAGCTTTGAACCAAAATGGTTCAAGCTGATGGTTCAATCTAATGGTTCAATTGAATGAACCAAGTCGATGAACCACTCCATTGAACCATAAGACGTTGAACCTCTTCATTTAAGCAAGATTTTGAACCTCTTTGTTGAACCAAAGCTTGGTTCAACAATTGAAACAAAGCCTTTGAACTAATTGACAAACCATTTGATTGAACCAAAGGATGAATCAAAGCATTGAAACAAAGCGGATGAACCAAATGAGTGAAACAAAGCATTGAACCGCTTGATTGAACCCACCTTTGAACCATTTGATGTTGAACCAAAGGATGAACCAAATGTTGAACCTACTACTGATTCTTGCCAATGGAGATTTTTGTTTGAACCAAGGTTCTGTAGAGTCCATAGAAACCAAGTCCATAGTTTTCTCTTATCCTTCAAAGAGTTTGTAGAAATAAACCTATGAAGCCTATTGAACTTGGCTTGTAGAGTCCATAGATTTCTCTTCCTACTGAGTCCATAGATTCAAGCCTGTAGAGTCCATAGATTTCTCTTCCTATTGAGTCTATAGATTCAAGCCTGTAGAGTCTATAGATTTAAGCCTGCAGAGCCTGTAGATTTCTGAGAAGCTTGAAAATTTCAAAATTTGAATGCCTAGGACAAATTTTGAAAAGGGAAGAGACAATTTTGGTATGTAGGACCAACATATTTAAAATGTTGTTCCAAAAATGAGTGATATTTTTGGGGGACAACAACACCAAACACATATTTATTTGGATTTAGTCTAACTTTTTACTCTCTTAGTCTTTCAAATATCTTGCATAGCACTACTGGATGGTCAGCCCTAGTTTTGGATTTTCTTAATATGTCATCAACATAGTATTCAATAATATCATACATCATATCATGGAATATGACAATCTTGACCCTCTGATATGTAGCTCCAAAATTATTAAGGCCAAATGGCATCACCTAATAATAAAATGTTCCCCATGGATTGATGAATGCTATTTTATGTTGATCTTCTAGTGCTATTCTATTTTGATTGTATCTTGAAAAACCATCCATAAGTGAACTCATTTCATAACCTATCATGGAATTGATGATCATGTTTATATTAGGAAAGGGAAAATCATATTTAGGATAAGATTTGTTGATGTCTCAAAAATTAGTATAAATTTTGATCCCTTCAAGCTTTTTACTAATAGGTACAACATTAGAGATCCATTCAGAGTAGTCAATAGATCATATACATCCTACTTCTAAGAGTTTTTCCAAATATTTTTTTATCATACCAATACAATAATGAAAGGATGCATCTTACATAGCTTTTGTTTTACTGATTTGGCATCAAAATTAACCACAAGGTGGTGTAGAACCAAGGTGGGGATGTTAAAATAGGTCCATGTAAAAATATCTACAAATTCTCTCAATAAAGCTATACAGATATCGCATTCATCCTTAGTGAGAGATGATCTTAATTTTATCTATTTTAGGTCTGATGGAGTCTTGATATTTATCTTTATTGTATCTTTGACTAGAAGGGTCAAACCATCTTCTATGATAGTAGGCAATGATTTGAACTATTGGACCATGCCAGGGTCATCTGTTAGGACTTGCTACTCAACTTCTTCTAGGCATGATGAATCTGAATCCCCTAATGGAAGATCTAGCCATGTAACAAAAATAGTAAAAAATTCTTGAATTATTTGATCAAATATTTATTATTTCTCAAAGCTAAACTCTGACCCATAGGCAAGTTCATCATTCATGGTCTCCTGGTCTAAATTTGAAGAAGAATGAACACCCCCATCTAATAGTCCTTGAGATAGGTTTTCACCACTAGACTAGCCTTTATCTTTACTTTTTCCCTTGTCAAAAGGCACCTCAAAGAGGTTTTCACTTTGGGACTTCAATGTTTTACTTATTTATTTTTGGCTAAGGGTGTTCACTCACTCTCCAAAATAGGCTATAAAATCTAATGTGATTGAGAATCCTGATTTGTGATCTCCCAATAAAACATTGTCTCTAAGGCTTAAGAAATCACATAATGCCTCATCATTCTAGAACTCATCAATTGATAAACTAGATTCTTGTTGGTCCCAATCTATCAGCTAGGGATAATACAATGGCAACAAATTGTGATGAATGGCTTGGGTAAGAGTACAAATTGAATTGTTATCAAATAGGTTGGTTTCAGCTAGGTTATCAAAGGTACGTTTATGATCAGACTCTACTTTACTGTTGGAATTATCATCACTAGTCACTGGTTATCGATTTTGAATAATAAATGTGGGGTCACCCCTAGGTGGTTTAAATCCAAGTCCATAAGGGCTTTCATACTTAGTCATGGAAATTGGCTTGATGGTTCCTTGTTGATTCAGTATGAGGCCTCTTCTTTCATAATTGTGACGCTCCATGATCCTATTGGGAATAGGATACTTTGAATATTTATAAAATTCAGGTTGGTCATCATTGTATAATCATGATTCATCCCCTTTAAGAGAGTTAGGTCCTAGGCTAGATGTTAGGACAAACATGACAAGTCCCTTATCTTTAATCTTTCATTGCTAATGCATATGTGGGATGACCTTAGGTCACTCAAAAGTTTTTAGATTCTAATGAAGATTGGAAATATGAAATGTATCATGGGTCACATATTCTCTTGATCCATTATCTAATATGGTGAAATGATTAGAAGATTTAAGAGGCAACATGTGGGAAAGGGAATCCAAGGTATTAAGATCTATGCAATTATCTGATGAAGGATCAATAAGTATAGACTTTCCTTTATCCTGCTTGGAACTTGGATTCATGCCATACTAATAATTATAGCTTGAAACTCAACTTCAAGATGCTTGCAATGTTCATATGGGTGTAAATCTCTCAGAATATTTACCTCCATACCTAAGTGGGAAAACTTAATACATTGGTGTAGTATTGATGGGACTACATGAATCTCATGTAACCAAGGCTTGCCTAGAAGCATGTTGTATGATAACTCAAGATCTAGCACATGGAAAAGTGTATCATGGGTTAAAGGCCCAATGATAAATAGAAAACTAATGGTGCCTTGTGACTCTCTTTCTTGATTATCATAGGATTTGATAATTATTATTTCTGGTTAGAGATCTGTCATTATGTACCCAAAAAAATTGATGAGCTTGAGAGACACTATGTTGAGGCCAAATCCATTGTCTATAAAGACACATTTTTATTTATGCCATCTGATACAAACCTCAATGTATAATGTGTTATTATGGAGTAGGCCAAATGAAGACATATCACTTTGGTTGAATGTGACTTGTTGAGCTAGAGCTAGGTGTCCAACCAAAGCTTGAAATTTATTAGGGTATATGTCACTAGCAATAGTAGATTAGGTCAAGAACTTATTCAAGATGTTCTTATGGACTATTAACATCCATAGAAAATATAAAATAAAAATTAGTGCTGGTGTCTTTTGTAATTATTCCATAATATCAAACTTCTTATCTTTGTCAGCAGTGAATGGTTTATTTTGAGGCTGAATAATTGGTTGGATGATACACAAAGTGGTAGATGGTTATGGGCCTGGGATAGTAATATTCAACCTCTGAGTTGTGATTGCACAATCAAGATTAAATAGTGGACCATTATTGCTAACTGATGCTGGGAATGGTGTGGAACCAAACAAGAGAAGTCTCAGTTACCAATTCACTTGTATGTGGTCACATGGCAAGGACAAGTTGTCACTATAAGATCCAAAAAGGGAAGTCCTAGTTTGTTGGTTTCCCTATATGCACTCCCAAGTAAAAGAAAGATTATCCATGTGATTTGGTTGAATATTATTGTTTAGCAATGGTCTAGGTTGATTAGTGTTTAGTCTGGGATTAATGGAGATGGTATTAATGCTACCCCCTATAATATGACATATAACCCTATTATATTCATGTGTAACTGCATGGTAGGTTTGTTGGTTTTTATAGTTTTAACCTTATTTTTGTCTATTATTTTTTCATTGTGGGTTTTACTACTGATTTTGTTGATTCTACTGGTTTGGCCTTTGATTTTGATACTGTTGATTTTCTATTGCACTAACCATTGTTGTTGTTGTTGTTGTTGATTATTCTACTACTATTGATTGTTATGTCAAGAAAAAGGGTTTTAATAGATCTCAAGAGTTTGATTAGAAGTGGAAGCACCATTATCCATTTTTATCTCCCCATTCTCCAACATATTCTTGATTAAATGCTTGATTTGGATGCATCTTCATAGATTATGCCCATTGACCTAGTGATAGTCATAGAATTTGTTTTCATAGTACGAATCAAGATAAGGAATACCTTGCAGATAATGTTTTGGTATAGGCCAACTAATCAAATTAGTAGTAGAAAGCTTACAAAATATAGATTTAATAGGTTTTCCTAGGTCGCTAAAGACATGATGTGTAGGCATAGTTCTCTTAGGAGGAGGGGTTTGCAATAGTAAGGGCTGCTACATTTATTGTACAAGTCTTGGTTGTTGTAATTGAAACATTGGTTGGAGAGGTTGATAGGTAGGAGCAAGCTAAAAATGTGTTAAAAATGATGTCTTCATATTTTGGATATGATGATATTTGGTTACTCTATTTCCCACAACATTTCTATTGCAGTTGAATTACTTCATTTTTTCATGGTTATTAGCTTGTGTTAGGTGTGATGCTTACGCTTGGATGGGAATTTGGTCATTTTCATGATTGGTACCTTGATTTTGATTAATTTAATTAAGATTTATGACTTCTTTATTGATGAGCACTCTCTCAATCAACAAACATTTATCAATGATCTCTTTAAACATATATGCACATTATAGTTCCAAATGATAGGCTATCTCACTATGAAAATTTTTGGTAAACATAATGAATAATTATTTATTTGGTAAACTATCGGTGAAATGCTTGCAAGGGCTCTCCATTGTTGTAAATAACTTACAAAACTCTCACCAACTTTTTGCTTTGCTTGTGTCAGGTCCACTAATGAAATCTCACGCTTGAGATTATAGGAAAAATGTTGCACAAATCTTTCAAAAAGATCATCAAAGTCTGTTACTAAATTCTTGGGCAACTTCAAAAACCACTCCAAGTCTTGTCCAACCAAGTTCCTTGGGAACAACAACAAAAGGTATATGTCACTATATGCCACTGGTTGACATGCGATAAATAATTTGGTCAAATGAGCCTTAGGATCACCTTTCCCTTTGTATTTATCAAATTTTAGTGGTTCATATCCTGGAGGAAATGGTATCTATAAATACTCCATGTTGAATGGCTAGGAACATACATCATCGAATTTGAAATTTTTGGTCTACTTCCCACCCTGAATGGTAGCAATTACATCCTTCATTTGTTACAATTCTTGGGAGAGAAAATTGGAAGGGATATTGGTTTGAGGGAGAATGTTGGTTTGGATAAATGGTTGAGAGGTCACAAGTGGGACACTTTGACCAAGGTATGATGGAGATACCTATTAGGGTATTTTGGTTTGGTTGGGGAATGGACCAAGAATATACATATGTGGATTGGGATGTACTTGAAATTGCACATTTGGCTACATGATATTTTGGTTTGGGTTCGTGATAAAGGTTTGACTTGGGGGATTTTATGTTTGGGATGGAGGGATATAACTATACTATGCCTATTGTGGTTGAAAAGGGACATACTACCGACTAATCAAAACTTTCTATTGAGTGGAAACTTGTGGACCAAGACCCTACCTCTAGATTTGTGGCACATTTTGAACTAATGGTTGTCTAGTAGGTACCTAAGAAACATGAGGACCCCCTTATTGTATGAATCCTTATGAGGAAGTAAATGTAGGTTGTATATTTTACATCTGTCATTGACTAATATTTCCACATTATTAACTAGTCATTACTTGGTTTTGGATGGGCATATTAGTTTGTAACTAAAAAGGTATGTTCATCATTATCTGGTGAGGTGGAATATTAGTTGCTCCTAATTGAGGTGGCAATGTATTCATCCTTTGTTGTGTTAATACACTAGACTATATCTGATATTTTGGAATACTAATTGATACCTATTAAGGGGGAGTAAGATTCATTGCATTCTATCATTGAGATGTGATATTGGTCATTGTTTGATTACCTAACCTTGTAGGTTGCATAGTTGAGGAAGCAATTGGTTGAGGATGGGGTGTGAAAACTCTTATTCCTTGGTATGATAATCTACTCATGAGATTAACTATAGGTACATGTTGTTTTTTAGTTGTTTGTGCATTAGTACCACTTTGATCAAGATTGGATGCTATTTACACATTGTCAACTATGTTTGGCTCACTATTCAATGTAGAGGCTAAAGACACTTCTTCAATAATGGGCATATGCATCAGGTTATCTATTAAAGTAGTTTATACAAATGGGTCAAAATTTAGATTCTCTTATCCAATTTACTCTGTCATCACTCCTATTGAAGGAACTAGGTCAATGAGAGGCTTATTTACCATGTTCATCTAATTGAAATCATGTGTTAGATTTAGATATATTTGATATACTATTTCCATTTGGTTAAAGTGATATTCCTTGACATTTTTACCTTGATTGGATATATTAGGATTTTGGTACGTCGTTTGGACTAGAGCCATAGGATTGCTAGCAAAAGCCTGTTGATCATAAATGATATTTGGGGCACTCTTACTAGACTCGATAAATTTTCATGAGGTAAGTCTACTAAAAATTAGCCCCTACCTCTATGGCTCTAACCAAAATCTCATCTTTGTTCTCTTAAAAATGTCACTCAAAAAAAAAAGATCATATATGGAAGATATATTAGTAGAATATGACTATTGAAGTACTCGCTGATCCACTACAAGTATTATAGCTAAGTATTACACAGTTTATTCTTGGTCCTATTCTATGTAAGGTGGTGTGTTAACCAAATAGTTAGCCAATGGATCTTGGTTTTCTGCCCCTAATGGAGTATTTTAAGAGGGATAAGAATCCATCTTATAAGCAATATTATCTACATAGGGGTCTTGCACCATTTCATCTTACGCAACCACATTACAATCCCTAGATTGTACATGAGTCCACTACAAGTGTAGGAATACATGTTAGGATCCATAGTCAATGATTTGTGATAAAATTTCAAAGAGTTCTACAAACTCTAAAAAGGATAATGTCTAAAATAGATGATGTTCCAACTTGGTCTAGATTTGTCAAAAGGATCAAAAGGTTTATGTAAGTATTTATGAGGAAATGGGCTACTGTAAAGTATCTAACATTTCACTATTTACATAGAGGTAAGTAAGTAAATAGACCAAAAAATCAAAATACCAAACTCTAAGGTCAAAGTGTTTCAAATCAGTCTAATCTAGGAATTTAAAAGTTGCTAGGTCTTTTGGCCAGATGTGGTGTCAACAACTAGGCTCAAAAAAGGCATGTGCTAGGACTCTTACCCAAATAGCATCAAAAGCTAGACTTTGAAAGTAGATGAAAGTTTTAATCTAACAAATTTGAAACACTTCTAATAAACACTAGGCATTCAATTTTTGGATATGAACTTGGTCAACTAGGTATAAGGTATGAAACAAAAGGCACTTTAAAAATAATTTATTTTCTCCTAAATAATGGTATAAAATTTAGTTCTTTTGACAAATAGGCTAGACAAAGGTGATCAGTATAATTATGCTTTAGACAAGGATCAAAAGTACACTTGGATTGGCCTGAAAACATAGGAACAAATTTGGAATTCTATGTAAGAGGGTCCATGAAATAATATTTGAAATGTTTTGGGTAGCGTAACAATGCTATGCTACCCACAAAGGTGTGATAAAAAGTTTGTTTAAAAAAATCTCTAAGGCAAATATGTTTTCCTACAATTTTGATATCATAACAATGCCTTTCTTGACTCAAAATGTTGTGGTGTATAGACTTAAAGTGAAAGTGTTTAGCACAAAATAGCTTAAGTCTATTAAGTAATGGTAATGATTTTAAGTCTTAAATATCCTTCAACTAAAATTGGAAATTAAATCTAAGTTCCCTTAAGTTTAGTGCAAATGGTGAACCCACTTAACACATCAACCCTATCAACTTGTAAAGGTGTAATTTTGAAGTTAAATTATAAGTGAAGGACTTAAAAAACTTTAGTAAAGGTCTAGACTCAATTCGAAAGCATAACTGTGCTAAAGTGGATGATATGACTCTCAAGATTTTGATGAACTTTGAACAAGGCAAATGGATGATCTCACATGAGCAGCATAACGCCTCTTTGTTCAAAGGAAAATTTGGACTATGTGTTTGGTTTGGATTGTTTGTTTACACCAAGTTTTTGACTCCACATAAGACTTTAAACTAGGACAAGATGAGCTAATTAATCTCCCTTAGATCCTAAACTAACAAGGTTTCTTTGTATTATTGGAATCCATCAATATACATCATTTGAGAGGATTTTAAGTGTTCATCCATAAGTAAATACACATTATATAGTAGGGTTTTTACACCCCCCTTCTCTCAATTGATAGTACTGTGACATGAATCTTGAGGTGCACCTTACACCTACAATACTTTCATGATCAGTGGGGATTTGTCTAAGATCTAACAAGTTTTTGAATGATCTAGGGAAATCAATTACACAATGACTTTCATGCCAAATAATGCAAAAAAAAAAAAACAGATTTTGGGTTTGTATCACTTGGCTTGTTGCAAAAAGGTCTAGTCATTTTTTCAACCATTACATCCTATTATTTGCTTAGTGTAGTGTGATGTCTAAAGTTCCACTATGTCTCATGTGTAACTCTAAAGGAGCAAAATGAAGTCAATACTGGGAGATGAAACCCTAGGTCAAAGCTTCCCTAAAGAACTTACGGGAGGTGATGAGGTCTCCCACGTAAGCCAAAATGCATAAAAATAAATAAAAGCATAAAAGTAGAAAGACTTTAGGGTCATTTTAAAGGTCACCTAAACTTTGATGAGTTTTTAGGGAGTGCTTTAGGTGACTTTCTTTCTAAGCCTTGGACTAGAATATTTGTAATAGGAATGGCACTTTTGATTCCAAGGGTTCCCTATAGGGGAAAAATGGAAGAGCATCACACAACATTCCTCTTTTTGCCAAATAAAATCTAACTAAACAACTATTGCAAACAAAAATTGACAAGTGTGTTCAATTTTAAACCCAAATAAAATGTTTGGTGGTGTTCAGTTGACCCCTTGGTCTTAGTTGAAAACTTTGAAAATATTCACCAAAAACATCTAAAAATTCTTTGTTAAACACCAAAATAAGGTTCCTAATCAATATTTAAGCATTAAAAAGTGATTTAAACATGTTTTGAGTAAATATCTTGCTTGGTCCTATAATAAAATTATTAACATGCCATTTAGCTTTGAATGTCTTTTGAGTGTGAAACACTAAACTTTGGAAAAGTAGCTCTCAAGTCTATGTTTTTAGAAAAACATAGTGACCAACGTCGGTTAATACCATCGATGTCAGTTATGGATAAATGAGATCTAACTAATGTTGGTTCTGATGACTGATGTCAATTAGGTCAGGTAACTGATATCAGTATTTCTACTGATGTTGGTTACTATGTAAAAATTGTGGCAACCAAAAATGACAAAATAAAGTTAGAAAATCAATTTACAAGAGTTTTAAATGCTTAAATAAATATTTTAAAGTTTCAAAAGGATCTCCTTCATGTGTAGGATGCATCTAGTCCCACCAGGCATGCCATTATGTGATCTAGGAATTTGACTCAAAAGAGGATGGTTAGTATGGTGTTAGTTCTAAAATGAACACAAAATGAAATAAACACACTAATAACATAACATATATAGGCCTAGACACTAAGGAGAGCTTAGTTAACAAAATAAAATGACAAGAACAACTAAAAATCAAGGGATCAAATACAAGAATTCCTTCACCTTCCTTGGATGCTCCAAATGCCTTTGTAGCAGTGGCTTTCTCAACTTGTGCTCATGAAGTCCTTAACAATGGAAGCTTGGCTACCTCCATCTCTCTTTGGAAACTTTGGATTTTGGCTTGGATTGGAATCAATTTTGCATGGTAACAATAGTTTTATGAAGATTTTGGAACCAATCCTACATTATAACTTTACACAAATTAAGCTTAGAAAAGATGTTGTGAGGCCTCCTATTTATAGATTTTTGGATTTGATCAAAATCAACCTTAGCTATCCATCTCAAGATTGAGATGTGTGGTTGAGGATTAATTAAATTTTTTTAATTAAGTTTGTAATTATCCTCATCATGAAATTAGAAGAAGGGGCAATTAAGAGGCATGGAGGGCATCATGGAAGGCATTTATGAGGCATGGAGGGCATGAATCCTGATAGTTGTGGAATTTATGGCCTAGGGATGTCTTCTTAAGAAATGAGGCAACTTGATGATGAAAATATTCAATATTCATTTCCAAAAATAAGTATTCAACAAGTTTCCATGGAATTTTTTATTAGGCCTTGATATGGGTTAATTAGCTCTTAAACATGATTAAGCACTTTGTGCACAAATTACTCAAATTGACTAGAATGTCTTATTATTGGTCCTTAATTTGACTAGATTAGAATTGGAAGTCACTATCATATGTGTTAGATGAATATTATCATTTAGGATGTTACCAAAAACAAATGACAAAGGCATGCATCTTGTGTAGAATATTTGATAGGAAAGAGCAATCTAGATCACGTGGTTGCAAAATTGGCATTTTGACTCGAAATGAACTAATCAAAGTTAGCTAGCCCATAAATTGCATTGCCTTATTTAGGGATACCCTAGACAAAATCAACACTTGAATATGTCATTTTCACATCATTTAGTGTGGTTTAGTGTTTTTAGGCCAAATTATGCATTTTTAGTGGAAATTGGCCAAAAACCTGATTGGAGGTTATCGGTGGCTAGTTTTAGGTGTCTACATGGTTCAATTATAGAAGGGTTTTGATAAGTTTCTTGAGGTAGGTTGATGGTTGTCGAGACAAGGGGAAGCCTTAGAGGTAACCAAGTTAGGGTTTTGACAGTCAAATGTCTATGTATGGTCAACAAGTGTTTAATGGAGAGAAAGGTGTTTGGAGTTGCATAACTCCAACATTAGAGGGGTTATGTGAAGATTCAGAAATGGGTGAAGGATTTAACCTAATAAAATTTAAACTACTAAAATTATGTAAAATACAAGATACTTATCTTAGTTATTGATGGCCTGAAGAAGTCTCGAGTTGAGGTAAAGTTTCTTGAGAGCCTAGAGCTATGTGGGTAGAGTGACAGTACTTAAATATTTTGTATTGGGATGATGAAGTGCTTTCTAAGTCTTTGGGCTAGTTTTTGTTTGGCTTTAGTTCACCAAGATTTATTTCATTCTTACCCTAAGTAATTTCCATTTCATCCTCCATCATTTCCAGCTCTTTGGCATGTGTCTTTGGCTAACTTTATGTAACTATCAATTGTCCTAGTCAACCATTACTATTCAAGGTTCTACCATCAATGGTTAGGGAGAAGAGGTTAAAAATGGCTAAAATTAGCCATTTTCACTAATGATTTGTAGTTATATCATTAGGAAATGGTCTAATGGTATTTAAAGGGACATGGGGATGCATGAGGAATAAGTCTAAGTGGTTAGGGAATTAAATGTTAGGGTGGAAATGGCCTCTGGGATAGGTGTCAATAGGTTAGCCATGGGCTTAGATAAGTGAGGTGGAAATAAGATTTAACTAATTTAACTAAATGATTAAATTAGCTAAAGGGGTAAATGGAGCTAAAGGTGTAAATTAGTGAAAGGGTATGTTAAAAGGGTAATATAATTAAAGAGGGTCAAACGGGTGGTTTAAATAGTAATGCAACATCTAGAGCCATAGTGTATGGTTTTCTAGTGTCTACAATGACAATGGTATAGTTTTCTAGTCCACTAAATTTATAAAATGGGCTTATGATAATCAAATAAAAATCAAGTTCTATTCAAACTATTATCGACAAGTGAATGGATTTATTAAGTCTACCCAAAAATATTATGGATTCCATTAATAAATTAGCATAACACCAAAAGAATGGCATCTCTTACTAAAATATGCACTATAGACATATAGAAAAAGGTGAAAGTAAGACCTCAAGGCTTCACCTTTTCTATTAGTGTATGGGAAATAGATAATATTACCCATTAATATTAAAATATCAACATCTCAATTCATACAAGAGTATGTGAAGATGAAAGAATAAAATCTACACTACTTGACATAGTCCAAATGGAGGATGCAAGAACTGAAGTACTGCACAACTTTAGTAAACATTAATATATTTTCAAAAGCTCATTTGACAAAAGATCCAAGATTAAAGCCTTCTGGATTTCAGTCTTAATACTTCTATGGGATAAATCACATGATAAAAAAGGAAAACATGATAATTTTAATCCTTTGTGGATTGTAACATATCATATATTAGAGATCCTGGGTAATAATGTCTTCTAATTGGAATACCTCCAAGGTAATTTTCTGGATTTTCTAGTCAATAGATAGTTTTCTAAACATTATTTCATGCTGCTACAAATTGAGATGCCTCATAGTGACTATAAGTGGAGATGTATATTTAGGATTATAGTAGGTTTCATGTTTTTTGGAATATATTTCCTACTTTATAGAATAATTTTATTGCTTTCTAGGTTAGGTTTCATGCTTTCTATGATTAGTCTTTCCTGCTTTCTATATTTTGCTTTGATTAAATTAGTTGTTATGGTTTTTAGATTATTTTTCTAAAAATTTAAAACAAACCAACTGATTTTATTCATCGAGATTACAAAATCCTTTCCAAAAAAAGGGGATGATTCATAAGGATGCACAATTGGTTCTCATAAGGATTTATTCTGATAGTATTATAACTTCTAGGGTTGAGGTGTGTGTTATGATTGAATTAGGCTCTTCTTTGACTAAATGAGTCTACTGGACTCTAGGATTTACTCTGATATAATCATTAAACTTTTAGAAACACTTTCTATTTCCAAATATAAACTACACTATTACATGTACAAACTTAGATGGGAGATAATGAACATAGAAATGGATACACATTGACTGGGACATTGATTAAAATAAGTTTTCGTATACATACACCTAGCGAATGGTGATTCTTAACCCTTATTATATTTATGTTTCATATATATATATAAGGATTCAATAAATCTCTACTGAAGCTATGGATGCCTGGTTGGTAATAGAGTAAAGATTTTAGTGGAATCAAAGATATATTTATTGGTGATATGGATGCCTGGTTGGTAGTATAGCAATTCCTAGGCTTTCCTTATTGTTTGGTTATGAAATTTGAGATCAAAATGAAACCTATAGTGTCTATCCAAGACTTTGTCAAATCTCTCATAACAAGGGGAAATTAAATTTCAATAAATCACACACTCAAATCCAAGAAATGGAAAGGGTTAACATATTGCATGAGGAAGTAGGAGTCTTTTTAAAGGTCTAGTTTATTTATTCTTTTCTAAGAAGGGAAAAAGTTTTATTATACTATATTACTAAGCTTTTGGGTTCTCAAATACTCAGGAGTATTTCCCCCATTGAGTTTCCATTTGTTGTGCCCTAACACACACACACCCCATTTTCAAAATTTAAAAAGGGACCCATTTGATGATGGAATATTATTATTTAAGGTCTTATAAACAATAATTTTATGACATAGATATATAAAAGAGAAAACTTAAGGAATTTATATGATGCTAAAAAAATTATGTGCCTCTCTTGATCTCTATTGTTTGCTTGACTTGATTGACATGATTTAATTCTAATTTTACAATGTTTTTAAAGTTATGAAAGAATAAAAACTATGTATAAGACATACTAAATGATTTAATTTTCACCATAAATTTTCCTTTAACTTATGATTATATGTACACTTTATTTATGACTAAAAGGGTAAATTGGGATGACATGTTATGATTTTAGTGGGTTCTTTATCTACCTATCTTGAGTAGGCTATTTCATACTTGGGTATTTCCCAAGCCTTCATGAGTTCATTTTTACTTACCATGTAGGATCAGTTAACTAAATTGGAGTCTAATTAGAGAATGCAAGTCACCCAGAGGTGATGTTAGTAAATCCCTTTGTATAGAATGTCCTAGGAAATTAGAGTAGTGAGAGTCATTCATGTGTCATCATCACACTAGCCTTGAGGTGACATCAACATAACCCTTTGTATATAAAATATTGAATAAGTGGAGTAGAGATATCCATACACATGTAATCATCCTACTACTTTGGAGGTTACGTTAACATAACTATTCATATGAAAGTCCTGATCAAGTAAAGTAGTGAGAGTCATCCATGTGTCATCATCCTACTAACTTGTGACCAAAGAGAAAAATCATACCAAGCCATAACTTATCTATGAATGAATTAGTGATACTTAAATACATGTATTTAATATATACAAGAGTGAATAATAAAGATACAAATACTAAGCCCAAAGGAGTGTAAATAAGACATGTCACATATAGATGACTAATCATCTAAGAGAATGTAGAATAAGCCGCATGGTAGTAAAAGTTATAGAAGTTGATATTATTAAATTCAAGTGTAAATAATAAATAAGGAAAAGAGAAAAGGTCATCTTTGAAATTAATTCAAATGAATTAGTGAATTAAGGCATTCAATCTCAAATCCAACACAACTAAAGCAATATACTTTGGATTGACATTTCCACTCTAATCACATTACTTTCAAACAATCAACTTAAACCTAAAAATTCTTAACTCTTTTACAACCAAGTAATTATAGATTTTCACAAAGAAAAGAATTTGAAAATAATAAATTCAATGGTTTCTTCATCTTGAATCCAAGTTCCCTCTACATACTCAATTGTACGATCAATTGAATACACTGACATGGTATTTGATTCAATAGCTCTCAACCATGAGTTCAAAAATTATTCTTCCATTTAGGATGTGGTCAAAGTAGTCAATCCATACATGGTTGAGGATCAACTTTATATTTTCACATATAGATACAAGGATGAATTTTTATCCATAAAAACACTCGGTATTCACAATGCAATAACCAAACTAGAGGTAATGCCTTGCATTGACCTATTATTTTATTTATTCATGAGTGGCAAGGTTACTAGGAATATATTTCACTGTAGGATTTTCAAAACACTAGTTTCATATATCAATGGAAATGCATTTGAAATGTATTACATTTTACATGTGTAATAAATGAGTTATAAGCAAGATATGCTAAATTCATGGATTCTTAAAAACAACATCAAAAACAAGTTGGAAGAGTGGGCTGCAACCCAAGTAACTTTACAGTTCAAATCCCTACCTTAGCTATCCCTATTTTTATCTTCAAGAAATGGGTGATAATCACCATGGACCTATTGAATAGAATTTGTGGCTTCTCAACCATTACTTACATTAATGAGGTATACTTACATTAGAAAGGTATGGGTCCATTTTATTGGAAATAATTTTAACATCCAAAAATATTATATCCTTATGATAGATTATCAGCTCTAACTTGATTTTAAGAATCACAAATTTGGGAAGTTTACCAAATGGTAACATATACATGATGTCTTATATGGTATATGTGGTGATTTCAACTATGCATTCATCCTATCAAAAACCCTAGAAACCATCTCCAGACTACCCCAAAAATAGGATGTGATGAGTTTAATATTCTCCATGTGCAGAGATTTAGAAAGAATATGAAAGGTTAATTGAGACCTTATACCTTATGGTATATTAGTAAATATATGAAAAGAACATAACTAAGCTATCTAATCCCATAAATAAAACCATTTAAAATATGGGTGATTATTGGTTGTAACTTGAGTGCACTATAATCATGATTGAAGGCACTAGGGAGCACCCTTTTATACCTACCAAAGATTGTGCCTGATGAATTAGCTGCACAAGAAATTACTGCTCAATTGGATGACAACATTAAAACTAAATTGAGGAAGAATAAGTAAGCATATATCCATCTAACACCTCTTAGTATTTACAAAATGTAGTACATAAGGTGGGAACACCTCCAAGTTTTTTGAAATATTATGACAAACTATGGGTTTAAATCAACACCCTTCAAACACTAGGACTTTAGAAAAAATGTCTGAGAACATATCAAAATATATGAAATAAAAGTGAGAATCAACTATGGACATCAATATTATGATCATGATAGTGTGTTCATGAATGCATAAGATGATATTAACATATCTATAAGGATGTGTAGGGTCAAAATGTCCATGATTATGATACATAAGATCTAGTATGATCATACTATCACTAAAGAGGATGCTAAGAAAATTGAGAAGGAAGAATGCTTTTCTAGATGTATTCATAACCTCCTTACTTAGGAAAAAGTATAAATATATGAACAAGATATCCCATCTAGGGTAGCTTGTGTTGAAGAAAAATCTAGAACACCTCCAAGTTCCCCTACATTCACAATTACTACTACTCCTCCCTAGTGCATAACTGAAGAGTAGAGACCTATAAGTCCTATCACATAAATAAATATCATAGACTTACAAGTCCCATCACATCAACTAGACTTTTATCCATGCATATTTTACCTACATTAACCATAATACAAGAGGTAAGCATACCTACTTTATTATCACATGTTTTTATTATTCCTCCCCTTGGGTCACCACCTATTATGACAATAACACAATCATTGGTAGTACTTAAATCCACTAGATTTCCATATTCATCACCCATAATTCATCCAATGTTCAGCACTCCTCCCATTCCCTCACCATATGCCACCACTCCATCCCATTCATCTCTCATTCCACATTCTATAGGGCTAGCCTCTATTTCTCCCAAACCAATAATCACGTATACAAGGAAGCCCAAGACTCCTCTTGTTTCACCTTAAAAGGTGGAAGTGGAGGATAAACAAATTATTTTTCCCAAGGAAAGGGAAGAGAAAAGAAAGGGGAACTAGGGTTATAACCTATTAATATTTATGATAGTGATGAAGAGTATAAAATTTGGGGAGATGAAGAAGAATGGGTGTCTAAGACTGACATAGATTATGTGATTACACAAACATATGAATGAGATGAATGGATGACTAAGGAAAGCACCCAATCAGGAGGAATAAAACTATTATAAGAATCTGAATAATTCAACCAGGGAGATGGTAGCTTAGTGTCTATTGAATTATTATTAGATAGATAAGGAGATGTATAATCAAAACTATAGATTAAAACATAGGGGCCATCCCAAACTACACCTTCAAGCTCTCCACCTTAGGCCATTACAATGAAAACTATAGAAACCAGTGCCCCACTTATCTCTCCCCAATATGTAAGTCCTCCAATTCCTCATTATTTAATAACTCCCTTAGTTATTGTAGCTATAATTAGTGTAGTAGATTATTTGCATTCTTTAAGTCAAATAAACCCACCTCAGGTAGTTACAATTCCAATTCTATCTACTACATCCCATCTTAATACTATGGTCCCTACCATTACTAGTAGTATTACTAAGGATGCATCTAATTCTATCACTGATTATTTGAAAAACCTATTGAGTATCCCAATAACCTATATATTATTTATTGGAACCAGTCCTCAGTCCCTTGAGCTTAAAAAGGGTACATTTTGAAAACTTGGTGTCCACATCAATTTTTTCTTCACGATCCACCCATCTTAAGTTGACTACAAAAATAAAGATGACTTTTGTCAAAGCATTTCAGATAGACTCACCTATGGTTTTAATTCACAAATTAATATAGGAGGCCAAATATTTAATTAATATACCTATCCAAAGATAGGTTAATATGTAGATGAAATTTATTCCTCTTTTCCCTATAGTAGGAACATATTACCCTATTTCCATGCTTCCTCTAATGAAATCCCATTTAGATACTCCTATAAGACAAGTATAGAAAATAGGGAAAGCAAAGAAAATAAAACAAGTTGAATTGAGCATTCCTTCCTAGATTCAATAATTACAATAGGAAGAAGTAAGAAGATAGGATTTAATGATTACTAAGAAACCCACACTCAAGTTTCATTTTTATATATAGACTAACACCTTGAGAAAGGTTACGAGAAATATTTTTGTTACCAAAGGCAAACAATTTGAGTTGGAACAAAGAGAAGACATATTCTCTTTGACAAAGAGGAGAAAATTAAATCCCTCAGACCTAGACATATATAGAGAGGATCCTTACACTTTTGTAGATGTTGATAGATGGGTTATAAAATAAATTATCAAAAAAATTTAACAACATATTTAAAGGCTGCTAGAAATGATCACCATCTCAGCTCCTAAGGAAATTATGGAAAATTTGTAGGGAACAACTAGGAAGTTGTTTGATACTATTAGTTTAATAAGGTCTACAAATGCCACATCCTATCCCAAGTGGAAAGATATTACTCAATTATTGAATAAAATAAAAGACATTGATGGTAAGCTGCACTTCATAATACAAGCAATCATGAATAAGGATTATGCTCATTTGAATTTAATAATAACATCTGAGGTTACATGGGTGAAAAAATAAATTATTTACATAGAGGACAACTTACTTGAGTGGTATCAAGAGATGCAAACTCTAGTTCAATAATTCATAAATTAAGAAAGAGAGGCAGTATCTATCCTGGTAGATCTAGGAGTCACTCAGGTAGGCACTATATAGGGGAAATTAGTCCCTAAACCCAATTTTAAAAATATTTTATGAACAAAACTTGACAACTTTAGAGCTTAGATTGAAGGAATTATTTATATAATCAATGATGAAATAATAAAATTGGTTAAATTTTTAAGAGATAAAATTTGAGAAACTAAGGAACTACATACTAATGTCATAGATACATTGGGAACACCCAAGAAGTTGATGGACAAGATCCTAAAATTATTCAAGAGAGATTTGTTCAATTTTAAAACCATAGAAATTGACTTATAGGAAAGCCATGAACTATATCTATAAATAGAAGCCACAAATCAAAAAAATTAAGTAGTAGGGGTCATGCCTACTCTACCTTAAGTTAATTAGTTTTCTAGTTACACATTAGTGTAGACATAGATGGGGCCCATCTACATGACACTTATAGTAATTACTACCATAACTACATTGGTAGCCATTTTTGGTGTAGCTATAGTTTCACTACCTATTATAGTTGTAACTTAAGTTATAACTCTAGTTCCACTTACTTAAACTTATATAATATCTATGCTATAGTTATCTTCTTATAGTGGTGCCACATACACACCTTTCTCAATATATATATGTATTTGTGACTTAAATTTTTAGGGTTATGGAGTTCAAGCCATAGGTTGTTAAATGGTTTGAGTATAGTAATTCAGGGTATAAAATATGTAATAAATACAACCACTAATTTTTGAAAAATTGACCTAGTTTTACCTTTCTAAAAATAGAAATAAATGATGAAAACAAGTACTTAGTTAGAAATTGACTGAGATAAAAGATTTGGAGGTTGAAAACTAGGATATGAGCTGATATAAGTTTCATAGATATGATTTAAGTGTCAAAACCCTTCTTAGATAGTAGTGCCCTAACTATATAGTAGTATTAATGGTGCTAGTATCCTAATTTTGATACTAGTGTCATTTATGCATAGTTATTCTAATATTCTAGGTATACCTATGTTAGAGTTTACCAAGCCTATTCCTATGCACACAAGTTATAATTCCTCATTGGTGAACTATTTTGACTAATTTTTACATGTAAAACTTAGACCTCCATGTTGTTAAGGTATATGATTGGCACAAGTATCAAAGTGTGATGTTAGTGTGGTAGGTTAGACATCTTAAACACCTCATTGTGATGAAAGTTGCCTACATACCAATACTTTGAGGAGGGATCATGCCCAATGTAGTTATCCCCACCTAAGTGCTAGTCCAAGTGCCAGTGAAACTAGTATGAATGTTGGTTTGAGTTATTTGAGTGAGACTTGAGACTGTAGATTTGTGTATTCTAAGCTTGGGATTATTGTAGATGATAGTATTCATAATTAGGGAAGAATAATGATTAATAACCTTGATTGTGCACAAATGATTTTGAGTTAATTTTTTTTATCTGCATATGATTTTCATCTAGTGAATAAAAGGCTAAAAGTCATGTATATATCTATTCTAGTTCTTGTAAAGGTCTTAAAAGGTCTAGGTTGTTGAAAAAATAGTCATTGATGTCAAAGGTCTAGCATTATTGGTGATAAAGGCCCCATTACATTTAATGATGTTTATAATAGTTATATCTTGGCTAGTGTGTATTAATATTTATTTAATATTAATGAATATATTTTTGGTTTCATATAAGACAAAAGAAGGGCCCATAGAGAAGTCAAAGAGTTAAGGGGTAAAGACAAAAGAAGAATGGGATGCATTTTCCCATGAAGAGTCATCTTGGGGAATTCCAAGAGTCACCAAGTGAAGACAAAAGAGTAAGGACACAATTTATCATGAAGGGACACTTTGAAGAATATGAAAAGTCACCAAGGTAAAGACAAAAGAGGGAAGGATGCTTTTACTCATGAAGGGTCACCACATGATTTTTCAAATGGAAGGATATGAATGGTCATGCAAGATTTTCACCATTTTCCATGAGGATTGAAGGGTCACAAAGGGTGAAGTCCAAAGGTCATTTGGAAAGATATAAATAAAGGCTTGAGAAGCCATTTGTAATGTGTGAGATAAATTTTATTTTGATATTGTAATATCTAGCTTATAAGAGTGAGTATGATTTGAATTTGTTATATCTAGCTTAGAAAAGCAAAGGTGAGAGAGGAAAGAGATATTGTAATGAACTATCATTTGTTGAGATAGCAACATTGAGAGATAGTTGTGTGGTATACACAAAGGGGTTGGTGCTCCTGTGGGTTAGTGCTCACTAATTATTGCTATGTTGGTGCACAACAAAGGGGTTAGTGCTCATGTGGGTTGGTGCCTAAGAATTGTTGTTATGTTGGTGCAAAGTAAAGGGGTTGATTCTCCTATGGTTTGGTGATCACAAATTTTCGTTATGTTGGTGCTCAATGAAGGGGTTGGTGCTCTTGTGGGTTGGTGCTCACAAATTATTGCTGTGTTGGTGCTCCTGTGGGTTGGTGCTCACGAATAGTTGATATGTTGGTGATAAGCAAAGGGGTTGATGCTCCTACAAGTTGGTGCTTGTGAATATTGTTTGAGTTGGTGCTCATTCATATACTTGAGATTGTTCTTTGTGGTTTTTCCCACATTGGGTTTCCACGTTATGTCTGGTGTCTCTCTCTATCTTATGTGGTGTTTATTTTTTCAGTTTTATTGCATATCTTGAATGTTTGGTTAAGTGTAATTTGATTAAGGGAAAGTTTTATAAGATATATGATATACTTATTCACCCCCCTATCATTATATCATGTGCTTAACAATTGGTATCAAAGTAGGTTCTTTTTTGAAAAATTTATATAGCTTAAAGGTAGATCAGGAAAGCACAAGATGGCCATACATGAAGGTGCCTCTGCAAGAAAAATAATAGTTGATCAAGAAGAAGAAGAGGATGAAGCCAAAGTGAATCTAGAAAGAGAACTCATTTGTGCCTTAGAAGAGTTAAAAGCTGTTGAATAGAAAAATTGAAGATTGAAGCGCCATATTGAGAAAAATGAAAAGGAGTCAAAGGAGATAATTAAAGATCTACAAGCACACTTTGAAGAATACAAAAAGAATGAAGAAGATATAATGGCACAGTTGAAAATAGTAAGAAAAGAATGTGAAAGGTATGTTATTGAAATTGCTTCTTTAAAAGCAGATCTTGATAAAACAAATAAAGCAATCAATGATAGAGCAGCCAATGATCCCAAATTTGAGAATAACACTAATATGCTGAATAAGATATTAGAAATCCAAAAGGAAATATTAGATAAGATAGGTATCAATTTTGAAAATAAGAAGAGCTATGTTGAACCTCTTACAAAAGAGGAAACAAGAAGGGAAGAAGTCAAGAATACAAAGGACATTTTAAATAAAGAAGGCTGGAAGGAACAAAGCTACAAAAGGCAATCAAGTCATAGATACACAAATATGTCCTATTGTTATGATTACTATTTTTATTGTAATGGATATGGTCATAAGAAATTAGAATGTAGAAAAAGAGCTAACAATCTCAAAAATAAAGAAAAGGAAAGTCATGTATAGTCAAGCAGAAGCTACAACTCTTTTGCTCCTGTATCAAGCTTTGATGAAGAGGCCATAATTTGTTACAATTGTAAAAACTTTAGACACATATCTTGGTATTATAGAAGCATGTCTGAGTCAGTCAAGAAGGACCAGAGTTTCAAGTCTCCATTCATCAAGAAAAAGGTTCAGACATAGTAGAAGAAATAACTTGAAGATTCTATATTGGTCCAGATAGCTTTGCATGCGAGAAATGAAGAAAATCCATGGTTCATTGATAGAAAATGTTTAAGGCACATGATAGGAGACAAGAGTAATTTCATAACCTTGAAGAAGATCAATGGTGGCAAAGTGAAATTTGGAGACAATACTACTGCCATAATTGATGAAAAAGGTACACTAAGTTTAGATAATGGTAGAACTAAAATTGAAAATGTTTTATATGTAGAAGGTCTTAAGAATAATCTTTTAAGTGTAAGTCAAATTTGTGATCAGGGGCACACACTAAAGTTTTATGTAAAAGGTTGTGAAATTAGAAGAAAATATTCAGATTTATTGGTTGTAGATGCTCAGAGAATAGGTAATAACTTGTATATGCTATCAAATAGCAAAGGTCAAAAATGTTATTTGAGTCAAATTGAAGAAAGTTGGCTATGGCATAGGAGAATGGGGAACATAAATTTTGACAATATTGTCAACATCAGCAAAAATCAAGCAGTTAGGAATCTTTCAAAGATTACAAAGCCATCTAACATGCTTTGTGAACCTTGTTAGCATGGGAAGCAGACTAGAAGGTGGTTCAAAACAAAAGAGTACTCAACCACTCAGATGCTATATCTTGTTCACACTGACCTATGTGGACCTATGAGGACTCAAATTACTCAAGGTGATAAATATTTCATGTTGCTTATTGATGATTTTTCATGTATGACTTAGGTAATGTTTTTGAAGAAAAAATCAAAAGCTTTTAGATAGTTCAAAGCACTCAAAGCATTAGTTGAGAATGAAACTAATTTAAATATTAAGTTTCTAAGATCATATCAAGGAGGAGAATTCATGTCAGATCAATTTATTAAGTTTTGTGAAGATCATGGAATAAAGAGACATTATTTAGTAGCCAAAACTCCACAACAAAATGGAGTAGTTGAACAAAAAAATAGAATAGTTTAGGAGATGGCAAGGACAATGCTAAATGAATCCAAGATAACAGATAAATATTAGAGAGAGGTAGTTGGTAAAATAGTGCATATTTAGAATAGATCTTTATTAAGAGTCAATAGTGACAAGACTCTTTATGAGCTATGGAAAGACAAACCAACAACAATTGATTATTTCAAAGTTTTCGGTAGCAAATGCTTCATAAAGAGAACTAATGAAAAACTTGGCAAGTTTGAATCCAGAGCAGATGAAGGTATATTTATTGGTTATTATTGCAAAAGTAAAGCTTATAAATGTTATAACAAAAGAACCAAGAAAATTACTGAAAGTGCAAGTGTCAGGATAGAAGAAAATGGAACACAAAGAATCAATGATCCAGTAGACATTCCTGAAATCATTGAAAAGGAAGGCTTTGAAGAATTAGATGAAGACAAGGAGAAGGAGAAGGAGAAAAAGGGAACCAAGACTCCATCTAAATACATTCAGAGAAATCATAATGAAAATGACATCATCAAGGACATAAAAGAAGGAATTCACACCAAAAGAATGATGGTAAGTGAATCTGAGCAAGTTAATTTCTCTTTGTTATCTAAAATTCAGCCTAGCACTTTTTTCGAAAGCTAGACATGATGAGAATTGGGTTAAGGCTATGGATGAAGAATTAAATCAAATAGAAAATAATGATACTTGGGAATTAGTGCCTAGACAAAAAGATCACAATGTGATAGGAACAAAATGGGTTTATATAAATAAGTTGAATGAAAATGGAGAAGTGACCCAAAATAAAGAAAGATTAGTGTGTAAAGGATATGCTCAGATTGATGGAATAGATTTTGAAGAAAATTTTGCACCAGTGGCAAGGTTAGAGGCTATTAGAATGTTTCTTGCATATGCAGTGTTTAAAAATTTCAAAGTATTTTAGATGGATGTAAAATTTACCTTCCTTAATGGGAATCTTGAAAAAGAGGTCTACATTGAGCAGCCTAAGGGATTTATTCTCTCGAATATTAGTAACCATGTATGTAGATTAAAGAAAGAATTGTATGGATTAAAATAAGCTCCCAAAGCTTGGTATGCAATACTTGATAAGTACCTACAAGATCAAGGATTCAAGAGAGGATTTACTGATAGTAATCTTTACATCAAAATAAAAGGTGAGCATTAATTGATTGTTGTGGTATATGTTGATGATATCATTTTTTGAGGTAATATTGAAAAATGACAAAAGAATTTTTTGATATAATGCAAATAAAATTTGAGATGTCTATCCTTGGAGAATTATCATTTTTCTTAGGATTGCAAATAATTAAATAAAATAAAGGAATTTTCATATCTCAAAGTAAATATGCCAAGGAAATGTTGAAGGAATTTGGTTTTGAGGATTGTGCACCAGTTGGCACACCTATGTGTATAAGAAATAAGGTGAGCAAGGATAAAGATTCTCCTATTATAGATCAATCCTTGTATAGATATATGATTAGTAGTCTTTTATATTTGATAGCATTGAGGCCAGACATCATGCACGTAGTAGGTATGATTGTAAGATATCAGTCATCTCCAGGAGATAGTCATGTTTAGTTGGTGAAAATGATATTCAAATATATCAAGGGGACATTAGATTATGGATTATGGTATGCCATAGGTAAATATTGTAATTTGGTTACTTATACATATTTAGATTGGGTAGGGTGCTTGGATGACAGAAAGAGTATAAGTGGAGGAGATTTCTTCCTTGGTGATAGCTTAGTATCATGACTAAGCAAGAAGCAGAATTTAGTATCACTTTCTAAAACTGAATTAGAATATATTGCAATAGTATTATGTTATACTCAAGTGCTTTGGATGAAGCAAACTTTGGAAGTTATCAAGGTAAAGTATGATGAACCTATTTCCATTTTTTGTGATAACACAAGTGCTATAAATATTTTGAAAAATCTAGTAATGCATTCAATAACTAAACATATTCCCATTAGATATCACTTCTTGAGAGAGTAGGTTGCAGATCAGTAGGTTAAGATGGAATATATTAGTACTATAGAGTAGATTGTAAATATTTTCACAAAGGCACTACCAAAAAGACCCATTTAAGTATCTATGAGAGAAGTTGGGAGTAATTTCCTTTCCTTCCTGCCATTGATATTTAGCATCAGTTGAGGGGGAGCTAAGTGTTAGCTCCAAGTAGGCCCTTTACCATTAATGTCAAAGGGTGATAATAAAAGGTATAGGTATAGGTGTAGAAATAGGTACAGTGAATAGGTATAGGTTGCTAAAGTAAGGGGGAGTTACTGTAGGTTTTTCAGATGATAGTATGTGTAGGATTCAAGATGTGGTAGTTTTAGGATTGAGGTTACCATCAATAAAAAAGGGGGAGATTATTGGAAATATTGTCATTGATGCCAAAGGTCTAGCATTATTGGTGAGAAAGGCCCCATTGCATTTAATGATGTTTATAATGGTTATATCTTGGCTAATGTGTGTTAATATTTATTTAATATTAATGAATATATTTTTGGTTACATATAAGACAAAAGAAGGGCCCATGGAGAAGTCAAAGAGTCACGGGGTAAATAAAAAATAAGAATGGGATGCATTTTCCCATGAAGAGTCATCTTGGGGAATTCCAAGAGTCACCAAGTGAAGACAAAAGAGGAAGGGCATAATTTCTCATGAAAGGGACACTTTGAGGAATATGAGAAGTCACAAAGGTAAAGACAAAAGAGGGAAGGATGCTTTTGCTCATGAAGGGTCACCACATGACTTTTCAAATGGAAGGATATAAAGGGTCATGCAAGATTGGCACCATTTTCCATGAGGATTGAAGGGTCGCAAAGGGTAAAGTTCAAAGGTCATTTGGAAAGCTATAAATAAAGGCTTGAGAAGTCAATTGTAATGTGTGAGATAGAGTTTGTTTTAATATTGTAATATTTATCTTAGAAGAGCAATGCGAGAGATGAGTATGATTTGTATTTGTTATATCTAGCTTATAAGAGAAAAGGTGAGAGAGGATAGAGATATTGTAATGAACTATAATTTGTTGAGATAACAAAATTGAGAGATAGTTGTGTGGTATACACAAAGGGGTTGGTGCTCAGTAAAGGGGTTGGTGCTATTATGGGTTGATGCTCATGAATTGTTGTTGTGTTGGTGCTTAGCAAAGGGGTTGGTGCTCCTATGGGTTAGTGCTCCTGTGGGTTGGTGCTCATGAATAGTTACTATGTTGGTGCTCAACAAAGGGGTTGGTGCTCTTGCAAGTTGGTGCTTGTGAATATTGTTTGAGTTGGTGCTCATCCATATACTTGAGATTATTCTTCATGGTTTTTCCCACATTAGGTTTCCATGTTATATCTGGTGTCTCTCTCTATCTTGTGTAGTGTTTATTGTTTTAGTTTTATTGCATATCTTAAATGTTTGGTTAAGTGGAATTTGATTAAGGGAAAGTTTTATAAGATATATGATATATTGATTTACCTCCCCCCCACCCCTTACTTTTAGTATATCCCATGCTTAACATAGGCCAACCATAGGTGGTTGTTGATTTGAAATGATATCCATTTGTGATAAAAGTTAAGAAAAGGATAATACCACCTAAACTTGGACATTGACACCATTGACACTACTATCTAAGTTATGACACTAGTGTTTAGGTGGCATAACTTGAGGCACTAGGGGAGATGATGCTCAAGTGAGTTTTTGGGATTATTTTTATGTTTATGTCCTAAATGAAGGATGGATAAATGTCTAAATAGTCCCTAAGATTGGTATAGGAATAAGCTAGGGATGGGTGGTCTCAAATAAGACTCTTAGCACTCAAGTGTCATTTTTATATGATTACATTTCCCCCATTTATTATAAAAATTTAACAAAGTGAAATGATTAGGATAAAGGAAAATGAAGCATACCTAGACTTAATTTTAAAGTTAAGTCTGTGGATCTGGGTATGAGTGTGTGAAGCATTCTACATTATGTGTCTTGTAAATGAAACATGTAGAGATTAGTCCTTAATTAAAAGATATCAAAATAAAAAATGGATTAAAGAGATACGAGAGAGGAAAATAATGAATACACCTCACTAGGTATGAAAACTAATGCATAAACATGGTGGCATCATGTGTGCACACGTGTAGATAATAATCAATTAGTGAATAACATGGAATGATATGATGGATTTATTAATCCCTATGTCTGGGGAGCTCAATAACTCAATCCATTTTTTACTCCATCATTACCCACCTCTACTTGGTGGATCATGACCTATAAATAGCTTGGATTTGAGTGATGGTATATCTAATCCTCTCCTATAGGTTGCTCAAGAATGCAAGTAGTCTATGTCTCCATAATTTCCTACCCATGTGTAGTAGATTCATTTGAAATTGATGATATGTGATGGAAGTGAAACTATATAATATGGATTTGGGCCATTCAAGAACTTTGAAATTTAAAATGGCTTGGGACACTCAGGAATTCAAGATGGTTTTGGGCACTCAAGAACATAAGATGGATATGGGCCACTCAGGAATGTCAACTAATGTAGAAATAATAAGGCATAAAATATTGATAGTGCTGGTGAAAATTTTCTCTAGATTAAAAACATAGAGAATGACATAAAGTTTTCCATTCCATCTAATAAATTAGAGCAAAAATGAGCGTATGGAAACAATGTGTCATGCACACGCCCCCAAATTTGATATTTGTATATATGGATTCTAGATTGAGTTTTGATAGTCTATATCTAAGTATCCAAAATGAAATAAGAATGATCATGCCATGCATGATGCCCCCAATTTGAGAAAAAATGGTACAAATCTATGCTAAACTGATAAAAAACTATAATCTATAACTAAACCGATGTAGACCTAAATTGTACCTACTATAATATTTTGGCCAATGTATAATTTTTCTAAAATTGAGGATACTAGATAGTAACACCATATATGGATAGTAGTTTTAGTGGCACTACTGTCTCGTTTTAGATGATAATGTCCGATTATACTAATTTATATGCAACTAAAATTGGTCTCTATTTTCCTATTTCCCACTATGTTTTCCTAAAACTAAATTCTTATTATGTTTCTCTATGTTTAAAAATATACTTTGAGTGCATTTAGATAGCCTAATATCTATGACAAACCTATATGAATGCCCCCTCTTTTGAGGGGAGTTATTGAACATGTGAAAGAACTATCCTCAAAATAAAAATTTCTACATGATATGTGTTATCCAAAGCATATACAATACCTATGTAATAAACCAATATAATGTGCATACATGACATTAGAATGTAAGATAATACAAGCATTAATTTGTAATGTAGGATGTATGTTAAATATTACATTCACAATTTTGTCAATATCATTATAATAATGTAAGCATGTATATGAACAATAAATCTGAGAAATAAACTAAGTAGCTACCTAAGGGGATAGAGTATGATGTCCATCAAGGCACTAAAGGAGGAAGGGGAGATGCATGAGCTCGTCATGGCATCTAAAACTTGAGTGTGCAACAAGTAATATACAAGTGTTATATCCATGATGTATACATGAAATCATACATACAAAATACATGAGGTACACAACATAGGCTAAGGGGACACAATACAAGGGACATGGGCACATGTAACTAAATATGATAAAAAAGACATATAAGGACATGTTCAAATGTCCACATAAGTAAAAATTAATAAGGTTGGCATATAGCCACATGAAAGGACATGTTTAAATGTTTTCATACATATTCAAGAAGGCACACACAATGATATGAGCACATATCTAAAGCATATATATAATGAAAGGAAGTGGAATATATCCATAAAACAATGGCATATTCAAATGCCCTTGAATATAAGTAAAATCATAGAGACATAATCAAGTCTAAACTAGGAAAGCTATAAATGAAATTATTCATGAACATGTGGTACAAATATTTATAAGAGAAAAGATATAAATAAATTGTGTCTAAATTAGTAGTAATCAATAAAAAATTAGTATAATGACATAACCTGGTAATAAGAACTATGTATAATATGCCCCTAACTAGGTGAATGTGCTAAATGAGGAAACTATGTATGTGTACCCAATGGGTAGATAATAGAAAATCTAAACCTATATGATGGACTTGAGTCCTGTAGCAATCTAAAAACACTCAAAAATAATGATTGAAACATGTATATATGATCAAAATTGAATATAATAAGATAACTAGCATATGTAGTGCATTCCAAGTATAAGAAATGTAAACATGGAAATGCATACAACCTATAATTTATATTTTCTACATAATTTTTTGTTTTTTTTTGTTTTGACATATATTGTTTTTATATTTTATGGATATAATCTATGTACACTCAACATGACAATGAAACTATATACAAGGATCAAGAATGACTGAAACTATGTACAAGTAGGGAGGAACATACTAATTGATTAGTCTTACAAAAGACTCACTATCAAGGTGTCATGTATTAAATAAGGGAAGAACGATCATGCATGTTGTGTGAAAGGGTAGTTGTATGCAAAGAGAAATGTAATTGATCTATAAATCAATCCTATTTTAGAGAAGATAAATCCTACTTAAACTTTTGATTGTTTCTACATCGATATTTTGGCTCATTCCAAAGATGGATTAGTTGGACCTAGCCAATGGATCTCTTACCATAATAATATAACTAGGGAAGGTTATAAATCCTCCTTTCAAGTAAAATTATGCAATAACCCTAACTAGGTATTATGTTTTCACATTAACTAAGTATAAATGATAAATCAAATTAAATTCTAATCTAATGCTCACCAAAGCTTGTGACACAAAGTGGGGGTAATAAACATCAAAATTAAACATGCATAGAAGACATATACTTACATTAATATATAATAAATCCTAATTTATGGGAGATAATTACAAATGAAAATCTATCTACTATTATAAAAGAGGAACAAATTTAAGAATAATTACCTTTGAAGATGAAGTTGTTAAGCCTTAATCTCTCTCTTGGCCAAAGTTATTCACAAGAGATTTTTGTGGTATGTAAGTATGAAAAGGATAAATCAGATCTAAGATACATAACCTATCAATCCATCCAAAATAATTATCCATAAAATAAGATCCATATATCCAAAGAAAGTATGAAACCCTAAGCTATTATCCTCAAGTAGAATGATGGATAATCATATATATATATATATATATATATATATATATATATATATATATATATATATATCTACTTATTATCTTCTCTTCATAAATAAATAATGAAATGAATGTGTATATATAGATATATCTAACCCTAGTTATTTTCAAAAGTTTAGCTGAGAGGGTCGACCCAAGTGACTCTGTATCATTATTGATACAAGAAAATTAGGTCTTGGTTTAGGTCAGCCAAGGTCTGACCTAGACCCTAAATGAGTTTTGCCAATTAGAGTATAGGGTCAATGGGGCCTATAGTGAATCATAAACCATCAAAAAGGATTTTAGGCTAGGGAAGGGCTAATGAAGGTAGAAAATGACTAGATGCGGGTGAAAGATAGGAGGTAAAGCTTAGGACAATGTTTATAGGATATGGTTGTGTAGATAATAAGTGGTAGTATAGATAAAATAATCTTGCAAAGCACCAACAGTCTATCCACCCCTTTTTCAGTGCACCACTTAAGGCGTGTACTTAGAGAGATTGCAATTTGATATGTTCTTATCAGATAGAAATCATCAATGATTGATAATTTCTTAAAATATAATGTGTATACATATGCCCCACTCTAATTTCATTATGTGTCACATAGGTGTAACACAAGATGGTGCTATAGGAAGAGAACATAGAAACACATAATGCTGAAGCTAAATAAATTATAGTAAGGAGAAAATAAGATAAATGAAAGGACAAAATTGAAAAACACATACCTTTAATTACATGAGTGCTTTAGATATAGGAGGAGATGCAATAAAGTTGAAGGTTTCCAATGTAAGTAACATTAGGCAACTCTGTATAAGTTTGTAGAAAAGAGAAAAATCAATTTTTTTGTAACATAGACATATAATAGGTGTAAAAAATATCTACGATGTTAGGATTCTAGAAAAAGAATTATTCAAAAAAATAGTTAGTAAAAATAAAAATATGATCAAAAGATGGAATATGATAGTAAATATTTGAAAGGTAAATGATTTTGAATAATAAATATAAATAGGATGAAAAATAATTCATTTGTTATTTTTACTATTCTAAGAAAATAGAGCTTTGAGAAACCAAGTTGGAGACTAGAGAGCCATCATGGCAAGGAGACAAAAACTGAAATGAAGAGGATGCATCATGACTGTAGTGAGTGCAACACATGGAAATAATTGAAATTTTCAAAATTTTAAAGATTTTTATTTGAAATTAAGCTAAAATAGAAAATAAATTGTTAGGCAAAATCTAGGTACCAGAATGAACCCTAGGAAAAATTTAAATAAACTAGGGGTAAAATGGGGTACTAGGTAAGAATAAGTAAGACACATAAATGCCTAAGGCATTTATGGTAAATGATCAAAAAGTCACTATTGGGAAAGAATAGAGTCAACTTGGTTGACTTAGTCTATAAGGTGAGGTAGAAAGATAAGGTGGACTACATAGTAGTTGGATAATTTAGTATATTAAAAAGGGATCAATTACATAACAGTAGGCTAACTTAATTGGTATGGAAGATAAATTTGACTACATATGACAAGGTCAGCATAGTTTGGTAAATGGCGTCAATGTAGTATTGATAAAAGAGGTTGATTGTGTATAACAAGGCTGATATGGTATCACAAGGCAAGACTATGGATGGTCTATTATTGATATGGTCAATCTAGTTGGAAATGAAAAAGGCTGATCTAGTATCACAAATAAACTACATGGTTGATTTAGTATCAAAGGGGCTGATTATGTCTAAATTTGAAAAACTAAGTCGAATCAACTAAGTAAAGTGGCTAATGTGTGAAATTTTAATAATTTATTTTGATTATTTATGACATGGAGATTGGATACATCCTTTTTTTTTAAATATTTTATAGAGATGTTAGAGATATTGGCTCTTGATAGGTGTGTTGTGACTTCTAAACATGTTGGATCGATTGACTAATGTGGATAAAGTACAACTAGTCACACTAGGTTTTGGAGGTATCATAGAGATGAGGTACATCTTGCTTAGTATTGATCTTGTTATCATGTTCTTTGGAGCATGGGAATGTTTAAACAACACTTGTTGATGGGTGGTGGATGGGGATACCATAGAGATGGGTATCATAATAGAAGATATACATACTTTATTGGGACTATCGATATCATGGAAACTAGTGATCACTAGGACACTAGATGATTGAGAGGAGAGGAGATCACTAGTCTAGTGGGAAATACAATTAGATAAGATATACCTTGGATTGATGTTTAATTTATTTGATGTATATATCGTAAAAATTCTATACATCCAAAAGCTCATGATTAGACTTGTGATAGTGTGAGCGTTATGTCACAAGTTAGATGATAAGTTAACACTATATTTGATAGCCTTGTGTCAATCCATTTTAGATCATGAAGCATTGTATTATTTTGGGGTTATCAGTTAGGTCCAACTCATTCATGATATGTATGGGATGTTGTTTAGAGGGTATAAGACCATGGAGCCTAATGTGGTACTAAGTTCTTAGATATATGAGAGGTTCCCTATGTATCAGTCAACTAGGTTACCCCATGTGGTTGATGATAGGTTACCTTGAGTCATGAAATGGAGGAAAAACCATGAAGCTTGAGTTGTGTCCCATGTGCTAAAATTATAAACTGTCACATGAGAGGAAATTATGTGGCATCCCTACACACACATTGCTACTGTATATCCTAGTTTGTCAACCACTACAATTGGGTTGACATGGGTGTGGATCATATGCCATTATACCTCATGGGTAGAGCCACATCTAGTGGCACACTTGTTAGGGTAGTTCAAACTCCCATACCAAGTGGTACCTCTATTAGTGCCTTATTATTTAGAACAACATGCTAGATAGCCTAGGGGGAGAAGAGGAGGAGTACCAATAGAGATACCGATTATTAGGTCATAACATGATAGACTATGAACTGGTCAATCATGGTAACAGGAAGGGATAACATGGATTTGGATGTAGGTAAACAACTTGCACCATAGTAGGTACCATAGTAGGCACCACCATAATAGTAAAAATAATAAACAACCTAGCCATATCATAGCAAAGGTATTACTAGTGAGGGAGGGCACAAGTGAGGGTGACAACATAATGCAACATCTATTCTAGGATAGTGATGGTTGATAGAGATAGCTCTCAGGAGAGGGTCATAGTTTGTAGAAGTGGTGACTCTTATATTTGTAGTGGTGTGAATTCAATCGATGGAGGAGGTGGTTAAGGGATGAGTAGATGAAGAGACCATGTTTTATGGGTGAGTAGATGAGGAAACGATGGTTGGTAACACTAACACTAGTGAGAAATGTTGTAGTTTTGATTTAAGCTTTGATACAAGGCACTAGTTACATGTGATTATAGTATATAGATAAATTTTGAGATATATACATTATCTAATATCTATCTAGTTTTGGTTTTATAGTTCTTAAAATAGAGGAGATCAGATGAGGATACCTAATTGTGATTATGCACCATGACATTTTGGATAGGATGCTTATTTAGTATGATCCCACCATGTTGGATGATCTTATGGTATTGTCTACCCCAACCTAGGTAGGCTAGTTTAGACAATGAGGGAAGTTGCAAGGTAGTTGTAGACATGTGAGGATGGATTGCAACCACAAACAAGGGTGGGAGAGGGAGAGGCATAGACCTAGAAGACTTTGGCTCTAGAGAGAGCATTTCACATGGCTACCATAATCCATCTTGGATAGGTGTAGGCCTATGTGGCCAATATATAGGGATAAGTAGTAGGTTTGAGATCTTGGACTGCCTCATTATAGTGTACCATTCAGAGGGGATAGTCTTAGGCATCTATGGGTAGCATCACTAGGCCAAATGATAGGTAGAATGAAGCCTAATCTTAGAGCTAGATATATTTTTTATTTTGTACTTTATATTATATAAAACACATTATATATATATATATATATATATTGATTTTGATAGTTATATTTGATCTCATGAGTTGTATTTGGTTGTGGATGTTGATGTATGGATATATTTCTATCTAACATACGTATTTAGATTTTATTGTATATGCTATGGGAAATATATGTCCAGTGTTTTCATTTCTAGTATTATGTGATACACATGCATGGTTACAAATAAAATGGAAAAAAAATATTTGGAAAAGTATAAGTAATAGAAAAAAATATACTACACAATATATCATGATGGGAAATGTGTAATAACAAAATATGACTAAATATAATAAGCCAAAGATGGTAAAAAGAGATAACAAAAAATAATTTTTAAACCATGTAAAATATTTTCACCAAATTAAAAAAATTAAAGCACATTATATCATGTTGGGAAGTATGAAAATGATGTAAGAAATCTTGAAGGCATGTGAAAATAAAATGGTTTAAAGACAAAATAATTAAGTCAGTAAATCATACTAAATTACATTAAAGTATAAAAGAGAAATAATATTGGAAAAGTGAACTTAAATTGATCACACTAATTCAAGCTAGGAAGTATGCAAAATTTAAGAAAGTGGTTGTTTTCTTGCATTCAATTGGAAAATAAGAACATAAAAATGAGAGATCAATGGATTAATCATAAAACATACTATATCAAGATGGGAAGCATGTTAATGATTTTTAAATCACAATCAATCACTACTTATCTCAAATTTGACACATGTAATTTCATTGTGACTTGGGTATTAAATTTTTTTTGAGGAAGGCCTAGTACTATCCATGTTCTTAAATTGAAACTCAAAAAGGGAACATCAATGAGGTGGAATCAACTATGGGAATTATTTTAAAAGGATGTTTGTAATGTGGTAATTTGTGAAGAAAGCCTAGTCTTACCCATGGTCTTACAATGTAACCCACAAAGGGAATCCCTAGGGGAGTTGATTAGTAGATAAGACAATATTTCTTAATGGAAATATTAGGATTGTTTTAAACAAAAGAGAGAATGTAAAAATCACAACATAAGCATCTATGAGAACACCTTAGGAAACATGAAGCACACTAAGGACAAAAAAAGACACTAAGTGGCTAGTGACCGTCAATATACAAAGGATACCCATTCTCAATAAGCACAAAGATATATACTCAAATAGGTGAGATGCTAAGATTGATTCATGTTGATTATTTGAATAAGAAAATTAAAATGGAACTACCTTCCCACAATGTGTTCCCCATTCCTCAGGACCTCTTATAGAGTCATCTATCTACTACAAAGACTAGTTATTTGAAAAAATAAGTAAAATGGACCTACCTTCCCACAATGTGTTCCCCATTTCTCAGGGCCTCTTATAGATTCATCTATCTATTGCAAAGATTGGGTACTTGTGTGATAAATTAGGTAGCACTAAAGTATTTTTATTCTCTTTTCCAAACCCATTAGCCTACCACACCCTAATTAACCTTAACTCTATCATGAGGCCAATTGGGGTGTTTGAGATTTGATTATAAAAATGATATATTCTTTGAATCACATCTTTTAGTGTGATTTGATTTTTGAAATATTAAATGTTGCCTTTTGTATCATTGCCTTTTATTTAAATGATTTGTATTTTAAATGTTTATGGATTTTAAGATTCCTCATCCATACAGACTTTGAATAACCAACATGAGAGAAAAATTGATACACATGAATGAGATTTAGACTTTGGATAAAATAGGTTAAGTATCTAAAGACATGACAAACTAAAAAACTTAGGCTTACCTATGAACTAGTATGTTATATCAAGTTTCAACCATGTGTATGCTTAGTTTGTGAAAGGAAATATAAGGGGAATAAAGGGAGATCTGAAGTGGGTTGGCAAGATGTATAATTCAAATGAGATGACATTATTTGCTAATTGATCACATGGTAAATAATAATTACTAAGGGGAACAAGGTTTGTATAACCAAGTCAAAATAATAATTATCCATGTTTTTGAGATAGGAAAGTAAACAAGCATGATAAAATAACAAGAAATCCATGGAAACAAATGAACTCACAAATAGGATCATATAATCATGAAAATAATCCATGCGAGATCATAAGAAAATAAAATGACCCCATAGACAACACATTATGTGAGATAGAAAGAACCATATACGATAGATAAATGAAGATAAAATTATACACAAAAGCAAATTATATATAAAGTAGATAAATATATAAGTGTAGCACATGTACAACCCAAAAATTAATAATAAAGTGAAGGAAAACCATGCCATATTCATAAATACTGGTAAATTTGTCTACAAACATTATCCATAATATCTGATAGATATCTATGAAGCTAGACCTTAACTGCAGTGAGGGTCTTGTCGATCTTTAGTGAAAGCTAGGAAAAGATCTCTCATCAAATCTCCTCTACATAAAATTTAGGCATGAATGAAGGATAGTTTTCATGAGGTCCATCATGCATAAGATACTCAAGAGAAGTAATAAGAGTGGAATATATGGGATAGGAAGGAGCCCCTAGTGGAAAAGGGACCACAGGTGGAGAAGAATCTATGAGGGGAAGAACCATAGGTGGAGGAAACATAGGGAAATAAATGAACATAGATGGAGGGACCTAGGGAGAAGAAATGGGAGCCTTATTTCATGGATGACTTGAGGGAAGAGGAATAAGAGGCATAGGAATGGTCATAAGGTGATCTTAAAGATCTTATTAGAGGATATGTTAATGATCAGTGTGATGGGTACTACATTGGTGCCACAAATAATATACCTTGTCATATTTTGGAATATACTAGGGTAATAACTTGGGAGGATGTATAGCCTTGTCTATAGGTTGAGGAAGAGTAGGACACAATGTGTTGATATATTGTCAAAACTTTTGAAAATGGGTGGAGTAATGATTATCTATGTTATGGAAGTAACATATATGATTCTTATAAGACTTTATGGGTGTATAACATAAGGAGTGGAAGTAAAATTTGAGGAAGTTTGGTATAGTCTACAGTCTCTAATCTAATGACTAGAAATTCTATGAATTTCATAGTACAACTAATTAGACCATTGGATGGGCAAATGATCAAGCTATGGTAAAGGAATCAAGACATTGCCAAGGGGAGGTAGGGTGAGTGGAGAGATTGGGCGAGGCTCATCTATAGGAGAAACAAAATCAGAAGTAAGAAGAAACTCAACTAAAGGTAAATTGGGAATACAATCCAGACTAGGATTAACTAAGGGAAGAACAAGATGCACATAAGGATTAAGGATAGTAGTAATCATCTCAAGGGGAAATAAGATATAGGGGTTATATATCTAGAGAATCAATAAGAACCAGTCATATTGTGAGTGGCCACATACACACTACTTTCATCTAAAGTGGAAGCCGTAAGTTGTTTACATGGAAACCTATTGGGATTGGTAAATTTAATCATATCTATTGATTTTAAATCTATGTTTTCCTCAAATAGGAAGTTCATGATGAAATATAAAGGTTAAAAAGGATGATGATGATGCAAAGACAAAGTCAAAAAATAGGATACAAAGTTGAATCAATCATTTTTGTTTTACAACCTAGGGAAGAGATCAGACCTATAAGGATACATAGTCATTCAAGTTGATTATGTATGTAAAACTAGAAGGATAAATAAGATTAAAAGGATACACAATCATATAGGTCAACTATGTATGGTAGACAAGAAGGCTAAATATGTAATAAGGATACATAATTATGTAATTTTACTATGTACTTCTAGCAAGAAGGTGAAACACAATCTGCAAGAGACTGTGTTGATCAAGATGATAGTATGCTAAAAAGTGGGAAATTTTTAAAAGTAATTTTAAATAAGAATTAAAGTAAACACATAAAAAATTGGATTTCTCCGATTGGGGCACATATCACAAACCTTGCATTAATGCTAACCAATGCAAGTTTTGAAATACATCACACAATAATCTAAGAGAAATAAGTAAATTAAAAAGTAAATGATAACTAATTGGTCACCCTAAGCATTATTAGATAATAAGAAAGTGTAATTTTAGTGTGATAGGAAAGTTGGCTTAAATAGGAAACTAGAAAGTAACCTAAAGTTGGTTTCAAGACATTTAGGCTAAAAGGGATATGTATTTACAATGGTATTCGCTTGGTATTGGGGCCTACCCCCTCACTTCATAATATATTAGAGATAAGGGCATTGGGTTCTTTGCTAATATATACCATTTACCACATATTTATACTTAGCTAGAAAACCAAGTCAGCTTTCTTCTTAGTGATGAAATCGAAGTAGGTAGGCCTTGGGAAAATAAAAGTTTAAATGATTTTTAAACATTAAGTGGTTTAATAGTGTGTGAAAAAGAATAAAATAATGTAACTAAATCAATAATTTGGAAAACACCTAATTAGACTATGTGAGTTACTCTAAGCATGCAAACAACTGAAAAGGAAATGTAAATTAATTACTAGCAAATAGATGTTAATTCCTTGATTGATAATAGTATAGATTTAGTTCAAGTGACATTGTATGAAAACAATACAAAACATAGTCAAATGGGTTGATGCTAATTTTTATAATCAAGGTTTTTAATAAGAGAGTAAAATAGGTCAAATATGTCTCTCAAACAAAAGGTAGACTACAAAACTAAGTCAACTAGGTCAAACTAGTTAGTTATAAGGTTACAGTTTTGAAGACTACTAACTTATGAAAATTAGAATTGAAGGAAGAAATAAAGTGACAGAGAGAGATGAGAAAGGAACCTTGGTGGGATTGAAGATTATTTAGATTGTAAAATTATATATTGTAGTGATTAATTTTTTCTTTCAAATTCTACAAATTGGGTCAACTAGTTCAACCAATTTCTACAAAACCCTATGTGATGAAGAAAGAATACTGAATAGAGTCAACCTATTTGAATGAGTTTGTTTACTTATATATTGGAAAAATAAAATATTAGACAAATTCAAATTATTTGATAGTGTATGTTAATCTAGAACTGAAGAATAATACAATGTTGAACTACATAATCTAGTAACCTATAGTTAATGAAGACCTACACACACAAAACAAAGTCATTTTGAAGTGATTGTGTGTTATACATATGCCTAAAATTTTTGAACTATATCAACTAGTTTGATATAGTACTTCAAATATATAAAAATATAATATGAATAAAAAAATTATGTCATGAAATAAAACATGCAATAGTTAGATTCATGTTGGGTTCACTAGAATATATGTAAAGGGAAATGTAATCATTCTATAAATCAATCCTAGCTCAAATAATATAAATCCTACTTACACTTCTGATTGTTGATACATTATATATTCAAGGTCATGACCAAGATGGATCCACTATACCTAGCCAAGGGATATATTACCACAATAATATTACTAGGGAGAATTCCAAAGCCTCTAGCCAAGAAAAACTATGTAATAACCCTAACTAGGTCTTATGTTTTAATATTCACGAAGTATAAATGACAAAAAAAATTAAAGTCTAATATAGTGCTCACCAAAGCTTGTGGTACAAAGTGGGGGTAATAAACATTAAAAGTAAACATGCATAGAATACATATACACACATTAATGTATATACAATCCTAATGCATGAGAGAGAAGTAAAATTATAAATTTATCTACTCTTACAAAGGATGAACAATGTTAGGAATACTTAATTTTGAAGATGAACCTATCAAGCCTCAATCTCTCCCTTGGCCAAGGTTATTTGAAAGAGGTTGTATGTAAGGATGACAAGGATAAATCAGGTCTAAGCTACACAACCTATTAATGCATCCAAAAGACTTCTTCACAAAACAAAATCCATATATCCAAAGAAAATATGAAACCCTAGGCTATGTTCCTCAAGTAGAAAAGTGGATAAACAGATGCATAATATATATATATATATATATATATAAAATTCTTCTCTTCTCTTCTTAAATAAATGAAGAAATGAATGTGTATATATATTTGTATCTAACCCTAGTTTATTCCAAAAATTTAGCTGACAGGGTCGACCCAATCGACTTTGTATCATTATTGACATAATTAAATTAGGTCTTGGTCTAGGTCAGCCAAAGGCCGACCTAGACCTTAAATGAGTTTTTTCAATTAGAGTACAACGTTTATGGGGCTAATAGTTTATCATAAACCATCGAAAAATATTTTAGACTAGGGAAGGGCTAATGAAGGTGGAAAATGACTAGAGGAGGGTGAAAGATATGAGGCAAATCTTAGGGGAATGTTTTTAGGAGATGGTTATGTAGATAGAAAGTGGTAGTATAGGGATGATAATCCTACAAAGCATAAATGGTTTGCCCACCCATTTCTTAGTGCACTCTTTAAGGTGTATACTCAGAGATATTGAGACTTGATAGGTTATTGTAATAGAGAATGCATAAGTAATTGATAAAAATTGAAAATATTATGTGTATAAAATATCTATGATCTAGAGATTGACTATGTTAAGTGATCTATAGATGACACTTCATATGGAGTAGAGATAGGAATATGAGAGATGACTAAATGATACTATGAACTATGTTTTGTATCTATGAATTTGGTTGAATTAGATTATGGACTATGGAAGTCACTCTCTTAATCTTGATGGAAGAGTAAACAAGTGACCATATTTCTCATGATGTGTAGGTGTAGTAATAACCTATATAACTGATATTACTCATGATGTATTACTGGTAAATATATTTTTAGACTTTTTATAAAATATTTTAATTATTTTTTATGTTTAGATTGTGTTCTATTATGAATCTTGTCTTACAAATATCTTAATTTGATATCTAACTAAAACTATGTTCTGTTGTGCATCATGCATTATAAATATCTTAATAGGTTGTTAAACTGAAATTGTGGTCTAATCTCTATGATCTCTATGAAATATCTTAATTGGTTATCATATTGGGACTATTTTCTGATCTTTTTGAATATTTCCAAATATATTAATTGATGGGTGACCTAAAATTGTGCTATGATCTCTATGATTTTTGCCAAATATCTTAATCACATGTCAAACTAAGACTACGCTCTAATTTTTATGATTATTTATAAATATATTAATTGGTGGGAAAAATGAGATTATTTTTTTATGTTTGTGAACTAGATACCATCTCTATTGAATCTATGGTTCATCATATCTCCCATAATTAGGTGTCCTAGAAACCACATGGCCCGTATGATGAGTAACCAATGGTTCCTTAAAATGAACATCTTGGGGTAACTCACTCATAGTAGAGTGTGATCTAGAAGAGTGTAGAGAAGGATATATTAATTCCCCATGTGTGAATATAATTCCTATGTCAACACATTGGTCAATATGATTTCTAAGTTATGCTCACTAACAAGTTGATCAGTCGCTAATAGGTCTAATGATACAAATAATAAGAAAACTAGACAGAAGTGAGAAGGTGATTAGGGATGTGTTATCATGGATTAGGGATGAATACAAGTGTATGGATATGTTTTTAAAGACCTTTAACACATGTTAATATTGGATGGAATATTTTAATATCATTCTATATATATAAAAACTGCTCTCAAGTTGACTTATCTAGCTCAGTAAGGTCTGTGTACAGTGAGGTCATTAGATTAGTTTGCAAGACCAATATTGATATTAGAGATTATGATATATTTGTTTAAATTATGTTTTAAGATCATATTAATGCATTGCAAATTCTTGAGTATGCTCTTTCATGTGTTAAAAGTTCATGTTTCCATGACTATGTTTTGAGGCTAGATGGTAGTTCTGAGTGGGCTCTTTGTAGAGAAGGGTTTGAGTCCATTTTCAATGAATTTTGAAGTATAAAATACATGGTGATGATATTAAGTTCATGTATCTTCTGTATGTTTGGTGTTTTAGACCTACATTTAAATTTTATAAGGTCTAATGGAGTTATATTTGATACATTTCTAATGTATGATAAATTTGAGAGTGTTCTAAAGAGTTTAAAAGGTAATGTGTACTAATGAAGGCCTAATTAAATTAGATATCCTTAAGGCCTAAAAAGTGTTTTGGTCTTATATGATATGACAAACCTATTTTAATTTTTGATTCATGTTTTTGAATTAAATGATTCCTATTTTATTGAAAATATAAGTGGTAAAGTGTGTATGGCCAACCAAGAGGTGTATGAGCAAGAACCTAATATAAGAACAAGGCCTAATAGGCCTAATTGGCGGGTTAGTATGCATGTGAGTTAAAGAAAAAGATATAAATTTTTTAATAGATAAATGAGGTCTTATAAAACATAAAAATGGTGTAGAGAAAATATCATGAAGATATAATATGGGTATTTTAGATTACTATCAATGTCAAATGACCTAATCTATCTTGAAGAGACCTAATTGAGCAAAGAAGGCTAGAGACCAGTTTGAGAAGGATAGAAGTGTGTGAAGAATTAAATATGGATATCATCATTATTTATATGAGAAATAAAGGGTTATGAAGATGATCAAAGGTTTGATGTGGCTAAGTTGGTTCTGAGTCATCTAGGGGTTTGGTGCCTCCTTGCAAGTGGGTGATTATTAAAGCCTAGTCTAGTTGGTGCTTGGCTTTTTGGGGTTCATGCTCCAAATGAAGTTGGTGATTCACTAAATCTTGGTTTTTTACTTATAGTATATTATTACATTTACATCATCATTGGGTTTTATTCCCCTTTAGGGTTTACCACTTAAATAAGTGTTCTATGTGTTATGATCTTATCTCATGCTCATGGCTCTTAATGTGTTGCTAGTTCACTATATTGTTTTGATAGTTCATGAATGATAAAGTAAATTTGTAAAATTTTTAATGAACAATTCACCCCTACCATTTATTATTCCTATAACAATTGGTATCATATATTGGTCCTTTTAGTAAATTATAACATCTTGAAAGTGATCCTAAGAATCAAAAAAATGTTTTGTGATCAATAGAAAGAAGACAACATGTATGATGAAGAAGTCTATTATGACAGTGAATAATGAGAATCTAATGTAGAACTTGAAGTTGAGATCATAAGTACTCTTGATGATTTGAAACATCAAAATAATACTTTCAAGTATCTCAAGAGTCAATTAGAAGAGGTTAACTCAAGGTGTAAGTCAAATGAAGTTGAGTATGACCAGTTAAAAATAGAGCTAGATTCCTTGAAGGTTGAGCATGGAAAACTCATAAACAAAATGATCAAGTTTGAGAGAGAGAATGCTAATTTATAATAATTCAAGAGTAATTACATGAAAATACCAATAATTAAACCCAATTATATAAAGGATAAGTCATCATGGAACCATGGTAAGTACATAAATGTTGTTTGCTACAGTTGTCATAATATAAGATCCCTTGTAAGATTCTGCTATAATAAAATTAGAAGGTCCAAAGGATTCAAAAAGACATATGAATCTCCTAAAATGTATAATAAATATTAAACATTGGTATGGAAGCCAAAACAAGATAGGACAGATCAGATTGAGCTCAAGAAGTAAGATTGACTATTTATCAAGGAGGAACAAAAGATCAAAGAGGAATCTATGCTAGATTAGACTACCTTTCACATTAAATATAAAGGCATACAATGGTATATAAATATTGGTTTCTCAATCACATGATAGGATAAATAAGCAAATTTATCTCATTAAGGAAGAATTTTACAATAACAGTGAGGTTTAGAGATAACACAACTGTAAATATAGTTGGCAAAGGTGTCTTGAGTTTGGACAATGCAAAAACCAAGACACAAAATGTGTTGTATGTGGAAGGTTTTAAACATAATATAATTATTTTGAGTTAAATGTGTAATTAAGGACACACACTAACCTTTAATGATAGAGGGTGTGAGATAAGGAGAGCCAAATTAGGAAGGTTAATTGCCAATTCCAAATGGACTGAGAACAACCTATATGTATTGAATGAGATCAATAAAGAGATATATTTCATGATTAAGATAAATGAAATTTGGGTATGGCACATAAGGTTAGGCCACCTAAAATTTGAAAACCTAGTCAAGATTATCACTAAGAAGTTAGTAAGGAACATGCCTAAGATCATCAAACCTACAAGCATACTTTGCAAGTCATGTTAACATGGTAAGTAGACTAGAAGAAGGTTCAAGTCCAAGGATTACTCTACTACAAGACCCTTGGAGTTAATACACACTAATATTTATGGCCCTAAAATAATTCAAAACATTCAAGGAGATAGTTACTTCATTTCACTCATTGATGATTACACAAGAATGACTTGGGTTGCATTCTTGAAAAATAAATTAGAAGCTCTTGACAAGTTCAAGACATTCAAGGATCTTGTTAAGGATGATAAGAATAGGAATATCAAATTCCTAAGATTTGATACATGAGGAGAGTTTTGGTCTAATGATTATTATGACTTCTATGAGGTTCATGGAATAAGGAAATAATTTTTGATAGCTAAGACACCTCAACAAAATAGGGTAGTGGAAAGGAATAATAGGACAGCTCAAGAGATGGCTAGAACTATGGTAAATGAATCTATATTATCTAATGGCTATTAGAGAGAGGAAGTAAACACTTTTTTCTAAATTTTGAATAGAGGGTAGATAAGTACTAATGTAAACAAGACTTATTATGAACTATGGAAGGGATAATGGAAATAGGACTACAAAAGATAGTGGAAAGCACCAATGTGAAGATTGATGAGACAAAGAAATCTCACTCACAGTCAAAGAACACTTTAGATAATAGGAACTTAAAGAATGAATAGGAGACTATAGAGGTTGATGAGGAAGAATAAAAATTTCAAGAGATATGGGACTCAAAAAGACCCTAAAGATAGATTCAAAGAGATCGCCCTAAATCTCAAATTATTAGCAATAAGAATGCAGGTATGAAAATAAGGATAAGACTAATAAGTAATCTAAATCAAGAGAACATTGCTCTATTATCCAATATTGAACCTAAGAGTCTTACAAAAGAAACCAAATATAAATATTAGATATGTGATATGAATGAGGAATTAGACCAAATAGAGAATAATGAGACTTGGGAACTAGTTCCTAGGCCCAAAGAAAAGAATGCCATTGGCACAAAATGGGTGTTTAAAAACAAGTTAAATGAACATGGAAAAGTTACTAGGAACAAGTCTAGACTAGTATGCAAGGGATATATAAAATTTAAAGGGGTAGAATTTATGGAGACTTTTGCACTAGTAGAAAGATTGGAGGCCATAAAATCCTTTATATCATATGTAGGTTTCAAAGGATTCAAGGTTTACTAGATGGATGTCAAATCTACCATTTTGAATGGGAATTTGGAAGAAGTGTACATTGAGAAACCTAAAGGGTTCTCACTATCAGATGACAAAGAATATGTTTGTAGATTGAAAAAGGCTCTCTATGTTCTAAATTAAGCTCCTAGAGCTTGGTATGCTAGGTTGGACAAGTATTTGTTAGATCAAGGATTCAAAACAAGAGTTGAAAGTAATAATCTATAAATTAAGATAGAATATGACAATAAGATGATAGTAGTTATCTATGTGGATGACATCATTTTTTGTGGAAATAATGAGAACATGAAAAAGGCCTTTATATAGGTGATGAATAAATATTTTAATATTTCCATGCTAGGAGAACTATCATTCTTTATTATGTTGTAAATCACTCAATCTAAAAAATGTATATTCATCTCATAATTAGTTACATAAGAGAGATGTTGAAGAAGTTTGAGATGGAGGATTAAAGGGAAGTTAGTAAATCCATGATCACAAGACGTAAGTTGAGAAAGGAATGTGAGTATTCAAAGGTCAATCAGACATCATATAGGTTAATGATTGGAATTTTTTTGTACAATACTACCTCTAGATATAACATCATGTAAGAAGTAGGTCTTATGGGAAGGTTTCAAGCAAATTCAAAGGAGAATCATATCAAAGAAGTCAAAATGATACTTAGGTATCTCAAGGGGACTATAGAGTATGTATTTTGGTATACAATAAGTAAGAAGTCCAATTTGATAGCCTACACAGATATAAATTAGGTTGAAGTATAGATGATAGGAAGAGTACTAGTAAAGTAGCCTTTTTCCTAAGTGGGTGCCTAGTTTCATGGATAAGAGAAAATCAACCATAAGTATCTTTGTACACTTGTGAAACTGAGTATATTTTAGAAAATTCATGTTTCACTTAGGTCCTATGGATGAGATAGACCCTAAAAGACTACAAGGTGGAGTATGATGGCCCTATCCCTATCTATTGTGACAATACACGTGCTATAAGCATCTCAAAGAACTATATCATGCACTCAAAGACCAAACACATTCCCATTAGGTATCATTTTATAAGAGAGTAGGTAAGTGAACAAAGTTTCAAACTTGAATATATTTCTACATAGGATCATATTGTATACATCTTGACCAAACAACTTCCAAATGTAACTTTTGAACACTTAAGATAGGAATTGGGTGTAATTATTGCCCCTAATAATCATTGAAAAATTCAAGTACTTAGGGGGGATAATCATACTTATTATCTCCAATAGTAGGTGAGTTTTCCAATAAGGTATGTATAGAGATAGGGGAGCATGTTTTTTCATGTCTCATAAACTCATAAGTCCTAGATTTTGAGTATTTTGGTTGTAAGGAGTGTGATCCAAGGAGTTAAATCTATCAATTTGTAATTTATGTCAAAAGGGAAGAAAGATAAAAATAGGAAGATAAGTATTATCATATTATATTATATTTTTCCATCAATGACAAAGGGGGAGATTTTTTAGCATTGTTCTTATCATTGAAGTTTGGCATTGATTTTGTCTTTGATGTCAAAGGTTCTTAAGAAAGGTGTCCATGAGGTCATTAAAGAATGTTATTATTTGATAGCATCATTGATAGGTATGACACTATTTTAGGAGAATTTAAGACTTATTATCAAGGTATAATATCATCAATAAGTGTCTCAAGATTAGTTATTTTGTTTCAAGAACTTGAGAAGCCTAGTCATGACATTAGTCAGTAAATGAAGAGACCTTGTAAAAAGGCATGAACTTGGTAGCCTAGTGAGATGGATGAATAGAGGAATGATATTATGTAATAATTTTTTTGATCATTCATATGAGTCATTAGATCTCTCATCAGAGTCTTAGAGTAAGCCTATAGGGGTAGGACCTATAGATCTGGTATGCAACTAGACCACCTCTAAACTCTTTTTGGCCTAATGAGGCATCATGATCTATTATCAAGGCATGTGAAGGATGTTTGAAATTGTTTGGAAATGTGATATGTTGTGTAATCATGTAATTGAGGAGGATATATCATGAAAAGAGGCTTGAAGGTCAATTTCAAAGCCTAATATGGTTTGTAGGTCAAGGTCCAAGCAAGTAAAGAGAGAGATGGTGTCGAAATGAAGCCTAGGTTTCACATTTAAAGTTAATTATGGATAAATTAGAATTTATGTATGTATTTAATGTGGTTTAAAACATGTTGACCAAGTTTTAGGTTAAATTTTTAAGATTAAGGAAAGAAAAAGTGTTTTAAGGTCTCTTAAGTGCACAAGATGGAGGGTTCTCAACTTGAGAAGAAATTTCAAGTGTTCATTGGCATGTATAACCTCTACATGGAACCTGGTATATTGAAAAAATATGGTTAATGGTGATATATAATATATCAAGGTATTATTTTTGATAATAAGGGGCAATCCTTTATGAATAATTGTTAACACCAAAAATTGTGTTAACCCTCTCTAAAACCCTAACATTGACCCAATGTGAAATATAGTATTATAAAATACTCATAATGGATTGGTTTGGATATTTTAGATATTATATCATGAGTTAAACTCTCTCATGCATCTCCAAGTGTGATTGGTTTGTCAAGTGAGTTAATGGACCCTATAGGAAAGGCCTTATTTCTCATAGATTTGATGTCACAATTAGAGTTGACCAAGTCAAAGTCACTAAATGGATCAAGGTTTAATATTTAGAATTTTATTTTATGTCCATTTTGGTTTATGATCATTTTATATCCCTCAAGTGAGCTAAAATGGTCATACAAGTTGACCAGTCGCTAACAGACCTAATGTTGCAAATAATGAGAAAACTAGGCAAAAGTGAGAAGGTGAGTAGGGATATATTATCATGGATTAGGGATGAATCCAAGTGATTTTATATGTTTTTAAATACCTATAATACATTTTAATATTGTATATAATATTTTAATATCTTTTTATATAGAAAAAAGTTGCTCTCAAGTTGACTTGTTTAGCTCAGTGAGGTCTGTGTACAATAAGGTCATGAGATTGGTCTACAAGACCAATATTGCTATTGGAGATTATGATATATTTATTTTAAGTTGTTTTTATTATGTTTTAAGATCATATTAATTTATTTTAAGTTCTTTAGTATGTTCTTTTATATGTCATAAGTTCATGTTTCCATGATTGTGTTTTAAGGCTAGTTGGCAGTTTTGAGTGGGCTCTTTATAGAGAAGGGTGTGAGTCAGTTTGCCCTATATTGTGAAGTATAAAACACATGGAAATGATATTAAGGTCATGTATCTTCTACATTTGTGATTTTATTCCATGTTTTTTTGGAAAAATTATGTTTTTTCTTTAGTTGTTCAAAATAGACTTTATGGCTATGCACATGTATATTATGAACAATGTTTTAAGAAGGGGTTCAAGTTGTGGTTGGACCTAAAAAGTGATTTGGATATAAATTTAAGTTGTATTAGGTATATTATATTTATATTTTATATTTTCTTACTATGTGATATATTTGAGTGTTCTAAAGAGTTCAAAGGGTAACGTGTGCTAATGAAGGCCTAATTAAATTAGGTCTCCTTAAGGTCTAAAAGGGATTTTGGTCCTATATGATATGAAAAAAATATTATAATGTTTTTTTCATCACCTAAGGAATATTTTATTAAAAATATTAGTGGAAAAGTGTGTATGTCTGACCAAGAGGTGTATGATCAAGAACCTAGAATAAGAATAAGGCCTAATAGGCCTAATTGGTAAGTTAGTGTGCATGTGAGTTGAAACGAAAGATATAAAATTTCAAAAAGATAAATGAGGTATTATAGATAATAATAAGGGTTCATATAAACTATCATGAAAATATAACAAGGTTAATATAGATGACTATCAAGGCCAAATGACCTAATCTATTTTGAAGAGACCTAATTGAGTGAAGAAGGCTAGAGACCACTTTGAGAAGGATAAAAGTGTGTGAAGAGATAAAGGAGATCATCATAAGTTGTATTAGAAAGAAAGGGTTATGAATTTGATCTATTTTTTGATATTTTTAAGTTATTTTTGAGTCATCTAGGGGTTGGTGTCTCCTTGTAAGTGGTTGCTTGCTAAAGCCTAGTCAAGTTGGTGCTTGGCCAGTTGGGGTTGGTGTTCCAAGTGAAGTTGGTGCTTCACTAAATATTTATGTTTTCATTATAGGATAGTAGTAAATTTTAATCACTAGTGGGTTTTATTTCCCTTCAGGGTTTTCAACTCAAATAAGTTTTCTATGTTATGCTCTTATCTCATGCTCATGGTTCTTAATGTGTTGCTAGTACACTATATTGTTTTGATAGTTCATAAATGATAAAGTAAAGTTATAAAATTTTTAAATAATGATTAAACCTCCCCTTTCAATCATTATTATTCCAAAATTTTTGAGATATATAAATCTAAATATATCTTTGAATGTGTCTTAACTAGTCCCAACTTATTTCAGTTGCCACAGTTGGGTAACATAGATGCCAAAATGATTTGGATGTCTCATATAATAATTTATCCTTAACAGGAAAAATGAGACCTCTAAAAATATGTATTGTACCTTTAAATATGTCATTTGGTAGATCAACTATTACATATATGATTTTAATTTTATAATGTAATCATTTACTAATTTTTATTTACCTTGGTGTAGTGAAGGAAACCTCTCATATATTATTTGAGGTCCCTTGTTCTGAATATAATGCATTAGAAATACCTATTCTAACTCATCATATGTGTATTTCAAACCACTAGGGAGTGAATGATGAAAATAATTTAATGTTTCACCCTCTAGAGTCTTATGAAATAACTGTAACAAAATCACACTACTAATAACATGTGCCATAGCTTTCCTATAAGCTTCAAGATTGAAGTATGGATCTCTATGTACATCAAACTTTGGTAATGTTGGTATATGTAACATTTATGGAAACATTGCATTTAAAATGTTTTATGGGATATGATTGGATGACATTGGAATACTCCCATGAGTGATATGATTTAATTTCCAATGTGAGATGGTGTATTTGTTGTTATAAAGCACCCATAGCTTGTATCAAGGATATTACCTCTTGTGAAGGTATATTAACATCATCAAGAGGTTCGATTAATTCTTGGATCTTGTTATTAATTTTATCCATTGGTACACTGCATCAAGGACCTTTGGTTTTGCTCACCATAACTTTTAGAGGGGTGATACAAAACTATATAAGAGCAAAGTTATACATAAGATGAGTCTATAGTAATAGTAGTTAGTAATGAATCTAAGTAATGTAGGATGATAAATATTAAGTTATTACAATGCTAAATATATGATGTAGATTTTATAAATATGTAACTTGGAAATTGAAACTATGTATAAAATGCCCCCAAATGGGTGAATGTATAAAATGAGGAATCCATGTATCTTGCATATGGCAATAGTGGGTAGATAATAACATATTTGGATCTGTGTAGTGGATTTGGGTGCTTTAAGTATCTAAAAGCAATCAAAAAGAACAAGTGGAGCATGTATGTCTTATAAAATTTATTACACTAAGATAGCTAGCATATGTAGTGCTTGGAAAGTATAAGAAGTGTAAACATGGAGATACATATAACATATAGTTTGTATTTTCTGAGTAAATATTTGAATTCTTTTGTGTGTTTGACACATTATATTATTTTTATATTTTCTTACATATAAGGTATGCATAAGTAATATGAAAATAAAATTATATACAAAGAACAATAAATAAGTAAAATATGTATAAGAACGGAGTAATGTACTAATCGATGAGTCTCACAAAAGAGTCACTATTAAGGTGTTTTATCACAAATAAATAAATAGTAATCATTCATGTTATGTGAAAAGGTAATTGAGGTCCCATAAACTACTATATCAAATTATATATAGATGGAACTACTTGTGAAGTGGTGTTAAGAATAGGTAAAGATGATTATGGTTCTATATGAACTATAGGGGTCTTAAGGACCCATCTAGTAGAAGATGTTGTAGCTGGCATTGGTGTCCTATGATGAGAAACTTGGGAACTCAATAACATTGATCTTAGAATGAAAGGGGTAGAGATCCTCTCTAGAAGATATAACATATCTCTAATTCATAGGTCTCTATAATAAGGGTCTCCATGAGAGAGTATATATATGAGGTAACAATATAGGATCATACCTCACCTACACTAGTGGTTCAACTAAAATATGTGGTGTACTAATGGAAACTATGCTCAAAACCATAACTAGTATCTAAAGTGTAACTGCATGTGGGATAGGTAAAATATACTCATATGGAAGACCCTTAATTATAACCACCTGATTATAATGTATATACTTGAGTCATTTGTGCATGGTGGATGGAATGAATCAAAGATACTATATCCATGACTTACCTAATAAGATGCCAAATGTGTTTGCACTAGGTACTACTAAGAATTTAGTTGCCACATGTGCAAGTCTAACCTATAGTAGAATTATAATCTCCATAATGTTGCTATGAAAATGGACACTAAAACCATGAATACTTATGCTGATTAGATAAATTTCCTACTATGTATAACCCAAATATTGTATAAGTGTTATAATTCACATGTTAATACTTGACCCATTATCAACCATAACACTATGAATAGGATGATGATCAATGTAGGCTCATATAAAGAGTGCATACAAATCTAAATTATCATCAACAATCTCTTTCTCTAATAAAGTGATGAGTTGTCTACCTATAACTATAGTATGATACACACCTATGATATTGTGTAACAGGTTTGCATACTTTGTAGTAGTGTGATAGGATACTATTGGTAGATATGCTTGATATGTATAGTGAACACCTAAAATGCCTATTGCTTTATCAACTATATGCTTTGGAAATGTATCTAAAAATATTTTCAATGCCTTATCTTCCATTGGCCTAACTTTAAGTTCCTCTATATGTGTGCCCACATTAATAATGTTGGACTCAGTAAAATCTTGTATCTTATGTTTCAAGCTAATGTATCTATTTGTAGTATGGCCTAGTTCCCATGATACTCATAGAATACATTAGAATCATAATTATTTAGAAGAGGCCTTGTCATATCAACCTCTTTAATAATATGGATTGATATGACATTGTATTCTAAGATCTCTTGTAAAACATGTGTTGGCAATTCTTAAAAATTTATGAAAACTCTATGTGGAGGAACTAATAGAACCAAGTGAAGAGGTGGCTCTAAATCTATGTTAACTATGACCTTTTGATAACTCATATTATTATCAGCCCTTAATTTTTATTGAGGCTTATTATAACTCTTAATAATTGAATATAATCCACTTATGTATTTTAATTCACGCATGAAGTGAATCTTGACTTCCCTTTATTTCACTATGTGGTATAAATATGTGAATGTTGGAAACTTATTGAAGAATATAACTACATGCAATGTTAGTAGTAAACTCTATTTGAATATATCTTATAACTCTCTATTTATGATGGGGCTAGTCATCTTTATCGATAAAGTTTTATATCACAAGACATAATCTCTAATAGGCTCATTGTATTTTTTATTAGATCATGCCACTCAAGCATAAGATATATTATCACTAATGTTGATTGAAAAGTGTGCCAAGAACATATCTACCACTAGACTTAATATTTTGATGGAACATTTTGGAAGATCATAGAGCCACTATAAGGCATAGTCCTTTAAACTGCATGGGAACAACTTATTAAGGAGTCAATCATTAGACACATAGTCTAAACATGATACATGTAATGCTTAAACCTAGGTTCTCTAGGTCACTCTTACCATCATACAAAGTAACCTTAGGTGCCAAAAATCTCGGTGGAAAAGGAGTTACTTTTATGTGCATTTCGAAAAGTGTATGTAAAATAACATGAGAATCTAAGGCATGTGATGCCTAGTAGCACCCTGCTCAAGATATAACACCTTAACCTATAGAGAACTAATCTCATGTATAAGGGATTGGACATCTAGAGAGGAGGAAATATCCATATGAGGTATTACCATTATTTAATGTTTTTATGTTAGAATGGGTTTTCATACAAGTTGAGTTGTCCCCAAAGTAGGTGTAACAATATTGTTATCTAGGGGAGTGGAAGATTGACCATTATTGGATTTTGGAGTTATTTGTGGACAATATTGATAAGGTCATATTTCATATTTGAATTTTTTTAAAATAAATTTTTTAATTGTCTCTTATCAGTCTCATCGAATTAATTGTTGAATTTTGCCATTGTAGGTTGGGAAGTAAGAAAATAAATAGTTGTATATTTTGAACCTTTAAAGAAATTTAATATATGAAATATTATAAGAATTAAATACTAAAATAAATTTGATATTTTGGAACTAATATTTGAGCATAGAAAAAAAAGGATATAAACCCTAAGAGCATATAAGGCTAGGGTTTTAGTATTATTTGAAGTAAGTCAAGTTCATCAAATGATTTAAATTTTTAGGGTTGTGGAGTTTAATTCATAGGTTCTTAAAAGGGTTGAGTAAATTAAATCAAGTAACAAATAAAAACTAAATATAGCCATTGATTTCTAATAGAATTAACCTAGTTTAACCTTTCTAAAAATAATAATAAATGATGATAACAAGTACTTAGCTGGAAATTGACTAAACTGGAAGATCTAGATGTTGTAGATTGGGACATGAGATGATCTAAGTGTTTTAGATAGTATCCAAGTGTCAAAACCCTTCCTATAAGGTAATACCTTAACTAGACAATAACACCAATGGTGCTAGCGTACTCCTTTTGGTGCTAGTCTCATCCTTTTGGAACTAGTGTCCTTTGTGTAGAACTAATCTAAGATTTAGGGTGAACCTGTGTTAGAATTTACCAATCTTGTCCTTATGTGCATGAGTTTTGATTCCCTGTCGATGACCTATTTTGACTATTTTTTACATGTAAACCCTAGACTTCAATGTTTTTAGGGAATTTGATTGGCACAAGTATCAAAGTGTGGTGTTAGTGGGGTAGGTAAGATATCCTCAACACCCCACTATGATGAGATTTGCATAAATACCAATACTCCAAGGAGGGATCAAGTCTAATGTAGTTCTCCCAACCTTAGTATTGGTGCAAGTGCAAGTGAAACTAGTACGAATTCTAGTTTTAGTTCTTTGAGTGAGGCTTGAGACTAGAAATCTATGTATTCTAAGTTTGGGATGGTTGTAGATGACAATATATAGAAGTAGGGAAAAATAGGGATTAATAACATTGATTGTGCACAACTTGTTTTGGGTTAATTTGTGTTATTTGCATCTGATTTCCATCTCATGAATAAAATGCTAAAATTCATGTGTGTGTGTGTGTGTCTCTATATATATATATATAACCACCTAGGGTTGACCTATAATTATTTTAAGACCCACATGAGCACTAGAACTATATATATATATATATATATATAGTTTTAGTGCTCATGTGGGTCTTAAAATAAGTATAGGTCAACCCTAGGTGGTTGTTGATTTTAAAAGATATTTATTGGTGATAAAAGGTGTAAAAAGGATAATAAAACCCAAACTAGGACACTATCACCATTGGTGCTACAATCCAATTTATGGTGATAGTGTCCAAGTGGTAGAACCTAAGGTACTAGGGGCCAATATGCTAAAATGAGGTCTGGGACTACTTTACGAATGTTTAGGGATGTGTGTGGCCTACATAAAGGATAAATAAGTGTCTAAATAGGCCCTAAAATAGGTCTAGTGATAATCTCAGGATGGATGGTCTCAAGTAACACTCGTAGCACTAAAGTGTCATTTTTAGATGATTACATTTTCCCCCTTTATTCTATAAATATAACAAATTTAAATGACTATGATAAAGGAAAAATAAGCATAATAAAATTCTCCATTTCATGTATTACAAATTAAATGGACATAGATCAATCCTTACTTAAGAAATATAAAAATCAAATAAAACATTGAGTAAAGAGATAAGAGAGAGGAGATGATTGAATACATCTCATTGGGTACATGAACTGATGCATAAACCTGGTGACATCCTATGTGTGTGTATAGATATTGATCAATTAATGAATAAATTAGACTAATATGATGGCTTGTTCAATCCCTGTGTGTGGATGGCTCAATAACTCAATCCAATTTTAACTCCATCATTACTCGCCCCTGCTTAGTGGATCATAATCTATAAATAACTTGGATTGGACTAATGTTGTGTCTAACCCTCTCATATAGGTGGATCAAGAACTTAAGTAGACTATGAATCCATCATTTGTTACCCATGTGTAGTATATTAATCTAAAATTAAAACATTATGATGTAAATAAAATTGTATAATATGGATCTATGCCACTCAAAAAATTTGAAATGCAAATTTACTCTAGGCCTCTCAAGAATGTAAGATGACTTTTGGCCACTCAAGAATGCCAACTATTACAAATGGAATAAGGAATCAATCTAGTGTATAAATCATAACATGGTGTATATTGTGTAAAACTTAGAGAATTACATGGAGTTTGTCATTCCATCTAATCAATTGGTCCATAAGTGAGCATATGGAGATAATGTGTCATGCACATGCTCCCAAATCTGATATATGAGTTTATGGATTATAGAATGAGTTGTAATCATCTATATCTAAGTATCTAAAACTAAAATTAGAATGATCATGTTGGTCATGATGCCTCTAATCTGAGTAAACTGGTATAAATCTATGTTAAAATGAGTAAAAATTAGTAATCTATAACTAAACCTATGTAAAACCTTGATTGTACCTGCTATAATTTTTTGGCCAATATAGAATTTACTAAAAATAAAGCTATTGGATAGTATAGACATATTTGGTAATAGCACTAGTGGCACTAGTGTCCCACTTTGGGTGCTAATATCCAACCGTATTAATTTATGTGGAACAAAAATTCATCTCTGTGTGACTATTTCCCATTATGTTTTCCTAAATTTATTTTTTGTATTTTGTGCCTATGTGCTAAAAATTATGCTATAAGTGCATTTGGATATATTGATCTCTTTTACAAACCTCTATGAATTTCCCCTCTTTTAAGGGGAGTTTTTGAACCTATACATGAATTATCCTCAAAATAAAAATCTTTGCATGATTTGTGAGACATAGTGTATGTGATATCTATGTAATAAACTAATATAATGTGCATATATTAGGTATGTTTTTTATTAATTTTATATTCATAAGTGGGAATAGGGGATTTCATAGATACATAAAATGTTAATAGGTGATATAATAAGGGAATAAATAATGGATGGGATATATGTGGGATATGAAATATGAATAGGGGATTTAGATAATTGACTAGGAGGAGGTTAGATGGGTTATGTTGGGTTAAATAGTGACAAGAGGTATTAATTTTTGAATTATTAGATGGAATTATTAATAAAATTAACAAGCCTAATAAGGAAAGCAAATTGGTTAGAATGTAAGATAATCTTAGCATACGTTTTTAATGTATGGTGTATGTTAGATATATCATTCACTAGGTTTTTAAGATATATATACCAATGTAAACATGTGTATGAACAAAAAATTTGAGAAATAAATTGAGTAAATACCTAAGGGGATGGGGCTTGATGTCCATCAAGACACCTAAGGAGGTGTTTTAGTATTTTTTTGCTTTTTTTTAATGTGGTCTAATTAGCTACTAAAAATAAAGTAAATGCAAGGTTTTCAAGATTACCTGTAGATGGAGATCGATTATGCACCATTGATAAATCTTGTGGGAAATCCTCTTTGGTTGGGGAGGAATGACCTATAAATCACACTAATTCACAAAAAAATGGATTAATAGAAAGATGAATGGGTTGACTAGTAAGAAACCAATCATAAGAAGTGATATGATCCTTTAGGTGGATGTCAACCCACATTTAACATTCAAGTTTATAAATAAGCATGAAATTAAAAATATATATATCGATAAGATGCAAATAAACAACACCAATGATATCTAATCTATAACAAGATTGATGTGATCAAAGTAGTCATCCCAAAATTCTATAGTTATATCGACATCCTCTTGAATTAAAACCAATTATTCATTAATGTTTTCTTGATTAGGTGTGAAAACCATAGTAAAAAGACCTAATTCAAATGTAATGTCACTTTGATTAGTGAATAAAGGTTGTTAGACAATGGGGAGATCAAATATGCTAACAATATCATTTGCTAATCTAGGCAAAGTCATCTACATGTAAAAGATAGATTTTTAGAAAATAAAATGTAGATTTTAACAATATTTGAGGATTATGAATCTTGTGAAAATATAATTTAGGGTTTTTTTAATAGTAAAGTAGGGATATATGGTGATCCTACACAATCGACATCCATTTAGATGGATCGACATCAATTTTGAGTATAATGCTAAACTATGAAAATAGAAGATAATAAGGACTTACAATATTGATAAAATGATGAAAACCAAATGTAAATAATAAAATAGATGTGCATAATACTATAAAGTTTAAATGTGAGTAATTTAATATACAATACCAACCTTAGATGGCTGAAAACACATAGATAAACAATACTAAAAAAGTAGGCTTAGAAACCTTCAAAATATTTTTGTGATATCACAAAAATAGATTCTACAAGGTAGTAGAATTTTGATAAGGTCTATATTTAGGCTATAGGATAATTCTAGTAGAGTTTTAAAGTCTAAAAATGCCTTCTTGAGCTATGGAGGCTTGTTATATATTTATGGATCGATGTCATTCTAGGTATATTAACATCGATCTCAGAGAATCGACATCAATTTTCCCAAAATGGGTGAATTTAATCCTTAGGCCATTCAAAAAGGTTTCTTACGAGGGTAAAAAATGGTTTTAATCAACTTCAAATTTGTTGAGTTGTTTTAACTGTGGTATGAGTTTGTTTGGAGGTTGGATGGGTTTTGTTTTTATTTGTTTCTTATGAATTTGTGGTTAGGGATAATAAATAGGATTAATTACTATTTAAGTATAGTAATAGCTTAATTAAATCATATGGTAAAGTTAAATGGGTGAGGTGAATGTAATTATTTCAAATAATTATGAATGGGGCCCATTATGTTAGAGATGAAATGATAATGTGATAATGCACCATGTTAATACACAAGGGTGTATAAAACTAGCATCTATATTTGCCCTTTTTTGTAGAGTAGTATGTAATAGAGTGCAATGAGACAAAAACTATAAGGTGCCTAATGACCTAAGTTTATTGTGAGGAGGTATCCCCCATCAAACTAGGAACTAAGAAGTGAGATGGAATGGATGATGGGTTTGAAATAGATGGAAGGTAAAAATAAATTTACATGAGTGGAAATGGATAAGTAGAAGATAGTAAAGGATAATCAAAAGTGTAGATGGTTCAAGGAAGTTCCAAGGTTTCCCTTAATGGGATAAAAATTGATGCATGTAGTAATGCCCCAAAGACCTAATCGAGTAACAAAATGCCATAGCTGAAATAGGTGGGCTTAATTATAGGCTAGTAAGAGAAAAAAGGATAGGAATGGTAGACCATAGCATCTGATGTGCATATGGTGTATGCATTACCTATAGATAAATGTTCTCAAAAAAAATATACCCTCAGGATCTTATAATGACAAGATATAAAAAAAGGGTATGACTGAAGGAGATTAGGGAACTGACAAAGGTCAAAATCCTCAAATCTAAAGGATAATATGACATAAAAATGGGATAGTTGTAGCAAAATCAAAAACATGGGGATTTGGAGCTAGATTGGGAGTAATTAAAGTGGTCCACAAGTGCAAAAATCTAAATAAGCCATGGCAATCGACATCAATCCATAACAATCAATGCCAATTTGTAGTAATTGACATTAATTAAATTAATTAATGTCAATCACTAAAAAGGCTATAAATAGGCATCTGACATGTCATAAGGCTCATTTGGATATCAATTGAACAATAATTTGAGAGAAAAACTTGACGTGTTTCAACCTTTCAATCATACATGAGAGATGATGGAAGAAAGTGGGAGCAGAAGATGATGATGACTCCACTATGAGGTAGGCATAATGCATTTTTGGCAAGATTTGATGTTTTTTTTTTTTTTTTTTTTAAGAGATTTGTTTTTGGAAATTTTTGGAAAGGAGGGAGGGTAGGTTAAAAATGTTCAGCCCAAGGGGGAATTTTCTAGGGGAGGGAATCAATAATGATCCAATAGGATCAACGTGTTTCATATGGATCAATCGCAATACATAAGGATCCCTGTTGATTTGTTTAAATCATCATCAATCCTTAGAGGATCGATAAAAATCCACAATGAAGGTTTGATAATAGAAAATTTAGGATTTTTATTGACCAAAAATATGTTTTTGATAGGCACGAGAGCTATTGATGATGAAGGATAGGGTCCCTCCTCTATTAAAGTAGTTGTAGGTGTTCATGAGTGATGAGGATTGGGCCCATCTAGAGAATATAGGATTTGGAGAGATTCACCATTATCACCATGTCCATCAAGACTTCAGTATGATAGAGGATTTGTTAGAGTGGTGGGATTATACAACCAAAATGTTTTGGTTACTGACTAGTGAGATCACTATTACAATAGAGGACATCTATGAGATTTTATGACTACCAATTTTGAGAGCCCCTATGTATATTGTTAATGAGGCTAGGTGAGCAATGATGTTGGTGTGACTATATGGAGAGGATGCATTAGATATCATATTCTTTTTTTCAAGTTCTAATTCTATTTGTTGTATGACCAGGACCTTGAGGAGAGACTAGTACTTATAATGATGATGTTGGTATTGACTTGCTATGTGCTACTTGATTCTATGGTAGGGTGACTACTATGGAGTTCCACTATAATTATAGTAGACATGGTTGAGTTTAAGACTATTTTTGCTTGGGTGCCCACACTATTAGGGTAGATATATAGGGAGTTGAGGGGCTAATGCATTGAGTGCCAATCAGGGCTTGATATCACATTTATAGTACATTACTAGGCATATGAGCATATTCATGTGATTCACCCCATAAGGACCCCATGGATCAGATTCAGAGACATGGTCTATAGTATAAGCTTCCTTTGGTGGAAGGAAGACCTAGTCATTCCTTATATAAACAAGGTAGTGCATGATCTAGTACATTATAGATAAGTTTTTAGTAACTTACAAATGGGGGATGTTATTTGGAGGCCTTATGTATGTATATTAGTGTGGCATGGTTAAGATGTGGAGACAAGGGATGTTGCCTAGGAGATATGGGTACATGGATGGTGGCTTGATCACATTGAGCTATTCTATTTTGATAGGGTCCATCATTAGTTTAGGTTATTACAAGATGTTCCATTATCCCCATGCTTGTATAGGTGGGATGATACAGAGCTAGGCTAGCCTACCCCTGATACTATAGTGGTTTTGATGGGGCCATATGAAGATTCTACATATATTGAACTAGATGATGTTAGCTACATTGATGACTACACATCTTGGTTTATAGTTGAGATAGCGAGGGGACAAGAGAGATTAGTGAGACCTTAATAGGAGGTAGTCATTAAAGAGGTGAAGGAAGAGGGTGAAGATAGAGGAGAGGTTAAGTAGGATATCCTTAGTGCATACATGGAGGAGGTACCATTACATGATTCCCCCATACATGATCTTATAGATATTGTTGTAATTATCACTAAGAGAGACATACTGAGGGTCGAGTGTGCTAGTTTAAGGGTAGAGATATAGGAGGCATGGATAGCCCATGATACTTTACAGGATCAGATTTACACATTATAGGGTGATCTTGATAGCTTGAGAGGTCAGTGTGACTAGGTTGTATAAGAGAAAGATAGGTACCTAGAAAAGCTAAAGTGGATGAGATCTACTTTCCTAGAGAGACCAGCCCTAGATATTGCAAGATTTAGCACTACTCTTTTAGATATGGTACCACTATAGAGGTATATGGATTTAATTGTTGAGATGAGCTATTATGAGAAGATAGTATAGAGGTAACTACTAGATATTTCTTGATTTGATTTATACGTGGCTAGCCATAAAAAATCATGGAAGACCCTTGTTGGGAATACTAGTATAGGGAGTGTAGCAAGCTAAGGAGGGGATCATGGGAGAAGTGATAGTATTCACCTTAGTAGGATCAATTTTATTGAGTAGATTTTATTATGCAGGCTGAGATCCCCACCTCATTCATGTTATGACATTTGTATAGACACTTGATGTATATATATACAGACATTACTTATGTTTATGGGTGGATTATGTATCTTTGTTTAAAACTTTACTGATGCTTATGGATATGTAGTGCTCTTATGGATTATTGATGTGATGGATAATAGATTTAGATGTTATGAATTTTGATTCTGATCATTGCTATTATATATGTTATGGATGCTTATGGATTATGGATTATGAATTTTACATGTTCTTTCAAATGTTATATCATGAGATGGGTTTTTACTAATGGATTATGATTATGGATTATGGTACTTTTTTATATAGACCATTATTAACCTTATGGATTCTTATGGTCTCTTAGATGATTGAATATAAATAGATTATGGATTATGGATTTATGCTTAATGATGATTATGGATTATAGATAGATTTTAATGCTTTATGGCTATGGATTTATATATTTTAGTGATCGTTTATTATGGATTTGCTCGACATTGACTTAGACCATAACCAAAAGAGAATCTCTCATACACATGGCCTATGCATCCTTAGATGATAATAGATATTGACACAACCTTGCTTAGCTAGATCCTTGACCTTGGTCATTTATTAAGATTATATGATTTTGGTGGGATGGGGGATGGATTAATTTAGAGATAAACTTCATCACACCATATTTTAAAATCATGAATTATCTTTCAGGGATCATTTTTATGCCAATGGGTAGACTCATCAATATGAGAAGCCTACAATTAGAAATTTGATCGATACAGGAAGTTTTATTGGGATATTAATTTTGAATTTTTTTTTTTGCTTTATTTATTTTTAAGGATTTTAAGTGGCATAGTTTGAAAACTAATCAATGTGTGAAGTTTTCTGCTTAGTAGCCATCCTTCAAGAGAGTGGTCGACATTCTGACATTTTTGCACAAATATCCTTTAAGGGATTAGTCTATTATTTATCTTTATATATTTGATTATAAATGTCCTTTGAGGGATTAGTCTATTTATTTATCCCATTTTGATATTTTTGATTTTCATTGCTTACTTGATTTTGGATCCCAAAGATAGTAATGCGAGTTGGCATAGAAAGATACCTTAGGATAGTTTCCATGAGTTCATTACATGAGGTGATTGTGTTATCTTGGAAAATTAACAACCTTTAAGAAATAAGTTAAATAATGATTTGGGGTTTCTCCCATTACAAGCAAAACTTATCCATGAGATAATGTTATATATAGAGCTAGGGTATTCATATTCAAGGTTAAGGTTATAGTGACTATCGAATAACCACATAACTGTCGTATAATTATTTGGTATTTTAGAATAAGGGGATATGATAGTATTTGAGATAAGTTAACCAAGATGAGCTAAGATCTATTAAATATAGAAAGGATGTAGATGCAATGCATTAAGATGTTCTCATTTGGGTTTACCATTAAGAGAGGCCAAACAATATGCCCCAGATCCATATTTATGGGTTATGACATATGGTCCAAGATAATTAGGAACAAATTTACCCCTTTTATTTCATTACATATTAGTGACATGTTGATTTTATTTAATTACAAGGTCTCTAATGTTAAATTATTTTTTTCTTATATGTTGATTATATGCTCATTTCAGCCATTATTGATATATACAAAGGTGATCAAGCATTGTCATACGATGCTCATCTAAGAGTTTGAGATGGGATAAATGCTCCTAATAAAAATAATCATTAGAAATGATGTCTTTAAGGGAGACATGAAGAGATTTAATTTGGACTTCTAAAGGAAGTATAGCTTCCATACCATAGACTAGAGAAAAGGGAGTAGCACTTGTAGGGGTTTGAATACTAGTTTGATATGCCCATAAGGTAAAAGGGATATGAATATGCCAATCCTTCCTATATTCATTAATAACTTTGGTTAGAATTTTGACCAGGGTTTTATTAGATGATTCTACTTGACCATTGGCTTGAAGATAGTAAGGTGAGGAAAAACTTAATTTGATTTTAAATGAGTCACATAGTGCCTAGGCTTTCGTAATATTGAAAGATTTTCCATTATCTATTATTATTTTATATGGAATTTCAAAATGATAGATAATGTGATGATGGATAAACTCCATAATATTTTATACCTTAGTCAAGATAAACAACATAACTTCCACCCACTTGGTGAAGTATTCTATAGCGATAATGATGAAGTCACGACACTAAGAGGACTTAGGGTTTAATGTCCTATAAGATCAAGCCCCCATTGGGAGAATGGTCAAAAGTCCTTTGCTACCTACAAGGCTTTACTAGGGACATGGGATGAATTTTCATGATACTAAAATTTTACACATCTCTTAACATATGTGCAATAATCTTGATTTAGAGTGGGCCAATAGTAGCCTAGATATAATATTTTTTTAATGATTGCATGACCACTAAAGTGTCCACTGCATGACTCATTATGTACTTCCTAGATAGTTCAGATAGATTCATGATTTTGGAGACAATGAAAAATAATTCCATAAAAACTATGCTTATAGAGAACACCCCCGTGCCCCGCCATATAGTATAATAGGCAACTTTATGTTGGAAGAAATGCCTAACACCTTTGGATAGATGGGGTGAAGATAGTCTTGTAGACAAATAGGTAAATATTTGTGTATACCATGGATCCTCTAGGTTTTCCTAAATATTATTTATAGATGGAAGATTAGATATCATGTAGGAAGGCTTGTTAACTTGATGGATAAGGAGAAATAGCTTAAACTCCTAAGATGAGGATGGGATAAAAGAGGAAAGAGATGCCATAGTATCATTGAACTTATTAGTTGATCTATGAGTAGTTTAGATGGCATAACATTTGAAAGTGGATAAGATTTGATTGGATAAGGTCTTATAACTTTGGAGGATATCATTCTTGCATTAATATATACCAGTAATTATATTGACCATTAGCTAAGAATTGTCATAGATATTAAGGGATCTGACTCCTAGTGCAAGGGTAGTTTGGAGGCCTATGATCAATGCTTCATATTTAACCATGTTATTGGTGTAATCTAAGTCTAATTTAAAAGATAAAGGCATGGGAATACCTTGAGGAGGGATTAATATAATTATTGCACCACCTCCATATTGACATTTGGACCAATTAAAGAATAGAGTCATTTGTTATTATGAGATTAATTGAGAAGTGGATGTGATAGATTCATCAATAAATTTAGAATGGATCGGTTGGTTGTCACTAAGAGGAAATTTGGAGTAGGAAGGTCTTGTGATAGAGGATGATTTATAAGGGTCTTGTTATCGAGAAAATTGATAGGATCCCATTATGTTATGATCTAGGTGCATACCATAAAGAGGTTTGTTAGCGACCAAATGGGTGGAATGTTTGACTCTAGAAGTATCAAGATATTTATCTGTGACATCTCGAGGAGTGGTTTCATTTTCCACTTTAAGAGAATTAGTTTAAGAAAATGAATGGGATGGCTCATGTGAATGACTCCATGTAATAATATTAGGGAGCTCTATAGAGGTTTTGGGAGTTGTCTTGATAATTTGAGGTTGAATTACATTGAAATCATCACCCATGAGGAGATTTAAGACTAGAAATTTCTATGGAGTTTCTTTAGGCAATAACTGGTCATAAATTATATCAATCATATGTGTAGCTTGATTTTGTGTTTCTCCAAGGTTATCTTGGTCTGTGTTTGATCTAAATGGATGGTTTGGAAATAACTATCTAAAATTTTCTAAAGATTGGTTGGGAGGAGCATTTGGATTATCCACCTAAAGGTCCCCCTTGTTGATGAGGTTTTGTACCAATAGTTTAAAGGATTCACATCATTCTCTATCATGTCCTATTAACCTGTGATAGGTACAAAAATCATCCTCTTTATACCAAGTGGGTTCAGGATGTGTATCATCAATTGGTCTAATCAGAGGGAACTCAAGAATGGTCGCTTATAGGAGTTTGTCCAATGTAAAAGTGTAAGGCTCTCTTAGAGGACTATATTTCCAAGGGGGAAAATGAGTAGGGTCCTTAGGTGGCTATGTTTGAGAAATGGATGGTCCTAATTGATTAGGTGTTAGAGGGGGAGAAGTTTTTATAAAAATATCATTTTCTACCCCTTTTGGTTTAGGACTATTGTTATTGATTTTTGAGGTGTTAGGTTTGAAGTTTTTATTGTGTAACTTAACTTTTCCCTCTTCAATGCCATACATTTTGAGTTTACATGCCATGGTAAGGTCTTCATAAAAAGTCTTAAGGGTTTGAATTTATAAAATGGATGAGATATTTTTTGCACAAGAGCTTGAAAAAAATTCAATTAATTCAAGCTATAGCAAGGAAAATGTTAACTAGTTGATTAGGCTATGCCAATGAGCTACAAAGTCTGATATGGATTTATCGTCAAATTATCAAATGGTGTATAAATCCATGATAGTCAATTTTCAGTCAATGTTGATCTATAAGTGCTCTAAGAAAATTTGGGCCAATTTCCCAAAGGAAAAGAGTGAATGCTGAGGGATGAATATGTACCAATCTAATACAATATAAATGTCCTAAGTATTAACACATAATCATGTGATATAAGGTAACATGCATGCCAAAATCCTCTAAGATGTTGGTGATATTCCTTATTTTGAAACTTAGTAAACTTGGGAAGTTCTCATTGTGAGGGATACAGTTGTATAGGAACAAATGGGTGGATAGATTTGCTCATATGTGAGCACAATATTATGTTTAGAGGTGGAGGATTCTAAATTGGCCATATTATTCATAAGGAAGTTTATGAGGTCTACTTGGATGTTATTCTAAGGCACATTCCTTAAGATACCTTGTTAAAGAGTTTGATAATTTAGAAAGGGAGTAGATAGGGGTTGTGAGGAAAGGTATGCAACTGTAGTGGATATAATGGGTTGGGATGTCACCACGTATTATGGGATCTATAGAAAAATATTCTACTACATGGAATATTGGAAGTAATGTCACTAATAGCTATGATGGAGCCATGTATTGGGTAGCTCAGGACATATACTATTGGTGAGGTTGTGTTGGAGGGATTTATTATGTTAGAGGGACTTGTTGTGTATGTTGAAAATCTTGAGAATTATATACTAGACTCGTTTTGATGGGTGGGAGACTTACAAGGATTGACACCACTAACTTGTGGGGAGGAATAGTAGATATACGTTGAGTGCTATAAGCATTTTGAGCTTGAGAAATGGGGGTTAGAGAATTTGTAAATACTATAAATGGTTGGATTTATAAAGGTTACATCATCTGGGTATTAGAACCAAATGGAAGAGAGTCAATGGAAAAGGATGCCATGGCCATGGTAAATCCTTCAGTTTTCTTAGTTGCCTCAAAAGGCATCCCATATAAATATCAAGAATCATGGGTATGGGGGGAAGGAAGAATGTGTATTTCTCAATTACTAAGGTAGTAATTGAGAGTAATAGGGTTATTGTCCAATATTTCCATAAAGGAAGGATCTCCTTGAGAATAAAAGTGCAAGAACACAAGATTCTCAAAGGACTCAAGTGTAGAAGAGGGACTAGGTGTATGTTCCATAGGAGAGGATGTGACACCCACTTCAAATTCTTTCTTTAACTGTTGCCTTGTCAAAACCATGAGATGAAAAAGAAAAGCAAAAACAAAACAACAATTTATTTTTGAATTATCTTGATTTTAATTATGGATGAAATATGCACAAAGTAAAGTCATTCCAAAAAGTTTTTTATCTCTTTTTTTTAAATTTTAAGATGTGAAAAGAAATAAAGAAAAGGGATAATGAGGGTCCTAAGAAATGGTAATCTAAGGATGGTTTTGAGTGTTTTGATTTGTCACTCAAAGGAAATATGTATTGGTACCAGTACGTGGCTTGTTACATGGGGATTTATCCCTTCACGTCATAATCCCACAGCTAGTGCAAGTGTTTTGTTGAGATATACCGATAGTCTAGAGATTATACTCAACCAGAGATCTGAGTTGGTCCTCCCCTTGGGGGCGAAATCCAAGTGGGATTTCTGGAAAGAATGTTTTTATGAGGTGATGAAATCCTTTTCAGTTTCGTTATGTTAAGTGTTTAGATGAGTTTGTTGTGACTGATATTTAGCTCGTGTGTGAAAGAGTGATGACTATGATGAATTTACCACGTAGATTATTCTATGTGAATTACTTAAGCAAGAATGCAATTTTATTGTGACCTTAGAAAGGAAGTAAAATTCAAACTTGATGTTATATGGATGAATTCACACAAAGAAAGGGAAAGAGAGCGAATTCAAAAAATTTAATTTTAATAAGAAAGATGAGACCTGACCAGTCTCACTAAGCATGCCCAAATGTTTTAGTTTTTTTTTTTTTCAATGTGGTCTAATTAGCTACTAAAAACAAAGTAAATGTAGTGTTTTAAAGATTACCTAGAGATGGAGATTGGTTGTGCACCATTGATCAAGCTTGTGGGAACTCCTCTATGCTTGGGGAGGAATGACATGCATATCACACTAACTCACAAAAAATGGATTGATAGAAAGATGAATGGGATACCTAGGAATAAATTAGTACCAAGAAGTGATATACTTCCTTAGGTGGATGTTATTCCATGTTTAACATTCAAGTTTATAAATAAACATGAAATTGCAAATATATATATGGATAGGATATAAATAGACAATACCAAAGTATCTAATCTATAACAAGATTAATGTGATCAAAGTAATTATCCAAAAATTCTATAGCTATATCAACATCTTCTTAAATTAAAACCAATTATTCATTAATGATTTATTGATTAGGTGTGAAAACCATAGTACAAAGACCTAATTATAATGCAATGTCACTTTGATCAGTGAATAAAGGTTGCTGGACAATGGGGAGATCAAATATGCTAACAATATCATGCGTTAATTTGTGAAGAGTCATCTACATGTAAAGATAGATTTTAAGAAAATAGAATGTAGATTTTAATAGTTTTTAAGGATTGTGAATCCTATGAAAATAGAATTCAAGGCTATTTTAACAATTAAGCAGGGATCGATGGCAATCTTACAAGATCAATGTTGATTCAAATGGATTGATATTGATTCTAAGTAAAATGCTAAACTATGAAAACTTAATATAATAATGACTTACAATATTGATAAAATGATGAAACCCAAATGTAAATAATGACACAGAGGTATAGAATATTGTAAAGTTTAAATGTGAGTAAATTAACATGGTATACTAACCTTGGATGGATGAAAACACAAAGATAAATAATACTACAAAAGTAGGCTTAGATACCTTCAAAATATTTTTTTGATCTCATGAAAAATGGTTCCACAAGGTAGCATAATGTTGATAAGGTCTATACATAGGTTATAAGATAATTACAATATAGTTTTGAAGTCTAAAAATGTTGTTTTGAGCCATAGAGGCTCACTGTATATTTATGGATCGAGGCCATTTCAAGCAGATCGGTGTCGATCTCAAAGAATCAACATCAATTTTCCTAAAATGGGTAAAGTTAATCCTTAGGCCATTCAAAAGGGTTGCTTATGGGGGTAAAAAATGGTTTTAATCAACTTAAAAGTTGAGTTATTTTAAACATGGGATGAGTTTGTTTGGAGGTTGGATGAGTTTTGCTTTTATTTATTTTTATGAATTTATGGTTAGGGATGGTAAATAGGATTAATTATTTTTTGACTATAGTAATAAATTATTTATATCATATGGTAACATGAAATGGGTGAGGTGAACATAATTAATTATTAATTGGGGTCATTATGTTAGAGATGAAATGATAATGTGATGACACACCATGTTAATACATAAGGTGTATAAAACCAATGTCTATAATAAGAAGTGGAGATGCATGAGGTCCCCCATGGAATTTAAAACTATAGTGTGTAACAAGTAAGAGATAAGTGTTATGGCTATGACACATACATGAAATCACATATGCAAAATAGACGAGGCACATAAAATAGGCCAAGGGGAAAAAATATAAGGGACATGAGCACATGTCACTAGATATTATAAAGTAAGACATATAAGGATATGTTTAAATTTACACATATGCAAAGAGTAAGAAAGTTGGATTAGAGACACATGGAAGTAAATGTTTAAATGTCTTCATACACAATTAGGAAGGTACACAAAAGGACATAGGCACATGTCCAAAGCATACATATAATGAAAGGATATGGCATAGATCCATAAAGAAATGGCATATTCAAATGCCCTAAAATAGAAGTAGAAGTAAAGAGAGACAATTTAGTCTAAACTAGGAAATCTAGAAATGATATTATGTATGAACATGTGTTACAAATTTATATAAGATCAAAGATGTACATAAGCTGAGACTATAGTAATAATAGTTGGTAATGAATTTAAGTAGTATAAGATGATCAATATCAATATATACCAATGTTAAATATGTGATAAAGTCTATTTGGAACTTAATCATCTCCAACATTTACTCTACCACTAGGGAAATGCTCCATGTGTGGTTAGTAAAGAACATCCTAAGCTACTACATTATGTTATGGCTCCCTAAAGGTGAGGTCATGGTAAATACTAGTAGCATTCTATAACCAAATATAGGAGTCATTCTCCTCATCAATCACTACCTCAATGGTCTTCTCTACAACATGGTAGTCTAATTGGCTCTTCTAGATAAGGAGATAACGGTAGGGGTTAGGGCCTTCTTCCCTTAAATCATGATGGTGAAAATAGGGGTTGGGTTCCTCACCCCTAAGATAAATTTCTATGACTAGTTCTAACAATCTATCCTAAAAGGAAAAAAGATGATGAATTAAAAGCTTAAGAAACTAATGGTTGGGAGCCATTGCCTATGGATGATGATCCTCCACTCTAGGAAGATGGGATGATAAGCCTTGGGTCCCATCGTGACTTTGCTAATGGGGTGCAACTTCACCCATTATTTTGTATGATTATCATTTTATTATAATCTTGTTTTATTAATATATAGTTATGCTCTTTAATCAAAAATAAAATGTGATGTAGAGTTTAGAAAGATGTAACTGGGTAATCAAAATGGGCAAATGTATCAAATTTAGAATTTGTGTATCTATGTATATGCCCCTATTGGGTGGATAGTAGAAAATATGGATCTATTTAATGGACCTAGGTCCTATAATCAATTTATAAACACTCAACAAGAACAATGAAGAATGTATGTATGATAAAAACCAATTATACTAAGATAACTAGCATATGTAGTCCCTGACAAATATAATAAATGTAAACATGACAATGCATATAATATATAGTTTAGATTTTTTGAGTAAATATTTACATGTTTTTGTCTTTTGACATATTATATTATTTTTTATTTTCTACATATAAGCTATGTACAACAAACATGAAAATTAAATTAGATATAAGGAACAAGAAACTATGAAACTATGTACAAGTAAATGGTGGAAATAAATGAGATAATATACAACTAAAGTGTAATTTCTCTATAGACCCAAGAACACATCCATAGGATGTGGATAATCAAATGGTGGATCTAGCAGAAGTTCATCTAATATTAATTACTAAATTTGTATAAAATCAAATAATTCATCATCATTATCTTCATATCATGTAGTGTGTATTAGTGTATCCTTATCTTTAGCATTAGTCTAGATTCTATGCATCTAAATAGCATTTTTATCTATTATGTAAGAATCCTCCCATGAGGTCCTAGGGTAAACCACATTAGACTATGGGGTATCTATATAAAACATATTATTCTCATTTCTTCCATCATGTATAATGTAAAATATGCATCCATCATGAATAAATATCAACCATCTATGGCATCCATCACCTATAACCATGTATTTCCAAGTGTAACTTATATGTGAGTACATGTGCTTATGACAAAGAGTAATGTGATAGTGTGATGTGTCCTATGGAATCTAAACAATGTATAATATATTTTATCTCACTCTCCTATAATTTTATGTGTGTAAAAATTCTAAAGTGCAAGTATTAAGATCAAAATCCTCATTTTTAATAACATGGGGGATGTATCTATCCTCAACAAAAAACTAGATAGTCATTGGATCATTCTATGAGTATCTATGTTAATGAAGGGTCTATCATGGTGTTTTTATTGAGATAACTAGAGGTTATGTAATATAAATAGGCCTTAATATAGGTCTAGGGATAAACTCAAGATGGTTGGCCTTAGGTAACATTCTTATCACTCATGTGTAATTTTTAGGGTTATTAAGTTTAATCCCTAGGTTATTAAAGGGGATAAGAATAATAAATCATGTAGTAAACAAATAAAAAATATAGCCACTAATTTGTAATATAATTGACCTAGTTTAACCTTTTTAAAAATAGCAATAAATGATGGAAATAATTACTTGGATGGAAACTAATTGAGATGGAAGGTTTGAAGACTACAAATTGGGACAGGGGCTGATCCAAATGTCATAGATAGGATCCAATTGTCAAAACCCTTCTTGGATAGTAATAGAATAATTGGATAATAGTGTCAATAGTGATAATTTCCATTTTTTGGTGCTAGTGTCCTCTATGCATAACTGCTCTAATAATCTGGGTGCACATGTGTTAGAGTTTTCCAAACCTATTCATGTGTTCAAAAGTTATGATTCCCTATCAGTGACTTGCTTTGACTAATTTTTACATGTAACACCTAAAATTTCACGTTTTTAGATCATTTTATTGGAATAAGTAGAAAAGTGTGATGTTAGTGGGGTAGGTTGGACATTCTTAACACCCCATTGTGATGAAAGTTACCTACATACAATACTATGAGGAGATATTAAGATCTATGTAGTTCTCCCCACCTAATAGCTGATGCAAGTGCAAGTGAAGATAGTAAGAATGTTGGTTTAAGTGACTTGAGTGAGGTTTGAGACTGTAAATATATGTATTATAGGATTTGGATGGATGTAGATGATAGTATGAAGAAGTAGGGAAAAATAGGCACTAATAACCTTGATTATGCATAATTTATTTTGAGTTAATTTGTGTTATTTACATTTAATTTCCATATAGTGAACAAAAGGATAAAAGTCATGTATATATATATATATATATATATATATATATATATATATATATATATAATATATATATATATATATATAATTTTAGTTCTTGTGTAGGTAGTAAAATAGGTCTAGGTCAACCCTAGGTGGTTGTTGATTTGAAAATATCTCTATTGGTGACAAAAGATAGGAAAAGGACAATATCACCCAAACTAGGACACTAGTGCCATTGGTTTACTATCCAAGTTATGGCACTAGTGTCTAAGTGGTGGAAACTAAGGTATTAAGGGCCAAGATGTTAAAATGAGAATTTGAGACTATTTTAGGGATATTTAAAGATGTATATGACCTGTATGTACACTAGATAAGTGTCTAAAAAGGCCCTAAAATAGGTCTAGGGTTAAATTTAGGATAGGTGGTCTCAATTAACACTCTTAAAACTCAAGTGTCATTTTCAAATGATTAAATTTTCCCCCTTTATTTTATAAATACAAAAAAAGTGAAATGACTAGGACAGAGGAAAAATAAGCATGCCTAGACTTACTTGTGAGGCCAAGTCCATGAATTTAGATCCAAGTATGTGAAGCATGATCCATTATGTGTCTTTGTTGGGTATGAAAACCAATGCATAAACCTAGTGACATCTTGTGTGTGTGTGTGTAGATAGTGATCAATTTATGAATATCTTAGACTGAGATAATGGCTTGCTCAATCCCCATGTGTGGGAGGTTTAATAATTCAATCTAGTTTTGACTCCATCATTTTCCACCCCTACTTGGTGGATCATGACCTATGAATATCTTAGATTAGATTGATGGTGTGTCTAACCTATATGCAATCATAAATGTATTAGATCTACAAATCAATCCTATTTTTGAGAAGATAGATCCTACATACACTTTCGATTAGGGATACACTATAATTGGGAACATGACTAATTAGGATATGATAGACCCAATTAGGGGTCTTTTATCACAAATAATATCACTAGAGAGGGTTATAAAGCCTCCAGTAAAGAAAAATCATGTACCAAACCTAACTAAGTCCTATATTTTTATATTCACTATACTAATAATAAGTAAAACAAAGAAATCTAATCTAGTGCTCACCAAAGCTTGTGGCACAAAGTGAAGGCAATATAAAACAAAAGTAATCATGCATAGAAGACATATATTTACATTAATGTATATAGAATCCTAATACATGGAAGAGAAGTATAAAAGCATATCTATCTACTCTTACAAAGGAGGAATAAAGTTCTAAATACTTACCTTTGAAGATAAACCCACCAAACGTAAATCTCTCCCTTACCCAAGGTTATTCATAAGAGGTTGTTGTGGTATGTAAGGATGACAAGGATAAATTAGCTCTAGGATACACAACCTATCAATGAACCTAAAAAACTTCTCCATAATATAAGATCCATATCTCCAAATAAATTATGAAGCCTTAAGCTTGATCCTCAAGTAAAATGTTGGATAAGCAGATGTGTAATAACTCTTACTTCTTCTATTCTCTAAATAATGATAAAATTATTGTGTATATATAGGTAGATTTAACCCTAAACCCTTCCAAAAGTTTTAGTCGATAGGGTTGACTCAGTAGAACTAGTATCATTATTAAAAACAACTTACTAGGTTATGGGCTAGGTCGGCCAAGAGATGACCTAGACCCTAAATAATTTTTGCCAATAAGAGTACAAGGTTGACCCAGTCAACCTAGTCAAGTAAAATGTCAAAATATATTTTAGGTTAGGAAAAGGGGTACTAAAGGTGGAAAATGATTGGAAGAGTGTGAAAAAGAGAAGAAAAACATTAGGGGAACAATTTTACTAGGAGACAAGTGTGTAGATAAAAAATAACAGAAGGGAAAATATTCTTATAAAGCACCAATGGTCTACTCACCCCTTTCTTATTACATCCCTTAAGGCATGCACTCAAATACATGGAGAATCATTGGGTTCTTATAAGATAGCGAGCATTAATAATTGATAAAAGTTTGAAAATATTATGTGTATGCATATGCCCCAATTGAAGCTCATCATGTGTCACGTAAGTGCAACATGAGATGGTGCTTCAAGAATAGAACATGATGACACATAACACTAATTCTAAATAAAGTGTAGTAAGGAAAAAATAAGATAAATGAAAGGATAGAATTAAAAAACACATACCTTTATTTACCTTAGTGTTGTAGATAAATAAGGAGATGCGAGAGATGTGAAAGCATCTAATGTGAAGAATATTAGGTAGACCTATAAATATTAGTGTAAAAAAAGTGAAAAAAATGTGATATAGGCATATAATAGTGGAAAATATTCTCTACGACATCAAGATTCTCGAAATTTTTATGGTTTAAAAAATGAGTTAGTAAAATCAAAGATATGATTATAATGATGAATCTGATGATAAATATTTGAAGGGTAAATAATTATGAATAATAACTTTACATAGGGTGAAAAATAAATCATTTGCTATTGTTTGACTATTCTAAGAGAAAAATAGAGATATAAAAGACCTAGAAAAAGCCTAGAGAGCCAAGATGGTGAGGAGACAATAGCTGAGATGAGGAGGATGCCTAGTGGTCGTAGTGGGTGCAACATAGGTAAGCAACTGAGAATTTAAAAAAAAATCAAATATTTTATTTAAAATTGAGTTTTTTATAAAAAAATGTAAATTAGACAAGATCTATAGAAAGGAATCAACTTTAGGAAAGTTTGAGAGACACTAGATTTCAAATGGGTAACTAGGTTGAAAGGGATAAGAGTAATAAATACTGAAGACATTTATTACAAAAGGTCAAAGAGTTGGTATATTTGAAAGAACTAGGTCAACCCAATCAACTTAGTAGGTAGGAAATGAACTTTTGAAAGGACCAACTTAGTAGGTCTAGGCTGACTTAGTTATTTAAGGAGAGGGTTGACTTAGTACCCCGTGGCCAACTTAGTTTGTTAAGTAAAAAAATTGACCTAGTACTATAGGGGGGAAAATAAAAGGGCCAACTTAGTTGTTTAAGGCTAAGTGGCTGACCTAGTATTATAAGGTTAACCTAGGTACTAAGTGGTTGATATAGTACTGAAATGTAAGAAATTGGTTGATATAGTGATTTTAAGGCCTAGGGTGCCTGAATGAGTACTAAAATTGCCAAATAAGATAAAAATAGCTCAAATTGGTAAGAAATGAATAAATTAAGTGAAATTAGATTTGTTTATGTGAATTTTTAAAATAATGTATTTTGATTATAAGTGACATGAAAATATAATACATCTTTTGTTGTTGATTATTATAGGGGCATTGGAGATTTTTGTGATTGGTGGATGCATCATGACTACTAGATCTATTGGATCATCTGATGGATGTAGACAGAGATAGATTGATTGTGATAAGATTAGGAGGCATCATTGAAATGTAATGGATTCCATTGAGTATTGATCTAGTGGTCATATTCATGGGAAACTAGGAATGTTTGACCAATGCTTTTAGATGGGTGATGGATGTTTATACCAAGAAGTTGGTATCATATTAGAGGATGTTCATGCATTATTTAGACTTCTTATAGGGGGATACCGATGATAGTGGGGATATTGGATGATTAGGAAGAGAGGAAAACATTATCTTGATGGGTGACATGCTTAGATAAGATTTACTCAGGATTGAGGGTGAGTCTATTTGATGTCTATATTTCCCAAATTCTAGATATCTAAAAGGCTATGATAGGGATTATGATAGCATGAGTGCTATGTGATAAGTCAAATGGCAAGGTACCACTATATGTGACAACCTTGTGTATGTCCATATTAAAGAAGGGGGAATTATATGACTTAGGTTCTATCATTTGGGTTTAAATCATGAATGATATGTATGGGATGTTGTCCAAAGGGTAGAAGACCATGGGGCTAGTGGTATTTTTGAGTGCTTGGATATATGAGAGGTTTTTAATAGATCATCCATCTGGGTTACCCCATATGGTCAATGATTTATTGCCTTGGGTTTTAAGATGGAGATAAGATCAGGTGGCATAGGTCATGCCCCATGTGCTAATGCTAAAGATGATCACATAAGAAGAGACCATGTGGTAGCCTTAGGCACATATTGCAATAGTTTGGTCAAGTTGGGTGATGGTGGTGCTAGGATTAACATGAGTGAAAATAATAGGATAATACACTTAGTGGGTAGATTTGTATCTAATGGCATGTTTTCTAAGAAAGTTAAAACTCCCTCATCTAATGGCTCCTATAGTGGTTCCTACATTTTGGACACACCATGTAAGAGAGTTGAGGGAGAGAGGACTGCTAGTTATGAGACTAGAAATTAGATTGTGGTGTGAGAGACCATGGACTAGTTGAGCATGATAGCCAATACCTATAGAGGGAATAGATATGGATGCAAGATTGATGTAAGTACTAAAATAAACATTCTAATAGAAGGAGTGGTGACAACATTAGTTATACCACTAATAGAGATGCTAATGGTAAGAGAGAGTATAGAGGGTGGTCATCTAAGATGACCCTTCAATTGGCCTAGGGTAGAGTTAGTCTATAGAGGTACCACTAAGGTAAGGTTTAAGATGTGCATGAGTGGTGACCCCAGGGTTTGATTTTATTTGAAGGCATCCCATAGATGAATTACTCAAAGGATGAGATGATGAAGAGACTTTGCTTAGTGGATGAGTAGATAGGGAGATGGTAATTAGTGACACTAGGATAGGTAATCATTGGTTGTAGTTTTTAAGTTTTAATTTTTGATATAGAATATTAGTTGTCTAAATAGATTGATAGATTTATTTTGAGACATATATGTGATCTAATGTCTATCTGGTTTGAATTTTTTAGATCTTATAGATGAGAAGGAGACCAAATGGGGATCCCTGATGATGGGAGCACTTCATGATATTATAGATAGGGTGTTATCACCATACAACCCTACTACATAGGATGATCTTATGGTACCATCTAACCTAGCTTAGGTGATTTAGTTTAGACTAGTAGGGGAGATTATAAGGCATTTATAGGCACATAAAGATGGACTACATCCATTGGTAGGGGTGGGAGTGGGAGAGACATAGGCATGGCATGCCTTGGCTCATGAGATAGCCATGTGTTTGTCTACCATTATTTAACTAGGACAAGTAAAATCCTAGGTGGACAACCTATAGGGATAGGAAGTAGGCTTGAGATCTCAAACATCCTTATTGTAACATAACATTCATAGGGGAAAATTCAAGGCATCTATGGGTAGTGTGGCTAGGCCATGAGATAGACATGATAGAGCCCAACCTTAGAGCTAGAATGATGTATTTTTGTACTTTATAAAAATACATGATATATATAAAGATATGTTATTTTGATAGTTAGATATTGATCTTATGATTTGTATTTTGGTTGTGGATGTGGATGCATGGATATATTTATTTTTATCACATGTATTTTTATTTTATTGTATGTGCTATATAAAATATATGTGCTGTGTTTTATTTTCTAGCATTATGTAGGACACATGCATGGTAAAAATAAATAGGTAAAAAAGACTTTGAAAAGTATAATTAATCAAAAATGAATGCACTACACACTATATCACAATGGAAACTGTGTAATAAAAAATATGACTAAGTTTAAGAAAACAAAGAGTGACAAACAAGAGAAAAAAATATTTTTAAACCATGAGAAAGAGTGGCCCCAAATTAAAACAAGTAAAATCATACTAAATCACATTGAAAAGTATGAAAATAATGTAATAAAATGGAAAGCGTTTGAAAGGAAAATGGCATAAAAAAATCAAGTAAGTTAATCAATCACACTAAATCATATTAGGAATTATAAAATAGAAACAAATTTGGCAAAATGGTCTTAAATTAATCACACTAATTCAAGTTGGGAAGTATGAAAAACTTAAGAAAAGTGGTTGGATTTTTACATGTAATCAAAAAATAAGAAGATAAAATTGAAAGATTAATTAAGCATAAAACATACTAACTCAATATGGAAGCATGCCAAATGACGTGAAACTCATAATCAATCACATCTTATCTCATATTTGACACATGTAATTTTGTTGTGACTTGGATATTAGAAAACTTTATGAGAAGGGTGAGGTCATATCCATGGTCTTACACTATAACTCACAAAGGAACCACCAATTAGGTGGAATTAATGCGAAAATATAGTAAAATGGGATGTTTGGAATGTTAATATGAAAACTTGGTAATTTGTGAGGAAGGCCAGGTCTGATCCATGGTCTTATAATGCAACTCACAAATGGAATCTCTAGGGGAGTGATCAGGGAACAAAATAATATTTATCAAGGGGAAATATTAGGATTTTATGGAGTGAAAAATGGAATGTAAAAATCATAATGTAGGCATCTTATAAGAAGACCTTAAGAGACATGAGGCACACTAAGGACATGAGAAGACACTAAGTGACTAGTGACCATCAACATACAGAGGATACATGCTCACTACAGACACAAAGCTATGTAGGAAATTAAGTGTACTACTAAGATCAAATATTGTAGTTAGTTTTGAATAAGAAAATTAAAATGGACCTAAATTCCCACAATGTGTTCCCCATTCCTCAGAGCTCCTTATAGAGTCATTAGTATACTATGAAGATTGGGTACTTGCATGAGAAAGTAGGTGGCACTATTTTTTTTTTTTTTAATTTTCCTTTTCTAATCTATTGGCCTACTATACCCCAATGGACCTTGGCTCTATTGTGAGGCCAACTGTGGAGTTTTATATTTGATTAAAAAAATAATATTTGTTTAAAATCATGTTTTTTAGTGTGATTTGACTTTTAAAGATTTTGAATGTTGCCTTTTAGATCATTGCCTTTTGTTAAATGATTTGGATTTTGAATATTTTATGGATTTTAATATTCCTCCTCCATATGGACTTGGAATGACCAAGCATGAGAGATAGAGTGATACACATGAATGTGCTTTAGGCTTAGTCCAAAGGAAGCTAAGTATTCAAATACAAGATGGACTAGAACACTTAGACTTAATGATGAACTAGCATGTTATCTCAAGTCTCAACCATGTGTATGCTTAGTTTGTGAAAGGGAATAAAGGGGGATAAAGGGAGATCCAAAATGGGCCAGTAAAAGTAGATTATAATGAGATGAACTAACTGATCACATGGTAAAGAAGGAATGACTAAAGGGAGTAAGGTTTATATAACTAAGTCATAATAATAATTATTTATGTTTATAGAGATAATATAACAAATAATTATCAAGAGGAAAAATTGAGTCATAATAAAATGAACACAAGAAGAAAAAGAATGAAATTATGAAAAACAAAATCCATATGAGAACATAATGACATAATAAGCAATATAAAGTGTGAAACCAAAGTAACCATGTAAGATAGATAAAAATTTGACACAATGTCAAATGATATAAAATATATAAATGTAAAGTTGGAGCACACATCCAATCTAAATTAAAATGTAAGAACACCATGAATGTGCTCATAAGTATTAATATATTTATCCACACACATTATCCATAACATATTATAGTCTCTATGAATTTTAATGTGAACTATAACTAATGTCTCATTGACCTTCAATGAAAGTTGATAAAATACTTCACATCAAATCTCCTCGATAGAAAAGGTAGGAATGATTGAAGGATCATTTTGATGAGGGATATCATGTAGGGGATGCTTAAGATAATGCATGGGATTTGTTTCTATATGAGATAAAGGGGTCATTGGTGGGGAAGGTGCCATAGGTGATAGAATCATGGGTGGAGAAAGATCCATCAGTGAGAAAAGGTCCATGTGTGAGGGGTTCATGGGTGGAGGAATAGTAGGTGGAGAAGGGACCATAAGAGGTGGAACTATTAGGGAAGAAGGGGGAGATTTCCTGTGAGAGTGACCTATGAGAGGAAGTGTAGAAGGTGTAGGAATGGTTAAGAGGTGATCCTTAAGATGATATTGAAGGATACAATAATAATTAGTGTGATGTGTGCCACATTGGTACTAGAGATAATATACCTCTCTATACTTAAGAAAATACCCAGGTAATATTTTTGGGGGAGGTATAGCCTTGTTTTAGGGTTGAAGAGTAGTAGGATATAAGTTGTCGATATATTATTTCAATTTCTGACAATGAATGGATGAATGGTTATTTGTGTCATGAAAGTAACAAATATTCCTCTGAGTAGTATTCGTAGGTATACTCACTAGATGAGTGTAGACATAAACTAAAGGAGCTTGGTATAAGGAATAATCTCTAGTCTAATGACCATCAACTTTATGAATGTCACAATAAGTTTGATTAGCCCATTTAGTGGGTAAAGGAGCTAGCTATGGTAAAGGGAGAAAACCATCACCAAGAGAAGGTGGGCATGGTGAAGAGACTAAACAAGGATTGACTGAAGGAGAAATAGGATTGAAAATAAGAAGATGCTCAACTAAAGTGGGAATGGGAATGGGATTCAAACTGAGTGCTACTGAGGGAGGAGTAGGGTTAATATAAGGTTGAAGGATAGTCAAAATCATCTTTGGGATAAGTAGGCTATAAGGGTTGTGGTATCTAGTAAAGTGATAGGAATTAGTCATAACATGATCTGTAAGCATACTCCTATGAGTTTCTTTATAAATTGGAAGTGTGTGCACTATCTCTACCCTAAAATCAAGAGGAAAAATGATAAAATTAAGAATGATAAAAGATGGAATACTAGAAGATATACTAAAATATTGAAGCAAAGAAGAATGATAACAAATAATCTTAGTGTCGTAGGCCTAAAACACACCTCCTAAAAATGGATAATCTAAGGTATAACCATTATCATAATCAGGTGTATGAAGATAAATGGCATAGGTATGGATGACCTTGTCATTATATATGGTGTGATGAATGGAATTTAGAGTCTTAGTTAAGATAACGGGGATGTCATCACAAGGTGGTTGATGAGAATGAGGGTAAAAAGAAGTAAGAAGATGAGAGATTATAAGTTTTAACCTTGAGATTGATCTCATCAGGTTCATCATCTTCAAAATCTAGGAGGTTAGGGGTAATATTCCCAATGAGTTCAAGATGACCATTGTAACCTTGGGTGAAATTGAAAAGAAAGTTGAATCATTTAGATTCATGAAATAGAACACTTGGCAAAGGTTCAAGGGTAAGAATATTGAATACACCATGGTCTTATAATTGTTCAAACTTCCAAGGGTTAGTGTCACCTTGAATCTTATAGATGGCTCCACTGTGAGGAAATTTGACATTGGAAAGTGAAAGAGGCAAATTCTCTCATATGATGAGTCTATGGCCTACCAAGAAATATGTTATAGGATGGATTAAAGATGAAAATCATCACCTTTATGTGAATGGTAATAAGTGGGATAGTAATGGGGAGCCACACACAACCTAAAGGAGATATTTTCCTTTGGTCATAAATTTGACATGTGTTGCATGTGGATTTAAGATTACAATTAGAATATCTAAGGGTTTTGATAAAATCAAAAGAGGAAATGCAAGTGCTAGAACCTGCATAAATCAAGGCATGCTTGACTCAGATATCATCGATTTGGACATTGATAAAAAAGGTAGGATCATCTACATGAAGTATAATCAACATTTAGGGATCATATAAGTAATGGGAAATTTGAGCAAAAGAGAAGTGTTCATTGTTTCATCAACATGTATGTACATCTCTTTGCACTATTAAAAAATGTTATCTTTTGATCCGGATAAGGTTTCTTCTCATCTTGATAGTGGAGGATGAGGGATGTTCATTTCAAAAAGAGCTACATAATATGGTTAAAGTGCCATAGAGAGGCTCGTATATGTTCGAGATATAGGATTTGATATAAGAGATTAGTAAGTTTCATGATAGGATCACACTCATCATAACCTATTAGATTACTTTTGGAAAGAGATGCATAGTGTTGAAGGAGGTCCTCAAAAGGAAGAACCAAAGTACATGTGAATTGATGTTGATAAGATGTAGAATATTTAAGGAGAGAATAATTTTGTTGATTAACTTGAGAGGATGGGGTAGTTGATGTAGATTTGGTTTTAGAAAAAAGTGTTGATAGAAGTTTGAGTATCATTAGTGATAGGTAAATAGTTTGGAGAAATGGTATAAATGGTCTGAGAAGTGTTATCCAAGGGAGGTGATGGAATTGGTTCACCAAAGGATACGAGGTCTTCTTGCCCCAAATCAGTTAAGTGAGTTGGAGAAGAGTCTTGGATACCATGAAATGTTTAAGATAAATGAGGGGTGTGGATAAGATGTGGATTAATGAAAGAAACCACCCTTTGCATATTAGTCATATTAACCACATTCTCTTCAGGAATTAGATTAAGAAGAATATCAAAATTATTGGTAGGAGTAGGCTTTTCTTAGATATCTTTGTGATTTAGAAGAAGATATTTATAAATGGTCAAATGAGAATTAACCTGATTCAAATCTTGAGATTCAATTTGTGTTTCATGGGTTTTGAAGGTAATATAATAGGCTTCTTGGTGTTGATGAATGATATAATCATGGTTAAAATTGGGACCAAGTAGTAAATCCATAACTAATTTACAAGGTTGCCTATAAGTTTCATGATAATGACCCCAACTATCATGAAACCAACAAAAATTATTTGGGTCATACCAAGCTTTCATGGGATGTGTGGGATCAAGTTCTTGTGGGAGAGGCCTTGGTATATGTTTTTGTAATTCTACCAGGGATAAATTTTTATGAGCATTGATATTGTTGGATAAATATAAATGAGGATTGGTGATGTGGTTAGGAGGGGAAGCTTGTTCTAAATTTTGGTTGAGAATAATAGCTTGAATAATATAAATGGTATCATAAGATTTGGTGACACCATCATTGGTAGCATGATGATTCTTATTCTTGAGTAACATGCAAGTACCCATTGAAGGTTGGGATGGATTGAATTGATTCATAAGTAAATATTGATGCTTGGCTTGGTCAATGGCCTCTTCTAAAGTACATGGAGATAGACTCCATACCCAATATTATAACTTGGGAAAAGGAACATTGGTAAACAGATGAAAAAGGTTATAATCTTCCATATTATGCTCACATTTTTAAGACAAGATATTCCATCATTTGATAAAATATTGAGTGGTTTTTGTCTCAAGTTGCTTATGATTGATAAAATGGGGGAAGGATATTCTTATGGAGATCACTAGTTTATAACTCTTGGACTAGAGCATTTAGTAAATCTTCTAAACTAGCAATAGAATGAGATTTGAGTTGGTTGTACCAATCTAAATCATCACTTATGAGATTGTTTTTTAATATCTTAGTAGTGGTAATGTTATTTAATTTGACCCAGTCTTTATATAGATTTCCAAATGTTTTTAAGTGAAGAGTAGGATTGGTTGACCCATTGTAAGAAATGGTAAGGGTGATACCTCCTATATCGATATGAGTAATTTGAGATGTAAGAGGCTCATTTTGAAAATGGTTGATTTTTTTATTAAAAATAAGAGGTTTAGGGATAATATTACCATGGGAATCCTAAATTTGAGGTGGGGGAACATTTGATTATGCATGACCCATGGCATATGTTGAGGGTGGGTTTGAAGATGGATAAGATGATTTTGCATTTACATCATTTGATTTACGTTCTTAGATTGTAAATCATTCATTTGATTAAGAGTTTGTAATAGGATTTGATGGGTTTGAGTTACAATATTAATTTTTTTTTGAAGTATTAGAATTGGTAGTAGTGGCTTGGGTACCACTATGGGTGTGAGCAGGAGCTTGAGAAGAATTGTTAGTAAGGCACTAGTGGCATAATTTACTTGTGTGGAAAAAGATGGCCCCTAGTAGAAAGATGAGAAGAAGTAGCACTAGAGGCATGATTACCATGGGTAGAAAGTGAGGCACTAGTGGCATAATTTAGTTGTGTGGAAAAATAGTGGAAATAGAGAAGAGTGGGTCTTGGAAGAGGCCCACTAGATGTAGAACCTACCATGTTTGTAGAGACACTAGGCATGGAGGTAGAGGAAATCAAAGAGGAAGAATTCATGGTATGAGGAGTCAAAATAGAGGGAAAATGTTGAGAAGAAAAGAAGATAGTATCCCCAAATCCATGTGAGAACATGGGAGAAGGTGAATGGGGTTCCTCAACTTGACCACTTATCATGAGATGGTAAATAGTAGAAGGATCCTTTCCTCGATGTTGAAGAAACTCATTGATGAAGAAGAGCATTTATGGTGTATAATATATTTTGGGTTGATCTTCAAGTGATAAGAGTGGATTGAAAAGAAAAGAAGAATGAGGAGGGGTCCCATAGTTTGTAGTGTAAATGGTTATATTCACATTACTTTCATCTAAGATAGAAGCCATAAGATGCTTATGGGAGAATATTTTAGGGTTTTTAAGACTTATCATATATGTTGAATTCAAATTAGTGTTGTCTTCAAATAGGAATTTCATAATGAAGGAGAGAGATTAATGAAGATAAATTTGATGCAAAGCAAGGAGATATAAGATACATATAAGAGCATAGAGTTGAATGGGTCGACCTAGTAGTGAAAATAGGATATGAAAAATGAGTAAGCAAGGATATAGAGTCAACCAAGTCAACCTATTATTGTAACCTAGGACAAAAGGTATCATGATAAGGATATAGAGGCAACTAGGCCAACTTATAATATAACCTGAGAGGCATAAATGAGCACTAGGTCGATTAGGTCAATTCAATACTATAGTCATGGAAAAAGATAGTTTGCAAGAGATTGTGTCAAAAAAATAAAAATGTGTTGAAAATAATAAAAAAATATTAATTTACTTGAAATAATAAGTGAAAGTAAACACAAAATCAGTTGGGTTAATGAGAATTATCCAATTGAGGAACACAATATAAAACCTTGCACCAATGTTGGCCAATGCAAGTTTTTGATATACAACATATAATGAACCAAAAATAAGTAGTCAAATGAGAAGTAAATTATAACTAATTGGTCATCCTAAATGTTGTTTATTATCATAAAGTGTTATTTTAAGCATGAAAAGAAAGCTGGTTGAAAGTAGGGAACTAGAAAGTAATTTATGGATGGTTTTAAGATGCCTAGGCTTAAAGGGATTTGTGTTGACAATGGTATTGGATTAGTATTGGGGCCTATCCCCTCACTTCACAATCCCACAATGATAAGGGTGTCAAGTGATTAGCCAATATATACCATTAACCATATATTTATACTTATCTAGAAAACCAAGTTAGCTTCCTCTTTGGTGATAAAATCCAAGTAGGTAGGCCTTAGGTAGAAAAATGTTTAATTGCATTTTGAAATTATGTGATTTGGTAGTCTATACAAGAAAGAGAAAAATAATGCAACTAAATGGTATATTGAAAAACCACCTAATTAGATTATATGATCTACTCTAATATTGCAAACAATTGAAAGTGAAAGTGTGAATTAATTACTATTTTATAGTTATTAATTCCCAATTTAAGCATTGTATAGAGTCGATTTAGATGACATTGTATGCAAACATTAAAGAATATAGTCGATAGGGTCACTAATATAGAGTCTATAGAGTCACTAATGTACTATATAAGCAAGATTCCTTAGGAACTAAGTTGACCAAGTTGACCTATTATTATAGACATAAGACAAAATACAAAACTAGGTCGACCAGGTTGATCTAATTTGCTATATGATTGCAATTTTGAAGACTATGAACTTTACAAAATAGAACTATAAGGAAGAACTAAATTGAAAGAGAGAGAAATAAAGGAACCTTTGTAGGTTGGAAGATGATAAGGATTAAAATTTATATTGAAGTGCATTGAATGTTGCATTAAATTTTTGGCAACTATGTCAACTAGGTTGACCTAAATCTATAATTACCTATTTTCTAAAGCCTATTTAAGATGACTATACCAACCTAGTTAACTTGGTTTGTTATATGGGAGCTATATGGAATATTAAGTCAAACTAAATGACTTAGTTTTTTATTCTAGAACTGAATAAGAGACTAAATCAATAGGTTTGACATAGTCTATTGTATGTAACTGAATAAGCGTACTATATCAACTTATGTGATCCAGTAACCTATTTCTAATTAAAAACTATAAGGGTTAGATTCTATACTAGCCTAGTTAACCTAGTATCACAAATTCTAAAAAATAATAAAATTATAGAAATGAAAAGCATGAAATAAAACTTGCAATGGTTAGATTCATGTTGATTTCACCATAATATATGCAATAAAAAATGCTTCAAATCCACAAATCATTCCTAGCTTAGAGAAGATAGATCCTACTTACACTTCTAATTGGGGATACATTAGATAATCAAAAACATGACCAATATGGATCTTCTAGACCTAATTATGGGATCTCTTATCATAAATAGTATCATTTGAGAGGGTTCCAAAGCCTCTAGTCAAGCAAAATCATGAAATAACCGTAACTAAGTCTTATGTTTTCATATTCACTATACTAATAACAAGTAAAGAAAATAAATCTAATCTAGTGCTCACCAAAGATTATGGCACAAAGTGGGGGTAACAAAAAAATAAAAGTAAACATGAATGTAAGACATATACTCATGTCAAGTATACAAAATCCTAATGCATGGAAGAGAAGTACAAATGCATATCTATCTACTCTTACAAAGGAGGAACAAAGTTAGGAATAATTACCTTTGAATAAGAACCTATCAAGCTTCAATCTCTCCCTTGGCCAAGGTTCTTTGCAAGAGGTTGTTATGGTGTGTAACGATGAAAAAGATAAATTAGTTGTAGGCTACACAACCTATCAATATATCTAAAATAATTATCCATAAGATAAGATCTATATCTCCCAATAAATTATGAAACCTTAATCTTACTCCTCAATTAGAATGGTATATAATTAGATGCACAATAGCTCTTACTTATTCTTTTATTTTCTAAATAATGGTGACATGATTATGTATACAAAGGTGGATTTATCCCTAAACCCTTCTGAAAGTTTCAATCGATATGGTCAATCTTTTTGACCTAATATCATTATTGATAAAAACTCATTATGTCATGGGTTAGGTCAGTCAAGAGGTGACCTAGACCCTAAATAAGTTTTGCCAATAATAGTACAAGGTCAACCTAGTTGACCTAGTCATGTAAAGTATCAAAAGAGGTTTTGGGTTAGGAAAAGGGGTACTGAAGGTGTCAAATGACTAGAGGAGTGTGAAAAATATAATAACAAGATTAAGAGAATGGTTTTTAGGAGACAAATGTGTAGATAACAAGTGAACATGGGATAAAAATCCTAAAAAGTACTAATGGTCTACCCACCCTTTCCTGGTGCACCCCTTAAGGTGTGCACTCAGAGAGATTGAGAATGAGTGGGTTCCTACAAGATAGAGAACATCTGTAATTGATAAAAGTTTTAAAATATCATGTGTATACACAACCTTCTCATATAGATAGATCAAGAACTCAAGTAGACCATGACTCCATCATTTCTTACCCATATGTAGAAGATGCATCTAAAGCTATTTTTTTATGTAACTAAAATTGTATAAAATGGATCTGTGCCGCTCAAAAAAGTTGAAATGCAAAATGGCTCTAGGCCACTCAAGAATGTAAGATGACTCTAGGACACTCAAGAATACCAACCATTACAAATGGAATAAGGCATCAATATAGTGTATAACTTGGAACATGGTGTCTATTCTATAAAACATAGGGAATGACATGAAGTTTTTTATTCCATCTGATCAAATGGTGCATAATTGAACATACAAAAATAATGTGATGTTCACATGCTGCCAAATATGATATATAAGTATATAAATTCTAGATTGAGATGTAATAATATATATATGAGTATCTAAAATAGAAATAAGAATGATCATGACATGCATGATGCCCCAATCTAAGCATACTGGTATGAATTTATGCTAAACTGAGTAAAAACTAGTAATTTATAATTGAACATTTGTAAAACCTAGACTATACCTAATTTTATTTTCTAGCCAATCTATAATTTCCTAAACCTGAGGCTATTAGATATTAGCACAATATCTGGACAGTAGTGTTGGTGGTTTTAGTGTCCCACTTTGGGTGCTAATGTCCAACTATATTGATTTCTATAGAACTAAAACTAGTCTTTGTGTGACTATTTCCCACTATTTTTTCCTAAAACTAATTTCTATATTTTGTGACTTTATGCTAAAAACTATACTCTAAGTGCATTTGAATAGCTTGATCTTTATGACAAACCTCTATGAATTCCCCCTCTTTTTACAGGAGTTTTTGAACCAATGCAATAACATTCCTAAAAATAAAAATATTTGCAAGATGTGTGTTAGACTTAGCATATATGATATCTATGTAATACAAAAATATAATGTGCATACATAACATGATAATGTAATATAATCTAGGAATAAGTTTTTAATATATGGTGTATGTTAGATCTAGCATTCACTAGGTTGCCAAGATATATATAACAATGTAAACATGTGTATGAAAAATAAATATAAGAAATAAACTTAGTAACTACTTAGGGGGATGGGGCATGATGTCCATCAAGGAACCCAATGAGCAAGGGGAGATACATTATATCCCTCTTGGCATTTAAAACTAGAGTGTGAAACAATAAAGAGACAATTTTTATGGCCATGACACATACATGAAAGCATTCATATAAAACACACAAGGCACATAAAGTAGGCCAAGTGGATATAATATAAGGTACATGTTCACATGTCACTAAATTTGAAAAAATAAGACATATAAGGACATGTTCAAATTTCTACATACGTAAATAGAAAGCATGTTGGATTAGATCCATACGAAAGGACATGTTCAAATATATGCATACACAATTAATAAATTACACACAAGGACATAGGCACATGTCCAAAGCATACATACAATGAAAGGAAATGACATAGAGTTGTATAGTAATGGAATATTTAAATTCCCTC